>JAVTVX010000018.1:15000-615000 GCA_033439265.1 Dillenia suffruticosa | reverse complement strand
GAGACCAAATCAAGCCTTTAAATTGTAGTGCCCAAATTTTTTTTTTTCACCACCGGTATTCAGGTTTTACCCGATTAATTCGACTCGAGTACTGTGGGGTTCATTTTTGTGGTTAGCTCTCTTAAATCATTTTTCGTCATTCTTGAGCTCAAACTCAAGATATCTGGTTAAGAGAATAAAGTAGTCGATCACTCAACTTAAAAGAATTTGGTATTGTAGTGCCCAATTGTAGTCCATATGGGAGGGTTTTTGTTTTTGTTTTCGGCGCAAGAGGGACCTTGTAGGTATTAAGGGCTCTTACCTATTGTGGAACAGGTCAAAAGCAAATATATTAGCACAAAGGGCTATTTTTAAATCAGTCTCTGCCCGGCTGCTCGGTGGTGGTATTGGTGCAAGTTGTAAGGAATCTTGGTCTCGAGCCAAGCTCGGGAGCGGGTGCACCGCAAGGCCAGACAAATTGCGCAACTAAAATACTCTAAAAATCATCTGCAAAAATGTCTAGTTAATGAAGCATTATTGAACTTCATTCAACGTGTTACTGTCTACATCTTAGTATATTGAATTCAGTATTTTGTTCTATGAACATTGTGAACATCACTCCATATATAACGACTATACCATTTATCTGTCTTCTGTCTAGTCAAGTTCAGACTGGGGCAAAGAGAGAGAGAGCAGTTGTACCCTATTCTTTTTTTTTTTAAAAAAAAATATATTTACATATGTAATTTTAAATTTTAACTCCAAAAAAATTTAATTTATTTAGTTCTAAATTTTGATTTTGCCCATAGGTTTAGGATATCTGGCTTTCACCGACTCAACCTGGGTTAACCATAGGATAGAAGTTCTTTGCTGGAAATCTATAACATTTTAAGCACCAACAAGAAAAAAAAGTATTGCAATTTTATTTTCTGTTTTGTTCTTTTTTTGTGGCCGTAAAAATTATGGCTAAGGTGCGGAACCCACACACGAGGCACAAACAGCCATTGGTCCCGAGAGCTTGGAGAGCTTCCAGCGACTGTGTCTATGCCCAGTCTCCTCAGAACAGGATAGGATGCCCTTAAAATTACAAAAACAAAACAACCTCAATCAGATCAAACATCAAAATATCCTCAGTTGATTGTGTCCCTCCATACCAATTTTCTGCAAAATCAGGTACCATCTTATTTTTTCATATAATTTTTGTATTAATTTGAATATTATCTGTTGAATCCCTCTATCTTCCTCTCTCTCTCTCTCTCTCTCTCTCTCTCTCTCTCTCTCTCCCTCTCACTCTCATATTTCGAGGTTTAAGAAATTAATCAATAATGGGCTTTTGTTGTTTAATGCAATTAATCTCCTCAGGGGGATCAATTAACGTCCGCACATACACACCAAGAAGATATGGCTACGTCTATGGCCTTAGCTCCAACAACAACCTCATTATTCCACAATCGCGAGCCAATTCGTGCACACCAGGCGCACCCACCACTCGCCGCCATCGTGGGAAGCCGGAGAGAGTGCCTGCTGCTTTTAACGGCTGCAGGGCCGGCGTTGGCGTGGAGGGAGAGGGTGGCAAAGGCAGAGGACATACCCCTGTTTGGGCTCAGGAAGAAGCTGAAGAAAGCAGAGGAGGAGGCGGAGGAGATAGTGAAGGCGGGATTTGAGACGGCGGAGAAGGGGCTGGAGACGGCGGAGAAGGGAATTGTGGCGGCGGAGAAAGGGATTGCGGCGGCAGAGAAGGGAATTGAGACGGCGGAAAGAGTGATTGAAGAGGCAGTGAGTTTTGGCGGGTTGGCTCAGGCTGGAGCAGTGGCTGGAGCTGAGATTGTTGGTGTTTTGGTTGCTACATCAATAGTTAATGGAATTCTAGGTCCGGAAGCTCAGTAGTATTGTGTACTATCTCTCTCTCTCGCTCTCTCTGTTTGTACTCTGTGTAAATTTAGATTAGCTCTAATTAATCTCAATTTGTATTGATCATCACAAGGCATGAGATGGCCATTATTAAAATGCTCTGCCGAAACCATGGCAAATAGGTAACCAAAGCCAAAGCGTGGGTGTTAAAAGTCTATAAATACGAAAATCAAACTTGAGACTTTAACAAAGACCTTGGGGTAAGTTTCCTTTTTTAGACACTTCTTCTAGTTTCTATCATATTTGACTAACACTCACCAACACATTCGCATCTTTAAACTTCTGATTTAAGTAGGCAAAAAGTAGTTTTTGGGTGGTAAGAAAAAGCACTTGTTTGCTCTAAAACACAAAAGGGTACCCTATGCGTTAGCCTTTTTTACCTTGGCATGATGTTCTTGTATCCTTTGCATTTGAGTGTTTGTTGTCAACATGATGGTTGGTCTGTATCCTGTTCTGTAGCTTTAAGTTGTCTTAATCTTCGATTTTGATTCTTGGTCATCTATTTCCGTTTCAAGGAATGAAAACCTTTGCATTAAATTATATATAAATTTTAATTTTGGTAGGAGGGTCCAAGATTTTGAACACAAATATTTATGATAAACGACCACTAAAACTCAAATCAAACACGATCCAAAATCTACAAAGCAGGCCATATTGGGCAAGGATGAAATTAATTACTTTTATTAAAATAATTTGAATATTACTCTGATACCATATTAAAAAATAAATAAATATGACTTTTAACAATTTTGATGATTTTCAAGTGTGCATCAAAATTATGTCCAAAATGATACAATCTTTATGAAATGCAGCACTTAGTCCTTATAGCCAAAACCGTTTTATGATTTTCAATTTTGCCTAAAGATAATCGGATACGGAGTTTTAAATCTTTTATCTATTTTGTAATTTTCATTTGAAAATGTTTTAAATTTTTTTCAATCAATTTCTAACGAAATTTCAATTATAATGTATTTAAAATTTACTATTATTAAAATTATAATATGACAGTTAAATAACAGTTAAAATAGCGAAGGAATAATTAATTAAGAGAATAAAAGTACTATTATTATCTTTGGGGGAGTACACAATTACTATCATTAGGCTAAGCATTTTCCAATAAGAGATGGACACATTTTATGGAATCACTTTGATTTGAAAAGGCTGAAGTTCAAGAGTGTGCTGTGTTAGAATCTCCAGTAGTTTAGCAAGAGGGCATGAGCTCCCTCCAAAACTCAAAAGGTAATGATGTTAATAGGGGGAAGAAAGTTGAGCATCATTTGCCACTACTACTCAAAAGAAAGAAAGGTAATCATTAAGCATATGGGGGACAATACAAAGCATTTCAACCGGACAATGCTTTTGATAATTGATTTGGGGGTAGGGAGGGGGGATGTTTGAAAGAGCATTTATTTGATTAACAAACCCCTTCTTTAATAATGGTCCCTTGTTACTAAAGTTATGAGTTACCTCCGAAGAGCTAGTACTAATTCCACTTGACACATGAGAGACGTATCACTTTTCCTAGAGTTGGCAATGGGTCATACACGATTCTCAAATAAAAAGTTATAGATTCTTATATAATTCTAATAAACTATAGTTCAATTGATATCATTTTCTTTTCAAAAAAAAACTATCGAGTTTGAAAGAGAGAGAGGTGTGGGCGCGTGCGCGTGTGTGGGAGTAGACTAGTAGGCTATTTTTGTGAAGAAAGAAAAAGAAAAGGATTCACATAATTCACTCCTCACTTTATTTCTTTAAGCCCACTTAGGGAACTAATTAAGCAAGCAAATTAATAGTGTTTAGGTACTAATGATTG
Source organism: Dillenia suffruticosa (assembly GCA_033439265.1). Lineage (NCBI taxonomy): Eukaryota > Viridiplantae > Streptophyta > Magnoliopsida > Dilleniales > Dilleniaceae > Dillenia > Dillenia suffruticosa. Next base: position 611,294 of record JAVTVX010000018.1, on the reverse strand, counting down.
TTATCAAGATATTAAGTTTCCATTCATGGGAATTAACGGAGCTAAAGAGAGATGATCATGCTCATGTTTCCTAATCATCATGGTTCCACTGCTTGACAAGACAAATTAAGTTGACAAGTGATTTAACTAACACTAATGAGATATCCATGTGATTATGTCTCCCCCAGTAGTGCCTTAGTAACCCCAGTTGATATAGCCATATTCCACACCCATTCTATCCAAAGCCCAAACACTTATAAACAACACAATATTTCTAATCAAGTTTGTGAGGTCATTCTTCACTTCATTTCATCCCTTATTCTCATGTCGATCATGATAATCCTTTTGGAGTTGCTATAAAGGAAATATCTACGTACATGTTCATGTGAATTTGGGTGTTCACATGAAACCTTTGTTCAATCCTAAATGGAGAAAAAAAGTAATAAACTAGACCAAACCCAAATCCAAAAACCAGTCAACTAATACGAAAAATGACTAAACAACCTTTGGGGTACCCCCAATATAATTTTTTTTTTCAAAATTTAAAAAAAGTATAAAATCTTGAAGTATGGTAGATGTAATAGGGTAAGGTTTTTTTTTTTTGGGGGGGGGGGGGGGAGGGAGAAGTGACCTATATTTTCATTTTCAATATGTTCATTGGATATTTTTCTTTTGAGTGGGTAGCCAAAGCAACTAGCTTTCACATCTTGTTTTATGATTATTCCCTTGGAAAAAGTTATTACAAGGGGATTGTCTGTTTAATAGGATGATGACTACACTAATGACTTGGGTTTAAGCATAAAGTGACATCCCATCAAGTATAGATAGAGGAGATAGTTGCTCTTTCTTGTCAATTGGTATTATGTTTCCTTTTACAAAACCCTAGTCGAGGGTCACTCACACATGTGAAGAAGTTTAGGAAAAGATGGCTGAGATAATGAAGAAAAAGAGGCACTTCTTTCCTTTCACGGACATATTAATTATGTCGCCCTCTCTTTCAAAGGGTCATTTGATTATAATCTCCCAAATCTTTATCTTTATAAATCCTTTTAACCTCTAGCAAATCTCACACCCTAGTTAAACAAATTCAAAAGATATTTAATCCTAACTTATTTTTTAGATAAATAGATTGAAGTCAAAATTTATATCTCCAAGTAAGACTAAAAACTATATTAAGAGTCCCTAATATAACCTCTGCATAAATTTAAATTGGATTAGATAGAATATAATTTCGAATGAGAAAAAAAAAATCAAAGTAATAAAAGATATATTTTACTTAAAATTTAATGTTATTTTAAATTTTTTGGTCAAATACGAATCCTGTTCCAAATAAAAAAGACAAAACCGAAGAGGATTTAATTACGGAAACCATTGGACCGCCATTGCATGCTTTGAACTTTGGAAATTGAATTCATTTGAAATTAATTTATCTTTAAATTTGAACCAAAATTTATATAGTTATATTAATATTTTAAATTATTAATATATATTTTTTTTTATTCGAATAAAACTCAAGAATGAAATGTAAAATATTACGACAACAATGATAACAACAATAAAATTGAATTTTAATTTTAAATTTTAAAATTAACTGTATAAAAGATGGGGATGTGTCAGAAAAAAATAAAATAAAATAACAAAAAATTAGAGTTTAAAAGTAAAAATAAAAATTAAAAAATTAAAAATAAACATAATGAAAAAAAAGAAATAAGAATAAATTATCTATTAAAACTTAAAATAATAATAATAATAAGTATATTAATTCAATTGGTTCATAATTTCTTACGTCATTCATTTTTATCTAAAAGACATCTTTTCAACTAGATACTTAACACTGATATCTTTACAAATAATTTTTATTTAGATTTTTAATAATTTATCTCTATATTTTACTAAATCTTTTATATTTAAAGTCTTACGCTTCCTAATTTGTGTGTTTTTGAATCTTCATCGGACATGTTTAAATTATCTTAATTGGTATTCTCTTATTTTATTCATAATTGAATTCACTTTCAATTTAAATTGTATCTTTTCATTTCTAATCATTTTTTTTCTAATTTTACCATATATCCATTTGAGTATTATCATTTTAATTACGATCATTTTATATTTTTATTATTATTTAATGACTCAACATTCGATACCATATAATAATACAAATTTTATTACGATTCTATAAAACTTTTCCTTCAATTGAAATAATATTATGCGATCACAAAAAACTTGAGATGCATTTCTATATCATATCCGATCTGTATAAATTCTATTATTAACATTATAAAACGTTGTATAACGCAAATATCGTAATGAAATGTTTAATATTCATGTACTAAAATATATTATACCTATAAAAAAAAAAGTAAAATATCAATTAAAACAGAGTTGACAAGGTTCAAATTTGATTGAATATAACTAATAAACAATAAATCATGTTAGAGTTTATAATATTTAACCAGAGGAATAAGTTGAGCCAGGCCTATGTAAACAATTTGGCTAAATAAAAATGGAAGAGGGAGATCAAGTTTCACTAAACTTGAGCAGCACCCCCCGTTTTTTTTTTTTTATTATTATATCAAGAATTAAAATCGGAATCACTAGATTGGAGGAGATAATTGTGATCACTAGATTGTTTTAAGTTTTCTCTCTCATAAAACGCAGCATTTGACGTGTCATGTTTAGGAGTGTCATGCATGACGTAGAGTACTAAAAACAAAATCATTAAAAAACATAAGGATTGATTAAAATACTTACGTGAGGATACGAAACTGAGGCCGGTGGCAGCTGAATTTTGTTCTATACTTTTCAAAAAGCCAGGCACTTCCCTTTTTTTTTTTGTGTCCTGCACTGCACTAAGGTCATTTTGATCAATGCTGAGGCATGCAGGTACTTATGATAAAGGGGAAAAAAAATCCCTATGCTTACTTTTAAATAATTTTCAACTTAATTTTAGAAACTTTTAAATTATATTTCAAAGTGAATAAAAATAAGGTTCGTTACCGATTTTCTCCGTGATAATATGTGAAACATTTGAAATTAGCTTCGACTCTAATTTTCTTTTTGGAAAATTTTATTAAGTTTATGATAATAATCGATAATTTTCTATGAACCAATTCCAATTTTGACTTTTTTATTCTTTGGTAATAATTCTCACCTTTTAACTATACTAATCTTACTTTTACGGGGATATCCCCTAAAGTAATCTTTTCGTATTCATCTTATTTACTCTTTGTTTCTCTGTATCATTTATACTTTTTTTCATTAAAGAGAGGCGAGAGAGGGACACGATATTTTGTATTTGATTACCTGAAAATCTAATTAAACTTATTCGATTCGAGTAATTATAAAATTTAATTTAGAAATTGATTCTCTTGATATTTATTTTTTTATTTTTAAAATTTGAATTCGAGATTTTAATTAAAAAAATTTAATATTGTACTATTAAACTCATTGTTCGGTGAATTTCATGGATATGAATGCATAAAAGAAGGGAAAATAGCAATGGGGTGACAAATTTTTGGGGAGATGGTAAGAGAATATTTTGCTTAAATGGACAATTATTACCAAACACTCCTCAATTCTGAATATTGGGCTTACAAATTGTTGTCTTCTTATTTGGCAAGGTGTTATGAGAAGTGTACGCACAAAAAAGTTAATTAAGCCCATGAAACAAGTAATGTCACAATATTCTTACTTGTAGAGAGAAACTTGAAATATAAAGCTAATCCTTTTCCACAGTTTTATTTACTTTGGGTTGTTCTTGCTTGATTAAAAACACACCCCAAGCTGTACAAGGTACTACACATAGAGAGAGAAAGATAGAGAGAGAGAGAGAGAGAGAGAGAGGATGCAGGTCGTCGGTGGTGACCGACAAGCGTAGAGCCAGTTAAGGGTCCTATATGATTTAATTTTTCTTATGTCCATCTCTTATTTTATATGGTTCTACCTTTTACAAAATCAGCCACATGGGCCCCCAGAAAGATTATGTTATCTTCATTTTCATATACCATGTATCTCTGCATATTCTCTCTCTTCAGTTTTTCATGGTTATCTCCAATCTTCCTATCAATATGCATATTTCCATTAAATTTTCCACCACCCCCTGATTAATTAGATATATGCTTAAACTAAATTTTTAACTCTGCCGATATTTTTTTAACAGTACCTATATCAAATCCGGACAAAGGAGGACTATGATTCGTTGATAATCAGTATAAAACTTTTGTCAAACATAGAACTCATTAGTAGCAACAAAGGAGGACTGCGATTCGTGGACAATCAGCGTAAAACTTTTGTCAACATAGAACTCATGAGTAGCAAAAGGTGATTAAAGGACGGCTCAATCCTAGCCCAGAGGGCACGATGAGCAAGTGAAGTGAATTCCCTAATATGGTTGACTTTGCATAAAACAGCTCATATGGCTTCATATGAGAGGTTCACGAGTGGAGGATGATGAGGCATATATGGATTCTCCATTGGAATCATTTTTTTTCTGGGGAGGATTATAATATAAAGTTTTGCTCTCCAATCAAATTGCTTAAATTAAGACAGGACTAAAGTCAAGGAAGCTCAAATGGTGTTATAACAAGGAGACAAGCCCATTACGCAAAAGCATAGACTAAATAAATAATATTCCCAAAGGCATTATTAAAATTTTCCCCATACTATATTTGTGATTAGAATTATTATTCTTGTAATCATTATAATTGAATACAAGATTCCATCCAAAGCATGGAACATACATTTAATCATCTATCCTCAAAAATTATTTTTTTCTTTTAGAAACACCCTTCTACTTCAGTTGTCTTTTTGCGGCCTATACCCCCGTCTCTCTCTCTCTCTTTATACTATGTTTTGGACACTGTCTGATATCCATAAATTCGTCCCAACTAATCCGGACCAACCACTGTAATGGCTCTTTTTCGGAGAGCGGGTCTCCTAACGGGGAACGCTCCGTACACATGAGAGCCTGATATTTCTAGCGAAAGTCGAATCTCGATCATATTTAAGAGAACTCAACTCCACATCCAGTTGAGTCAATCCACGTTAGTACTCTCTCTCTCTCTCCGACCGCTGCAGTGGCTCCTTTTCGGAGGGTTGGTCTCCTAATGGGGAACGCTCCATACACATGAGTGTCCGATACTCCCAACGAAAGTCGAATCTCGACAATGTTTAAGGAAACTCAACTCCACATCAATTTAAACCAACCCACGTTGGTACTCTCTCTCTCTCTCATTTTTAAGCCATTTGCTATTTGTGTAATGTCCCCTCCTTATATCTCCCTTGTGAACTGGCAATGGATTTGTCTTGGCGGCTCCACCTCAAGTCAATCTTGGGCTCCTGTTGAAAATTGTATAATATGCTGAATTTTCGGTGAAAAACTATTCTTGACATTTTCGTCCTTTCATAAGAAATAAAATCCATAGAACAATGTCAGATGAATCAAATGAATTATAAACTAAATAAATTATATTTTACATGACTGTTTAAATCGATATATTTCGACCAATTCTTGATCAAATATTAATCTAAATTGATCAAAATATAATAATAATGTGATTAATAATTAATCAATGCATGTCGATATAGATTAATACATAAATTCAGTTTAATTCATAATTCCTTTAATTTATTTAATATTATTGTAGTATATCTGTCTATAAATATATATAATATCTATTAGGAAATTTTCCTTTTCCCTTTTTCTATTTTTTGTTCTAAAGGCAATTGAGAGTGGCTTTATCTTGCCCTCTCAATATACCTCTCAAACTTTACTTCTCTAAGCATGGTGTCCTTGTTTTTTGATTCTGCAATGTGATTTTTTATTTAAAAACAAAAATTGCTTCAAGACAAAGAAAACCCACAAGCACCAAAATTAATAAGGATGTAAAATAGATTTACATTAGTAAAATTGTCATATTAATAATTATAAACAACCTTATAATTACGATGATTAAGGAGATTTTTCGTGTTACATCCTAATACTACCTTCTTAGAAATAGAAGTTGCAAATACTTTTTGTAGTCTCAGCATTCAATTTTTGCCCTTCTTGGGTTCCTCTAATAGCCAAAATTGGTTGGGTGTGAAATCTTCAAAACATAACAGTAATTCCCATTATTGGGATAGGGATGGAAAGGTATAACACCAACCAGGAGTTTTTGGTTCTTATTATCGATATTCGAAATTATATTCTAAGTAATTCAGATCAAACATTTGTAGGGATCCTATTTATAAGAGACAGCTCTCCAACATAATCTTTTTCGTTCTCAAATTTTAAACTCAAGAGTTTATTGAGAGATCTATCACTTCATCCTATTAGATCAATTGTTCATTAATATCAATATATATATATATATATATATATATATATATATATATATGTAAAGATGAACCCCTCGAGTAATTCTGACCATCTATCTATCTTAAGCTCTATGTAGAAGCGAGTATAGAAATTTATATCAGTAAATATAATATACATTTGAGATTATAATTTTAAAAATAGATATTATATTTGAAATTTGATACATTTATATTTCCTAAAATTCAGAAAGCAACCACCTCTCCTTCGCTCATGTCATCTTCATCCAAAGCAATTTTCAAATTTTATAATTAAAATAGAAAAATATTCATTTATTTATAAAATAATTTCACATACAAGTTTTTTTGCTAAGAATCTTACACATTTTTTTTATATATTTATTTAAATATATATTTTGAATGAAAATATCCTATTCTTTTTGCCCTTTTTACAATTTTGATTTCAGCATTTTCCCTTCGTCGGTGGAGAAGTAGGAAGAAAAAATATTCAAGTCTACTCATGAGGCCCCACTTTATCTATATATAATTAAAACCCAACTCTCTAATTAAGTCATTATTTTACTATCTCTTGCCAGTTGCCAAAGACATAATTAATCCTACATAATACATTCGAACTTTTGTGTGCAAGTATGTATGTATATCTGTATATATACATATTTAATGTACTTGTGGGAACAGAGGAGGAGGAGGGGGAAAGAATTACTAAATGTCTTATCCTAAGTTTAATATTCGAATCGGACGTATATATTTTTATGATTTTCATGATCTTTACGTAATCAAAAGATATATATATTTAATAATTATTTTTAATTAAAAAGATAAAATTATCCGACCAATAAATAGATATTATATGAAAAAATAATAATAATTACGAAATAAAACGCTAAAATAGTCTAATGTTTTAATTGAAGAAATTGTATATATTCATTTCTTGATGTGCCATAGAAGAAGATGCACTTGCCCAAAAAGCCAAAAATATTACTTGAAAATTTTGTGTAAGCTATGTAGAAGAGGGGGAGGGAGGGGCCATCGCCTCTTTGCTAGAAATTTCCATGACGTGCTAAGAGAAGCAATGTCCTCAAAATAAACGACCATTGCAAGTCCAAAATAATAATAATAAAATTAAAAAGAAATTATAGGATTGAAAGATGATGATAATTGTTTAGATTTGTTAGAAAATATTATATATTTTTAAAATATTTAAAAAAATATTATATATCAAAATCAAATCAATTATTGATTTAATTATGAAAATATCTGATTTTTTTATTTTTCTATTTATAATAATAAATTTTCTATATAAATTTAACAAATTATAATATTTTATTAAAATAATGTATCATTAGAATTCAACTTTTTATTTCCGAGATATAATGTCAGAATCATATTCAAATTTTTTCTTAATAAAATTAATGAAAATCATTTTGGTCCGATTCGAGTTTATGGACAATTTGTGATTAATCTTTGAGAATTGTCTTCATACGATGGTAATTAAATATCTATATTATTGCGATTGTCTTATACATTTATGTGATTAAACTCTTTTATTTTTATTTGCTAATTATGTTAATGCCCTAGTAAGCAAGCATAACAGTTATAATTAAGCTAGAAGAAGAAGAAAAACAATAAATTCAGTGTTGAAAAACAAAAATAACAAGTGATGGGAATTGGTGGGATATTGTGGAGTTTATGAGAGAAAGGGAAAGATACCCCTCTAATATTACTTATATAAATATTGATTTTCGGTATTGGGAGTTTCAGAAGAAAAAAAAAACATAATTCAATACGCGTGAATATTATTATATATATATAATTAAATATAGTACCGTAAATTATTAAAATTTATTATATTCTGTAATAAGAGAATAACTAAACTGGTTTTTTATATTTAAATGATCGAATATTTTTTATTTTATTTTTCATTTTATTTTTCATTTTATATATATGATTATATAAAAAGAAAAAAAAAAGGAAGAATTTGAATTGAAAACCAATTTGTTCTTTGCGCCCAATGATGAAACTTTCAAAAGTGACAATAATTTTGGAAAAATTTTCCTTAGAAGACTAAGGAGAGATGAGAAAGGTATCCTCCATAAAAGGTAGTCAAGACAGAGAGAGAGAGAGAGAGAGATAGAGAGAACATAGGGACCAAAATTTCAAATACTTTATTAGGTCTGCAACGTTGAGAAAACAGGAGAATGTCTAAAGATTAAGTTATCTTCAAATTTACTGCACTATTCTATTTCTGCTAACCTTAACTAAACATGGGCATTCCTCGTCTCCCTAGGCTTTCTCTCTCTTCTGCAAATCCCATTGTCTCATTTTGCATTTGGGAAACTTTGTTGAATTCTGGGGAAGGTTGCTTCAACCCCAATACATTCTACTATGCACATTTTTGGATCGCATGTATTACTTTTTAACAACTTGTATAAAATTTTAGTCAGATATAACAAAATTTTACGTAACTTAGTTTAGATATTTCTCTATCGTTCGTATCGATTTTATAATTTATAATTAGTAATTATTTTTGTCCATGATAACTTGTTATTTTAAATTTTAGGTTAGTATTAAACAAAGAAAATTGCTGAGACGAGAAACGAGAGACAATGGAGGTAAGGGATCTTCCTCAAAGTCATCTTTTCCCACCAATTATGTATCTGTCAATATACCCCACAAGAGCTATTAATTTCTCAACACTTTGATGAGACATATGAAAGTCGGATTATTGGAATGGAGCCTTCAGGGCCACCCCACAAAAAAATTCAAAAAATAAAAATAAAAACTATGTACTATATACTATATAGTAGTGTACATTTAAAAAAAAAAAAAATTCAAAACCTCAATCTCCAATCACCCTCTTGAATGCGACTTTTCTTTTTTGAAGCTTCTCCCTATATATTCAATTCCATTCCAGGCTGCCACTTCGTTTTCTCAACCTCTTTCTTCTCTCAGTCTCTCTCTCTCTCTCCCTCCCTTCCTGCTATTTATAAAATTCACCAATCACTTTCAAGAGGACTCGGGGGATTTTTGGCTCTGTTTCTGCAACTGCTGCATTGTTTGTTCAAGTAATATAGTCCCACATGGGAAGACACTCTTGTTGTTACGAACAAAAGCTAAGGAAAGGCCTTTGGTCCCCTGAAGAAGATGAGAAACTTCTTAGGCATATCACCAAATATGGTCATGGCTGTTGGAGTTCTGTTCCTAAACTTGCAGGTAAAAGACACGCCAAAAAGAAAGATAAAAAAAACTTTGAATCAAAATTTTTTTTTTTTTGGAGTACTGAATTGAGCTTTATTATATGGGTATTGAATAATTGGGATCAGGTTTGCAAAGGTGTGGCAAGAGTTGCAGACTTAGGTGGATTAATTACTTGAGGCCTGATTTGAAGAGAGGAGCATTTTCACAGCAAGAAGAGAATCTCATCATTGAACTTCATGCAGTTTTAGGCAACAGGTAATAGAAAATTTCTGAATCGAAACATGAAATTTTTGCTCTACCAAGTACTAAGAATTTTTGGTTGCTTTCATTTAGGTGGTCACAGATTGCGGCACAATTACCAGGGAGAACCGACAACGAGATAAAGAATCTATGGAACTCTTGCATTAAGAAGAAGCTGAGGCAGAGAGGCATTGACCCAAATACTCATAAGCCATTATCGGAGGTCGTGAAAGAAGAGAAGAAACAACTACAAACAAGCCAAAAGAAGAATGAATTGAGCAAACCAAAGCCACAAATAGTGTCCATGGAGCAACAATATCCAGTTGAGGTTTCATTGGTGACTAATAGTAAGGTTATTATCAACAACAAAAGTACTAGTACTAATAATATGACAACATCCCCACCACCACCAACACATGAATTCCTTTTAGAAAGGTTTGGAGCCTCCAATGAAAGTCCAACCACCACCACCAGTTGCAGACCTTGTGATTTGGTGGGGTATTTCTCTTTTCAACAATTGTTGAACTATGGGTCCAATATAGGTCTTTCTATTAACCACCACCACCACCACCCAAATCCTAATCTTCCAAAGTCTGATGCTATGATTTCTGAATTCAATTCCGCTGTTTATCCATCTCTTTCTCCTCCTCCACCCGCTGAGATAAAACCTACCATAAGCATTCCTCCTTTGAATAACAACTCCTTTTATCGAGGATGGGAAGCCGGAACTTCTAGCAACAATGTGAGCAGCAGTAGCAGCAATGGAAGCAATTGTAGTTTTGAGTTGCAAAGCAATTGTTCATTGTCTGAAAACAATTTATTCACTTGGGACCTCACAACAACAGACAAAGAAGTCCAAATTCAAGCTCTAGAAGGTGATACCGATAACATCAAATGGTCTGGATATCTTCATTCGCAATTCCTGATGAATCAAAATCCTCACGGTACTTCTATTTACAATGAGATGAAATCAGAAACAACACCCTTTTCAAATCCTCCTGCTTGGCAATTGAATCATCAGAATCAGCATCAACAATCCATACAAGATCTTCAAAGGTTAGCTGCTGCTATTGGACCAATCTAGCTCGTAATTACTTTCATCGAAAGTTCCAAGTCCACGGAAAAAAAAGAAGAAAACTACATATTTTGCCTTCAATTTGAGAAGGCGAGGAATTGACCTTTTTACAGGTTTGTGCTATAAATTTTTTTTTTTCATCTTTTTCTTTTTGGGTTCTTTCCTTTGTGTGTGAATAGATTTGATACAAAGTTGCATTTCGTATTTTTGTTTCTATTTTGAATCTTTTGTCGTGGAGAAAAAGTATATGTTTCTTCTAATGTTCATGGAGATATTGCAACATATATCAGAAGAATAAGACTTTTAGTTTACTACTTTGAAGCTCTTGGTTTTTCACTCTCCTTTTGGTATGTATGAGTGTGTGTGTGTACAATCAAGGAAAATCATATTCTAAACTCGGAGGATAGGGGAGTGAGTTTACCATCATTACCACCTTTCACTGTCTCACCTTTCAAATTCAAAAATTTTCTTCATGGATGTTCGAAGTAAAGCTGCAAATGTGAACATGTCTATATACAAATATCCAACAATTTTTACTGAAATTCCTGTGGTATTAAGCGATAGCAATCCCTTTCTAGGTTCCTCCTTTTTTCTAATTGAAAATTACTCGAAAAGTCTATTAATGCTTTTTTATAATGCAAGCTGCAAGGAATCATTTCTCTTCAATGGTTGTCTATCACTGTCTCCTACAGATTGAGATGGTTTTCACCTTTTTTTTTTTCAACATAACACGGATTGTATCTCTCAGTTAAATCGTGTGTTTGTGAGAGAGAGGGGGAGAGAGAGAGAGAACAAAATATTCAAGAACAAACAAGGGTCAGTTTCAACTGCTAGTCAAGGAGTCGGAGAAAAAAATTACCAAGCAAAGATGCTAAAGGCCACAATTTCCTAGACTCGTAGTAGAGTGGCATTATCTAAAGAGGCACATGTTGTAGAGAAAGGCCCTCCAATTGAGTCCAAAAGGTAAGGATTGTGGGACATTCATGGTGAATATAGGGAGATCGCGACAAATCCGTGCCCTCCACTTGTCATCCATCACAAGCACCTCAAATACTTTCCATCTTCTTCTTCCCCATTTGGGACATCCCTTTATGATGACCCAACTTAAAATAGCTCTTTACACAAATATGCAAATGTTACTCAAACAATTTAAGCATCTCTTCAATGTAAACCACCTTTCCCATGAAAACTTCACCACTCCCTTCTTTGTTTTCTCCCCCACGAGGAATCTTTTCATCAAATTTCATCATCCGTGGTAAATACATACTTGTAACCCTTTCTTTTATCATATCGTCACTGTACTAACCAACGGTCAATATAGTAAAATAAAATACTAAATCTTTTAATTAAATTTTGAATTCGAAACTTGAAAATCAAAATACTACATTGAAAAAACTCCCCTTTAATAGAGCTCTGTCGTCACTCAGATTAATCAGGGTATAGATTTATATATCGGTGATGGAAATAAAAAAAAAAAAATTATCATCATCATCATAATCATCATCTTATGTGGACCCATCATTAGACCTGAGTATGATCAAATTGAGGTTAGGCCTACAGAGGATATTTCAACCCCATTTTGAAAAAATGCATAAAAGGCCAACACAAGCGAGTGCATTCTAGATTAATTTAGGCCGAATGGCAGACTAGATGGCTCATACTCAAGTCTAATCATCATCATATGTAGATCCTTTTGAGATCAACAGTGTCCTCACATTGTCTATCAAACATGATCTTTGCCCACATATAATGAAAGAACCACCATACTCTGCAAACGAAGGTCTCTCTCACAGCCACAATTTTTCGTGTACTCGCACGTGCACACATCGAACATGCATATGTATATATTCGTATTTATATTCATTATCATAAGAGCACCATGTGAACCTAATAATTGGATCATCAAGAATGGCCCTACAATCTTTGTACAAGAGAACAAAATAACAATTTTAATTACAATAATAGAGAAGGGTGTGGTATGGTACCAATGAGAGAATCCCTATCCCAATTTCAATAATTTATTCCCAAGAATAATGCTTTGTTTATGTTATGAACTTCTGACCCAGATAAGTTTGATTGCAGGAAAAGAAAATTACAGGAATAAATTAATGCCCAACAATGTGTACAAGAGAAACTGTTGGAATTTCTTGCCCTTTTTAATCAAAGACAAGGTTTTGAAAAGGAAATAAGGTGTCCATGAAGAGACAATGTGAGTGAAATGTTCTCAAATACAATGTTAAAAGAAACAGCATTTTGGTAAAAATAGAGAAGATAACAAAATGTAACAAAGTGACTATTGGGTCGTAAGTAATGGCTTGGCTTCAGTTGACGCTTCCGATGTAATCAGCCAGTTAGAACATATAATTTCAACATGGGACACATCACGAATTCGGACCCACTTAGGTTTTCCAAATAAGATGGTGAGGACTATATCTAAGACTTGCAACAAATAGAAGAGTCTCAACCATTCCCAAGATTTTATAGCTTTCTGCACTAACACTTTGGTAGGGTTGGGAAATAGTTAAACCAATCATTCCACAGTAGATGCATGAGAGCCCTTACAACAACGCTTACAGAGGGTGGCTACCTTTCTTTATTGAGAGAGAGAGAGAGAGAGAGAGAGAGAGAGAGACGATTTTAAAAGAAGGAAAAGGATCCATAGTTTTCTAGAATTTTATTGGGCAGGTACTCAGGTAAGACTCCACCAAAAGAATTTGACTAACCCAACATCAAGAGCTCAAAGCTCCATGGGGACAGCAGCAACATAGATTAATCATAGTATGATATAAAGAGAAGGGAAAGACACAATCATTCTGGGAAAAAAGGTTGCCGTCACCATTTTCGGTTCTCAGCAACTTATAAATTTTTATTTTATGCTATAAAAATAATCCTTTGAATTACATATTCTTTTAAATTGCAATTGAGAGAGATATTACAACAAATAAAATTGGACTATTAGATGATGTGAAACTTGCTCACTTGAAAACTAAGTTGTGACAAGTTTTGTCGCAGGGGTATGGGCAGTCAATGTCCTTCACATTCCTCGATCTTTCGAAGTACCAGTCTCCAACAGCTATCGCAATTGCCTGCACATCATAAATCATAGTATATCACATGCTTTATAAGTGCGAGCATTTTTATGTTTTACAAAAGGAAAAAGAAAAAAAAAAGGAAAAGAAAAAGAAAAGGAGCGAGAGAGAGATTTGATTCCACGAGTTCAACAAAAGGGATCGTTCTGCCTATTTTCATGGTACAACACTTTTCTCCATGAGCCTTTGGCAAAGGCAAATTTTTACAACTTTTGTCCACTGCTTGTAGGCTTCACGACTTGGGTAGAAATCATGGAGAATAGCATTTTCAATTTTCAAAGACCTTTGGTATGTCTTCTACTGATAGATAAGTGCCGGCATCAGTCTAGAATGGGTCTTAAGTATAAAATTCTTATTCATTAAAAATACATTATGGGCCTTCCTATATGTAGAAGAAATAAATATGATGGAAGCATACCTTATTTCCAATAACAGGAGAGTCACCCGCAAACCACGTATCCTGCCTCTCTGTCTGGCAATGAGCGAAGCATGAGTTTATAAATAGCCCATTTTGTCTGGACTTTGAGAAGCCTTTTATTGCATTCAATATCTGATTCCTGAAGTCTGATCCAAAGAGTTAAATAATAATCAGCATTAAATTAACCACATTCCCACTACCAAAAAAAAAAACAAGAAGCAGGAGTCTAAGCAATTCCTCACTTTGCAAAAATTGGATCTGAGATGCTGAACAAAGTGCATGGTTTTTCCTGCACTCTTTCCAGGTACCACGAGGATCAGCTGCCGGTGGAGCTAAACTTTGTTGAATCTGATTTTCAACCAAGGATAACAATTAAAGTTACATCAATCAAATATAATCAAATGGAATGTAGACGGTAATGCATTGCTAATTAATGTACTTAGAGCACTACAATAAAATAAAAGAAATTACCTGCCATGAATCATAGGCTGTATTGAGAAGAAACAGCGGAGTGTTAACACTGGCAATTAAATTCTGAGGGAAGAAACACTGCAAAATGAAGAAAGAGAAATAATGTTGAATGAAACTTGGGCAGTTGCTTGTAATACATGAAGCATTTTTTGCAAATGGAGTAAATATGTAAATAACTTACAGAAACAGGATCGAGGTGGTTGGTGCAAGTGCGGGGAAGGTTTTTTTGTAACACCTGCGATGATTATGCAATATTTGAGTTAGAATAAATAGTAAAGCACACCATATAACTATCAGCTGGAAAAGGAAAGTTGTTTCAGAAACCTGGATGTCAATCTTGTAATATGGATTTCTTAATAAAGTATGACCCACATACTTTTGGACTAAATAAAATGTATGACTCATGCTGACTTAGTTTACATATTCTCATTTGTCGCATTCAAACTCCTCCATGAGTTCTAGTACTAAATTTGGAAATGCGTTGCTTTAAAAGATAATCATTAGCAGGTCTAATGAAGCAGTGGCAATTGCTTACTTGGTGATGTGGTGTTTTGGCTCATAAATAACACTAAGGCCTCACAAATTCAACATACCATTAACATGAAAGACTCATAGATTGGATTATCTTTACATATATTAGTTAAATATCTAAGCACCTTCCCTGTGTGACTGTCCCTAGTTCTTGCTCAACTTGAACTCAATTCCTGGTTATGCAGAACATGATATAATCTACCAAGGTGACATAACAACAATAGAAAGTCATAAATCATGAAAGGTGATAGTACCTGAGTGTTAACCACACCACTGAAAAAGTTCCTGAGGGAATGCCCGCCAGAGACATCCTTTCTGAAGGAAAACGAATAAATGGAAGTGGTATGTCACAAATTACAGAGCGAAAGTGAATCGCACATAAAACAAGAATGGATTATTTGAAGCTTACGCATCAAGGAACATTCCGGCATCACTCAAGCACTTTACTTTTGTGGTTTTTGGAAACAAGTTCCGAAACCCATCACAGTGTAAAATAGCTGCTAAACCCCCAGCAGAACACCCAGAAAGAAGAACCTGATACATGATGGACATGTAAGAGATCAAGACCCCAGGTATAGAACTAACAGAATAAAGAAAGAGAAGTTTCAAAGTACTAAACCTGGTTAGCATTGCGCATTCCCTTTGACATCAATTCTTCCATGGCAACTAACCAAATACGTTGTCCTCTGTATTGCAACTTTGAGGCCTGAAACGCACACAACACAAAGAAAGGAAAGGAAAGGAATTAATAACTTTTTAAATAAATTGGGAATCACATGGAACTCAAAGGTGAAGCATGGACCAACCTGATCTTGACTGTCTCCAGTGAAAGAGGCACCGTCACAATAACGAAGCTTAATTCTATTCCAGTTGAAAAAATCTGCCAAACAGAAGGAATACATGGAAAAAATTTGGTACAGGAGGAACCATGTGTTTCATACTAAGTTATCTGACATGGTGAGTTTAAGAACAAACCAGGATTCTCTTCAGCCTTATTGCTTAAGATTCCAGTAAATGGTAACACCTTTTCCATAAATTTTGATGAACCACGTCGTGTTGTCTTCCTGTAAATACAGCTTCTTCTGGAATTACACCAACCTCCACCCTGTCCAAGATCTCAAGACTTCAATTAAATTCCTAAAAGGATTTACCATGCCCATGTGCCTCCTGGACTTCAATTCCAAAACAATATTTCCTCCTTTTCTGTTCTAAATTGAATAACTAGTGTTAGCACTGTAATTGATCCTCAAAGCACAAAACCTTCTCACTGTGTTTGCACACCAATAATGCCCCACCAAGGAACAAGGAGAGTTTAGACTCATAATATCAATAGATGATTTTTTGGAATATTTCTAGTTAGATATAAAAGAGAACATATAATCTGCAAATAACTGGTTAATACTGGCGTTGGTTGTTTTGACTGAAAAAGGCATCATGAAAGAGGAACACTTATTTTACTTTTTGTGGTCCAAGTTGATGCACTTCAGCAAACACTGTGACCATTTCCAGCAGGCACAATTACTAATTCACATAGTTCTGCAGCCGAACACTTAAACTGAATCAACAAACCCAGCAATAGAATTTCAGTATTCCCCAAAACAAGTTTCATAGCATTAAGTCTAGAACCCTTACGCATTACAAGACAACCTTAGCTATTATAAGTACAATTTATTGGGTTCCATAGTTATAAAAAAGATTTTAGTTGGTTCTCTTCCATGAGACTCATGAATATAAACCACAGTAAAAATCAAAAGTAGTCTACTTATGCAGACTTTGCCTACAAAGACTACAGAATTTTCTTGTGAATTATGGTCAATACCAGGTATATCAGCAATGATTTCAAATCTAGAGGCTAATTGTACTCTTGCAACTTTACGTAAGGCGGGGCTTTTCTGGGCAGTGGGGGTGATGGTGGAAAATTTGACAGATAAGTCAGGATACTTCCACTCTTAGTTAAGGGCAAGAAAGCAGACCATGACTATTGTGAAATCCATTTCATATAAATTCTAGAGAAACATTCCATTCCGTTAGTTCAGTTGCCCACCTAATAGCATCAGGACAGCACATGGGACATAAAGGCATACTCTGAATGGGAAAGCCAAAGTAGAAATAGAAGTCCTAGAACTTATGCGACCAAGGAAGAAAAAACAAAGATTGAGAGCTCATTAAAGCATATGGAAGACATTGTCCTATACAAACCTCCAACTGAATAAGCCAGCTGTTTGCTCCTGATCCATATCCACGATGCCAATGATATCCAGGCAATGTGCCATCTAAACACACTGTAAAACTCACAAATACAAGGATGAAATTAGGTAGTTTTAAAAAGAAATTTCAATGATTACTGATTATCTAAAATTCCTAAATTTTTTTAAAAAGAAAATTATTGGTAAAAAAATATTTGCCAAAGAACAAATTAATGCAGATTTCCCCCTTTTTTCTTTTAACTCGTAGCATCAGAAAATGATTAATGCCCATCAACAATAAAATCAGGAAATACGGTAGTTTAAAGAAAATGATTAATTTTTCACTAGAATTATCAAATGGGGACGGTAGAAAAGATGACAACCTTAGTCCTAAACTAAAAATGGCTTTATTTTAACAAATGAACAAAAATAACAATTCTAAACTAAATCAAGATCTAAAATATATATATATATATATATATATACACACACACATTGAATCTTCTCAGATACCCCCACAGGAATTCTATGAATTTAGAAAAAAATAATAATAACATATAATAGGGAAAAACTAATATTCGGAAGAAATGAGAGAGGAATAATTGTAGAAGAGGAGAGAGAAGTACCAGCGCCTTTAGCAGCGGCTCCTTGTAATAGAGTGAGACCCACCATTAAAGGCTTAGGAGTTAAAGCAGAATAAGCAGAAACTCCATTGGTCTCAAAAATGGTGAAATCAGTTTCATTGAAATGCTCAAACCCACAAACCCATTTACTAAAAACCAAACCAATCAAACCCAAATACCACAAAACTCTCTTCATTCTTTCTTGTTCTTTTTCTTTTTCTCTCAGCTCTCTCTCTCTCTCTCTCTCTCTCTCTTAACACCCAAAAAAATGTTGAGGGAAAAGTTAAAGAATAAACAGAGGAAAACCCCTTTATTTATATATATGCCTTATAAACTCAATCCTATAACCTCAGTCTAGACTTCCATTAAAAAGCAAAGATCTTGATCTTTTTTTTTTTGGGAGATTTTTTTTTTCTATTACGAGGAGGAAAATCAGCTCAACATCTCAATAAAATATAGAGAGAGAATGGGGCGTGTGTATGTTGTAGCGAGAGAGAGAGAGAGAGAGAGAGAGAGAGGCGGGATCGGAAATGGAAACAAATGTCCAAGCGTGAGTGATGATTGGATACTGCGAGGCAAGTTTGGAATCGTAATGCAAGAATAGGTCACATGTCAGGCTCGTGATTTCCATATCACAGATGAAATCTTGACCGTGAATTTTTGGTGAAGGAAAATCTAATGGAGAGAGAAATATTAATTTCTTAAACAAATGGGTCAATGACAAGAGTCTTGTGTGAATCTTTTTAATTTAAAAAAAAAAAAAAGAGTCATTTGATTTTCCCTTTTTAGAGAATTTTTTAAAACAAATTTTTTATTTATTTTTTTAACAAAAAAGATATTATTATTTTTTGAAGATCTGATAATAATTATTACTTTTAAAACGAATTTATAATTTCATCATAATATCCTATTTTCTTCTTATTTCGATTATTTAAGATTTTTTTTTTTTATTTTTTAGGTCTTTTTGTTTCTATAAAAGAAGATATACCAAATTATTTTTAAACCACGTGCGCTCATGGTATTGGAATACTTGTCATGATTTTTTTTTTAAAATAAGATTTTTATATAAATATAAAGTTTCATAAAAAATAAAAATTTTTATTTTTCATTTTTATTTTTATTTTCTTAGCAACAAAAAGGAAAACAAATTTCCCACGGCTCAACTCATATGTGACTCAATAAAAATTTCTGTCCACTCAATTAATAATATTATAAATAAATTAACTAGCGCATTAAAATATAAGGAGTTTGAGTTTTAAATATTTCAAATTTAATATCAAAATTTTCTTTTCAAAATTTTCGTGATAAAAATAAGTTAAGAGCCAAATTAATCTTAGTTAAGTATCATTACGAGTCAAATTAGAACGTATTATTATGGTAAATAATGATAATTTTTTATTTTTGTAGGGATATTCGTTGATAAAAAATTTTGTTAGAAAGTAAATCTTGATACAACGATTGAGTTGTTCATTTGATGACCTTGTGAAGACAGGCTCTACAAGAGAAATGCTATATACATATACTCTCACCCTTCAAGGGAATGTTATATACATATACGTCTATCATCTCTTTACTCCACACTAAATCAGGAAACATTTTATACAATAGGTAAACCTTTTTGTCTTTTTTTTAAATATTATATTCAAATTTTCTTGAATTATACATAAACTATAACAAAAAAGAAAATAACAATGTATTTCAAATCGACCAATAATCTAATCTTAATAGCCATGGCAGATTTGCCTTTCCCCTGTTCTCTCTCTCTCTCTCACCAGGTCTCGAATACGTACCTCAGGGTGCGGGTTCAATAGCTTTAACCGACAAGCGATTGCAGACGGCAGGTGTAGAATTGCCTTTATGTCTTAGTCGATTGAAAGGGCAAGTTAGGTTTTAGAATCTTCTTGCTGCGTGCATTTCGTAACTTCGATTGCAGACGCCATATAATGTTTCATCTTTTGGCATTTGTTCTTGAGCTTTTTCCCTAAAATTACGGCTGTCTGGGCACTTTATTTATTTAATTATTTTTTTGACGGTTAGGATTCCGAAAGATCACTCTGGGTGAAACTGAAATTAATATTAAATACATATATAACATGTATTTAAAATTATAAAAATAATCAATCATAGTGACATAAATAAAACTAGGAGTTGTGATTTGAACTTAAAATATATACAGAAGAGGAGTATGTCTCCAAAGAACACAGTCAAATGATCACAATCTACTCCTCCAACCTAATAATTTCATATTTAAATCTCTATATAACTATATAAATATATATATATATATATATAAGAGGAGCATGCCTCCCTTCCTTGCTCTTGATTTGAGTGAGTCTACAAATTTCATATTTTAGAGTGCGTGGAATTTAACCTCTAATTTAACCTAGACCTGTTATGATACCTAGGTAGTGTCACGGATACCCATGACACTACCCGGTTAAAGCCCGAACTCGAACTCGGTTAACTCGAGTTTGGGTCGAGCTCGAGCTCAGTGATTCCTCTCTCGAGCTCGAGCTCGAGCCCACATTTCTTCAAGCCCGAAGCTCGTCGAGCTACCCGGTGCCTCTCAAAACCTAACCCCTGCCCTTCCTATCATTTCCCAACCGCACACCCGTCTCAGTCTCCACTCGAAGGGCGAAGGGCGAAGGGCGAAGGACGATCGAAGGTCTGCTCTCTCACCATCGCGATCGAAAGTCTGCTCTCTCACCATCGAAGGGTGATCGAAGGTTTCTGCTTTCTCGCCATCACAATCGTCTCCTCGCGCGATGATCTCCTCCTCCTCTCACCATTGCCATCGGCTACTTGTGTAACGATCTGTTTTCCGTCTCCGAATCAAAGGTAAGCTCTCCCTCTCTCTCTCTCTCTCTCTTTCTGTCTCTCTCTCTCTCTCTCTCTAGAGTTTTTGAGTTGCCTTCTACTCTAATGCTTATCGGTTTTGGTTTTGGGAGCGGGTTTGGGTGTTGTGGCGGTGCGGGCGCGGGCGTGGGCACGGGTACGGGTTTGGGTTGAGGTTTGGGTTTGGGTGTTACCCTGCAAGGCCCGTGACACTCAAGCTCAAACTCTTAGATGACACCTCGAGTTGAGCTCGAGCTCTAAAATGACTCGTTCGACTAGCTCGAGCTCACCTGTCGAAAACTCGAGCCGAGCTCGGATATTGTGATACCCGAACTCGATCCGAATGTTATAAAAGCCTTAATTTAATCTCTAAGATAGGCTAAAACCCGAATGTCATTCAAAACTGTACAATAAACCTCATTAAGAGGGGACCATGACTCATGAATGCTCGCGGGAATTGAATGACCCATCCGTGTGACAATGTCCGCACAGTTATTACACTCGCGTGCAATGAATAAAATTGATTGGACCATAGCTCTTCTTGTTAAAATATGACAATCATGTCTGTATTTTATTCATATTATAATCACGAAATTGAACTGTCACACGCTCTCATTAGTATTAATTCTTCATACAAATATTAAAAAAAAAATTGTATATATTTTCTAATCAACATAATTGATAAATGTAAGTCTTACAAATATTAAGATTTCTTTTTTTTTTTAATATTATGTCTTAGATACCATTCGCTATCTAGGATTTTATCCTGACTAATTCGAATTGACCCAATGACTCCTTTTAGGGGATGAATCTCTCAATGAAAAATGTTCCATACACATAAGAGTCCGATACTTTTAATAGAAATCAAATTTTAATCATATTTAAAAATATTTAATTTCACGCCCGATTAAACCAAATATATGTACTTCATATAATACACCCTCCCTCCTCCCTCATCTTTCTCGATCGTGTTGAGAAGTATCATAGAGGCGCGGTGAGTGCCGACAGATTTGAAAGTGGCTGCCCATAGGATTTTTACTTATTTTTAAATTTTCATATGATGCTTACTGAACACTCTGATTACAATATGAAACATTTCATATCGTACACATAGGCTTTTGAATGATACTCATGAATAGACATGAAATCATAAATTTATTTTTTTTCTTTCCAATATCGATATTTAGAGACATATTCTATTTAATTTGATCGAGCATTTATATGACCTATTTAGAAAATTACTCTCCTAATATAGTTTTTATTATTTTCAAATTTTACATTCAAGATTTAATTAAAAAATTTAATATTTCATTCTATTAAATCGATTGTTCATTAGAATAAAATTATAAATTTATATCAAAAGAGTAAATTATAATATATATTTTAAATTATAATTTTATAAAATTTTAATGATCGATTAATTAAAGTGACAATTTCTTCTAGTTATTTTACGATTATATCTCTTTACTTCAAATTTCAAAAGATGAGCACAGTTGCCCCTATCCTCTATTCCCCTCTGTTTGCCCCCATTCAAATGAGTATCAACATCCTTGATATGATAGAAGAACAACCCGTCTAAATACATACAACGTATCATGAATTGTTAAGAGAAGAGACGAGAATTGTCTTGAAACACTTTCGCTTTCTAAAATGGTTTCCATCTTTTGAGCTGGATCCTATACGTGTCCTACATTGGAAAGAAAAACACCACCAAAGTATTGTGATAGAGATGAATGTGATGGGCACATATATCCGATACTCCTCTTTCTTTGCTTTCATGCTTTTTGCCCATTTTAGTCCCTTTGCTTCACCTCTCCCGTGTTCATACGGACCCTATTGCGCTCTCAAGATATCCTCGTCCATGCATATTTGTCCACCGTACCAATCATGCCTTTTTTTTTGTAATATATATAAATTTCGAGTATCTGATAATTATATTGATCATAACTAAATATGGTTTGAATTGAATTAAACTCTTGAAATAATAAAACTCTCTTATTTATTTTTTCTATATATAAGACTCAAAATCAAAATTTTATTTAAAAAATATCAATATACAACTATCAAAACAACTGACGTTAATTCCCAATTGTGCCTTGTGTCCCAAAGAAACCAAAGACAAAAAATCCATGCAAAAGTAAAAAAAAAAAATTAAAAAAAATGAATTACTTAAGAGAAATATGACAAAAAGTATGACATTAATTTTAAAAATTAATGAAATTACATAATAAAAGATTATTTTTTTTTCCTTGCAAATTACGAAAATCTAAACTAATACACGAGGCCGTATATGTATAAGTTTTTCTAACGTAAGTTTTAGTATTCAAAATTTAATATTATTTTAAAAAGCTTTATATGTTTTGCTATTTTTTATTTTAAAAATATGACATTTTTCCTTTTATTTTCTTTTTTATCAAGTCCTAAATTGGGAGCTTATGGTTTGAACTCAAAAATGAAATTTCAACTAATTTCTACTTGTGACTGTCAATACTCAGATCATGGACGCCTCCCTGACATGCCCCATGCAAGCTAACCAAAGCCAAAGATATCATTAAAGATCAGTAAAAAAAGAGAGGATATATATATATAAATTATAAAAAAAAAGAGAAGACATTTCAAAAAAGTAAGCAAAGCATTCATAAAATAATTAAAATGACTAAAAAAAAAGGAAGTTTAATTTTTCAATCCTTTTCTCTTTGTCTCTCTCAAAAAAAAAATCAAATTTTTTAATCCCTCTCTCTAAAATTATTATTTTCGATTTCTCCTTTTAAAAAAAATAATCAAATTCTTAACTCACCATCTCTATTACCTTTAGTTACATATAGTAATTTTTTCAAATACAATGTAAGTGAATCACAAAAATTTTAAATCTCAATATTGTTATATAATCTATTCGAATATTCAAATTTTATTATTTCAAAGTTAATACATTAGAAATTCATATTTAAATTTTATACGTAAATTCAAATGTAAGTTGGCAAACGAAAAGAAATGCAATAGAACATCGATAGAAAATAGGATATTAAATTTTTTAATTAAATATTAGATTTGAAATTTAAAAATAAAAAAATTACCTAAAAAAAAATTGTTCTCGAACAGAGTCTCTTGAATAAGGGTGGTAGGTAAAAAAAATAAATGCAATGGGATGAAATGACATAAAGGAAAAATAAATAATCAAATATGTTGATAATTTTCCATATTTTGTAAGAAAAAAACCCAAGCTGAATCATTCTTTTGACGTAAAATGAGATTATTCTTTTTTCTGAATTTTGTATAAAATAATTTTAATAATTTAAAATCTCTCTCTCTCTCTCTCTCTCTCGCCCGCCCTCGTGGGTAAATATCAAATTAAAGGAAGCTCCTATGATCACGTGGAAAAGTGAGATAACAATAAATAATTGGAGCTAAAAAGATAATTTAGTGGGGGAGGGCACGTGAGTGTCTGGACCCATCGTCGCAAAGGCAAACACACACAGGATGTTTGTCGGCACAGGTCACCAGGCGCCCGCTGTCACGCACCGCAAGCATCTCAACTCTCTTTGTTTTGGCATGTTGGCGTGCCACTGGGTGACTTGCTAGATGCCACTGCCTTTGTTCTTCTCTCTTTTATATATGTCGAACTTTTTCAATACTGCACTTTTTTTTTATTTAATAAATTATTTATTTATTTATAATTTTTATTTTTATATTATTTTTTATGATTAATAATCATATATTTTTATTATAAGATATGATTATTCTATTAATTTTATAAAATAAATATTATTTACATAAAATTTTTTATATTTTTTATATTTATTCGTTTATTCACATTTTTTTTTTCTTTTTACAAAATAGTTTTTCATACAATTTAGGTCCTTCTAACTTTGTGCTTTAAAAGCAGCCTAACTGGGGCGAAGGGAGTGCTCGGGCGAGAGTAGATTTGACCACGGGTCAGTTTGGCCCTGAACCGGCATGCCCATGTCACTAAATTCAGACTGTATGGAGCAAGAGTAAGGTTAAAAGATAAAAAATTATCGATTCAATAAAAAAATAAAAGAAAAAAAAAGATCTAGAATCGCTCGAGGGTTAGACTGATGATTTCAATTCTTGAAAATTCCCTGAAGAAAAGGACTAATTTTAGAAGAATTTCAGATAAGACATGCTCATTTCAAAGATTCAACCTAGAACTTAGAATAATCATGAACCATCACTTTGATGATTCTCAACTACAAATGGTGGGTTAGACCCGGTTCACAGTCAGAATATAGATCATGGTTAAATCCTAAATAGGACTATCGAAATATTCGAACTGATTTACTTAAAATATAGTTTTGAATATGAGTAGTGAAAAAAAAATCATGGGGAGCTCTAGATGAGAATTCCTGTCTCTAAGATTTTTAAAAAAAAATAATTTTAAATAATATTTGTTCTACTAAAAATTATAATCCTATCCACTATAATTATACCTCTTTTTTTGCAATTAAGAAAATAAAATTATAATTATTAAATTGTGCCTTAAAAATATTAAAGTTATACCTCTAAATATATGTCACCGGCTACCTTTTTTTTTTCCTTTTCTTTTTTCTTCTCAATCAGTAGGCGCAGCGCGTGTGATTTTAACGTTGGAGTACCTCGATGAGCTCATCTAATAGAAGCATCTGGTAAGCTGACAATTAGGCGCCCCAACTCCTCTCTTTTTTTTTTTTTTTTTTAAACAAAGAAATGATACAATCAAACGAGATCAAAACGAAAAAGAGATAATAAAAATAGAAAAACTTTACCACTTGTCTATGAAAGACCAGGCGCCCCAACTTCTTGTGAAGAGATTTGAACTTTTGGGTTTGCCTAGATTGAGTTGGTGCTTGACCTCATCATGAGCAAAACAGCAGAAATTAGCAATTTACTCCAATCTTCTCCGAAGATCAATCTATGCCACCGCCATGGCCGCATCAGGTTTCTTAATGTAAGAAAAGCATAGTGCTATCCCACCTCTAATTTATTTTTGAGCAGCTGGAATAGGGCTAACAAGGGGCTTTAAGCCATTTTTATGTTTTATCAATTTTAACAATTTTCTATTATAAGTATACCATTTTATTTCTTTTCCGATCTTAAACTAATCACAGACCCACTTTAAGCCTTGGGCCCAGTGTAGGTGCCCAAGCCTGTCCAGAAGGCCAGAGAGTAGGCCAGTGCCAAGGGATTTTTTTATTTTTTATTTTTATTTTTCTGCTAGGGTGTGACACATGAGTTTAATAGGAGAAAATGAGAAAGGAAAAATAGAAGTCTTTTTTTTTTTTTTTGTCTTAGACTAACTTGTATTCGAGTTATCCGAGTTATTCGATTTGAGTATTATAAGATTCAATTTAGGTACCGACTCATTCAACATTATTGTTTTGTCGATAATAATCGAATTTGAGATATTAATTAAAGAAATTTAATACTCTGTTATAAAACAGTTGAAAAAATAAAGTCTTATTATGGGATAGAATAGCTTAGTTTATATTCATTTATTACAACAATTATAAATGGTAAATTACTGCAAGGTAGGGGACTCTAAGAAGGGCCTAGGCCGGGTTCGTGAGAGCAAACCATTTATTGGTCGAAAGCGTAACCTTTACATTTCAGGCCAAGGGCTCTATTTCAATCCGTGACTAGCTTCTTGTCTCTGGTTAAAATCTAGCTTCTTGTCTGTGAATAAGAAGAAATAGACATGCCTCTCGGGCCTATCAGTTTATAGAAAATTTTGATTTACATTGGGGGGTAATAGTAATTCGGATGAAAAAAAATATATATTTAAGTTTTAAGATTTTTTGACATATGAAGATATATAAAGAATTTTTAAGATAAAAAGTGTTAAAAGAAATTAGCTCATTAATATTGAGGATGCACTATTTGATTTTCAGAATGTGACATTTTTTTAAGGACCCCGTTCTCTTCTCCACCTTTGATCCAAAAATGGTGGATTTCATAGGGAATGGGAGGGAGGAGAGAGAGAAGAGAGATGAGAGAGAGAGAGAGAGGAAAGAAACTGTAATCCGTATTCAAATTTTATCTGATTAATCCGATTCGAATACTGTGTAACTTAACTGTTGAATCTATTTTAAGTGTTAATTCTCTTAAATCATTTTTTATCATTTTCAAAATTCGAAATCAAAACTTCTGATTAAAAGAATAGAATACCTTGATCACTTAATAAAAAAAAGGTTAGTACCATAAATATATATGAATACGCGTTAAGTGCAATTATTTGTGGTAAGCGGAATTTTTTCTAAGATAAAAAGGGAAAGCTGCTTGTTGCCCTTCTTGACTTGGCTAATAAAAATCCCTTGGGATTTTTAAATCAAAGTCGTATATGCTATGGTTGGAAATTCAAAATAACAAGAGAGTCACCTCGTTCAATAAACTTTGAACCAATAGTTCAATTTTATTTATATTTTCTTTGATAAATAAATCTTACATTTTCTATATAAATTTAAATTTTAGTAATAATTTTAATTTATTTAATAGTTAAGTGAAAAAAGAGTATTTGTTATTATTTAGTTTAAAGTTAACAAAATCTCCTGAAGGACGAAGCAAAGGAGAAGGACACATTCACTGGGATGAAGACTGATTTTCAGTTTCCCTAATTCTGATGGATAACAGCCATGAAAGTGAAACTAATTAGTGAAACCATAGTTGGAGGGATGAGAGAGAGTCATACATTACGGCGATGTTGCTTGCCTTTGCTTTGGGGCCCTCAACGTTCGCTTTCAAAATTGAGGCGACGTGACCCCTCCCCCACAAATTCTTCCGTGTGTTACATCGAGCTTGAATCCTAAATCATCGGATTGAGTTCGGACCCTGACAAATTCCTCTGCCAGATCATATGTGTGTGCCTTTTTGTAGCTTCCCATGTGGTTAAAGACATTTCCCACCAAAACTCTCCTTGCGTTAATCGTCCCATGACCTGTTTTTTGTTTTACATTACCTTAACATTATTCATTATTGCATTGCTTTCCTTAGGCTTCGCAGGTCTGCACACTTGCTCGATAAACCTTCAAAAATAAAAGAAAAATATAATGTTGTTAGAAATATCAGAGGAGTAGAAAACTTTTGTCTTTTGTAATTGGATCGCCAGTCGCCATGTTTCCAGGATTTAAAAATGGAGACTTAGCTTGGGTAGCATACACCCCGCAGGCTAAAAATGGACTCAAGTTGACCTTGGGCTCTTGTTTACGCCTGAAGAAGCCCAACTTCCATCGGACAACCAACAACAGGTAAGAACCCAATGCTTATTCGGCATCTACGTGGGCCATGAATTTGTTCGATTCATCAACATGATAATTAATATTACAATGTACTGAACCGATGGACACACTCGGTTTAGTAAATTAGGATACTAAATTCTTAAATTAAGTTTCAATTTTGAAAGTTAAGAATGAAAAAAACTATGTGGAAGAGTCGTCCCCTAAAATAGATCCCTTGCAGATAATTGAGTCGAATTAGTTGGAATATAGTCTCAGATACCGGTAGTAACAAAAACAAAAAAAGAAAAAACAATGTACTGATACTCAATTCTCTCTGCACAAATGCTTTAAGTCTATTTGAATAATGTTATATGGATGAAACAAGTCGGTTTTTAAGTAATAGTTCACATCAGCAATTTTTTGCCGATTATTAATCAAATTATTAGAATATTTAATCAATTAAAACAAATATTTAATAAAGTGATATAGATCAAAACTGTTGAAAATTTGCTGATATAGATTGTGACATAAGATTTGATCCTTGATTCAGTCAGTACATATAGCATTTTTCACTATATTTATTTAGTGATCAATGAGAAACTTCTCTGTCTCAAAATTTAAGCAAATTATCATGTCTATTATCATATCACAAAGCCACAATAAGTACAAGCACGAAGAAATGTGGTCAAATTGAAAAATTTGAAGCAAAAATTTCCAGTTAAAAAAAGCCATAAACTCCCAAAAAACCACACAAGAATCACCAGTACATTTGCTTTACTTTTCTTCAGGAGCTTTCTCTTGTTTTTCTGCAGCATCAGTAGTAGTCTTTCCTGCAGCTTGCTCAACTTCTACTAAAGGGGAGGCTTCAACTTCAACCGTCTTTGTCGTTTCCACTTCTTTCGTGCTTTCTTGCTCCACAGGCGGCAAACCCGACTCCTGCAGCACAATATTCGCCTTCAACTCATGCTCTTGAACAGTTGATTTGTACTTGTACCAATTTGCACAAAGGAGATAGTTCAAAAAGTTCAAGCAACTAAGGATGGACAAGAACCAATAAAATAGATCCAACTTGCTTTGGTTCAAGGTTTCTCCCTGTAACCATCCCTTCTTGCTAGGGGTCACTCTTTTGGTTATGGAGTTTATGATATCAACAAAGATGCTACTCAAGAAGTACCCAAAAGAGAGCGATAACCAAGTGAACGAAGTCGAAAGAGATCTCATTCCTGCAGGTGCTTCTTTGTAGAAGAACTCAAGTAGTCCTACTAGGGTGAACATGTCTGCAATACCGAAAATGCCATACTGGAAAGAGAGCCAAAAAAGACTTATGGGATGAGCAGGGTCTTTGTGGAATCGGTTCCTTCTCTTTACCTCAACAGTGGCTGCCACAGCCATTGAAATGATTGAGAGGACAAGTCCTACACCAACGCGTTGAAGCTGTGTTATGCCTGATGGATGGTGCGTGATTTTGCGTGCAAAGGGAATGAAGAAGAAATCATAGATTGGAATGAGAACAATCATGAAAACTAGTGGGATTGCGGGTATCATTGGAGCTTCAACCTTAATGGAGCCAAGGTGAAGGTCCATCATGGCGCCCTGTTGAACTGAGAAAGTTTGGAGTTGTGCTAAACATGTGTTCATTATTATGGTGCTGAACAATATTGGCATCATTCTTACTAGGACTTTGAATTCTTCAACTTGTGTCACCGTGCACACTTTCCATGGCTGTGGCTTGCTGTCCTTCGGAAGAATAGCAGCTCTGTCAAAGAAACTGGAAGAGCAAAACGCAATTAATTAGAAAGAATCCTGATTTTTAGAAGTGATCATAGATCAATGAAGTATAGGGTTAGTGTTAGAGCCTGTCTAAATGACTGCTTTCGCTCGGGGCTAAAGTAAATTATGACAAATAACATTTTCTGCCGTCAGAGCACTTTGATTAAAGTGGGGGACACGAGTTGCTTCACCTAAATTGATCGGTGTGAGAGATTTTGTACACGGAAGACAATGCTTTGTCATCCAGTTCATATAATTCCTCTGGGCTTTCAGCCTTGGGTAGACTCCGATTTTTGAATGCCACAACGACAACCTATAACCAAAAGATGGTTCATGCATGCATATTTAGTTGGTCTTAGTAAATAAAAAGGCATGAATTTTATGAAGGGAATGAGAGTGACTGAGAAAGAGAGAGAAAGAAAACCTGTACGACCCTAACTAAAGGGCTGTCACCGGGGGTGCGACCACGATAGTAAGGCTTTCCAAAAGCAAGAACAACAAAACCAAGGGCAGTGAAAATGGTTGACATGAGGAAGCCCTTCCACCAACCTTTGTTCATGCTAATCCAAACAATTGCTGTCACTCCAATTGCTCCTCCCACTGTTGTGCTAAGTAAAAGATAGTTAAAGTAACTTGCAAGTGCTTTCGCTTCCTTTGGATCCTTTGGATTGAATTGGTCAGCACCAAGCGAAGGAAGGGCTCCCCGAACCCCTCCTGTCCCCAATGCTAATAAACATAGAGAAGTGTATAACATAAGTGCTTTTCCTCCTTCAATGCAACTGGACTTGCCACCACAATACTGTGGATGCAGCTTGTCCAAACGCGCTTGAATTGTTATCATCACCAATGCCTGAAAAAAGACATGAATATTGTCTCAGCTTTATGTTCCTCTTCTCTTTCCATGTTTTCTTGAATTAAGGTTTAGTATCTAAGGTAGTACCAGCACTTCAATTGTTCCAAAAATGAGACAAGTAGAAATTCTGCTTAAATAAGTATCCGAAATGAAGCCACCAATGATGGATAGCAAGAAGGTTGAGCCCATGAAGTTTGTGAGAGTGTTTGAAGCACCATCTGGACCGAAGTGCATGACATAGAGGAAATACAACACCATGCTCACCATATTCGCGATGAATCCCATATTATCAAATGCCGCCAAAACTGGTAAATGATAAGAGATAGCAATGTAACGCGAGATCAATCTCAAAATTCAAAAGCAAACTTTGCTCAAGACATACCATAAATAAATGTGCAAGCTCTAAATCCACCCTTCCCTTTTCCCCATGATTTAAGGTCCTTGGACTCTGGATCGGTAGCTTCCTCCTCTCCCTATGTGCACATATGAAACAAAATTATTTAGAAATGAATAGAAAGAGCAATCATTATGAAAAAAATTTGAAATTGTGGAGGGACTTACCATGGTTGAGAGCTTAGAAGATGAAAATGGGAGGTAAGGGGGGGAGAGAGAGAGAGCTTTAGTGAAGAGAGATATTGGAGTTGCCATACCATATGGTCTAGAGGGAACATAGTATATAACGTCCACCCCTAAGATACTTTGCCAATAATTGTTTGTTCTTTCACTTCATGACCAAAATAAAGTTGTCAGTGCATATACCCTTTTCAATGCTTCATTGATATGTAAAACAGGTAAGCTAGTAAGTTCATTTTTATCGAATATTTAGGCCTCCAGTGCTTAAACTCTTCATAAGAGGGACAAGAGTTTTCCTGTTAGACGGGGAAATGGAATATATGGCGTTGTTGAAGTGTATCTATCGTTGGGAAATTCCACAAATAACTCAGACTTCGGATCTTCTTTAATGTTCCCATTTTTGATCCTGTGTTAGTGCAGCAGTGCAGAGTTTGTTTTCTTGTTGTGAAATGCTAGAGAAAAGTGAATATTCCTCAGTCTTAAGAAGCCACACACAGCTAATTAGGAAATGAAAGCTTAAGTCAATACCTAAAAGATTAAACTTTTTGCTTCAGAATCTAAGCCAAGAACAAAAGTCCCTAGAAACTAAAATCCATTGATCTTGGTTTTTTTCTAGCAAGTTATGTCTTTTCAACCTCAATGACTACATATTTGATCATATCCTCGTAATTATTCCAGTCACATTTAAAATCTCAATGGATTAAAGGGTTCTTTGGATTTTTGGTTATGAGGAGAGACTACTATCAATCAGTTTATGCCCATCCCGGGGAGATTGTTCCTTACATTGTCTATGCCCATCCTTAGTCATTCTGTGGAGCACATATAATTATTTGCCTTATCTCCTTAGGTGGAGAGCAGTTCTTCTTGTAGGGGACTAATAAAGTATAGAATATCAAGTGTAACATTGGAGTTATCCCCACATTTGATCCTATGCCCCGTCAATTATTTGGAGAAATCCAAACAAAGTGAGTTTTATGGGGGCCATCTTTCAAGTGGCTCTCTCTCTCCCTCTCTCCTTTTTTTCTTGTTAATATTCAAAATTATATTTCGACTAATTTGATTCAAATATTTATTGAGAG
This sequence comes from Dillenia suffruticosa, assembly GCA_033439265.1. NCBI lineage: Eukaryota > Viridiplantae > Streptophyta > Magnoliopsida > Dilleniales > Dilleniaceae > Dillenia > Dillenia suffruticosa. The sequence continues at coordinate 578,851 of JAVTVX010000018.1, read as the reverse complement.
ATTTTATTAAGGGGTGTCTCTTACAAAATAGTAATTTTTATTTTTATTTTTAAATTTCAAATTCGAGATTTGATTAAACAACTTAATATTTTATCATACTAAATCGACTATCTATTGATCTCTCTCCCTTAAAAATTAAGGAAAATCAAAGAGAAGACCGGTGTGTGAATCTTTGGTTTCGTTTGGAATTGTATTGAGATACAAGTGTTAGGTAAGGAAACCCCACGAATGGATGGCGTTTGAGCCCACCAAATTGGACACAAATTATGAAGCCCTTTTGGCGGATCAGCATTCATTTAATCTGCTTGTAGAAAAAATTCATTAAAGAATTTGAATTCGGTGCTCTATCATGAGTTGTCCATCAAAACACTCTTTCTAATAAAGTTAGACTCGACTTCTCAAGCTAACATGCATAAAACCCCACTCCCCATTTTTCATTCTTTTGCTTTTATTTCAAATAGGCTACTCTTTCTCATCTATCCTTCCCTAGTTCTTATCTCTACCTTGATTGAAATATTTATGTTAAACAAAAGGACACCCTTTACGACAATTACAAGTCAATGATCATGTCCCTTTCAGATATGTCCCATGACATTTGGCTGGGGCCCCTCCCTACAGGCGAAAAACATAAAAGGAGAAACATTCGTGGGGGGCATACCCCGCGCGCTCTTCTTGACCGAATGATATATAAAATTATATTTTAATTGATTTATTTTGAATTATTTTTATTCATAAGATTGAAACTCAAACTTTAATTAAAAAATATAACATATTTCCGATTAAATCAATTGTCACTGATTTACACCTTCTCTCTCACTTATTCATTAGAGAGATAAAAGATTGCTTTTTTTTTGTTATTTACTAATGATTAATTATTTTAATATACCGTTAGAATTATCAAAATAGTGATTTAAATAGCCATAAATCTCATGAGAATTATAAAAAATCTTTTGACATATTTATGAAATTATGACCAGGTCTTGATGTTATTTTTTTTTGTTTATTTTGATTATTTCCTTTTGTTGCTTTAATACCGAAGTACCACCATAATCTCACCAAAATATCAATGCCCAATCAATTTAATAGAATAAAATATTAAATTTTTTAATTAAATTTTAAATTCAAAACTTGAAAATGAAAATACTTATATTGAAAGAATTATCCTCCGAAATTAAGTCTCACAGATACTCAAATCGAATTAATCGAAATATAATTTCAGATATTGATAATAGAAACACAAAAATAATCTCACCAAAAGTCGAGATATATTATTTATAATTTGAATAATTGAGGTGTACTTTTCAAGACTATTTTTCTTTTAAAAAAAAATTGATGTCATGACTGTAATCTTATGATTATGAAATTAGTATCTTATTTTCTAAGATAATTACGTGTTTAGTTTTAAAAGAATTAACCAAAAAAAAAAGGAAATTGTGTAAGACATAATTCTTGATGTAGTTGAGAGGAATCTTGATTATTGGCAGTGGCGCCTACTTACAAAATAATTGTGATAGGGAAATTCTAAAAAACATTCAAAAAATCTCGTGCTTTAATACTTCTTTCTCACTTTTTTCCTCAAAATTATGAGAGAAAATACTATAATAATAAATACAAATTTTCCATTAATATAATTTTTCTCAGTAGAAAAAGTTGCTTTTATTATAAATTTTAGAAAATTTAGATAGATATTCGTAAAATATTTAATATATGTTTTATAAATCAAAATTATTTTTATTCCTTGTAATTTTTTATATTGTTCCTTGTAATTAATTATATGCAATAGATACCGATGTCTAATTGATCCAGTAACTAGATGTTGGTATTTCTTAAATAAGATTTCTGATTCGAGTTTTGTTAATGGAAAAAATAACCGTAAAGAGAATTTTGTCTTTTAAATACCTAATCTAGTTGGAATTAGATTTAGTCGACCCAATGAGTTACTGGATATTTGTGGTTTATAGCAAAAAAAAATAAAAAATTGATATTTGACTATCGATATTCAGAAATCCGATTAATGTAGTTTAAATAGTTGTGGGATCCATCGTCCATTTTTCTAATTCCAAGACTTGAATTAAAAAAATAAAAAAAAAATTATGTACAATAGAATAGGTTGACAAGGTCTGGTCTGGTTCTCGATTGGGCCCCTCAAATATTAAAGAGCCCATTTAAAGCCCATGAATATCTCAAAGCCCATCTGTTAATGTACAGTAGGTACAAGTTCGCAGGCCATGGGCCAATTTGTCATTTGATAATAGGCGGGAAAAAGGGAAAGAGTGGGTTTGGTTTCAGAGAATTCAACTTCAAGAACCTGAAGCTTGCGAATTCCCTCCCCCAAACCGGCTCTCTCTCTCTCTCTCTCTCTCTCTCTCTCTCTGCCCGATGGGTATCAAGGTTAGTAGTTGAGTCTTTCTTAAAGATTTTTGGACGCATTTCGTAATTTAAACCTATTCGCATGTGATTTTTTGGATTTGGGTTTTTAGGGTTTGACGAAGCTTCTCGCGGACAATGCTCCAAAGGCCATGAACGAGCAGAAGTTCGAGAGCTATTTCGATCGCAAGATTGCTATTGATGCTAGCATGAGTATCTATCAGTTCCTTGTTAGTCTTTCTATTTTTGCCCTAATTTTCAAATTTGTGTGAGCGATGTTCATATGCAATGCGTTTTGATATTTGTGGATGATGCAGATTTTTGTGGTCAGTTTTTGCCCTAATATTTTGCCCCATTTCTCGCAAAGGGGTCCTTGAGTTCAAAATTTTCCTTAAATTTCAAATTGGGCCATTGATGATTATCTTTTTATGTATATGGAAGGTGTTCATGTTGGTTATGTTGTTTAATTCGGTATTTGTTGATCATGGAGATTGTTGTGAGTTGGTTTGGCCCTAAATTTTCTCCCCAGGCCTTACAAATCTTGAATTTGGGTTCTTGAGTTGTGATGATCATGTGGATTGCTTTCATTTTGATCTGGTAGGTTTCACAATGTTGTAAATTGTTGTGTCACTTTTTGCCCTAAATTTGGACTCTCCAATCCCCACAAATTTTGACTTGGATTCTTCGGTTGTGATGATAATTTGATTATGTATATCCTTTGTATGTTTATCGTTGTGTTGTTTAATTGGGCGTTTTGCCATAAAATTTGATCCAAAGCTTGCCATGTTGGGATGATGCTCTACTGCTGTGATGATGATATGTTTATTCATGTGCAATGTGTTTGTTTGTTGGTTTGTTTAATTTGGTGTTTGTGGATGGTACAGATTGTTGTGGGTAGGATTGGGACAGAGACACTCACAAATGAGGCTGGTGAAGTTACCAGGTATTATTTTACCAAATGTCTTGTATGAAGAAGTACCAAATGAGAAACAAGATAATGTTTATTATAGTGCTTCTTTTAATCTCCAATTTATGCATGACAATTTCATCTGTCTTTGGATTCTCTACTTTTGGTGAAGTTTGTGAATGTTTGTTATGAGTTGGATTGTAATTAAGTGTGAAAATAGGCCATTTGGAATAAATTCAAGAAAATAAAAGAAAAGGGGTCATTTTCATAGTGTCGTTTGTTTCAAGTTTCTTTGTGTCTTACATCATTGAAGATGTGGCATTGTTAAAATTTAAAAAAGCCTGAAACTAAGGATGGATAAACTATAAGAATTGATGATTACTGTGGATCGGGATATCTTGGTTGGACACAAGAACAAGTCAAGTTTGACTTCTCATTTTAACAGTGTGAAATTGTGGACTATGATATTGTGCACCGGACCCTTGGAGCATGTTCTTCTAGATTGTTACTTGGCCTTTTAATTCTTTAATAGTGTGAAATGTGCTCTTAATTTTGTTTTGCAGCTTGTTGGTTTGCAAAGGAGGGCACACATTAAAACATAAATGAGAGTAAACGCTTTATCCTTTTTAAAGGAAATCCATAAATTATCCATTAAAAAGTGGTGCGATGTTGTTAAAAAAAGAAAAATGTAGATTATGGCGCCTCATTGAAGGTAGATCTAGAACATTGCCTCCTCTGTGTTTTTCGTTGACAATTTGATAGCACTAGGTTCTTCTTTCTCCTTTCTAGTTATTTTTGTAAAAGGATCCTGCCTCCTTTGTCATTTATATATATATATATATATATATATATATATATATATATATAATTTTTTTTTGGCTGTAGTCATTTGCAGGGAATGTTCAGACGGACGATTAGGCTTCTGGAAGCAGGAATGAAGCCAATGTAATTTCTTTGTCATATATTATGCAGAGTCTTTCAGATAATGTCTACATTATTGTCCTCTCTTTAATATTATAAACTTCTATATCAGATATGTTTGCGATCGGAAGCCTCCAGAGTTGAAAAAACAAGAGCTTGCAAAGCGGTATTTTCTTTTTACCTTCTTTTTTTTATTGTTTTACTATATTTTGCTCCTCTTGCGTGATTATGGTTTAGAATGCTTTCTTCTGTATCTCATATATCCTCCACCTGATGGAGTTCCACAAAGAGAGCTGATGCTACAGAGGATCTGGCAGCAGCTATAGAGGTGAATAACTTCTCTCTTGAGTCTTTACATCAATGTTGTCTTTCAATATGTAAGTCTTCTTAACTTTCCTTGTTGTCTTCTTCATTGTAAGAATGCCCTCTATTGCAGGCTGGTGATAAAGAGGGAATTGAAAAATACAGCAAAAGAGCCGTAAAGGTGACTCTCTCTCACTATTATAGAATTCTTATGTGCATGTATTAAATCAATAGTTTATTGCTTTCTATTATCAAATCAAGTCAATACTTGTAAAATATCTATCTATTTTTATTACCTCCATCATTGGCCTAGTAATGGGGGGGGGGGGTTTCTCTCCATGAAATAAATTTGCTTTTTGAACTTTGCTTTTTGAGAACAATGAAGGTCAGCAGATCTGCATGTTGAATGAAAGTTTGCTTGAAACAATTATTTTGCCATGGTATTTGCAAGAAGTACTTAACATGAACATGGGCACAGATATCTAAGATGGGTACAAGTCAGACACAGAAACACTTCTCATTTCACCAAAATTTCTGCCAGAATGTGTTTGACATGACACTCATATCCCATTGTGCTGTGTGCGGTAGACAGTTGCAGCGGGGCAAAGTGAAGAGCCCATGTGACATAGCTGAAGCACTATTCTTACAAATTCCTGTTTTTGAGAACCTTTTCTATATAATGTGGTCTTTGTTGTAACAACATAGAACTGTTGTCCTAAAAAATTTTAAAATAAAAATAAAAAATCCTTTGAAAGACATTTTCTTTTGCAAATACAGGTCATGCTTTTCTCATTCAGTTATACAGGTTTGTCAATAGTTATGGAACATCAACCCATGCATTGTGTGAGTGGGCCATCTATATGTTCTTTATGTCCATAAAAAAACTCACTCATCAATTGCAGAGATCTATTAGGATGGCCTGTGCTGAACAAGTATCCCTTTTGATTTATCTGACCATTGTATAAATAATGTCTGTCCTTGTCCTGGAGATTTTGTTGAGGATATGTTTCACAATTCTCATACTTGAACATAGAAAAAGGGCAACAAACAACTTATTATTTAGGTTTCTATGCTTAAATGGGAGGGTGAGGGCAGGGTGTCACTTATTTACCGGAGTTTTTTTGATTCTGAAGGTGACACAGCAGCACAATGATGACCGCAAAAAGCTGCTAAAACTCATGGGTGTTCCTGTAATAGAGGTGAGTTTTCATGTCTAAAAATGAGTTTTGACATCTGTTGCCGATTTTAATGAGCATGCCTGTTTAATGTGATTAACTGCTCTTTGCTGGAATGCTTTGTATGCCTGTCTGGAAGGCCCTTTTCCCTATCTTTTATCAATATGTGTTATGAGCAACAATGCATTTTTTTTTCAAGAATTGTGTTGGCATGAAGTTGTTGAATTTATGAGAAATTGCTTGTGTTACTCTTGATCTCCTCAAAATGTTGGGTTTTCATCTTTTTTTTGCTGCCCCGGGGGGGGGGGGGGGTTTATCTGAGTATTGCTAATGCTAATTCATGGTGAAAATATCTTTTGTCTATAAAATAAACATAAAACTCATTAATCTGAATCATAACAGACCCAATTTGAAGCATTTCTATTTTGAGCACATTGGAATTGAAACACTATGTTGCTGTGCATTTTTGCTAATGGCAACTCATTCTTAAAATGTCATATCTTATTTCATTTTGACAGTATGTTGTGTTCTCATTATCCAAGTATCTTTTTTTTTTTATTTTATTTTAGTTCCTTGTGGCTCTCTCCATACACTTTGCCTATCCAAAAAGAGGGTTTTATTTATAGGTCTATGTTTTGGTCTCGGACTTTTATAACTAGTGAAAATAAAGATCCTCATGTGTTATGGTCCTGGGTTTGGGATTGAGTTATGGTGCGATTAACTTGGTAATCGAACTAGGGATGGGTTGACTCGTTTTGATTTAAAAATTTTCTACCATTCTCACTTGCGCCTATATTGATTAATATAATAAGGGCTTGTTAGAGAGAATCCTACAATCTCTAAGACTGCTTAGGGAAAGCCTTACCATCTCTGAGTTTGTGAGGGACACTAGACGGAATTTCTGCTTACTCTTTTCATTGTTAGTATTCCTTTAAATGCAGAAGGGAAACCTAATAATTCCCTTTATTTTTGCTAAAAATAAAAGATCAAATCCCAAGATTCTAGCTGCACCAGCATGGAAGGGAAAGACCTAACACGCAAATGTCAGGACTCATACTAGTCATTATGGAAAACTATGATGTGGAAAATATAAACTATAATTGCCACAATTGACAAAATGTAAATATATGTGGTCATGCAATAATAATTGAGATTTTGTGGGTCTTTAATATCATGCCTTCTTTCTCTTTTTGGTTACTGCAGGCTCCTTCTGAAGCAGAGGCACAATGTGCTGCCCTTTGCAAGTCTGGCAAGGTTTGTATCTTACATGGACTTCAAGTTTATCATGTCTTGGATGCCTTAATAAACTTGCATGTTTCTTACAAATATTCCACACCATTCTGTCATCTAAAGTAAACATTAGATGGTACTTTTCCTTAGAAAAGACTGTAGTTTTTGAAATCACATTGCATTCCACCCAATGCATCCTTATAAAGATTATTCTAGTTAAGCTTTCACTTTGAAGCTGAAGGGTTTTATTTTATTCTATTATTTTTTAAGTTAATGTACTTCTTTTGAAGAGATTAGTGTGGATCTCGAGGACAATGAGTCTTTTATTAAGGTGCTCTTGAAGGTGAGAAATGCCAATTTCCTTGGTGAACTGTTCCTTCAAATGTATCCCTTTTTTGATGGGACAATGGCATTAAGGAAGAACCTCATTATTGGCTTGAGGGAAAACATAGTACTCGTATATCATGATTTTTTTTAATAGAAAAAGAAGATTATATTAGATGTATAAAAGAATGTACAAAATTTTTGAAGATAATAAATCCTCATGATGAGATCAAGAACAATACAATAAATGAATGGGCAATTGCTCTCCACTCTCATTTAATTTTTCTAAGCTATAATCCTTATAGATCCTCAGGGCATGAGCCGCCACAAATGTATAAAAAACTATATTGTCCCATAATACGGAAGAATTAATGGTCTAATTTCTAAAAGTTATAGCATTCCACTCTCTCCAAGTACACTATGGAATAGCCTTAAACACACTTCCGAAGCAGGCGATCTTCTTTCTAAAACCTCTAAATCTTGTGAGAAATAAATGATGGAGGCTCCTACGACAAACCCAATGATTATCACACACATCATGTTGATATATCATAATGTATGTGTAAGAAAAGCGAAAATTATTAAGTGATTGATTATTTTCTTCATGTCTTGGAAGAATTTGTGAAGTTTTATTTTGTTTGTAATTTCTGATCTCATTTCAGTTGGATGGGTGCATTGGAAAGTGATGTTATTCTTGTGAGCAAAATCCTCTCTGTTTGATAGATACTGAGGAAGGTGCACGGGTGACTGAGCATCAAAATGGAAATCATGTGTGTGTTGTCACTATGTTGAATGTGCCACATGACATCTTGATATTTAGTGAATGCCGTTTGCTTGGTTGTGGAGTATGCTTGTGACTACTAGATGGAAAATCTTTCACTAGTTATGCGGAAGCAACAATGTTCTAAATTGACATTAAAATTGCACTCACTTTGATAGATACAAAAGAATGCATTAATAGAAAGAAGAATAATATTACAAACATATTCTAGTCTTATTAAACTAGAGGTTTTGGAATCACCAGGCCTGCAGTATGTTGTGTCCTTGTTCCACATTGGTTTTTGTGCTTCACAAGATAGTACTAACATAGAAACTCTCGAGTTTAATGGTATGATTTTGCATGTAGTACACCATAAGGAAATTAAGTAAATTACTTTGTCTCATTGATGTTTCCTCCTAGATGAAAGGGGGTATAATTAGTGAATCATGGGATGACTAGAATGGCTTACAATAAAAGACAATGAAATAAGATTATATCTATTGACATGATGTCAAACACAAATGATAAGGGACTACTACGTTCCAGGTTTATGCTGTGGCTTCTGAAGACATGGATTCACTAACATTTGGAGCTCCTAGATTTCTTCGTCATTTAATGGATCCCAGCTCCAGAAAACTACCAGTAATGGAATTTGAAGTTGCAAAGGTGCTTAAAATTTCCCATGCCAAATTGCTTTATGTTGAGTATGCATATTTCTAATGGTCTGTTTTATCAGATTTTGGAGGAGCTGAATCTTACGATGGATCAGTTCATTGACTTATGCATTCTTTGTGGTTGTGATTATTGTGACAGCATTCGAGGTATTGTGGAATGATCTTTGTTAGTTTTTCTGGAATATGTCCATGATTTCTCACAATTTAAGAATACTTAAGGAAATATTCGAATTTTGATTTGGTTCTCTCACTGTGGTGATTTCTTTAACAGTAGAATATAGGAGAAGCTTTGACAGGAAAAATTCTTTTAAGTGTGGAATTTAAATATATTGCATCTAAGGCCCTATTTGACACTCAGACTACTTGTTTGTTTGTTTCTCTCTTCTTATATGACTATTAAATGATTCTCAGTTAGAATTATATCTTCCACTGAGTTCCGCAACTGTCAGTACTGAAATATAGTGAAATGATTTTGTCATCCCACAAAGCACCTGCTCGCATCAAATGTCCTGGCATCCCTGAGCATACATATGCCATTTTGCTTACTCCTTTGATCTCTATGCAGAATTAGATCAAAGCAATTGATTTACCTCCATGTGGCCATGGGTGATTTCTGTCTCGGGGCTGTATTATCATAACTCTCTAGTTAGCTCACAATTTTGAATTGATTGGTGTAAGTAACATGTACTTTTCATTTAAATATCCCAGGTTTGCTCGACATACAGAAGAATTACACCATATCCTGAGCAGCCCCTCTAATAGCACAAGTTGCATGCTTGTTGAATTGCCCTATTTATTCTGTTGCATCAGGTATTGGGGCCCAGACTGCTTTAAAGTTGATATGTCAACATGGATCCATAGAGAGTATAATAGAGAATGTAAACAAAGAGAGGTGCTGTTCCTTTTCCAGTATGCCCTTTTTTGATGTGGTTTTACTCCTGGTAGTTGTACTTTAGTGCTGTGGCATGATTCATGATTTCTTCAAAGGCAACAGCATCTCATTCACATGCTTCCTCTCTATTCTCTCCTATTATTGTTGCATGTTATTTGTTGTATCTCTCACGTAATGTAGGTGTGGATCGAGAACCTAACATGATACAGGCCCTTGCTTCCCTTGCTCAGCTATATCATGTCATGAGCTTCACTGTTAGTATTTTCATATTATCTTCTTTCAGTTAGTTTAGAAACCAAATCTAGAGACAACAACAACAACAACAAACCGATCCTTAAATCCAATAATTTGGGGTCGGCAATTTGAGACAAATTATGATTAAAAAGAAAAATAAATAAATAAATAAAAATAAAAATAAATACAAAAAGAAATAAAAATAGAAATACAAAAGAGAATAAAAAATAAATAAATAAATATATAAAAAATATGTTAGTTTAATTTATGCGAATTCTTTTACGTCACTCATTCCTATCCAAGGTTATCTTTTCGTTTAAACTCTTAACTATCATATCTTTACTAATAACTTGCATCCAAATTTTCAGCGATCTCCCCTTATATTTTACTAAATCTCCTATATTTAAGTTCTCAGTTCTCCTAACCGGTGCGTTCTTGGATCTTCTTTGCACATGTCAAAACCATCTCAAACGATATTCTCGCATCTTATCCACAATTGAATTAACTTCCAACTTGTTACGAATCTCTTCATTTCTAATTCTATCTCTTCTAGCTTTGCCACACATCCACCTAAATATCATCATTTCTACTACTGTCATTTTTTGTTCTTATTGTTGTTTAATAGCTCAGTATTCAGTTCCATACAATAATACAGGTCTAACGGCAGTTCTATAGAACTTTCCCTTCAAATGCATTGGCATCGTGAGATGGCATAGACTTCCGGATGCCTTTCTCCACTTCATCCAACCCGCTTAAATCCTATTGTTCACAAGCCAAATCCAAAGAACATAATATATTTCTTTATTTTGTTCTATTTTATTTTTTACTTATTTATTTTCTGGGGTGGGGAGCATTGGTTGCGAGCGCCATTTATGTCCATCCCTATCTACTAGATTCTTATGGGGAGATAATTGTGGTCAATGGTCATGCGGTTGGAACATATTTTGTTTAGTTGCAGTTTCATTACTTAAATATGTTTTCCAGTTTCTTATTATCAAGGGTTTTGCTTCTTTCCTTTTTCACCTTTTCTCAGGTATCAAATTCCAGAGGCCATATCAAGAAGCCAGACGCCTTTTCAAGGAACCATTGGTCATTAGTGATGACGGGCAACTTGAGATGAAGTGGACTGCTCCAGATGAAGAAGTGAGGCATATGACCATTTTACATTGTTAGCGCTTCTTTTTACCTGAGTTCTTCAAACCTGTTCCATATTTTAATAGTGCTTTTCATTTTCTTGTGTTCTATAGGGGTTGATAACCTTTCTGGTGAATGAAAATTGGTTCAATAATGACCATGTAACAAAGGTTTATTGGTTATTTGCTATGTTAATTCTCAATTTTGTTTTTGTGAAGCTTGATAGGGATAATATGAAGTATCGTTTGCATTTGCACGTGCCAGGCAACGGAGAAAATTAAAGCAGCGAAGAACAAATCGTCTCAGGGCCGGTAAAGAAGCTTTTGATATATGTAAATGAGTTGGTAGTTGTTTTAATGATCAAAATTCTCCTGTTTTTATTTTCAGGTTGGAATCTTTCTTTAAGCCTGTTGCAAATACCTCAACAGCTGTGAAGAGAAAGGTATGCTGTTTGCAAGTTAAGAGTAATTTACTTGCTGAAAAAAATTAACTGCAGAATTCTAATATTTATCGAAAAAAGTACCTAGACAATTTGAACATTGCAGTTGTACTGAAAACTAACATTTCTATTTTGCTTATTAGGTAGAATTTGTGAATCTATGTCTCAACTTCATTTGGTGTTACTTTTGAGTCATATGTTATGTAATGATTATTTGAAAAAGGAAAGCAACATCATGGTAAAGGCATGTGAATCTGCTTGGTAGATAAGGGACTCGGTGTAAAACATCAAGGCATCAGTCAATAACTACTCATTGTTAAAATCAGATCATCTTGATAAACTTTATAGACTTAAGAAAATATTTTATTTGTGTACGTTGCTGAAGTGCTTTAATTGTATCTGCCTTTCAAAAGATGGACTATAGATGATTTGATTTATTAGGGATCTTATCAAGTGGTCGAATTCCCTGATATTAGTATCCTTATTCTTAGGGTTGTTTATCATCTTTAGGCTTGTTTATCATCTCTAGGCCTGCCTCGACATGATTTCCTTGGTTATTGTCTGATGCCTCACATTATGATTTTATATTAACAATGATAATCTGGGGTTCTTGCTAATGTCCCACCTTTCTTCAGCTTCAACTTCTTATCATATATATTTGCATCCGCCATAGTGAAATTTAGATGAAGTTCTTATTGAGCAAATATCAAAAATTTTTCTTGGATTTTCATTTCAACCTGGATGTGGCATAATTTGGTTTCCCCACCCCCCCAGGGCACATCTTTCCTCACTTTTAGTAATATCCAGTTGGCTCTACTGGAATGCACCATTCCTTCCTGTCAGTCCTTTAATGTGAAACACATTGCAGAACTAAAGTTACTTTTTATGCTCAATCCAACTGTCTCTTCTACAATACGTATCCATGTCGTGAAATGTTAGTTGAATTTTCTTCTGGACATGTACAATAATTTATACCTATTGATGGTGTTTCACATTGTGCATAAAATATTTGAGGAATGGGAATAGCGTCAATAATAGACTCCTGTATTGACATTCATGCTTCCTTTCTGTTTGCTTATTGTTACTTTCTGAAAGATCAGTCACATATTATCAGTAAAAGATTCAAGAGATCCCCTTCCTCAATTTTTCTGATATTTAGATGGGCTAGACTTCTCCAGCTTCCCATAATTTTTTGATACACTTACTGACAGGGAACCAAATGTGTAATTGGTACTCCCAGACCTGCCAACAAGTCTAAGTTCTCTTTGCAAGTTTGTATTCACTCCAAGCCAAGTCAATGGCAGTTTAGCCCTTCCAACTCTAGATTTGGGTGCCAAGCACTCCTTGCCAATTTCTAGAGCTGTCTCCTTCAGCTTTTGAAGCTAATGTCCAGTGAATCCTTCTAATCATATATGACATTTACACTGCTCCTCCACTCAATAGATGTTACCTCTGCTGGCTGTCATAAAGACTGGCATCTTTGTCACAATCTACTGCTACAACATGTCTTGTTGGTTCTTTTTGTCATTCTTCATTGAACGTGTGGGAATATAATATTATACTCTCATTTTTTTCTTTATTGTTTAACAACTCATCCATTTGAATGTTCTCACTCAGTGAGTCATAAAATATATATAGAAGCATTACCATTCTTGTTATTTGTTCAAATCTGGGATGCATCACCCAAAGAATTGATGAGTTTTTTATGTTTTTAGTGTGATCTGCATATCATTGTGGTAACTGACCGCTAGAATAGCAATTTGTACCTTAAGTTGTGGAGGGGTTTCATTTGTTTGCCCTTCTGGCTTGTTAAGTCGTCTATTTTTTCTCTGGTTATTGTCTAATTAGAATGTTTGCTTCATCTGATATTCTTTCAATTGCATGAATTTGCATCTCATTTTTATAGTTACATTTCTGGACATTGATATCTTGCCTGATTGTGTGGCCACTTAATTTAAAATAGGAAATAGTGGAGAAGGCTGCAAAGGAAACTACTAACAAGAAGTCCAAGGCTGGTGGTGGAAAGAAGTAATTTATGAGACACACAGTAGATTATGGAGAGAACTCTAATCCAATCAGGTTTAAAATTCTATACATTTAACTTCTGTTGAAATCTTGATGATCCAGGAATTTACTAGTCAATCTGGTTCTATTTATGCTTATCAGGCTTTCTGATTTCTGATCATTTCCTATTAGAAATAGTCTATTTGAGATATTTTTGTTGGGGATGTGTGTGGTAGGAGTGGAAAGGGGTGAAACATTACTTCCTGAAATTTTTAGCCGTGTTTGGTAACCAATTTTTAAAACCCACCCCCCAACTACCAAAAAAAATAAAAATAAAAATAAAGATGGGGGAACCATGTTCCCGGAGGGTAATTGTTATCTTAGTGATGGTTAGGATAAAGAGGGGAAATGTCAAACACAAGATGGCCCCCCTCTTCTGTCAAGGATATGACTGAATATAAGGAAAGCATAATCTTTCCAAGGGCAACAATTAAAACGGTAAAGTTAGTGTGGAAGCTGGTGCTTCAGATTGCACTAGTCTGATCTTGTGGAAGCTTTACGTACTTTATTTTGAGGACAATAAGAATTATCTCACGATTGTAATTTGCTCATTCTGGTGTTTCTTGTGCCTGGTGTCTCTGTCTACCTTCTAATTTATGCATGAAATGACATTTTTAATTCAAGAATCAGAAAAATAGTGAATAATTCAGTGTTTTGTTTTATACTTCTCTCTTTTGCAGCCATCCTGGATGCGGCTTGTAAATTTTGTGGTGTATACACTCAAATCCTAACCTGAACTTGCTGGCAGGTCAATCTGCCCTTCTTCTTTTTTTTGGTACAGTGTCCATGGATTGTGAAATTTGCATAGATTGTCTTTTTCAGGTGAATTTTATTTGCATCTTATTTTTCCAATAGTCATTCCTGGGAGCTAATAAGGTGCCTATGCTCCCCACTAGCTAAAGTTTAGACTAACGCTTCCTCTTATGTAATATTTATTGCTAGACAGTATCCCCTTTTCAGCCAGTGAATTGCTTCTTGATAGTTTTTTTTTTTTTTCTGTTATACAAGGATTGTTATACAAGGATTCGAACTCTAGATTTCAGAGTTGAGAGAGGGGGATTGTGACCATCAGGCTGTCACTTTGGACCGGATGTGCCCGCCTGAGCACTTGCACCTGAGCACAGAAAGGGCGTGGGTCCAAAATGAAGCACAGAACTTGAACTTGGGCCTTCTGATTCACTAGAAAGAGGATGTGAGCCGCTTTAAACAGCTCGGAGTACAACTTCGTCCAACTTGGTCCTGTTAGAGTCTCAGTTATATGCATGTTGTGCCTTGGTGTTGAAGCTTGGGGGCTGGGTTGGCCCATGTATTGCAATTATTACATTTGATTGAATTATGGGCTCGGGAGAACTGTCTAATAGATATTTCGGGAGATAAGTTGAGTTGGGCCCATTGTTGGCGGAAGTTTCAATATAGAAGTTTTGGGCCTAATTTAGCACTAAGAAAGTATTGGGCCCCAATAAGAAACATTTTAGCCTAATGGGCTGAGCACGCTACAAAACAAATAAATACCAGCACAATTAATTCTGATATCAAGATTTTCATGTTAAATAGGCCCAAAAGAGTTCAGCAAAGTTCTGTAGGGCAGCTCAGAATATGGGCTCAACTTGGCCCAAACAAGTAAAACGGGATCTGCGCTCGCTGAATCTAAATTATACAAATTTGAGACCCGCTTTAATCGGAGTAAGGAAGCTTTACTAGATAGCAGCTTAGAAAGTAGACGTAAACATACATCTAGATTCAGTCTATCGTGGTCCTAAAAAATTTCCCAAGCAAAGTCTGTAACCGGATTGAGCTTGGAAGTGAGATTAATTAGAGTCGGGCAACCAAATTGGGCATGACTGGGCAGCCTGGTCAGATCATTCCATACCGAGCTAGGTGGGCAACCAAATTCTGTGTGGACAAGACTTCAAAAGGCTGGTGCACAGACACCTAGCTTATTCTACTCATGTCAAAGCCATGCATCCCTTTTGCAGCCCAGACCAGCCCACCGATTGGCGCATCATCACATACCACATATGGACCTTGCGTAACAGTAAATAGGATAATTCACACCTGAATTACATTGGTCATCGACAGCTAAACCAGCAAAAATTCAAAATTAATGAGTTTCTTGTCTGAATCGGATAGTGTTGTCTGGTCAACCTTTACAAAGCTTTTATCAAGCAGCAATCAATCAGATGAAACACCATGGAACTACTAAAGAAAGTCGCACCGTATCAAATTCTACAATTATATGCAAAATCAGTCGCACCATTTATATTTGCAGGAAAAAAGAATACATGACAGCAATGTTCCAAAACAAGAAAGAAAAGTTGAGAGGCTGTCATTTGACACCCCAATAAATATGCTTCTTTTTTTTCTGGGTGAGACCTCGATAAACATGCTTTAGTGCAAAATTATTATGCTTGTTGGTAACACCACAGGCCTCGCATATGACGAGATACAAACCTGTCTGGGGACTTAATAGAAAGATAAACATGAATTATAGCACACCTACCAGGTCTGCAACTGAGAGCTGAGTACTTAATCACAAGCTTTCCTCTGTTGAGCTTCCTGAATGTGAAACATAAGCTGAAACATGGAAGGACATTTGAGTTTCATGTTACCCGAGGATATATCAAATTTGATAGGTTGAAATAGAGCCACATTTACCTTTGTCCCCACATAAAATGTCACAAACATTCCAGCAAGAGTAGGCAATCCTATATGAGTTGAAGTTAACAATAGTTCACATGCTTGCACAAAGGTATTGGGACTTCAAAAAAAAAGGGTAAAATGATTAAATATCAGGTCACCTTCTTTTTGAAGAAACCGAGAACTCAACCAATTAATGCCTGACGGACCGATCACATAGCCAACAAGATTAGCAACCTGTAAACGGAATGTGTCAGAAGGTATGCTTTGTTAACCGAAGGAGTATACAAAACTATGAGACACTACAGATCCATGGCCACTGACTCTTTATCATATAAGAAGATTCTCATTATCCCAAAACCGTGCGCAAAATGGATTAAAGAGTCAATTATATGACCTTGATAACTACTTACTTTGAATCATAAAATGACCAAGTTTTTCAACAGCTGTGATTTGAATGCTATGAAGATAATCACAGAATGATCCAGCAACAAGTTGGTTTTAAAGAGCATATAGGTTTCAAGGATACAAAACAGAATATTGGCCTAATCTGTTAAGTAAAGCCTGCATCAAGTCCCATTTCTAGAGAATAAAGTAGTCCAATTGACAGAAAAGTGTACCATCAACAATACAAAAACCTTGGAGAAAACATGCACTTGTTTTTACCACAGAGAAAAAATGATTATAATCTGATCAGAGAACTTGATCCATATTATGTCCTTAGGCTCTTGTTTTTCTTATAACAAACTAGCTTTCATGGCACACACTATCTGTGTGCACATTCCAATGATGGAAATTCTTGCTTCGATAAGTAAAATCATGTATAAGTGAAATTAATTGTGTAATTCAATACAAATTCAAGTAGTGTGTGCAAAGAGAGACATTGAGAGAAAAGATAGGGAACAAAGAAAATTTGTTGGGAGATGGAAGTGATCATTAGTTATCTGTTTCTGTTTAATTATCAAATTGTCCTTCTTATTCCAAAACTAAAAATCTGATATGTCAAGATTTAAGGATATTTTAGGAATAAAAGGCTCAGATAACTATGAAGACCAAACTTGGATGTTTGGCTTTATTAATTGATAGATACTACACTCACATAAATATTGCACATTTTAGACATCTTACAAACCACCAAATAGAGGGAAAAATAGACCTAAGCTGCAGCAAAGATTGAAAAGACAATCAAACATAATAGCTACAACAACAAACCATGAGACAAGTGATTGTGATGGCACCCGCAACTGCACTAAATTCCCGGAACACAAACTTCCCAAACATGCTCTCAACCTGGTGAAATAATAATATACTAAAATCAAGAAAGCTAGTTGAAGTCAAAAATAAATAAGAGACAGGCAATTGAGCGCATCATTTAGCTAGCAGCATCAATAAAAACATGTTAATGCAAGAGCTCAACACAGAAACTACTACAGCCATAGGCAAATGAAAAAATGAAGCACCATCCAATTTCCAAGTGGTGAACATGCAATACATATAGCACTGGAAACCAACCAGGAGAACAGAAATCTTGAATTGCATCACATCGCAGCTGAACCACCCTCTTATTAGATGATCAGATTAATAAAGTTCAGTTAAAGATCCCTGACGTCCTTCACATATTCAAATTGAAAAAGAAACAAGATGAGGAAACCATCCCTGGTTCTATTTTAAAAGTGTTAAAAGGTTTTTTTTTTTTTCAAATATCAATCACACTTTTCCGCACATTATTATAAATCTATGTTCATCTATCATCAGCACAGAAGAACTGCTACCAAGAAATAAGCATTCAAGGAAAGTATTCAACATGGAGAAATCTGAAGACACACATACTGATCATATAATTTTGTGCCAGGTAGACGCCATTGGGGAAACTTGAGGCATTCGCACATATTTATTTCCAATCAAGGGATCTGTGACTTGAAACAGTGTTCATTGCGGTTTTGATTGTGATGCATACAGTCAGTAAATAGAGATCACAGAATTGGAAAAGAAGATTAAATCCCTTCTATAAATTTAACCCCCACCCTCCTCTGTTATCTAGTCCTTGATTTCTTTCTGGTTCTCCTTTTGGAACCCCATCTTCTGACACTGAAATAAACTGAAGAGGAATCACCTAAAAATTTGAGTTATTACGTGCAACAACTATTTAGCTCCCATAAGATCACACCTGCTAGTTAATTTTAAAACCAAAAGTTGTCTGTAAAGACATCAATAAGAAAATACATGATAACATTATCACTTTCAATCATATCACCTGAAAAGAATTTGCTGCCGATTTCATTACAAGTTCAGGAATAAAGAATAAGCATGTTAACCATGCCCACGATAGAAGCTTCCTGAGGCCAAAGGCAACCAGCAGTCAAACAATGAGAAGTATTGAACAAAATATCAACAATGAATAATATCAATGACGTGACACTCAATGAGGTAGGAATCAAGAAGTACCACTCTAAATCATGCCAAATGGCCACAAATGTGAATACCACCCAAACATTTATAAGTTTCCGCTTTGAACCTCCAAGGGGAATGTACATGTACCTGAAAATAATAGTAACTCAAATTAGGACAGTATGAGAAAAAATAAATGCTAAAGACAAGGTGAAATCATACAAAACGAGTACCGGACAAGCCACTTGTTATAGGAAGCGTGCCAATTTTTCCAGAAACTTTCCAAGTTGTAGCAATTATTGATACACTTCGGCATGTTTTCTGGGACCTCAATGCCACTGAGCTGTAGGCAAATGAAAGATCTTGTTCAACAGTTTGGCACCAGAAAAAATTTAAGCTTTCAAAACTTGACACAAATAACATACAAGAAAAGAGTGAGATATATCACAATCTTAATGAGAGAAGTAAAATACTGGATTGGTTGCCAGACAATATTAGAAGCAATTTCTGACGAACTTACAAGTGACCAAAACCGGAAGTAGCGCCAGATCAACAAAAATTTTAGCCACATGAAGTTTAGAACCTGTGACACAGAATGACATATTATATATCTGTAACAAAAGATTGAATTGACATGCCTGTCCCTGGTGCATCTATGTTTTCTGACTACAGGTGGGATATGCCTGAGAGCAGATCTATTCAACTACAGATGTTTTCCTTCTTCATGGCATTGGCAAAAATACATCAGAGCATCCAGGGCCACGAAATCATGGTTGCGATGAGTAAAAGAATCAGTGTGCAAGAAACTAGCAAAAAAATCTCGATATTTGATAACTTCGTATAGGTTTGATTGGAGATCCGGCAGACACAAGTTTTATCTTCAGTCCACTTTGCCGAATTAAGTTCGCTGAGCACTTGTCTATTCAATTGCTAGTGATCTTATCATTGCCACTTGCAAGTTTATAAGTAGTAGTAAGAGTTCATTGCTATTACCGTAATGCCCTTCATCTTGCTCATCAAACAATTAAAATTAGCTTCTTTTGCATAGCATGCTTTTTTCTTGACTTCTAAGCTATGGTGCACCAGCACTAGTAGGAATAATGGTGTCTGAATCATTCTGAACATTTGACGGCACTACACTATATATAGTGTAAAATTTTTATAACTTTTCCACTGTCTGTGCTCTATTGTGTCCTGTGTCCTCGGTTTATGCTGCATAGCTCCTAAGCATGTCTCCAGTGTTATTTGGTGACACCCATTTTCTGTGTACATTTAATATCCATGTATTATGCCTCTTAAATTAACCACAAGATAGGCCAAGAAGACCTTAACATCACCACTTACCCCATATCCAATGATAAAGATGTCCATAGGTGATAACTGCTTCCACAAGCCACTGAATCGGAAGGAGAAAAGGCATCAGTGAAGAACAAATTATTACTATAAATATACTGCTTCTTACAACATGTAGTAGTCTCACCTGATTGCAAAAGCATTGTAATAAAACAGGTGTGTCATCAATTCCATGAGAAAAAGGCAAAGCAACCAGCGAATTCCATATTGAGCCATTTGTTTCATTGAATAATTACTCTGAGGCACATCTAACTGCAAGAAGAGCATCAGAAGGGACTTTGAAAATGTATTCACAGACCAACTACAAATTAACAAATTTAGCAGGAAAGAGAGAGGCATGGACAGAGAAAAAAAAAAGCAGATAAATCACATGTAACATATGTCAAAAGCACCATTCTGAGTCCACATGATAATTAAGGCCTTAAACATGCAATTATTACATGGGATGCAAACTTAGATTTGTTTGAGCACATTCTAAGCCCACAAAGGCAGGAGCAGCAGCATAATGATGACTCCAATTGCAACACGGGGAAAATTACAAGTACGAGGCTACTAAAGAAAAATTAGAGCCACTGGAGGTTTTACTCAAGCATACCAATCATCATTTTGTATCTGATCCTGATTAGTGATAAACAACCTGGCAGAAAGAACCCTAATCCCACCATGAGTGGATTATCGGAATCTCACATCTATCTACAGGGTGGAACATGAATGAGTCCAGAAAAAAAATGTGCTAAGCCTAAGCAATAAATAAACTGCATACTACAAACCTGAGAAGCAAAAGCATTGAAGCTTATAATTGGTCCAGCAATATAAAGAGGTGCATAAAGCAAATAACACAAGTATGTTACAAATGAGAATTTGTCCTTGTGATGACTCCTCTCCTGCAAAAGATAAATAGCTGTTCTAAGAAAGAGCTCTTGAGAGCCAGCAAGAAAGGAGGCAAGATTGCAGAAGAGAACCTGTAAGAAGTGGTAGCATGTATGTCCTGATGTACAAGTGTTGCATCTTTGATTGTGTTTCTGCTATTCCAGGCAAAGCAATTATTTCCAAGACTAATATTTTAAATGTAAAAACTATTGAAACTTTAGGATTAATCAGCATTTGCAAGCATGACAATACAGTCAAAAAACCAAGACAAACTTATTAAAGAAGCAAGCATAAGAATTGGTTCTCTGAGCTGGCTGCAAGAAAATTAAAGGCCAAAATCATCAGCTTGTAACACAATCATAACAGTTATCATAACACAGAAAAATGAAGAAAATACTGAAGAGTGGATGACATTTCATGCATCCAAAGAGGTTTAGGCTAAGTTACAGTAAGAAGGTGCATGCATGATTGGTCCAAATCAAATGAAAACAAGTTCAATGACAAGTAGAACCATATTCTCTGTACAGAAGGCACAAATCCTTTTCAATACAATGAAAAGGGGTAGGTCTCACCTCATACAATTTTACTCCCATTATAGTTAACATACAAAAGAGGAAAAGTTGTTCTCCAACTTGATGGAAACGAGGAGCCTCTGAATGCTAGTCACAACAGAAGTACTGTTTGTCACCAAGTAAGCTGAGTATTGACCACAGGAAGACCTCAAAAAGCTCACTCTTGAATAAAGGAATCAAAACCAGATATATAACAGTTCCTAGTTTCCCAAAGCTTTTTTTAGAGGACCTAAATAGATTATGATCAGTTTTCCTGCAAAACATCAACGGGGATGAAAAAGGCCATAGATGCAATAGAATCTTCCCAGAACTATGACCCAAGGATAATCTGGGCCACACTCTGAAGCAATCAGCCATTGTGCACAACCTCTTCTCAAGAGGAGAACAAAGAGTGTATAATCCTAAAAGCTTATCCATTATCTTGGCTTATCTAGTATCCCAATCAAATCAGGAATATAACCTCAAACAATCCACAAGAAGTGAATCTAATTTGGACCATCTGGTTGTGACCATTACTCAACTATTATTTGACTTCCTTTTCGCTACTTCCAGATTTACAAGAAGCAGGGAAAATTATAGATAATGCAATACCTAATAAATCCTTAATCCTATTGAATTTGTCTCACCAAATACCAACAAGAATAGGAATCAAGTGTTTTAGACTTCTTATTTGCAACATACTATAACTTTATAGAAGGAAAGCAGTTTGTAATACAAAAATGATTATCCAAAACAATAAGGTTCCTTCAAAAGTTGAGGTTTTTATCTATGACTTTAGTTGGTAAAATACCAACAGTATGTTACAGAGAAGACTCTAACTCTTGTCATGCTTTATGTTGCAAACGAATCCAGAGACCCTTTCTTTGTTTTTCCTCTTTTTCTGGAGCATATGGAACGGAGTCCTTGAGATACATACATATGTATATATAGTTGGTTTGTGGGCATTATTTAGAAGACTTTTTAGTGAAATTTGGTTTTAGAGATGTAAGAATGCTAAATTTTTTCGAGAAATGTCACAACTCTATTTTCTGTTTTTTTGGATGGAAAGAAATGCGAGAATCTTCAGAAAAGCCTTTCTGATCCTTTATTCCTTATTTTACTTTATGGGAGACAATGGTTTTTCACTCTCCTCTATGGACCTTTGCTTCAAGGACTTTCAATGGTGTCAGTTTAAAGGACACTAAAAGGGACAGGAGACATCATTTTTCTAGTATCTATTTTCACTTCTTGTTTTTAAATTATTTTTCTCCTTGAGAGGATTCCTTCTTTTCCTTCCCCTACATTGTTTTCCATTAAATGCTATATAGCCTTTTTATCAAAAACTAAAAAATTCTAATAGATAATAAATTTTCAATAACTTCCTTTTAACTTACAAATAACATATAAGTAAACAAATGTAAGACCCAACACAGAGTATGAAGCAGAGACATGGAGAAATGGGACACAATGCAACACGGACATTGCAGCACCAAAAAGTTATAAAAGAGTGTTAGTAGTATTATGATTTATTGAGCGTTATATCATGTCACATTTAACAACCATGTCAAATTTGACCATTACCAGAAGTTTCGATGCAACACAAACACAAACCAATTAACAATAACAGGACCCAAAATAAACCAAATTATCAGCCCCCTCAGGGGGGGGGGGACTCAAAAGAAAACAACTTGCTGGTTGCTTGATAGACACGCATTATTTACAAGGAAACTGAAAGTATGAGTAGATGCTACATCATTAATGGTCTAAGACTTAGAGATTTCTTAAACGTACATAAAAAGGGATATTCTAAAAGAGAACGCTATGAAAATTAACCAATCACTAGTTGTAATATTTCCTGCCCAACTTTGACCATAAAAAGAACATGCATTAAAACTGCTAGGCCAAGAGGAATGGGACAAACAAGGTGTCTAATAGAGGAATGTACATATTCCTTTGCTACAGTAGTCATGGTAACAATAATCCTATCCCCAGCTAAAAGGATATTTTCAATTTCTAACAGGCAGAGCAATAGAAGCTGGATAATTAAGTTTTTTCAGTTTCAGAAACATGGGACACCACCTAAACTTCGTCATGGACACAATCTACATGTACCATCTACACAGGCACTTATGAAAGTCAAGGTTAATTTATTACCTTTTTATCAAAATATGATCCTCGATTTGCCCAATGGTAATCACATCCAAAGCTTATCATCCGTAAAATAACTGCAGATAAAAAAAAAAAAAAAAAAAAAAAAAAAAAAACCAGAATTGTGATAAGAAAACATGAAACAATTGGCAACAAGATAGAAAAAATGAAAGTATAATGTGGAAAGACGGTGCAAGAAATCCGGTAGAACTTTTTACAAGGTTTGGTGGTTCAAATTTATTCTTCTAACTTTCACCTTCACTCCATGAGAATGATATGCACATGGATATCATTAGAAAGAATTATTTTAAAAAATGCATATCATTGAAAAGAGATCTTTTAGAAGGATATTTAGAAATTAGTAAAAATAAAATATTTTAGAAAAATAATAGTTTTCTTATTTTAGTTGATAGCAATCTTTTTAAAATTAGTAATGACCTTAGTTTATGAAATCCTTCATATTCGAAATGATTTTAGGTATTTATTTTTAGTAAAAATTCTAATTTATTGTAAACCCTAGTTTTTCTTATTTAAAGAAAGTATGATCAATAAAGAGGCAAATCAAATTCTCATAAAAGTAGTGTGATAGGAGACTTGTTTGAGAACAAGTTTCCAGCCATCAAACCTAGGGTCTAAGAGAGGGAAAACTCTAGCAAGGAAGAGAGAAATTCCTGGAGAGTATTCATTGACTAGATCTTATACTAAGACCCATATCAATTCGGTATCAGAGTCAGCCATCATGAAAAACTCTACAGAATGATTTAGCCGGATAGAGAGATACATGATGGAATTCGAGCAGCAAATGGAGCGAATGGAGCAACGAATGGCTAGGATGGAGGAACTCTAGCACTCCAACAAGAAATTGCTGCAGCAACAGCATACAGCGCTGAGCTCACAGATGGAAAGGCTTCTGTGAGAACTGCAGGGGCTTAGCAAGGATCGGGAGGTGGGGAGCAATAGCCACACACTTGCAGACCAACAAGAGGAAGAAGGAGGCATTGGTATCTCCACAAAGTATCATGACTTCAATAGTTATGAATATAATAAGTTTGGCCAGAATCTTCAGCTTTCAATTGCTGATGGTTAGATGTCTCCTGTGGAGGAAATATCTAAGAATGTGAGAAAGAGACAAGCCATGATTCTTGAATTGAATCTGTCCGGTCCCCAAGATACCGGTCTTTCTTTGGAGGAGGACCATGTGGCCTATATTGCACATAGAATTTAATTTCTAGTTGTTCCACTGGGGATCAAAACATGGTAATTAAGGAAGTTGCAGTTTCTGAAGTTGATAATTCAAATGCTGGCTCACTTCCTTGTTTAGATGTAGGAAAGGGTAATTCTGAGAAGTCCAAAGAAGAGGATGAGGGAGGAGGCTTCTTGGGAGTTCTTGAAGACTTGAGAAGAACCATCCTGAGTTCGAGCTTGAGGACATGCTCTTTGTCCAGGAGGCGAGTAATGATATGCAATTGGATATAATTGGAAAGAATTATTTCAGAAAGTGCATATCATTAAAAAGAGATCTTTTATAAAATATTTAAAAATTAGTAAAAAGGAAATATTTTAGAAAATAGTAGTTTTCTTATTTTAGTTAATAGCAACTTTTTTAAAATTAGTAATTAACTTAGTTTTTGAAATACTTTATATTAGGAATGATTTTAAGTATTTTTCTTTAGTAAGAATTCTATTTTATTGTAAACCATAATTTTCTCTATTTAAGTAGAGTATAATCAATAAAGAGATAAGTCAAATTCTCATAAAAGTAGTGTGGTAGAAAACTTGTTAGAGAATAAGTTCCTATCCGTCAAACCTAGGGTCTAAGAGAGGTAAAACTCTAGCAAGGAAGAGAGGAATGCCTGCAGAGTATCCGGTGACTAGATCCCATACTAGGGCCCATCAGAGAAATATAAAAAGCAAGAGTCAGAAAGTCAATTAAATGCAGATAGAAGGTGTTGGATACTAGATAGAGGAAGAACTCTCTTGCAAATCCTTCTTTGAACACCTAAACCATATCCCTAATTCATCCTAATCTTATATGCAGAAGCTTATATGGAAAGCTAAGTTTCCTTTGTGATGCCAATTAAGATCTTCTATTAAAGAGTTAAATGGTTCTAATCTGAGATGCTTAATAAAATCTTAATAAACTACAAACTCCACTCATCCTTGATCCATAAAAAAATGCAACTGGGATAGGAAGCTCTTCTTTGCTCTATGATATACCCAATGTATATTTTTTATTGAATAAATTGTTCAAGTAGATGCATCTGTCCACCTGAAAAAGATAAAAATTAAGAAATTCCACAGCAGTTGCATTAAATTTCAGGAAAACTTGAAAAGAAGAATAAGCTTCATAAAAATTACATGAAATATTTGCACACACTACCTAAGGAGTTGATATTAAAAAAAAATTAAGGAGGCAACCAATTCAAACTTAAATAGAAAGCTAAAGTATTATAAGCATTACAAGATGAAGATTTGTCAATCAAACTTCGAAAAATATTTCCACCCTTAGAATATATACTGCTTCATACATTTTAATGGCAAGGAGGCATCAGAACAGCAGCTTCAGTTGAAGCATCCACATGTACAGGTTTTAGAAGCAGCTGAAATCTGATTGATGGAAGAGATAAAGAAAATATACCGAAATTAAAGCAGATATGCCATCTGAAGGTACCACGATAGTTGTCCAAATAAGCCCAATGTTGCCTTTGCACAGTGAAGAAACACGATTTCAGAAGTGTAGTTAGTTGAATATCATTAATCTCCGAAAAAAATATAACTTTATTTGCCATCTAGAACTCACCCGAAAGAGGAGAATGAGTATCCCTCATACAAACGGTTACACAAAAGGACAGATATGTTGAACCCCCAAAGTGCAAGAAAGAAGTTCTTCTTTTGTGCAAAAATCTGTGGAAATGTAAGTCTAGTAAAATATGACGAGAATTAGAATCACCAAAAGATGGCAAAATGATTGGTTCAGCAATGTTCAACATTGATATAGTGGATATAGTGGACATCTGTAAAGGCATCCACAAAACATGCAAACAGATTACCATGCTCAAGTAGGCTATCTAGCACTTTCACTACCATAGAAAAACCGCGTCCAATATAGAGGATATGATTCCATATGATAATTCAGCATTTCAAGCATTCAAAAATTTTAAATGAATTTCTTAATCCAGCACTTCAGTTTCCCCAATTAACATGTTGCATTATCAATTATGAAATCCAGGCATAACAAAATACCAGTAAGAATTGAAAACATGTAATCATCACTTTTAAACACCAAATTTTCTATCTAAAGCAACAACATATATAAAGCTTCTAAGAGTTGGTGGATATGCATTTATTTGGACATAAGGCATGAGCATAGAATAAATACATTGACTCTCAAAACATAGGTAGATATAACACCCCCCCAACCCAATTTAAATGGAAAATGTTAAATAATACATATTGAGGAAAGAATCAATCCTTTCAAATTTATGTTTCAGCAAATATCCTCTAGAGGAATGCTAGATTGAAGTGGCTCCATCTGCCTGCTAAGGGTGCTGTAGGAAAGTAATGCCTTTATACTTCACCAGGAAAGCTGTGAAAAACAATTTGGAACAGCAAAAAGGAAGTCTCTGACACTCAAGATAGGGTAGAGGGTCTAGTTAATTGAATCCTCATATTATGTTATTATTTTCATCTCTGCTATTAAGTTGTCTGTCTTGTGGTGTCTTTGACTGCATAGATGTTTAGAGGGTAGCATCCATCTAGGTATTCTTCAACTATTATTATGTTATTATTGTCATGCGATAAAGTTGCTCTTCTCACCTCCTTGTGGTCTTCTTCAACTAGGGCTTTTGGGGGCTGTTCTTTGAAGATGTAGAAAAGGATAGTATGGATTAGCTTTTTCTGAAACAAGCTCTTGTGGCTCCTTCAATCCCGTTCTTTATTGCTTCAGCTCTTGTACAATGCCTCAGGGAATATTATTATTTTTTTCCTCCTCTTTAATAATGTTTTTGTTAAACCCCCCCCCCCCCCGGGGGAGCAAAAAATAAAAGATAAAAGAGATAACATAAATGAACTCCACCTTAATAACCCTTATCCCAAAGAAGGCATTTCTTTTAAAGTGACAGGCGATAAACCTAATATTTTAGCCACTAATGTTTATAGGATTCATTCTAAATGCATTTGCAAAGCTAAGGTTCCTTCTAAATTCATTCCATCAGGAGACTGAACAAGGATAACAAAATGGGAGAATTACAATCTACTAGTTTCTAATTTCTTTTTTAACATTACAAAAAAGTATAGGCATTACCACAAGAACATTGTCTAGACGTCTCAAATCAATGGGTCATATAACATTGAAGCCGAAGAATAGAATTAAACCTTGCTTAAAGTTCTACAGAAAAGAGCTTTATTTCAAAAAAATTATTTAGCAAAATGTCCAAGGATACCCGTGCATAATTGCTAAATGGGTTGATTGTCTCCTTGTCTTGTCTAATTGTAAGCTATTTAAAAGAAGGAAATAACACTACTTGGGTGCGTATAGGTGATGGATCTTTTTTATTTTCAATATCACATATATAACATTCTTTTAGAGACAGAGAAAAGACAATCAAAAATCAACTCACATGCACATCATGATTGCAATAATCACAGTAGAAAAATTAATGAAGAAAACTATGTAAAGTTCAAAATATAACTCAATCTCACCTGCACTAAGAGAAAATTGACTGAAGCAATCAACAGGATGAATATTAGGCTGCAATTTTCTTTTAGTATATCAGGGAACAGCAGTGGACTCACAAAGTCAAAGAAAACAGTGGAAAATTAGAGAAATACCAAGCACCATGTAGATATGATAAATACACCACTGACAACAAAAGCCAAATTGTGGACATCCCCCTTGACGTCAGATGATAAGATGCCCTCAGTAGATTTGCTACTAGTGTAAAAATTCCAAACACAGCTGCAAGAATAGGAATGTTTCCACGGAAGTTTCTCCATTGAGCATCCGAAACATCCTAACAAAGAAGCATAAGCAAGAAGGTTTTCACAAATTCATGGTATTATGCTCACTCATATTGTACATATAAAAAAATGAGTTAAGATCCATGAACAATTTTATAGAGTATGTGCAATCAATCTCACAATAATTCTTTTTTTTTTTCCCTTTAGATTCCTACACAGCAAACTTCTAATATGAGAGAGAGAGAGAGAAGAGGTGCTGATGTTTGGTGAAGCTTCCAAACTAATGCTTAGTAAATATCAAACTTCAAAAGGAAAAGAAATTAAAAATCAATTATCAAATTATCAAGAGATGTGCGTTGAGAAGTTTGATATCACCTTAAGAAGCTTAGCTTATGATCTCAGCCATCACCACAAAGTTACATAAACATAAACCTAAAAGAATGACACTGTTGTTCATCTAAATGAGAATCACTAGTTCATGTCACTAACAGATAATTTAATTGCAAGCTGCTATATAATTTTGAAACGTTTATATAATAAGCAATCAGGGCACAAAAGAAATCAAAAGGTGGTGACGTACATTAAGTTGATTTGCAATCCACCCATGGCGTAAACCATAAAGTTTGCTGTAATGATCTGCTGAATCAAAAGTAGAATATTACAAGTGCAAACGTCAAGACAACTTGGATCGGAGAAAATGAGATTGCAATTATGTGCACATACCAGAAGAGAGTTGAAGGGACCGGCAAATGATGACAATGTAGAAGACAAGAGCATAACTAAGGAGACACAAAAGCTCTCCTTGCTTCCAAGAACCATTCATTTGGTTGACTCTTTTCTGAACTGAGATGAGGTCATCCGAGAGACAGTTTACAGGTGATTATCGAGATGTTGATGTTATTCACCATTAGACAATTGCATGCACATAGTGTTTGCCGTCATATATATTGCACTTATACTAAACCACCTACATAGATATTTCAATGTACAAGATAAGAATCCATGTTACATCACCTTGTATCAAATACATATCTACGGTCTAAAACCTATGCAGACTACAGATGATGATCTAGTACAGGTCAGGTAAATTCATATCAAGTGAATGTGCTTCCCGAACAAAATCAGTTGGTCTAAATAATGATAACTCTTCCAAGAAACAGCTTACAGGCAATGATCTTGTCATCGTTCATTTGGTTGACTCTTTTCTGGAGTGAGATGAAGCCATCCAAGAAACAGTTTACAGGTGATTATCGATATTCCGATGTTATTCACCATATCATAACTGGGTTCACACTGGCATTTGCCATTATCCAATGCATTGCACTCATACTAAGATACCTACATAGATCCCATGTACCAGATAAGAATCCGTGTTACGTTACCCCGTGAACAATGCATATCTACCGTCTAAAACCAACGCAGGCGATGATTTAGCATAGATAAGGTGAATTCATATCATGCGAGTGCGCTTCCATACCAAGATCAATTGGGCTAAGTAAAGACAACTCTCCCAAGTTCTTTGACCAAAATCAACATCAAAATGTACACAATTAGCAGAACGATCAAGCTAGAAGAATTTTTGTTAAACATCTCAAAACCCAAATCGGAAATTTCAATAATCCTAAGGACAAATATGGTAGGGCATTCTGCAGAATGAAGTTTCAAAACTCTCCTCTCGATTTAAGTAGCTAAGAGATTTGGAGTGTCGCTATTGACGATGAATTCGAGAGAGAGAGAGAGAGAGCGCGCGCGCGGAAGACGAAGAAGAGAGAGGGTAGAACAAGAATAGTAATACAAGAAGAGACAATCCGCAATTCTCACCTGCAGAATTCGTTCAAATGCTTGATTAGTTCTATGGCAGATTTGATTCGTGTAGGGTTTGTCTATGTCTACTTCATGGGGAGAGAGAGAGAGGGAGGGAGGGAGGGAGGGAGGGAGACGGAGGTACAAATGAAAGGGAACGTGGCATCGATGAAACGAAACCGCAAATCAGGACGGAGAAAAGATTTTCTCATTTGGTATTGGGCAGATTCGGGATTTCACTTGCTCCCCGTTTGAAACAAAATATAAATATTTCATTGCAAATAAAATCCTTCGTATTTAATAAAATATAAAAATTAATTAAATTTCTCTCCATAAATTAAAAATAATAATAATAATGAACTGTGAGCTAAAATGTTCTTGTTAACTCCCTATTGTAATAAAATAATTAAATAAAATTTAAATAGCTAGACTCACAAAAATTCATTTATAAAATTTAACTTTTTTATTAATTTATAAATTCGATGAACTTCATATTTTTTTTCAAAAAATAAAACCTAAAACTATTTCATGAGTTCATTTGGTCCTGCTTCCTTTAAAATTATCACTATTTTAAAATTTTCTTAAGTGTTATTGTACATTTTATTTTTATGGTTTTAGTAAAAAAAATCATGAAACTTTTAATAATCTAAAATGAAAAATTAGTGTGATGAAAGATATGGGAAATTCTTATATAGAATTTGTATTCATAGAGAGCGTTTGGTTAAAGTGATTTGGAATAAAAAATCAGATCGAAAGTCAAATGATTTAGTGTCCATTTGACAGGGTTTTTTTCGACTTCTCATCTGCTTATAAAGAAAAAATCTGTCTAACAATATTTTTTAGAAACTTTTAAAAAAAATGAGTTTTTTTATAAAGAAAAATTTAAAAAGTAGTTTAAAAAAAAAAAAACTCTTGAAAGGAGCTTTTTCTTTTTTTTTTTTTTAATGCTTCAACTTTTTCAAAAACATATATTTTTTATTTTATTTATATTTTCAAATAATTATTTTTATTGCATTAACATTTTCGTTTAAATGTTGCAAATAAAAATGAAATTAACTTTTAATTTTTAACTTTATTTTAAAAATAAAAAAACCAAACAATTTTAACTTTTTTTAAAAGAAATTAATTTTTACTTCTTCAAGTAGACGATAAGCTAAAAAACAATCCTACCAAACGGGCACTTATTTGGATTAATGAAATGGAAATTGAGATTTAAGAAATAAAATCCTAAATTATGAGATTTTGAAATGCAAGTGAAAATATAGGATTTTGAAACTAATTTCTAAAATTTTTTATTACAAATTCAATTTCAAATCTTGATTACGAACCAAGCATATTAGAAGAGAATTGGGATAAAGATATTTTGAGCATGCATGCATTCTAGTTTATGATGAAATGGGCAAGAGATTTTCCCACATTTGTTGTAAGTACTATTATTAATTCCAAAAAAATCAATAACTAAATTCATAAAATTTAATGCAATATAATTTTGTTGGCTTTTTGGAAAGTATACTAAGGTCAAATATTTTTTTTATTAAACCAATCGATATTTGAATTATTCGACTAATTCAGTCCGAATATTATAGGGTCTATTTTAATATTGATTCTTTCGATATCTGTTTTTTCATTCTCAAAATTTAAACTCAATATTTTGATTAAGAAAGTGGGTGTCCGACTATTAGATCTATCAAACGTTCGTTAACAAAGTCAAACACAGTGAAAGCACTTTCATCTCCGGCCAAGACTCTGAGCAAGCGATGTACGTTGTTAACATCAACACCTGGATTTATTAAACTTCATTGCCAAATAATGTTCCCTAACATAGGGTCTGGGGCTTCCAATGAGGTCCCATGAGTTGAAATAGATGTGGTAACTTAACGACGGGCATAGGTTTTCTACCTTTTACAGCACAAAGAGAACAAATCACCTACTTGTCTTCATCATCATCACAAGTCATACAAAGAGATCACATTTCTGGTCTCCCCCACCAAGCACCAAAGGACTAATAAGGTGAGACTGCACTTCTAAAATCATGGGACAAAATGTTACTGTCGGTCCCTTTCTGATAATTTCACTGCAACTGCAATTACTAATACTAATTTTAACTTAGAAGAATAAACTACAATCATGAACTCGTCCCCATGATTATTTTACTCAAAGGGTGTTCTTATTCTACAGTCATTGTTTTTTATTTATTTAGGTTGGGGAGTTAATCCTTTCAAATGTTATTTCATTTATTTATTTATTTATTTATTTATTTATTTATTTATTTTACCAGGGTATTTTTAAAAATTTTTGACGTAATTCAAAATAGATTGACAAAATTTTAACAAGCGGAATAAAATAAAATAAATATAAATTAAAATAAGTTGAGATTTTTAAACACCAATTAAGGACTTCAATTAAAAATTACCTATTGTATTATAAAGTTCTCAACTTCGTATCCGCGATATCTTTTTCGGAGTAAGCTTTGTTTAAAAAAAAAAAATAGAGTAAATTATAGGAAGAATAAGAAGATTAGATTCGATTTGTTAAAAAAAAAAATCTACCTGATCAAAAATAATAAAATAATGACAATGTGGTTTGCCTATGAGGTTAAGTTTAAATTCGATTTGAATCGAGTTAAATTTTCTCTATATATAAAATTTAAATCTGAAATCTTATTTAAAAAATACTATCGATCACATGATCAAATAGATATAAGTATATGTTTGGTAAGATTTTACTCTTTTCTATCCATGATTCAATTAATGTCATCAATCCTCATACAGAAGGAGTACGAAGGTTTTTCTTATGTGGTAGGCCAGCAGACATTTTCCTCTTCCTCCCCTATGTTTTAGAATTTAACATATTGGGAACACGTGCCATACAAGGCAATTTGGTTTTTAATATATTTTTTAATATAAAAAGATATAATTAAATAAAATCAAATAAAAAAATAATAAAAATAAAAAAATTCTATCGCTCGATATCTACGATTTTTAATACCTTTTATTTTGCTTTACGGTGCAAACCAAACATAGAAAAAGCCAAAAACAGACTAAAATAATGGAAGCCAATGGGCATGGTCCATGGATGGAGGGATAAAAGTGGATCCAAAATTCATACTCCCACTTCACTAAATTTAGTTATTGTCTTGTCAAATATAGCTATTTGACAAATATTTTGTGGGGGCATATTTGGAAAATTAGTTAGTCTAGACATATATTTGGACATGATTTTCATTAGTTTTATAAGGTAAGAAAATTTACATTTATGCAAAGAATCATGGAATTTATTTTTGATACAAAAGTTGTCGATTTTGAACTTCTAGAGATACCTGAAAAAAGAGTAATATCGAGTGAATTAAATGATTAAATATTAAATAGACTAAATTTTATTTGATATTCCATTTTAAAAGAAAATTCAGAATCTTTTAAATTTAAGTATATTTTAATTGATTAAAATAATTCTCTGATGGAGTGATAGATATTTTAATTAAATTTTGAATTCGAAATTTGGGAATGAAAAAGATTATAACGAAAGAGTAGCATCCTAAATAAGACCCTATATCAGAATTAGTTGAAATATGATTTTAAATACTAGTGGTGGAAACAAAAAAAAATAGTTCTCAAATTAAGCAAAAAAAACTTTTAAGACACGTTGATAAATTAGCATATAATATTCGGTCTATTTAGTTTTTAACTTATTTTATTTGTCCGACGTTATTTCTAAGAAAATACAATGAAAAATACCTATTTTCCAATTTATAAAAGAACAACCAACTTGATGATACTGTTGTACCATTTTGGAATAAACAACTTAGTGCCTGTTTTACAGAGTATTTTTTCAATTTCTCTTCTCTTTATAAGGAGAAGTAGAAATTAATAATTTTTAAAATAAAGTTAAAAGTTATTTGGAATTTTTAACTTTTACACTGTATATACACTCTTTTTTTTTATAAATTAGTTGTTTGACAAAATAATTTTTATAAACTTTATTTTAATAAAATTATCATAAAGGGCACACACATAAAATATAATTTTTCTCTTCACCATCGATTGATTAAAAATTGATATATTGACATTTTAAAATAAAATGTATAAATATTAATAATTAAAATAAAAATAAATTGATTATTTTTCTAAACAATTAAAATCAAACATTTATAAATATAAAATCATTTTTATATCAATAAAAAATTAAAAATTTTGAAAATAACATAAGTCATATATTTATATTTTTGTGTTGTTTGATTGTGAACTCTATTCATATAACTATTACTCACTCTTTTTCTATATGTAGATGAACCAATTTCTTTATTGATATTTCTTTTGTCCTCAACTCTGAAATGTAATTGGGGTTATAATCACATCTATCAAACTCTCCGTCTTTGCTACAATTTCGAATGAAGTTATAAAGTGCTACTGTTGCAACAATTATCTTCTCCTGTTTCACCAATGAAAATGATTTCAAACCCTTTAAATATGCCACCTATTCTTCTAAACTCTAATCATTCATTCTACAACACTTCTTAAGAAGAATGTGCATGGTTAAATATTTTTTTTTCATCTTGTGGCTCGCTACATCTTTTAAAATCAAGAATATTATATCTCTCACCTTTGCAGGGTGCTAGATACCCTTTCATATTAGGATATCCGGTATCTACTATATAATATTTATTTACAAAATATAATAATATATTTATTCAATAGTTAATTTTAAAAAAAAATCATTTCAATATTTGTGTAAGGTATAAATAAGATTGTACCTTTTGGTGGATGTGGGAATATACTTTTCATTACTTCAAATACAGTTAAAAGAATTCTGCTATTATATGCAGTACTGGCCAACCAACAATAATAAAAGTAAATAATATGTCAAAGTTGCACATTACCATGACATTGTGTGTTGGAAGTTGGAACTCCCTTTCAGCTGGTGAAACGAATTTCATCATTGGCATGAAAAATGACAGGTGTATGTGTATCATCTATAGTATCAATGCATCCTTTAAAATAAGATAAATATCTACCATTATCTTTAATTTTGGTCGGAACTTTTTAAAGTTCAAAATCTACAATTGTTATGATTTCCTTGGTTGACAAACATAAAGTTTCTAAAATTTCAACAAATTTCCTATTTCAAGTTTCTTCCAATTTTTTAAATTTATTTTAGACATTACGATATGTTTGACTGTGTCTACAAATCCAAAGAAACATAACAATTGCCTCCAATTCTGTCACATCTTTAGGTGGTTGTAACCATCATTGCTCTTCAAATCTGTAAGTTTTAATACAATATGTGGTTCTATTCTAAACATTTTATAACTTTCACCTAGAGTGGTAATAGTTTCCCAAACCCAATTCCAGTCATCAGAGTAATTAAATTTGTTATTTTATTTCAATAAATATTTTGTGTGATATGCACCTGTTATTGCAAGTGTTTTATAAAGTTTTGGAAAAATTTTACTCGTTTTCTTCTTTTTACAACTTGTGTCTGTATTATAATATCATTACAATTCATATGTATAACAATACCAAAATATATAAATTTAGACCAAATATTTAGATCATAGCAAATATATTAATATATATATCACGAACATCCACATAAACATAACATAATGAAAACTAAAACTTCTCAATACAACCTAAAACAAATCAATATGTTCAAATTTTAAATAGTAAATATCAAATCTAATTCTAAATAATTTAAATTTTTATAGTTTTATTTTCTCTAAATTATAGTTATACATAAATTAATCTAACTTGTCTTTTGTATATGGCAAAGACATAAGAGTGAGTATTGTCCAATGACGGTAGATATCGTTGATATTTCAGTAGCTTCATTTGTACTGTGATTTTCCGCAGCATCAACAATTTAGCTTATTGTTTGTCTCACAATTTCTACTATTCCAACCTTTTTTATAGCCTTTGGCACTTTTTCCCTATATCTTCTGACACTATTCTTTTCCTTTTGAATTGATTATTTGCAATAGTCCTCATCCACAATGAAGTTTTCATTATCAAGTTTAAAACCATTTTTTTGCGTAATTGGATTAATACTTTTATCATTATCCTTATTTGGAATACTCATCACTTGTGTCAATACTTGTTGACCAGTTGTTGCTGTTTCTCCAAATATAAATTCTAATTCATCACGATGTTTTAGTCAATTATGGTGAAATTTAATATATTTTGGATTTTCCTATACAATCATCAAAATCAAATATAAATAAAATATAAACAAAAAATGCATTATAATATGCAAGAACAAAAAATATAAAATTATAAATTACTATCTTTGTTTTGGTCATGTATCATCAGCCTCAATGGTTCATGCAAAGTTTTTGCATGGTGGGATTAGACTAAAATAAGAGTGGACTAACTTTTGGCATGGTTCATGCAAAGTTTTAGTCCAATGGGTCCATACTTCTAGTTCTATACTAGGCTCTTTTGGCATGGCGTGGTTCATGCAAGTTTTCCGGGGTGCTGGTTGGAGGATGGCTCTTTTTAATATACTAGGCTTGCTTTCCTGCTATGCGCGCAGAGTGCCCTGGTTGATGAAATAAACTTTTTTAAATACTTTTGATTGATTTTTTTTTTAACAACAATTTTTGTAAGTTATCAAAAGTATAGTTTGGAGTTATTAGTTATTTTGTTTTGTAAACATTTTGTTTTATATTTTTTTGGGTAGTTAGAATGTTTATAGAAATCACTTAGAAGGAGAACTATTAGTAATTGATTGCGTAAATGAAATAATCACATTTAAAGATAAAAATGAATATCGGTATTTGATATAATAGTTGTGCTATAATTAAAAAAGAATAATTATATTGAAAAATGATTCTTGATAGTTTTATCATCATTAACATGAATTATACTCTTCTATAAGATTTTGATTAAATATTTGGATTCGATACGTATAATTTGATAATTGTGTATCATTTTGTTAATAATGTATTTATCTATAAATTTTTCTTAATTATCCACTATGTATTTGTCATCAAATTTGAATAGCGAATTTTTTGATTTATGGATGTATACAATTGTATTTTTTCTGTCTTTTCGATTGGGAGAGCTCCCTCCCGATTGAAACCCGACAACAATTTAGTCGAAATTAATGGAATAAAACTCTAGACGCTCGGCGATGGACCAAGTCCAAGGGACAAAAAAAGGGAGCCTTAATCGGTCACTTAGCTCTCTCTTCAAATAAATGTTTTAAGTAGCTAATCAACGATAAGATATTACATATTTTATTTTTAAGACATTACAATACATGAATAGACAAAAATGCCCCAATAAAAAACACATAATCACAAAAAAACTGACTGCACAATACATAAATAGACGAAAATACCCCAACAAAAAACACATAATCACCAAAAAACCGGCCGAAAAAGTTTACTATAGAAAGATAGACCCCCTTAGCTCTTTTAAAATAGTTATATTATAGCTTTAGTTAGGGCACATACCAATGGCATCAATTCTATGTGTTATGGACAAGTATATACTCAATGGTAGAAGACACAATGCCAAAATGTATGGAAAAGCAAGGTATTGAATCACTTTCTAAACCCCTCATTTTATCTACTTCTAGTGAAGAAATGTTGAGAGTAGAAGAATTTCAAATGTTCAAGAAAGAAGGATCTTGCATGATCAAGAAAGAAGGATCTCAAATGTTCAAGAAAGAAGGATCTTGCATGATCAAGAAAGAAGGATCTTGCATGATCAAGAAAGAAGGGTATTGCATGATCAATAAAGAAGAGTTTTGCATGTCCAAGAAAGAAGTTGTTAATGATGAGTTCTTGTCAATTCCTAAGGTTGAATTTTCGGTATTCATCGGACAAAATTTTTCACCAAGAAAAAGTTCAAGAAAAGTGTCTTTCAAGCTTCTTCACCTCTATTTTTCTCCAACCATTCTTATTGCAACTCAAATTTCATACATTGTTCGTCTCCATCACCTTATCTCTCAACACAAATGCAAATCTTGGTTTAAGATTCATTGATTCAAGATCTTAATTCTTGGTTTTCCATCCTTGAGGACAAGAATGTATTCAAGGGGGGAAGTATTGTAACAACTACTAACCATAGGGTTAGTAGTTAATCATAGTCAATAGGAATAGTTAGTGGTTAATTGTAATTGTTAGATTGGTTAGTAGTTAACAAGTTGGTTAGTAATAGAATTAGTATAAATAGTAGTCTTTACAACATATAATGGATATATTGAAATACTATTGAAATCTCTCTCTCTTGTATTCTCTTTCTCTCTAAATCTCTCTCTCTCTCTATTTTCTCCCCCTAATCTCTCTCCTTCTCTTGATCTCATTCTCTCTTCCTCTCTTTCTTTAGTTGGTCCATGACAAATTGGTATCAGAACACACGATTCTTGGTATAATCCATGACGGAAGATGATTGGAGCAAAAGAATTGACGCTATTATGGCACGCATTGATGACAAATTCAACATTATAATGAAAAGGTTTGGTATCAATGAACATATCCAAATTTTGGTGGAAAAAAAGCAAGAAAATGAAAAGATATTGGAAAGCAACAAAACAAATCAAATGGTAGAAGACACAATGCCAAAATTTATGGAAAAGCAAGGTATTGAATCACTTTCTAAACTCCTCATTTTATCTACTCCTAGTGAAGAAATGTTGAGAGTAGAAGAATTTCAAATGTTCAAGAAAGAAGGATCTTACATGATCAAGAAAGAAGGATCTCAAATGTTCAAGAAGGATCTTGCATGATCAAGAAAGAAGGATCTTGCATGATCAAGAAAGAAGGGTATTGCATGATCAATAAAGAAGAGTTTTGCATGTCCAAGAAAGAAGTTGTTAATGATGAGTTCTTGTCAATTCCTAAGGTTGAATTTTTGGTATTCATCGAACAAAATTTTTCACCAAGAAAAAATTCAAGAAAAGTGTCTTTCAAGCTTCTTCACCGCTATTTTTCTCCAACCATTCTTATTGCAACTCAAATTTCATACATTGTTCGTCTCCATCACCTTATCTCTCAACACAAATGCAAACCTTGGTTCAAGATTCATTGATTCAAGAACTTAATTCTTGGTTTTCCATCCTTGAGGACAAGAATGTATTCAAGGGGGGAAGTATTGTAACAATTACTAACCATAGGGTTAGTAGTTAATCATAGTCAATAGGAATAGTTAGTGGTTAATTGTAATTGTTAGATTGGTTAGTAGTTAACAAGTTGGTTAGTAATAGAATTAGTATAAATAGTAGTCTTTACAACATATAATGGATATATTGAAATACTATTGAAATCTCTCTCTCTTGTATTCTCTTTCTCTCTAAATCTCTCTCTCTCTCTATTTTCTCCCCCTAATCTCTCTCCTTCTCTTGATCTCATTCTCTCTTCCTCTCTTTCTTTAGTTGGTCTGTGACAATAAAGAGAATCTCAAACTTGAATTCTTTATGATGGAGAGAAAAATGATATCAATTGAATTATAGTTTATTAATATGGATAAATATATTTATATATATAAGAATGTGTGTGTAGAGAGAGAGAGAGGGTGTTAGGTCATTGATCAAGTCTCAAATTTAAAATCTAAAAATAGAAAAGATTATACTGAAACAGATATCCTCCGTTCAAATTGAATTAATTAAAATATAATTTTAAATAATAATAATAAAAACCGAGAGAAAGAGAGTAGCATATCTCGTATATGCTAGACCGTTTATAATTTTTGACGGATATTGATTATTAAAATGGCAATAGGTTCGGAGGATAATAAAAGATAAATACTTGGATCAAAATTTTAATTAATGAAATATAGTAATTAAAAACTAATAATTGCCATAACCTCCATTCGTTTAGGATCCCAAAGGCCGATAAAATATCAAAAAGGGTCCACCATTAGACAGGACATCAAAAGGCCAATACTACTGATATCGGTTGGCGTAGTTGGCAAAAGACACTGAGTCATTTCATCATGTTTAGTTTTAACTCGATATAAAAGTAAAAAAAACAAATATTAAGAGATTCTTTGCAAAATAAGCCCTATAATAATCTATTCAAATTTAATTAGGATAAAGTATTGAATACTTGATGGAGACCCAATCAAGATAAAAAAAAAATCAAAAGGGCAATAATTCAATGACAATCACAATCAAATCTTTCCGCAAATCTTGGGTCAGCTTCAATGACTCCTAATCTAAACACACATACAAGGGACCAAAAGGATTTCAACCAGGGAGTTGGGGACTAAATGGGTTTAAATTAACAACTTATTAATCTAAATTTGAATAATTTTTAATTGAAATTCATAATTAGAGGTTGTATTATGGAAGTGAATCGGATCAGGGCATGATTTAATTTGAAGCAAGAGTTTGAATGTATATGGAGGTAAATAAGGACAGCAAATACAACGTTTGGGTTGTGGTGTGACATGTGGGAGTCCACAAATGGCGTTAACTTTGTCTCCAAGGATGGACATTCCCCTTTCCTATTACCATGAGCATTCATTATCCCCCCTTTCTCTAGTCACACCAAACGCCAAGCTGTCGACTCCCCTTACAAATAGGCACGGGCTACTTTTCTTTTCCTCCAACTCTTCAAAGCTTTCTTCTTTCTCTCTCTCCTCTGTATTTCTCTCTTTGTCTTTTTCTTTGCTTGATTACATAATAATAGAACTAGAGGAGTTACCCTTTATCTTTTAGAAAGATGAGGTCGCTTGGAAAAGTGTTGGTGATGATGCTGCTTGTCGTGCTCTCTGCCAGAGCTTTTGCTGATCCTGACATGCTTCAAGACGTTTGTGTTGCCGATCTTTCTTCCAGTAATCTCTCTCCCAAAATCCCCCTCCTCTTTCCAAAGTTCTCATTTTCTTTTTTTAATGTTAATGCTGTCCTCTTGTTTTGGTCAAAATGGGAGTCGCAATTAACATCCACCTGGTATTTTTTACGGTCTATCTGTTTGGTTAGCTTACAAATTGACTTATCAGGAAAAAAAAAGTCACTTTTACATTTTTGATCTGGGATTTGTGATTCAAGCTCTCTCTCTCTCTCTCTATTAAGTTAATATTTATGTTAGAGTAGTGAAGCAGCTCTGGTTTTTTCTGGCTTGATGGTAATGTTGTTCCGCTTAATCAAGTAGATAATGTTGAAGGACCACCTGTTTTTTGTCTTCTTACCGTGTTTGCTTTTGCGGGTATGTATATGATTGATTGGTAGAGGAAACTGCATATGTTTTGAGATGAAAACCTCAACTGTTGTCGTCTAATTCTGAGTCTTTATGTGTGAGTGTTTGGGGATAAAGGTAACAGCATTATTAAATGGTTAATTTGATATGATCTTGGAACTACATGGTTTCTGTTTTCGTTAATTCTTTTGGAGTATAAATGAGAAAAGGGTAATTATTTTTGGGTATTTAATATTTTTGCGGAAATCAGGGCATTTTAGGCAGAAATAGATAAAAGCACCTGTTTTGGATCATAAAAGTGAGATGGCTACTTTAAACTCCAACCATGAGTAATGGCTGCTACTTTTAAATATCTCGCTGAGAAATGATGTGTACATGTGCCAAATCTCATAGTTTTGGAAGCCAAATAGAACAGAGGAATACATGTATTGATCCGAAAAGGAAGATAAGAAGCCTAGGACACTAACCTGTTAGAAGCAAAGCAATTGTAACTAAAATTGAATGAGCCCAGTGCATCTTTCCAAGTTAGTGAATTTTAGTGGTATCTCTAACTTAAAACAAATATTCCACAGCAGGCAAAGGTGTCATGGTAATACCTAGAGGGGGTAACGGATACTGATAGCCCATGTCCACTCTATTCCTTGGCAATAAAAAGAAGGGAAGTTTGTGAAGTTGTTTGGTACAATTGATGTTCTTGATGTAGGATAAAAGGCGCTTCTTCTTGTGACTGTTTGAAAAATTTTAGAATAATTCTTACACTGTAAATGCATATGTATGGTCAAAACAGAGGTGAAGGTGAATGGATTTGTTTGCAAGGAGGCAAGCAACATAAGTGCATCGGATTTCTTCTTTGATGGTTTAGCCAAGCCAGGTCTCACCAACAACACACAGGGCTCGCTAGTTACAACAGCTAATGTTGAGAAAATCCCGGGGCTTAACACACTGGGTGTTTCACTCTCTCGCATTGACTATGCTCCCGGTGGCCTAAACCCACCTCACACTCATCCTCGTGCCACTGAAATCATCTTTGTCCTCGAAGGTGAACTTGATGTTGGCTTTATCACAACGGCCAATATGCTCATCTCCCAACATATAAAGAAGGGCGAGATCTTTGTGTTCCCAAGAGGGTTGGTGCATTTTCAGAAGAACAATGGTAAAGGGTCGGCAGCTGTTATTGCTGCCTTCAACAGTCAATTGCCTGGCACTCAGTCAATTGCTACAACACTCTTTGCTGCCTCACCAACCGTGCCCGATGATGTCTTGACTAAGGCTTTCCAAATAGGGACCAAGGAGGTTGAGAAGATCAAATCTAGACTTGCACCAAAGAAGTAAAGATCGGAGTTAGTGATTTGTCTTTCAGGGTTTTTCTTTTTTTGTTGACAAAATTGATGTGAGCATGGACATTTGTTTTGTTTGATCATACCCACAGATGTTTTAATTTCTGCAATAAAATATTCAATG
Organism: Dillenia suffruticosa; assembly: GCA_033439265.1. Taxonomy (NCBI): domain Eukaryota; kingdom Viridiplantae; phylum Streptophyta; class Magnoliopsida; order Dilleniales; family Dilleniaceae; genus Dillenia; species Dillenia suffruticosa. Next base: position 536,117 of record JAVTVX010000018.1, on the reverse strand, counting down.
AATAATCACTTCTGCATATTTTGCTCTTTGAACACCAGAGATGCCAATAAATTTTAGTTGGGGTTGCAAGAAATATGTACTATGAACAACTATGATAATTTTACAGTGTGAAATTGACCAACTTGGCTTGTTTGATTTATAAAATATGGTTGAGCTAGGTATACTTTGTTGGGGTTAACAGTATGAAAGGGGTATTGACATCCTTTTACCTTTTGGGGTTATGATACGATTACGGCTTCCAAACATGTTCATAAGCAACTCAAATTGAAAAAGTCAATTATATGGATAGACTCTTGTTCATAAGTAAGCAATTCACTTATATACACAGATTCGTGCAAAGCTCAATTTAACTCATTTAACAAACTGAACAAATAAAATATTGAACATATAATTTTGATTTGTTTGTTGATAAATGTGACTCGATTCGATTTTAAGTAGAAAATAAACAGATTTTGAATTTCCTTTAATTAAGCTGATTTGACTATTTTACAGCCGTAGACTCCAAATAAAAATCTTGTGAGAAGAACTACTTTATATTCAAAATTTGTAAGGACTGTGATGATCAACGTAGAAGGAAGGATATTCTCTCATTCTCAACTGTCAACACTATTACAGATATGATCCAATAAAATATGAAGAGGGTTTTCGGTTGGAGGATCATCACATCTTACCTAATAGTTTTTGCTGCCTTTAGAGGTTTTCAACTTTACTTTCTGAATCCCCTAAAGTCCAAAGCTGCCATTCCAGCTTTACTGGTTATCACCTCAATTTTGTTTCACCTTTTTCAAATCCTCTCAAGGCAATGAGTAACCAAGGGAGAGGGACCATCTCAACTTTTACTAGAAATCAGACCGCCCACCGAACCCACTCCATGAGAGAGAGAGAGAGAGAGAGAGAGAGAGAGAGAGCAGAATAGTGAGAACAACCTAAAACACACGAGTTCCTTTCTTTATTGGTTGATATTGTCACAGAAATATTCCGGTGTCTCCACAATTCCACACCCATATGATGAGGGCGCATACAATACAGAGAGAGAGAGATCCAATCAATGGGACAGTTCTTGAATTATATTAGTCTAACAAAACTTCGCAAATACTTCTGAGGTTCGGGATCTAAACTGAGTACAAGTCATAAATAAATGTATCATTTCAATACACTTTGTTGGCGGCCATCTGGAATTGCTAATAGAATAATAGGTCTTGAAGGTCGAACGTAAGGAACATCGCACCGGAAGTAACCTTTCCTCTCCAGCTGCAGTATGTCCCCTTTCTTTAAATTGCGCATATTGGCATCGCCAATTGCGGCTGTTTCTTTTTTGGTACATGGGTTAAGTGCATCAAGGAAATCTTCCCCTTCATCCAGCTGCAAAAACCATACAAAGTCTCAACTTCTGTCAACTACATACTGGATTAAGCAACATAAAAACAAAGTTGAATCTACAAACTGCTAATGTGTTAAAAGACACCCAGGTCACATCCCTTACCACCTTTGTATTACCACTACATATAGTCAAAGGTAGTCCACTGTTCAATAAAAGATTTTTACTAGGACTACAGGCACATCTACATCGCCCTAGTGTCTCTGGAATCTGAGTGAACAATGAAAATACTGCTAAAAACAAAATTCCCATGTTTTTCTTCACAAATTTAAAGAATAGTACATGTCCCAGTAGTACTGACAGAAATGATATATCCATATTATTTATCTCTAGTGACACAAAAATGACTTGTTGAGCAAACCATGTCATTGCTAGAGAATTTCGTTACCAAGCTAAAGGCAATAAGTGTCTTGTAAAGCTAATTTTTGCAGTTCACCATAAACAAAAAGACGACTAGCCAGGGTTGCGATAGATAGGATTCTATTCAGCCATATATCTCAAATGTAGGGCACAACTGTATTTATTTCCATTTATAATTATATTACACAAATGGCTAGTAAAACATTTCAATTCTAAAAGAATCTCTCCATTTGTCTAATTTATTATTGACCACGTGAAACTTCCACAAATTATGACATTGTCATTCATTTTACAATGGCACATATGAAAGAAATCTGCGTTGTCCATCCCTAGTGAAAAGGGGGGGTAGCACTTGGCCCTAAAATTTTGCAGGCCCAACTTCATGACAAATTATTCTTAATATGCCCAACACACTTCATGGTTAAACCTTTCTTTTCCAAGACTTATTATGCCAACAAACTTGGAACCTAACACCCTGAAGTCTGGCTTGGTTGAATCCTGACCAGTCACTAGTTTATAGAGGTATTAGTGTCATTCTAAATATCAAGCGGCCAAGTGCTCAAACTAATTCCATGAACAATTAAGGATATAGCATGAATTAGCTAGCATTTACCTTCTTCTTTGTTATCAGATAGTCAAACTCCATTAATGAGAGATTAACCAGTTCATTCGTCTCCGGAAGCCAAGTAAGTTTTAGCTTTGTTGTCTTGACAGATCCCTCAAGATGCAAGATCCCCGTCAACTTCACCACCTTACCATCCTGGTCCGTCTCAATTTCTTTAACAATTGCATTACCCCAATCCATTAAGGTCACCTCCTCGTCCAATGAGATGGACTGTGCATCAGCTTGGTCTAACCATATTTTCTTTGTAAATGTTGTGCACTTTTCTCCGGCGGGTGGGTATTTTTTATGCTTTGGTATAATACGCACAAATGGTTCATCAGGACCATCTGTAAGAGTCAACAACACACGCCCCTCCTCAATGACAGCAGTATGTCTGGGACACACTGGATCAATTATCTTCTTATTAATGGTCCAGAGTTTATCCCACTCCATAAGATTGAGATTCTTTGATGCCCCCTTCAAACAAATACAAGAAAAAATGGTTAGTCAAACTATGATATACCTACCTATAAACTGAAGACATTAATTGAGAAACAAATGTAGACTACTACTAATGCCATTCCTCCAGATAATGAGCATAAAAAAGAAACATGCAGGTTCAGGGATTTTTATGATAATACCTTCCCTTCAAAAGTTAACAGAAGTTCTTTACGTAAACATCTAATGGCAAAGAGTTCATAGATATATGCATATCTTTGTCAAATGCAATAACTAGCCCTCTGGACAACAGATGTCAGATAAGAACAACTGGCTCCAAGGTTCTTTTTTCTCTTTGACAGAGAAAGAAGACTAGAAGGAAAGAGTGTAACGAGAGGAAAGTGTGAGAATGAAAAATAAACATCTAGCAAGTTTAAGGCTGGCCAATATTAGACCATCCCAATTCCGATTTTATGGACATATTTACATACAAATAGATACGGGAAAAATAGCCAAGCAAAATGGGATGCTGTAAGTGTGTTGTGCGTTGGCTGTGCCTTATCTCAGGGCACCTGATGCAACTTTGCACATCCATATAATACTGCTCCTTTATGAACTCAGAAGCAGTGTCTTGAGATTTTAACAGACCTTAATGAAGTTAGTGAGTACATAAGCATTCTTTTCAGCCATTAAAAAATAAATAAATAAAGGGAGTGAAAACTGGCACAATCGCCGAGATAAGGAAAAATCAACAAAGCAATTGGCACTTATTTGAACTTCTGAACAACAAAAAATAAAGAAGTAAAAGAACTAGGTATTGCCTTACCTGTTCCACAATGAATTGTATCAAAGCCTCAATTTTCAGACCCCTACGCACAATTCCCTGAACAGTAGGAAATCGCGGATCATCCCACCCATCAACCTTTCCGTTCTGAACGAACCAGAGTAGTTTACGCTTGCTAAGCAGTGTATACACCATATTCAAGCGGCTAAATTCAAAAATATGAACTTTCTGAACTCCCATATCCTCTTGAATCCTGTGATACTGAGGATTGCGATCATGATACTCACTAGAGCGGAGAGCATGTGTTACACCTTCCAGAGCATCAACAAAAGGACATGCAAAATCATAGGTTGGGTATATCTTATACTTGGATCCAATTCGATGGTGAGGCATAGGATTGCACCGATAATAAACTGGATCTCGAAGAGCCTTATTCGGATCCTGCATATCAAGCTTCCCACGTAGACAGCATTGCAAGCCTCTTTCAGATCCTGCAATCATCTCCTTCCACAATTGCATATTCAACTCAGGACTGTTACTTCTGAATTTTGACTCAATCCCTTCCATCCTTTCCTTCTGCATTTGCTCACGAGGTGTATCATCGACATATGCTTTGCCAGAAACTATCAATTTTTCGGCCATTTCCATCAGTTTAGGAAAGTAATCAGATGTGTATGTAACAGCATCATACTTGACACCCAAAGTTTCAATATCTATTAGAAGATTATCTACAAACTCATTGCTCTCTTTGGCTGGGTTTGTGTCATCAAAGCGCAGGATCAGCTTCCCTTGGTATTTCTCAGCAAAATATTTGTTTAGTAGAGCAGCCTTTGAGTGCCCAATGTGGAGATATCCACTGGGTTCTGGTGCAAATCGAAGACACACCTTCCCAATCTCAGCATCTGGAAGATCAATTCCGACTGCTGGCCCATTACTAGCCTTCAGTTTGTCATTAGCATCCCCATTGATGCTTCTTGAACGATTCTTAACATCATGTTGCTCGGTTTCCTTCAACTTGTTTGATACTGGCTTACCAATTCCTCTTCTTCCAACATAGGTTGCTGATACTTCACCCAAGGCAGCACCATATTCAGCAGTTATTGAGTTAAACCATCTCACTAAATTTTGGTGCTTCTTTGATTTCCTAAAACTTTCCCATCTCAATCCCGTTCCTGACAAGGCACAGATATGATGCATCCAAGAAGTTAATTTTAACAAATTTATGGACATGCATTCCCATAATTATGCAATAAGAAACTTCTGCATGGCACACTCAAGCAAACAAAGCCTGTTTCTCAGAGACTTCATATGCAACACGGTTTCTCCCACCATCATATTGCACCTAAATACTGTTTCTCCCATAAAAGTCTCTCATCTTGGCTTTGTTAGCATTCATTTAATAGGCACGTAACCTGTAATCTAATTTATCCTAATCTACGACGATCAGTATTCAAAATTTTTTTAGTATTTTCTTTAAAGAAATTTGCTTGCATACAAAGCGCATAAAATAAAATTTTAAATTATAAGAAACTAATTCTCTCATGTCATTAAATTGCTCCCAAGTTTGTAAGTGCAATTGAAAAAATTTATAGCTAATCTTATATTTGGTACATTGCACAAGGAACAATCTCTAACTTAGATAGTACATATTAATTTCATTTTCAAATTAAGAGGAAAAAAGAAAAATAAGAAAAGAAAAGGAAAAAAAAAAGAGCACTATACTTTCTAGCTCTCCCTGTAACGCTGAAGACATCTGTTGTGGTCTGAGGACCACCACAACTTCCTTACGAAAATTTCCTTCTTTACCGGTCTATTTCAAGATTATCACTTTATATGACCATACCAATTACTCAATGACCCATCACACTCTAAAACACAGGCAAGCCAAAGGACCAATTCTTTGATCGTCAAGTCCAATCAGACTGCTTTTCATACTCTTACCTTCAATTAAATTTAATCATACACGAAGTCCCTCTCAGAATGGTTTATGATAGTCAATGGCAGATATACCAGAACAAGAGGAAAGAATTTGCAACATTATGCAGTGTGAGTCCCAAACTTATGGGTTTCAACAAGCAGTACAACTGTACAACAGCTACAAACAAACTAACAAACTAAAAAAAACATTTTTAGGATATTATTTCCAATATTCTCAAGGACTGTAATAGCATCACCATGAAACTGGAATACATGCATTCATGATCCAGAAAAATGAGACAACAAGCTTCAACAAAATATACCTGCAAGGCCTGACCAGATGGCAATATCTGCAATTGACAAACAGTGACCAACCATGAATGTACGATTTGACAAATAGGCATCGAGGTAGACACATGCTGCTTCAAATTCGGACCCAGATGAAAGAATAGGTGCATATTCTAGCCACTCATCGATCTTCAAAAGGAAAAGCAATGAAGGAAAGTCATTAACACAAAAAGATATCAATTGTAATACATTCCGAATACTTTGTTCATACCCAGTAAGTATGAAAAGAATCACCTCGGAAGATTCATAGGCATCCCGTTCGTAGAAATTGGGAATAGCAGCTGCTCGCCCCATGTATCTGAGAACTACTGATGTTCCATGCAATTTCGACCTACGAGTGAAAACCCTCATACATGAATTGATGATAAAATACTAAGATTCATAAGATTTTTGAGTTACTTTCGCGAAATCATAAGACAATTCGATCTCTTCGTATCCAAACCATTCCCGAATAAAATCTAGTTTGGACGTCGAGAAAATCACACGAATCCGTCCTAAAAACGCAATTCTAAGCACTCAAATCAATATCTTTTACACATCAAGCTTCAGACAATCATTATAAGCAGAATGAAAAAACTGAAATTGATCAGAAAGTAAATTGAGTAGATTTGTTTACCCATTAGAGAAGACCAATGTGGGAATAGAACCAGAAGACAGCGAGGAATCGACAGTCAAGGATACGCCAGCAATCGCCGCCGCAGCAATTACAGACAGTGGAGGATTATCGGCGGCGAATGACAGCTTCGAAATCTCCATTTCCGGCAAGGTTCTGTCTCAAGCGATGGAAGAGAGAGTGACGGAAGAGAGGGACAGAGCGAGGGGTAACTAGGGTTTTAGTGGAACCTAAGGCGTTGCGTGAGCATTTTGAGATAGAGAGAGAAGGGCATCGGCAAAATGAAAATTAACGCAACCACGGACGGTTGGTCAAGTGATGAAGTATTATATCCCTTGATCGAATCGAGGTATTAGATCCCTTGATCGAGTTTTTGTGTTTGACTTACAGTTTGAATATGAAAAAAACTATATCAGGATGGTAGACTCTTAAATATGCTATTATAAGTTTTAAACTGGATTAATTAGAATATAACTCCAAATATCAATCCGTATAATACCAAAAATAAATAAATAAATAAACGTAATAGTTTTTATTTTGATTTTCTAGGCATATCTTTATTTTTATTATGAAATTAAAATTACTTACGGTCAATCAATCGAGTTATCAATAATATATCATAATTTCTTTGTATTTTAGTAGAATTATAATAATTAATTTATTTTAAAAAATAATAATTATGATTTAAATTAAATATTTTATCACCGAAACTCTTATTTGCTTCTATAGATAATAATGTATAACTTACATACATATATACGTATCTATATACATATACACGCAGAAGAATTTGAATTATTACTTTTTGAGTGCGTGAAAAATTTATTAAAAACCACTCACTTTGCTTAAATCAATTCATATAAAGTCTCCTATTATAATTTTTTTAAAATTAAATATTAAATAACAAAAAACTATTTGATCAATAGCTTATGTTTAGCGACAGATGTATTATTTATCGGTTAATTTGAAATTTGAATAAGAAAAAATTATTTAATAAGGTTATTTGGTCTATTCATTAAATTAAATTGAAAAAGGGGGTAAAATTACTGATTAGGGTACTATTATGTGCTTAGTCACGAATAGATAGGGTTGTAGATGATATTTTGTAGGTTTTCTCTTTATCGAAATAATTTTTTAATAAAATTACTAAAATATGATAATTACTTGCATTTACTTTTGAATTTTAATAAATTTTTTGTCAAGAGAAAATAACAATTTGATTTTTTTGTATTAAACAAAACATTATAGAACTTTTTTTTTTTTTGCTACAAGAGGATACAATTAAGCAGTAAATCATTCCCACTTCCATCATCTTTCCTTTTAAATGTTTTTTCTCTTTAGAAAAGAAAAAAGTTCACAAAATTTAAGGTACAATATGGAGAAAATATTTCAAAAAAAAAAAAAGAAACCCTCTTGAAGAAAATATTTGTTCTTTTCATATCTTTTAGGCGATAGTCGCATGTTTAGAATTATTTATGGACCATGTAAGAGAGAGATCGACACCCATTTAGTTTAATAATATTAAAATTTTTTTATCAATGTCTAGTAAATCTAATAATAGAATATTACTCTTTTAATTAAGATTTTGGGCAATCATCGAAAAGTCGATCTCTCGATTAAATTTCTTAATATTCAAACCAAATACTGAATTGGGTGATGCCAGAGTTGTTTGCCTTTGAGAAGGGTGTGTGCCTTTTTTTTTGGGGGGGGGGTGAGAGAGAGATAGAGAGAGAATGCGATCAATTGCAAAAATTTCTGCAAGAAGCTGCTTGTGTGTGGGTCCAAATGGCTAAACTCATGCAACACATAGAGGAAACAGTGCAATCAAGTGCAGAGGTTCAAGGGAAAAAGGAGAAACATCTCACGAGAAAAAAGGGGGGCACCATGTACATGCAGTCCAAAGGAAGAATGTGGAAAGAGAAACGTTCGAAGAAAAACAAGAGGCATCCAAAACCGCTACATTAGCATGGCAACTCCAATTCCTCATTGAACTGTACAAAGAGTTAACAGTACTAGTTCCATTAAGCCTCGGGTTTGTGCGCCACTGCAAGTTCCACAGTGATTATGAAAGTTGATTTGCCCGCTTCCCTTAGGTACCGGACATCTCCATTCATAAGCTTCACCAACTTTCGGCTGATGAACAGGCTGATTCCTTCTTCGGACACCTCTCCATCCATTCCAAACATTTGGCTCAGCAGTTCTTCTGGCACCCCACCACCTGAGTGCGTTAGCCTGGATAGACCCCCCCCCCAAAAAAAAAAAAGGAAAATCAAACTTCATGGTGATTCAGTGATCAGGACTTTGAATCCATGCTCAATTCAAATGACGGCAAGGACATACAATTCTTGTGATGTTTTTCCTACTCCTAAGAAATGCCGTAGAATGCTTAATAAATTGATGAAAATGCAATGCGACGGCAGTTTGTTCCCCCATTCAATATGGGTGGTTGCATGACATGGACTCCCACTGTGGGAGTCCAGTGACATAAAAGATAAGGTTTTGAATTTATGGATAGAACCAATACCTGAGCTCAAGATGGGCCAAGTGAACAGATTCTCCCAACTGATCTTTAGTCAAAGTAGCTGCTACACTAAGCAGGCCTCCATTTGGAGTAAAATTCAACGATGTCAACAAGAAATCTGAGAGGACCTGCTGGAGCCTCAAACTGTCTCCATACAGGGTTTGGGTCATTACGTCCTCTGAGGCCTCATTAACTATTTGAACGCCCTTGGTGTTGGCCTTCAACATCACCTGACTCATTGATGCAACCATCACCTCATGCAATGTAAGCTCAACCATCTCAAGATCCGTATAGCTGAAAAAAGTTGGAAATAATCAATAACCAGCAACAAGATATAGCCATCGAAATAATGGAATCACGCCTTTCATCAGACATCTCTAATCTACATCAAACATGTTACCCAGCCCTTCATCTTCTTTACAAGAGCACGTCTGAGCTGTAAACGGGTAGTTTGCCTGAGAGTTATAAAAAAATTCCAACTTGGCATCCACTCATCCTTTATACCTTATCATTTTGGGAACATCTCAACACAACATCAAATATGACAAGACCAAAAATTAGCCAACTAGACACGCCAGAACTAGCAGAATTTTATTTGTGCACAGAGATGTAGCATAAGCCATGATAGAACATGAAAATATGATTTATGTCCCCCTTGATATACCGTAACCCATATGACAGTACAAAGAGGGAAATTAATTTTTTGTGGTCCAAGTCAACGAAATGGGTACAAGTTTTGGACTGATCACAGGATGAGTATTACTAGGTTGTGCAGCATTAAAAAAAAATCATATTAGGCACACAAACGGTATCATATTTTTTCTAATCCTGAATTAGGACAATTTGAGAAGAATAAACTAAGCCAGACATGTTACAATTTATGACAATTAAAACATTTCAAACACCATTCACTCGAACAGAAGTAAGATAAATGTTCATAATTTATGCAAAAGAACATTAAGCTGACTTTGACATACCTGTCAATGATGCTATCAAGGTCAGTGTCATCAAGAACCTTGTTAAGCTGACGCTGACATTGGGCACTAGTATGCAGGAGTTGTTGCTGATCTTCCCCTAAGTCAGTGCCCTCCATCATCTTCCCTGAAAATATAATTCCAGAAAGAGGATTCTTAATTTGCCTTTTTATGTAGGCTAATGCTCTCAATCTCTTTAAGGCAGTCTGCTCTGCAAGGCGCTGCACATGAAGAGCCTGCTGCAGCTCCTGACTGGCAAGCTGCAAGAAGCAAAATATCCCAGTGACAGCACCTTCTCCGTTCAACTTCTTGCTTACACAAAGCAAGCACTCCACATATTTACCACTTCGTGCAAAGAAGCCAAAAGGAACCTTTTCAGATTCTGTAACAGTCATAGCACTATTTAGTGCAACTCCAAGGCTTACAAAAGCCTCTCGATTCTTGAGACGGCAGCATGCATTTTGCATGCCAAAAACCTCTCCCAGAAGCATTTTATCAATTACTTCCTCTCTATCCCACCCAGATAGCTTTATCATTGCTGAGTTCCACTCAGAGCACCAGCCAAATTCATCTGTTCCAAAGATGGGAGGAATCAAAGGGTTTGGATTCTGCACTATAGCCTTATAATCACCTTCAATTCGGGTAAACTTGTCCATCACTATCTTCTGACTGGTTATATCTTGGCCCACAAAGCATAGGCCCACAATATTTTCATGAAGGTCCCTACTGGCACATGCATTCACAACTAAACTAATGGGACCAGAATCTCTCTGGGACCCATGGGTTTTAATATCAAAATGGACATTTTGCTCCTCTTTGCCTGTTGAAACAAGGGTATTAGCAAAGAAATATGAAAGAAGCTATATATTACAAACTTGGTAACAATGCAAATATTAAATTAAGATTATCTAACAAACAGAAAATCCCATAATGAGATCTCAATGTCATCTGACAATTCTCTTCACATGAAGAGCATATATCTGTCGTAACTTAATATGCCCTTTAGTAATGCTGCTGCCACGAATATATACATATAATGCAGGTCTATGAGGGTCTATAGTTAATATTCATGATATTGCAACTCCTGACATTTGTTAGACTAGACATTCATCACTGGATCCTAAATCTTCAATCTTTCCCCTCCCTTGAAACAAAGGGAGAAACCAGTGTACACCATGAAAAAAATATATATTCAGCCACCACCAGGAAAATGCAGAGCATCAAAGGGATAAGAATCATTATCCATGATGATTTTGCCTCAAATTTTCCTCACAAATAAGCTATACTAAGACAATTACTGGCAACAGTAGGGTTTTACTCTCGGCATCAAACATTCAGAAATTCTCAAGGTCCCTGAGGCATCGGATCAAATCCAATGGTAAATGTTTCTCCGTCATATCAACAATATGCAAAAAATCAATTAAGGATCTCAGTCATCAAAGACACAAAAGTATGGACCATAAATGGAAATAACATACCTGATACCAACACAGGATCAGGAATATAACAAATCAATCTCACTAACTATGCACAACTAGCCCCATAAATGCTATATTTCTCAACAAGTAATGTAATTAATGTCTTTGAATTGCTCATGAAAAGAACAAGACAAGTAAAACATAGAAAAATGACATACCCTGCAATGCTTGGAACAACATATTTTTTATTGTCTCCACGGAAGTATCTTCAACAAGTGTCAGCAAGTGCTTCCCAATTGCTTTATCAACAGGCAAACCGGTCAGCTCTGCAATTTTCTTATTCCACCCATTAACCACTCCATCAACATCAACTGCTAATATTGGCACTGTGGCTGTTTCAATCAAACGGACCATCTCACTAGTAACAGCTTCCAGCTCTTGCAACCCATCCATTTTGAGATCATTGAGCTTCGTCTGGATTGTAATGGTGTTTAAATTGGTGACCTCCCCATCTTTAGAAGCATTTCTTAAGATAAGCTGCAGTGAGTGGATTGCATCCATTTCATAGTCCTTCCAAGGTAAACTTCTAGTCTTGACTACTTCAAGAAATGCTTTGAAAGAGGACCTTGGGTGCATTTTCCTGCCATCATCCTTCTCTCCTGGTGTATGCTTTGCACCACCCCATCGAACCTCTGCAGCAGTATGCGATCGGAACCAAAACAGCATGTCCTTGGAATTTATCCTCACAGCTGCCATGCCACACACTACATCTCCGAGAGCAAGTGCTCCAGGGAAGCCTGCATCGTACAAACTATCCGTGCTTAAACCAGTAGAATCCATATGATACTCTGACAGCCACGAGACTATATCCTGCAACTGATTCTCTGTTGGAGTGATTCCTAGTCTCCATATTTTGTTTTTGTATAGAAGTGCAGCCCCATCACATTTGACAAGATCCATTACATTTGGGCTTTGTGACACTATTCCTAATGGTGCATCTCGCATTAATAAATCACACAAGAGTGTCTGAGTGCGTAGGATGTTCTTCTCAACAATTTGATTTTCTAACTCCAACTCCTTATTGACATGGACTGCAAATACTTGAGCTAGAAACTCAATGGCATAACGAAGAGGGAAGGGTACAAACCTTGGTGTTGTATTGTGACACACGACTAAACCCCAGAGCCTTTTTCTCTTCTGTGGCTGAGCAGAATTAGAGGGCTCGCCTTCTTCATCTCCCTCATTCACTACGACTGCCATAACTAGAGAAGCAACAGAGTTCATGTTCTCCATATACTGCAAATGGCAGCTATGTGGGGCCCTTAAAGTTGAACCACATAAGGTCAGATCAAAAGGGAGCTTCTCATCTTGAAGAACCTTCACATGCTTTGCGCAGCAATCACAGATCATACGGACTTTATTCTTCATAAAGAGGAACCGTGCAGCCTGAGGGATATCAGTGGCTGGATAATGCAGACCTAAATATGGCTCCAGACCTGGCTTTGTAATTTCGGAGAATACCTCCCCATGATCATCTTCGTGAAATTTATAAGCCATTACCCTGTCATATCCTGTGAGTTCAAAAACTTCTTGAACCATTGTATCACAAAGCCTTTCCATGCTCCCACTAGGCAGAGACTGCAATCTAGCAATTGCTTTGGCAGCAAGCTTGTAAGATTGCAAGGCACTTGCAGCGGTCATGGGAACTTCATAAGGCTTGACAGGTTCAAAATCAATGATAAAACTACCAGTTACTCGGTGGACAATTGCGTAAAAAGGTTTCCCTGAAGTTTTGCAATGGACTAGAATGGGATTTAAAAGAGTAACATCCCCGAAGCCCAAGGCCTTTTGCAATGTAGAGGCACTAGGAGTGGTGAAGATAGTCTTTATGTCAGTCCCTATGCCAAGTACCGGAAGGTCTCCAACACTAGGGACCGCATGACTAACCATTGTCAACATTTCAGGAGCATTTTCACTATATGCGATGACTTTGAAAGTTTTCTCATCCAGGGCTAGCAAGCATCCAAATGGCTGGATGAGTTTTCCTTTCTGTATTTGATGTAGGTAAGCAGTGGTCACTCTGTCAGACCTAGGTTGTTGATCTCCTGTCGTGATACGAACAGAACTCGAGTAATCAAAGGAGCTACCAGACTCCTCAAAATCTGCATTAAGCTTTGCATCTACTGATGTCTGGGCTATAATTCGAGCACTGTGCTTCGATCTGCCTGAATTGCTTGAAGACTGACTGGGCCTTGAAGCAGACATCTCAGATCAAACTATCTGAGTAAAAAATAAAATAAAATACATGAGTAGAGCAAACTGAAGTTGATCACACAAAAAGCTGCAAATAGTGTAGAATCAGAGAGAGGGAGAGAGGGAGAGAGCTGCAATTTATCTTATAATCTGTACATTTAGCGTAGAAACAAATACATCAAAATCAGCAGCAACAAAGACATAGACTTTAAAATTATGTTATGCTCTGGAGTTTTCCCAGTGGATATGCTTTATCTGATGCGGAGTAAGTCCAAATTCAATAATATAAGCAAATTATCAGGATCAGATCACTCAACAGTCTATTCCTAAGCCCAGCAAAAGTACTCTTCCTCTTTCCATTTACAACAGAAAAACAATTCTTGCCCTAACATGGTGTTCTAGAGTCTAAACCTAAATTACAATAAAAGGCTGTACAAACAAACAGCAATATCTCAACATAATCATTACAAGCAAGAAACCATGATAATTCCTACTCAAATTTGTTCCTTAGTACTCATCCAGTACCGTACTAGAAAGGAAAGATGATCAAATAAGTAAACCTAAACACAATTATTAATGCTAAAATCAACAACAGGATATGATGAACAAATATAAATTTACAGAAGACTAGTGTTTAGTAGTCCAGAGAGAGAGAAAATAGAAACCGGAACCTGTCAAGAGTTGCAGAGAGCAGCAAAACCAAGCTAAACCCAGATCAAAACTTGCAAACTCCACTGTGCAAGTTGTGAAGCTTCAAAAGTGAAAATCAAACATTTCCCAGAAAAATCCACAAGCCCAAATCATGGAAAAACACAAAATTTCCTCGATTTCCTGCTCTTGTGATCCCTCAAATGGGTACAATCACGACTTTAAGTGCTCAAAAAATAAAGTACGCTCTCCTAGAACATTGATTTGATAGAGAGAGAGAGAGAGAGAGATGGTTGGGGTTTCCATACATGGGAAGTAGAGTTAGTTGGTGACACCATAAATAGCATAAACTGGAGTTTTGATTCGGTTTTGAACTGCGAGTGCAGTGTTTGAAAAACACACTCTTTACACCATAGGCAAGTTTTACAATAATAAAATAAGAAAATCCCTCAAATTGGTATAGATTACTTCAAAATAAGGGCACATTTGAGCTACGAATTCAGATTTTTGTCTCTTCAAAGGGCTTATATCGGGAGTTCGAAATTTGAACACAACGAGATTAGGATTTGTCTAGAGAGAGAAAGAGAAGGTCGGCGGAAGGAATAATAAAAAACAAACAAATACTGGGGCTAAGGTGGTTCACGTGGAGACCTCTCTGATTTAGCGTGAGAGGGAGAGAGAGGAGAGAGAGAGAGAGAGTCAGTCGGCGGTCGCCATTTCCCTTGTGGGACAAATCCACTGATTCGCCAGCATCTGATGCTTGTTGCCACACCGTCTGCCATGCTGGAAAACAAAAAAAAAAAGGAGCAACAATGGATCCCTTTTCTCTTTCTCATTTGATTTTTTAAATAATTATTTTTTTCACTTGAATAATGAAGATAAATAAATAGGAAATTTACTTTTATTTTTTGTTTCTTAGGGTATGTTGTCTTTATTATTTTTCGAGTTCCTAATCATTTATTGTCTTTAATTCATATTTAACTATTTTCAAAATGTTTCATAATTTTTTTAATTATATATTAATAATAAACAGATACGTGTAATAAAAATCGATATAAATTTTAAATATTTAAATTTTTATTATTAAAATTTTTAAAAAATTTTAAATGACTATAATTTAAGTCCGCGACTATTACAATAATTATTAAATACCAATGGATAATATAGTAACCTTGCAATTGTTATGTTTCAAGGCTATAAAGCTGCTAAATTGCATAGGATCCCACATAAGTCCTATTAATTTAATTAAATATAAATTGAAGTTAGAAAGTTCATTGATGCATGGCATTCGTAACAAAGGGCTCATCCATGATAACTTGGTTAATCAGGTGTCTTTCGTTCGCACAAAAGATAATAGTTGTGTTGATACTTTTGTTAAATCGTATCGATCTTTTTTTCTTGATTTTTACGAATTCTTTAACATATCTTGCCAGATATAGAGATATTAGAAGTGTAGTGTACGGAAATGAATTCTTTTAAAAATTAGTCTGTCATATTTTTATTTATAATAAAAAAATAAAGATGAAAAATCTAAATTTATGGAACAAATTTTAATAAAATTGGACTGTTAACTAATTTACAACATAGAAGTTTGATTGGATTGATTGAGGGATTGAGGGATTGAGGGATCATAAGGTGAATCTACCATTTTTAATCAGTGAAGGGGGAGTGGGATTGTCTATGGAAAAAAGGGGATAGATGATGAGATGATACCTTGGGGAAAGTTTCTACCTACCCAATCATTCAACCAACATGTGTGTTGCCTTCTTGGGATTACAATCTGATTTGATGAGGTTCCACACCTCCCAACTAAATTAACCAAAATTTATTTTTAAAAATTTATATTCTAAAATAAATATGATATGTACTCAAATCAAATAAATAAAAATATAATTTTAAATATCGATCGGACTTTTCTCGGATCGAAGATGGATGACTCTCATCACTCTTTTCATTTCATTCCTACGGACTCATAAGTCCAACCCCAATTAAAAATGTCCAATTTAAAAGAAAAAAGAAAAACCTAATTAAGTTTTAGGATTAAAATG
Organism: Dillenia suffruticosa; assembly: GCA_033439265.1. NCBI lineage: Eukaryota > Viridiplantae > Streptophyta > Magnoliopsida > Dilleniales > Dilleniaceae > Dillenia > Dillenia suffruticosa. Next base: position 519,813 of record JAVTVX010000018.1, on the reverse strand, counting down.
AGAAATTTAAACTTTTATATTTAGAATTTTGAATTTTTTTAAAAAATATTTTGATGCCCACAAAAAATAATTAAAATTTTCTTTTCTACTCTCTCTCTTCTATCTTTTTTTCACTTGGTTTCTCTCCCCTCTTTCCTTTCTTTTTCGTTTTCTAGTCTCTCTTTTCTCTCCTCTCTTTTATTCCTTGGTTACCTAAAATCATTGAGAAGGGGTGTAAAACTTTTGGAATATCAGAGGACATTTTTTTTTTAATACAAAGACACCCAAGTATCCTAAATAAAGCATTTTTTCAATTTTTTTTTTTTTTTTGCTTTTAACCCTGAAAATTACTTATAATTTTGCTATTCAAAATTTTAATTATTCTTGTGAAAAGAAGAACAAAACAATTGTAAAAATCGATCTACATATAAAGTAAAAAATTATCACCATCATCACACTTACATTGACATTTTCAAGAACAATGTGTATTAAATAAATGAAAAACCATATTTTGCCACCCGTATCGTATCGTATGATAAGAAAAACATAATATTTTTTTTATATCTATTATCATCGATATATAAAGTCATATTTCGATTAATCTGATTCAAATATTTATAAAAATTTTATTTAAGAAGTAATTCTATTAACGTAAATTTTCTAAGACGGATAAAAATAAGTTTGCACAATGTTGTGTCATATATGCTAATTATAGCATATATGACACAATTACACAATTTAATGAGCATGAAAACAAGTTATTGGAAATTGAAATGGATTCCAAGTCTGGTTGCCTGCTCCCAAAGCTCCATCAGAGCAAATTCTGAACTTGCCTCTCCTTTTTGTCTTGATTCCGAATCTAAGAGTTCAAATGTACCTTTTTAAAGAAACTAACAGCTAAAGCTTGTCTATTTCCTAAAATTAGCATCCGTCTCTTTCCTCATACTTTGTCCATATTTCAAGAATGAAAGTCAAGTCGACTCTTCTTAGTAACAATGTGAAGAAAGAAGCTCATAAAATTGCAGATTTCATCGAACTGAAATCAAAAACCATTAAATTGTTGCCTTTGGATGCAGTCTGGAAAAGGGGTTGCACCAATATTCAAGTGTGTGGGTGTAATCGTCATTTTACATACATTTATATATAATTTTTATAATTTTTTTGAAAAATCCTACAGATTTACATCAAAGTTTTTTGTTCTAAACAAGAAATATGACAAATAAAATAAAAGTTTTAAGAGAAAAGATTTTTTTTTTTTGGTACCTTGGTTTGGTCACCACCCAATATTCGAAGTTTCGTCCCGACTAATCTGGATCGACCATTACAAGGCCCATTTTCGGGATGGGTCTCCCAACATTATTTTTTTTATGTCCAGCGAGAGTCGAACTCCCGATCTGATTAAAGGATAAAAGTATCTATCTTATCTACGCCAACAAGTATTGATTTTAAGAGGAAAGATGAGACAGAGAGGCTATCAGACATCCGGAGCAATTAATAAAGCTATCAGTTCTAAAAGTTTGCATCTCATCTTTTCTTTTTTTTGGAGGGGGGGGGGAATTTAGACTTTAGGGTTATGACTTTAGGGTTATTATCCAAAGAAGTGTAGTCCACGGTTCAAGTTCACAATCATTCAATCATTGAACAGCTCTATGAATGATGGAACCAGTTTCAATCGCCTCTCCATTCAAAACCATTCACCATCACCAAAAAACTCTCAACTCCAGAAGCACAATGTTTCCACCAAACCTGGGGCCGGAATAACTTTGGCTTGGGCAATCACAAACCATAAAGGACAACATTCAACTAAGATTATTCCAAAACATCAGAGCCTTCCATTCATGCTGTCATGTACAATCTCATGTTGTGTGCTTAGGTGGTTCTTTGCTCACGCTGGGGCATAAACCTTCACACAGTTGCCTGCTATTCCTGGGATTGATTGACCCTTCTTGTGTTCAAATGTACCTTTGGCCCACCAATTCTTGATCCATTATGTCCCTCACTAAGATTTCAGTAAGAAACATTATCTAGATTTCTGTTGAGGAGTCAATGTTATAGGACAAGGTATAACCGGGGAACATATTTATAATCAAGTTTGGGGCCACTATAGAAACGGGATGATCACCGTCCAGGAAACACCAATCTCACAAACTTAGGACATGTATTCCTATATGTAAAGCACATATGATGCTAAACCAATGTGCTAAAGTCAACTTTATAAGACCAGCTAACTATGTTGTTCACCTTATAAACACCATGTTCATGTCCTAGTCCCTCAAATGTTTAAACATGTCCAAGGTCCAAAGGAACAAGAATAAAAATAAGCTAGCAGCACCCTCTTCGAGTCATTCAAACAACGGGAAGGAACTCCGGAGGGATAGCAAAACGCATAAAAAGGCACCAAGCAGAATAATTTACAACTATAAAGTCTGTATTTATGCTACAGACATGGGAGCCGATATGAGTTTCAATTTTTGTGAGTTCAAAAATCTATCAGCACCTGAAGGGGTAGTGCAATATGATGGATAGACAAAGCAAAACAGCAAGACAAGAGAACCGGACCACATCTGTTCACTATATGAAAAACAATCCTAGTAGCAACTGAACAATCATTTGTGGAAATATCAATGAGAATGTTAAGAAAGCCAGTACCTGATTAGCAGCATTCATCTAGACACTTGCTTTTCTAATATTATCCATGTAAAGCAACACATGTATTGAAGAGAAGAACTGACTTTCACTTTTCAGAAGGTTCACCATAAGAAAACAAGTAATGCTAAGTTTAAGTGTGTACCTGAGAGAAAACAAGATGAAAAGAATGCTGAACTCCATGCTTGAATTCAGTAATTCAGTTTCACAAATTACATCGGTTGTTATCATAGTACAAATGAATCAATATATACCACATGAACAAAACCAGAGAAAAACTCAGAAATTTAAAAGAATGTACCTATGAAAAGGCCTACATCTGCACATCTCAAATTTTCAATTAATCTACCAATAAAAAAGGTTACCTTTTGCCTCAATTTCCACCACATTCCCCTGCAAAACTTGCACATGACCAATGTGTCACATTGTCTGAAATACCCCATTCATGAATTGACAATTCCAATTCACCCAATCCAAGTTACCAACAAAACCAAAAGAGAAATCTCCACAAAACATATAATTTCTTCATTGATTTTCACACATTACGAAAACAATCTCATAACTTTTTGTCTTCATCATCTATGTGGATTGCAATCCTTGGAATAGAAATCGTTTCCCTCTATAAAAACCTTCAACATCTCATAAGTGAAACTGGGACTATTTGGATCACTTGTAGGCGAACTACCATCGGAATCATCCAAAGTTTTAGGTTTCACAAGACAAATACAACCCTTATTTAACAAACTACTTGGAATTCTAGAAATTCTAGAATCCGAGGTTGTCGGTGAAGATGATCTCTTGCACTTACAATTCTTTTCACGCAGTTTCCTCTTTGCTCCAAAAAACAATCTTCCACATCCACATCCAAATTTTCTCTGCCTTTCTTTCTCCTCTTTCCCGCTATCAACCCCGAAACCACCATTGTTGTTTTCTTGTTCTTCTTTAACCTCGTTTTCTTCTTCAATCGCAGAAACCCCAACTTCAGATTTCTCGTTATCACAATCGGACATCAAAATTCGCGCAAGAAATCAAACGGTTCGAGAAAAATTAAAAACTTTGGAATAAACCCAAGTCGTAAAATCGACTGTTTTTCTCTTTTTGTGAATCAAATCAGGACTTGAAACAAACCCTTTTGAGAAAATTAGAGGGAAGAAACTGGGTTGGGTTCGTAATGTTGAATCATTTGATCAGAATTCGGAGTTTCAGCAAGAACTGTGCCCGAGTGCTCCGTTATGTTTTCAATCTCAAAAAGGAATATTAGGGATTTCTTCTTCAACATCAACTGTTTGATATCAAAGTCCAAACAGAAAGAATAAAACAAACAAACACAAATTTTACGCGAAACTTTTAAACCATTCCTTGTTTTAATCGAAGAACATGGACAAAAACACGGTAATAATCCTAAGACACGTGTTATCAAGAAAAATAAGTAATAATTTTATTTTGTTTTCTCTTTTTATTTTTCGTATTCGAACCATTCGATTTGGACTCCAGAAATGGGACATGGGAAATTGGACCGCGGTGACGTGCGGATTGCAATGTATAATAAATTCTAAAATATTTTATTTTATATAAATTTTTGAGTTTTTTATTTATTTCTTCACCATATCCAAATATTTGTATTCCAGGAAGGGCATTATTGCTCCAAATAGGAGTGAAGCAGATGATGACCATATAATATTATTTTAATTGATTAAAATAAATTTTAACGCATATCATTGGGAAGTTCACTACCTGAGATAGCCCACACTTGGTTTTTCTCTCCCTTCTTGGAATTGTGCATTGCCAAGACAACCAAGCACTTGAAGTTGACCCATCCACCCAATAAAAATTGTTCTCTCTATTTGAGAGAAAAGTTGGGAGAGCGGACAGGGGAGTGTAGGAGAGGAAGAGCATATTCTCTTAGATCCTCAAGCCCCCTTGATAGTTCCTTCATTGGCTTGGGTTGGGCAGGCTTAAGCAGATCTTTTGGACTGGGATACTCCAGTCTTAAGGGAAAAAAAAAGAAGAAGAGTGCATGGCTATTTCAAAACACTCAAAATGTAGTCAAAAGAAAAGAAGAGGGAGCTGAGAAAGAAGTGAAGTACTTGATTAACTGATCTATACTTATGTAGAAGTACTTACATTACAAACAAGACAGGTTGGTTGTTTTCATACAAAGCAAGCAAAGTTACGATTTATGGAGAGAGCCCTCTTTCTACTCCAAGAAGAGGAATGGGAAAGCACAGGAAGTCCCCAGTGAGATGAGAAAATGATTGTGGGGCATAGCTCATCAACTTTGTTGAGTCTCTTCACAATTTCTGCATAAATCCCTGCAATTCTTCTTGGCATGACAATTATGGAAAATGTCTTCCAATTCAACTTTCGAGAGCGCGGCGAAAGCCTCAGACCTTTCGGTCTTCCATTCATTTTCTTCACCCATCCCCTACTTGGTCTAGTAGTCACCTTCTTCTCCTCTGTGGCTTTTAGTCTCTTATAGTGGTGGCCTCTCATTCCAAGACCAACTATTTCTTGGAATCCCATCTTTCTAACGACAGTGTTATGTATGAGAGACTAGTACAGTAGAGCTTGATAAATGTTGTGTGGAGGTCTGAGTGTGGCATGTTGAATGCATATATAAACCATGAGAAGGGGGATTAAAGAAAGAAGAGGTGGTGACAAGAAGCACATGGAGAATCTATACTTGGTAATATTTCAGAGTATACTCTTCAATGGAAAAGATAAAATTTGCTTACAATTTGATTCCATCTAACACATGGCTGCCATCATACTCGTACTCTCTCTCTCTCTCTCTCTCTCTCTCTCTCTCTATGAAAATACTATTCTTCATAACTACATTTTTAGGAATTTAATTAATCTATCTTATATTTTGACCCATGCATTATATTCATGAAAATAATTCTCTCCTCTAATTCGTTGGCTGACATTGTGATTAGGAATTGGAAGATGATGATGGAAAGGAATATTAAAGGCATGTGCAATGATTGATTGCCATGTTAGGATTGCCAATCAGAGGCAATGATTAGTTTAAGGGGAGGAATGTGGCTGTGATCTTTTCACACATAATGCAGATCCACTTAATTGTAGTTTATTAGACAGCTATCAGATGGAAATTGGGTCAAGTCTATGAATCTTTTGGTCTAATTTGTCTTGTGCAGAAGAAAACAGTGGCTAAGAGTAATTTATTACACTTGTTGGTTTAAGTGAAAATTAATATAATTGTAAGTTTCTAGGACACCACTCATGGTAGCAGTTCAGAAGCCCCATTCAAAGGCTCCTTTATGCCCCTATGTTACCCCATTAACATAACCGGCCAATGCCAATATTTAATGACTTTAAGGTTAGATATTAGATCCTACTTGTTCATGTTTCAAGGCAGACAAAACGCCTTGCTGCTAGTAGTTGTTTGTCGCGCACCAAAATTTCTTTTTCTTTTCTCTTTTTTTATCTTCACATGGTAGAAACTTTTAGTCTGATGCCCTCATCCCTCTCCAGGGCTAGATACTACACTACTCATGGAAGAAAGTTTCTATGGCAAAGGACATGCTAGAAGCATTTCTAAATTGTCCCAAGGAGGGGGCCTTTATGCCTTATGTTGTTGGTAATGGTAACCCATTTACGCGGTAGGTTGGGATTATTATTATTATTATTTTATTATATAAAGATTATGAAAATCTCGAAAATACACATATTCAGTTTGAATACGAAACTTTAAAAAATATATTTGAGTAAAAACTCTTTATCACTCAAATATCCAATAAAATTATTTAATAATACTAGCAAATTTCTCACTAAATTAAATGTACTCAACTAGGCTACCTATCATTTTCTAAACCCTACGCTGATCTCAAATTAGCTAGGCATAATCTAGACCTGATCAACATATTAAATCGCGGGTACACTTAAAATTTTGAAGGTTTCGACCAAAATCTGATTCTCTATTTCGTTAATTGAAATTGAAAACTAATTCGGTAAAACTCTGAAATGAAACCATAATGACCTCCAACTATTAGAGACCGGAATTGAACCTAGACTAGCCTTTACGTTTTTAATCTCGATCCATCCTCTATGAGACGATTCAACATTTGGTTAGGTCTAGCATCGTCTATATGATGGTGGGGTTTGCATTAGGTTTAATGCTAGTCTTATATCTAAGAATATAAATTTTTATGGATACATGTATTTTTATTATTTTTACGAATTCTATGTTAAATAAAGAAAATATAAATGCAAATAGATAATGATGGACAGATTGTTCTAACCTGATCTTTCATGACTTACCACCGACATACCGTTGGTTTTTATGCCAATTGCGAGATATTTTGATAATTGTGGGATAATGGGTAACTCTCATTATCCTATTAACCAACCCTAATGATATCTCCTTAATTAAGCTAAATGTGTCCCGGGTGATATGTTTTCATCTTCTTTCGGAAAGAATGGGGACTAGGGTTTTGTGAGAGACTATTCTCTTGAGAGAGAATATTACAAAGGTTTAGAAAATTTTCGCATAGGAAAATTTCACTCATCAAAGAATTTATCAGACGTTGGATTGAAGTGTCATGGATATGCGGTGGTGGTTCAGTTTTCGTGATCACTATCCTGACCGGCAATCTGTTCGAGGGATATCGCGACTCCATTAAATTTTGGAGACACTACATGTTGATGTACTTTTTCAAAATTTTTAATTTTTTTACTACGCTTTCACATGTATATGACGTGTGAATTAAATCGAACATAGATACAGTACCCTCAGTAGTCAAGTCCACATGGCAATATTGGCCACGAAAATCATCTATAGATATAATGCGTTGGGGGCTTTGGTGTCTGCTTTAGGGATGCTTTGAGATGGAGCTTTGTCTGCCTCCTATCAGTTCTGATGATCCTCTGGCAGGATTGAAACTGTATGCCCTCGAGTGATTCCCTTGTCACATGTTGACAAAATAATCATACTTGATATAATCTCTCTTTTCTCTACTGTCATAAATTCTAAATTTAATTAATTAATTTATTTATACAAGTTCTTCCTGAAACAAAATAAAAAATAAATTCAATTCATTTTAGTCGAATTCTTTGATTTTACTTGAAATCCAAGATAGAAAAATGTGAAATTCTATTGAAGTTTATTGTTTGAAACAATCAAATGTTCTTAAAGTTTAATTCCAAATTATTATTTGACAGCATTTCTCTCCTTTTTTTTTTTAATTTAACTAGCGCTATTCAGAAATTTGACGAATCCAGTTTGAATAGCCGCGAGGCCAATTTAGAGACTGCAACTCTTAGTATCTAATTTTTATTTTGAAAACTTGAATTAAAAATTTTGATCTAAAGAGTTTAGTATTCTATCATTAGACTCAAAGGTGATTGGTATCTGATAGCATTTATAAAAAAATCATATAGTACTCATGATTCATGAACACTTTTAGAGTTCATTTCAAAGTTCCTTCTTTTTGTAATTTTCAAATTCTCGTGTTTTGTGAAATTAAAATTGAACTCCATATTAAGGTAATTGAATTGAAATTTGTATAGATCCCACAAGTTTTATAGAAATTCATTTAATTTCAAATATAATTATCTTTTTAATACATAAAAAAGACGGAGACATTTAAGAAAAAGGAACAACGTGGGTTGAGCCATAAGTCATTTGTCTAGGAACAATTTATTGGGATACAAGGAAATGTTGCTCTGTTCCTCAGGGACAGCTCAAGCGGTAAAGTCTCTCCACTTTTATCCTCTCTTTTTCAGTTCGAATCCGTTTGGTTGTATCTCATTGTATAAAAAAAAAAAAAAAAAGGAAATGTTGCTCTCCCGGTGTAACAAAAAAAAAAATGTTGCTCATATTCATTGGGCCAGGCCAGATAGGCCCAACAAAATGTGACCCAAAACTTGGGCCAGGTTGGTCCTAGTCCAGTCTGGTTTACAAGTTTTTTTTTTTTTTAATTATTATTATGTGTACCAACTATATTTGGAATCAAATTCTAATTAATCCAATTCAAATATTGTTGGGTTCAATTTAGGAAAAACTCTTCTAGTGTAATCATTTTCATTTCTAAGTTTTGATTCAAAATTTGATTAAATGATCTAACACATTTACTTATTAGATCTATTGTCCGTTGAATCAAAAGGATAAAAAATTTTCCATTTATGCTCATGATCTTCCCATGGTAGAAACTGAACACGTCGTTCTCACCCCTCAATCTAACTCTTAGGATAATGATGATGATGATGATATGCAATTATGGCATTTTAATTATATGTAATTTCCGCATGCTTTTTTTTTTCTTCTTCTAGAATGAGTCATCGTTCTATGAGAAATCCAGGAATATATCTGGATGGAAATTAGTTAAATTTTGGTTTGTGTAATTTCAAAGTAAAGCCGATGCTTGATAGGCAAGATATGTAAGCCCTTGCAGCAAGCAAGTTGCTTCTCTCTCATGACAAGGATTAATGCTGAGCTTTCATTTTTCAATCCCCAAGCAACGTAACGTTAATCATAGTTGTTGCATGATATTAGCATGAATTTAACAAATTTGCAGAGAGATACAAGGGGTAGGCGGCGACCGTGATTGCAGGGCGGGCAAACCTCCCCTATAACATGTATATTGTATTTTGTTCTTTTTTTTTATCATGTTTTAGACACCGTTCGATATCTGAGATTTTATCCCGATTAATTTAGACCGATTGTAACAGTAACTCCTTATCGAGGACGGGTCGGGGAACGCTCCATACACATGAGAGTCCGATACTCTCAGTGGGAGTTAAACTTCGATCATATTTAAATATACTCAACTCCACGTCCGGTTAAACCAACCCACTTTAGTTGTATTTTATTCTTTTAGTATAAATTTCTTGAAGTCGTCTCATCTTATGAATTTTGTATGAAAAGATGTTGATGAATAAAAAATTTCCCATTTAATATGTCGAGACCATGTTCATGTTATGAGTGTATAAAAAGCTAAAGTGAAGTACAAGGTGAGGGGTTAGAGAAAAATTGCAAAAGAATAAAGTTCTTCTAGGTTTTGTGGTTGTGGAATATGAAGGGATGGGTTTGCTTTTAAGTTTCAACTTCTTGTCCTCCATTATTTTGTGTGGGGGCGGGAAGAGGGCAATGGGCAAAGTCACAATCTCTGCATGACTCTTGTATACTTTATTTTACTTTCTTCTTGTGCTTTTGATCAAAAACAAAGAAAAGAAAGACAGCTTATCCTTTCTTGCCTTGTCACCTCACCAACACAAATTCAAAATTCAAAGAGAGTTGCCGTCTCCGCTTCAACAATCTCACTCTTCAAACGGCGTACCGACTCTTTCCTTCTCTTTTCGTTTTTTTCTTTTTATCTTCCTTTTAGTTCCACGCTATAGTCATGTCAAGGCTTCTCTTTCAAATGAGAAAGGACGGTGGGGGTATGCGATGTGATTAGTCAATAATAAGGCATGCATTTGGGGAGGTGTTATGGAGCAAGTTAATAGGTACATGACTAATACTAGGTACCATTCTTTTCTTCTTCTCCTCCTACGAAGGAAATGAGAAGAGTATGGCATTTATTTATTTTTTTGTTATACAAAAATTTGAATCCTGAATCAGGATTCAAAGAGGAGTATTGTGACTACTAGACTGTCTCCTTCAAAACTTTGAAACAAGGGTATAGTATAGTATTTATGTGGGTGTGGGTAGAATCCCATCTTCATCTTCACGGGTTATGCCATATACGCGACCACAATAATAATAACAACTAAATATTAAAATCTTAATAATATCAGAATTATTAAAATTGGAATTTATTATTATTATTATTATTATTATTATTATTATTGCAATTTTGATGGTTTGAAATTGAAAAAGGAAGAAAGGACCAAAAAAAAACAATGAAATTCAACGCCGGCCGGCCCACGTAGACTTCGAGCCGCGAATACTTGAAAAATTGGGAAAATCAAATTTTCGAACGTGCAAAACGATAAAGTCAAAAACACCAATTCAATTCAAGGACAAGGCTTTGGGTCCAATTTCCATATATATGTATGATCAAAAAATAAATAAATAAATAAAAATCAAAATAGATATTAATCCCTCACACCATATTTTTAAAAAAGCTCTATCAAAATTCTTATGTTTCTATCTTCACTTCGATCACTCTCTTTCTTTTCTGAATTTGTATGAATTATTACATGCATAACTCAAACATAGGATCGAATCGGATCGGACAATCAAATGCTAACTAGGAATATTATAATCTGTTAAGGTTATACTAGAATAACAAGTCAATACTCGTACACAATTGCAATTGCAATTGCCATTTATCATTTGATTTGATTTCTAAGATTAGAAGCAAAAACCCTACCAGAGACAAGAAGAATAAGAAGGAGAAGCAGACCAGAAAGAAGCACTGCATCTGTAGTTGTAGTTATTGTTTGAATTGAGAAGACGAAGGAACTTTCTTCTTCTATAGAAGGCGAATCGAAGACGAAACCACACCAGTTTCCGAATCTTACGAGCAGATTTGACACGACGACACACCACTCTCTTCACTCGAAACAGAGATCTCTTGATTCTCTCTGATAGACTCTGTTTTCTGCTGAACTGGTAGCTTCTCAGGAACAGCTGTCTCTTCTCCATGTTTGTGTACACTGTTTCTCCCCCAAATATTGGACCGAAATTTGCCGCCATTGTAGAGAGAGAAGTTCAGGTTTCCTAGAGGAAGAAGGGCTTTGGTCATTATAAACTGACAAGAGATAGAAAGAGCAAAGAGAGAGAGAGGGGGGTTTCGCTTTGCTTTGTTTGCTTTGACAGTCGAGACTGGGCCGCCGAAGCGGCTGGTGACTCGCCTTTGACTGTGACTTTCCTTCTTAGCGTGCTTTAACACGTGGAACTATCACGTGACTTCCACTTCGTTTTCCTTCTTTTGATTTTTTAATTCTAATTAAATCAATAATCATACCTATTATAATTAATCAGGAATTTAAAAATGTAATGATTATATTTTAATGCCCGTTTTATTGTATTTAAAACCATACTTTCAATTTTAGAAAATCTTTCATAAACAATAAAATAAAACGAAAACAAAAAATATTAAATATCAACTAATTTTGATGTAATTTGAAATTTTTGTATTTAGCTCCATAAATTATTGATTGATTCTTTTTTCCTAATTTAAACTTACGAAGGAGACAAAGCTAATTAATAATTAATCGATGAGACAATTTTTATCTATACAAAATTAAAATATTTTAAACTTAAATACATTTAAACTAAACAAAATACCTTATAAAAATTATATATATATATATATATCTATAAACCATATATGGAAATAGACTCTTTACAAAAATATAAAAGGAAGATTATGTATATATATGTTTACTCCCTCTTTGCTTTTGTATAAAGTTCGAGAGTATTTTATATATCAGGTGGGAAATTCCCAAAATCAATAGAGTAATAAATGGGTAATCATATTCATATGGGACAACCCTACAAAGGGTAATTATGATAAAAGTTAGATTAACAAAATTAGTTCTAACCAGAGATATAATTAGCCAAACAGATGTAACAAAACAAAGCACCCCACCCCACCCCACCAAGTCAAACCAACCTTATATTTAATACTCTAATTTTGCTAATTATCTTTATTTGTCTTTTATTCAATAAAATAAAATAAAAAAGAAAAGAAAAGAAAAGAAAAGAAAATTGAGTCGCGTGAGGGAGTGGGTGAATATAATACTAAATGTATGGCATGGCATTGAATACCGAAGGTTGCAAAAAGTCAAAGGTATATGCTGTCAAGAAGATTGGAAATCCTGGGACTTTTGATTTGATTCCGGAACGGATGGGCTTGAGTTGTCCCTCGGGAATTGAGTTGGAAAGTTAGAAAGCAATGTTTTTAAAATCCAACCCCAACAACTCGGTTACCTTATTAGTTCGTTAATTCATTGGTTGAATCTTTAAAACCATTTTATAAATGGAATCATATTAACGTTATATGATTCCATTTATATATTTTAAATTTTAAAATAAAATAAAATTTATATATATTTATGAAAAATAAATTTATTCTATCATTAACGATTTATATATTATATATATATATATATATATATATTTGAATCAATTTAAAAAAAATAAAAAAAATGAATTTATATATTATATAATTTGTATATAATAATTTTTTTTTCTTTTGGACCGATTTTAACGGTTTACTGGTTTTATTTATTTTGATGGATTTTAAATAATTTTTATCAGATTTGATTTTATTCGGTTTGATAGTGAAATCGAATCAGATTAGTAAATGGTTCACAATTGAACCAACCAGTCTGATTGATTTTAAAAAACGCCGGTTACAAGTCATCTGGAATTTGAACATATCACTTTTTTTTTTGATAACATCGGAATGTTATACTAACTAATTCGTTTCTAGACTCTATTTACAGAGTGACCCTTTCAATATAATTTTTTTCATTATCAAATTTAAATCCGAAACTTAATTACAAAATTTAATATCTAATTTTATTAAATCGACTATCCGTTAATTTTACTCTTACTTTTAAATAAACACAAATTGAGATTTGGAGCGAACATAATAATAATATAAAAGTTTGCTAAAATTTTAATATAAATACTTTGTTATTGCGAATATAAATTATTAAATAAATTATTTATTTTTATACAACATAAAAATGTTTAAGCAATTAAAATGAAAAAGGTAGAATGATGTTTATAATGTCAGGTGGTATCAATGTTTTGTTGGTTTAGTAGGAACGATACTAGCGCTTCTAGTAGGAAGGGTACTAGTACCGTATATTGAGAATTGGAGTTCGAGTTTTGATAGTGACAAAAAATGATGTTGGGAGAGTTTTCTCCCGATTAGAACTCGACAACAGCTCGGTCAGGATTAATTGAAACAAAACTTTTAATACTCAACGGTGGATCAAGTTCAAGCTGAAGGACAAAAAAAACAATGTCGGGTGGTGATCGAACATCTGAAATGAAATTCGATATTTCTAAAACAAGCCAAACAGTTGGGTTAGACTTTTGCTGGTATTAGTGCCATGTGATTTTCAAGTTAGGCAGGGCTAAAGCATGGTGCTGGAGAAGATAGAGATGGCCTTTCCCAAGACAAAAGCATTCTTCCTCCTTTCTAACCTCTTGAAAAAGACAGTTTTGAAAAAAATTTAGGTTTATGAAGTGGAATTCTTGCCTCCAAATTGACGTAACATAATGGAATTTAAAAGTTCAATTAATATAGTCTATCCTAGTTTACAGGGGTATGCTTCTCTAAATTTGTAGTCGTGCAATTCATCTTGAAAATGGATTCAGCAGCCTTTAGTTTTCATTGTGCGGCATGAGTTAGCTAAGATCACCCCCTTCGTCACCCTGTCTCTGAATGCATCCTCCTCCTAACCTCATTAGATACCAACGTTGTTCGCCATATCTGCAAAGAGGGCAACAGAGAAGCGGATTTCCTTGCCAACTTGGGTCATTATCTCTCCCCGGGTGTGCATATGCTCCCCTCCCCCCTTTGGGGATCATGCAATTCCTGCAAGAAGATGCTAGAGATCCTTCCTTTCCGAGAAAGCAAGCCTTTTTTCTTTTTGTTAATCTCACCGCAAATATTCGTTACCATATTTTAATTAACCTGATTTGATCGTCTATGGAAGTTATTTAGGAAACGACTCTTTGAATGTAATTTTATTTTTTATTTCTAAATTTTAAAATTAAATCTTAGTTAAGAAATTTGATATTTTTTTCCTACTGAAATAACTATCTATCAATAAAGCAAGGCTTGTTAATCCCCTGGACCGGTGATTTTCCCCCTTTCTTACCCACCCGGGCCCCAAAAAAAAAAATGTCGCACAATTGCCTCTGGTGGCTCGCTTGTGAGGTGGCTCCCATACATCCCAGTTGCTTCCTCGGCTTGGGCCCAACCTCGACCTGGGCTGAAGCCCAGTTTTAGGTGGGCTCCTTATACAACTTAAAGATTTTTTGAGCTTGGATTCTAATCAAACCCATTTATCGTTAATTGTTTGGGTGGCATATTGACGAAGGCCCAACTCGGAGAGAGGAGCAGACCAGAACCAGATTACCCTAATGCGTACGACAAACAGCAGCAGCAAAACATGTTCCCCTCCCAGCTTTTGGGAAGACGAAAGGAAACCGTCACCCCCCCCAAAAGCAAAACGAACAACACGCGTCTTAGACCATATCGTCCTCCCTAGCCCAACGAACCTTCTTTAAAACCAAAGTCCTTTCTCTCTCTCTCTCTCTCTCTCTCCCTCCTCTCTTGTTCAAAAAGAAGCCTCGAATTCCCTTCAAAAACCCTCGTTAGCTCGACCGGCGACTTTCTGTCTTCAACCCCATCTCTGAAAATGCCTACCTTCTCATCCATCGCTCTCCAAACCCAAGTCGAACCCAAGATTAGGGTTTCGAAAAACAAAGGCGACGACGATGGCGCCAAATCCCAAAAGCACACAAGTTCTAAACCTAATCACATCTTCATTACTCCAGCACTTTACACAACCCCTCAACAAGCTCCCATTCCTCCGGATACATCTGCCCAATATCTCTCCCCTTCTCCCTACGTCGTGAATCGCAAGCGTCGCGACTTTCTCTCTCCTCCCGATGAACAGAGCGTGAACCGAGTTCAGGGCTTCGAAGTCAAGAGCGAACGTGTTGGAATTGGAGAGGATAAACCAACAAGTCAAGTGGTGAAATCTAGCGGCGCTGCTGCTGCTGCTGCTGCTGCTGCTGCTGCTGCTGCTGCTGCTGTTGGATCCTTGAGTTCGCTTGAATTGGAACAAGACAACAAGGATGTTGTTAATTTTGATGCGGAAGGTGTCAGGGTTGATGATGTTGATGCTGCTATAGAAAGCGAGTTTTTAGATCCTTGTGATACGATCAGCGTTGCCAGTTCAGCTACAGGGATTGAGGGTGTTGGCAAGATTGCAGAGAATGGGTCGAGCAGATTTAATCAGACTGAATTCTTTGATGCTGATGAAGGTAATTCATCATTTATTTTTTTTCTTTTTGTAATTTTTAAATTCATGATTTTTAGATTTGGAAATGATTTGTTTGGGTTATTTTGATATGCTGAATTTTGTTGAATTCAACGAGTTGGAATCATACATAAAGGTATTCATGTATCCGAATTCAAAAGAAGAGGATTATTGTGAAATTTATGTTGAATCTTTTTCTCTGGCTTTGTTGATTTTTGGGAATTTTATGCTTTTCCAACCTTAGAAACTGATTTTAAGCCCCTATTCTGGAAATGATTTGATAATGGGTTCTCTTTAAAGAAGCAAAACAATAGATAGATTTATTGGATAGAGCTGTTGAGAATGGAGAACCCTTAAAGGTAAAATGAATTAGAAAGGAAGCTATTCAAGGGTCACGCAAATTTATGAGAGATTGAAGGCAATATGTTAGACTTCCAAGGTATTTGCTCTGTTGCTTGTTTTTTTGGAAGTTTTTTCCCGTAATTAAGTGACTGGATGAATTCGGAGAAATATATATATCCCAAGCTAGGTTTTGCTGTAAAAAGTTGCTCTGGAAAATGAAGGGCTGCATGAGAAATTTGTGGCTGTATCAGGTTTCATTGCATTACCAAATTGGTTTATAATTTTCTCTGTGCTAGTGATTTAACAAGCGTTTATGGCATTTCAATAAGGTCATGTAAGTCTTTCCATATTGACTGATATTTTACCTTTGCATTCTCTGCTAATTGAGCAATCATTTTTGCCTTCCTTATATTGATTTATGTAGTAGTATGGGGGATTTTTACACTTGACCCTTTGCTCACTCTATTGAATATTGAGCAATTGCAAATGTTTTTTTTTTTTTAATATTTTTTTCTCTCGAATTACATCTACAGGTTTTGCTTTCCTTTATCACTTATCAACCACTTCACTATGATTCTTATAATACACATGGTTGTAATCACCATTTCACAGAAGTTTACCCATTTGTGCAGCATATATTTTGCTATAATGATGCATTGCATTCTCTCCGTGTAAATGACTTATCAGTCTTTTGATGGAAGAGTGCATTTCTATTTTGATTGGTAAAATACATCTCATTTGAAGATTTATCATTCTACAATTGGTAGGAATCCTTGAAGAAGGATCACAACCTACAAATAAGGAGGCTTTGCTCAGCATGGGAAATGTCTACAACCAAACACCCCGGTAGCATTTTTAGATATTTTTAGATATGGTGTTGGTTGATAAAACTAGAGAGAGTATTAGTGGTAAATTAGAGTTATAGAAGATCACACAAAAATCTAGAGGATTTAGATTGAACAAATCCAAAATTGAGTATATAGATGTAGGTTCAGTGGTGATCATAAGGATGATGAAGAAAATGATTAGATTAGAATGAAAAGATGTACCAAAAAGTGAATATTTTAGATATTTTGCTTCTATCATTCAGAACAATGGCAATATAGATGGAGATTTGAACAGTAAGATTGAAGCAAGTTGGATAAAATGGAGAACAGCATCCGAAGTTTTTTGTGTTCGCACGATACCATTGTATTTGAAAGAAAAATTCTATAGAATCGCAATAAAACCGGTATTATTGTATGGCACTGAGTGTTGGGCCATTAGTGCCATTAAGCAATAATAAGAGTATAAAATGGTTATAGCTAACATGAGCATATTTAAATAGATATGTGGCAAAATTAAAAAAGATAGAATTAGAAATGAAGAAATATGTAAAAGCTGGAAGTTAGTTCAATTGTGGATAAGATGCGAGAGTACTACTTGAGGTGGGTTGGACATGTACAACGACAAAGACGCACCAGCTAGGACGACCGAGAACTTAAATATCGGAGATTTAGTAAAACGTAAAGATATGAGATGAAAATTTGAATGCAGATTATATGTAAAGATATGATAGTTATGGATTTGGTTGAGTTGATGGTCTTAGATAGAAATGAGTGGTATTGGAGAATCCGCACAAATTAAATCAATAATCTTGAATTTTTAAGATTTTTTTTCCATCTTCTTGATATTTGTCTCTCAAATAGCAAACCCCAAAATTTAAGATTAAAGGCCCATGTGGTGGTTGTTGTTGTATGGTATAGACCTTCACATTGGTTGAACAATAGGCCACAGCTCCAGCACCATCTGACAATGTAATGACTAATGATCAACTTTCTTCGCAAAT
Source organism: Dillenia suffruticosa (assembly GCA_033439265.1). NCBI lineage: Eukaryota > Viridiplantae > Streptophyta > Magnoliopsida > Dilleniales > Dilleniaceae > Dillenia > Dillenia suffruticosa. The sequence continues at coordinate 502,037 of JAVTVX010000018.1, read as the reverse complement.
ACAGAATGCAATAATGAAGTGTTGCTAACTATCGTAATTGACATTGGTAAATGCAGATTTCTTCTCTGATGGGTCTGTATCAAATTTCTCGGCCTCCTATCTTTCAAAGATGGAGACAGAACTGCGTTCTGTGAGGCTTAATCTCCTTGATGAGATTGGGAGACGAAAGGAAGCTGAAGATGCTCTTAGTGAGATGCGTGCTCAGTGGCAGAAAGTAGGCAATATTCTATCTGAGGCAGGGTTAACATTTCCCCTGGCTGCTCATGCTGGTGATAATATTCAGGTTGAGGATGGTGCTGTTGATCAGTTATGTCAGCAAGTCATTATTGCTAGGTTTGTTTCTGAAGCAATGGGGAGAGCTGAAGCACGTGCTGAAGCTGAGGCAGCTGCAGAGGCAGTCCTTGAAGCCAAAGAGCAGGAGATCTCACGACTGCGAGACAGGCTACAATACTATGAGGCTGTTAATTATGAGATGGCTCACAGGAATCAGGAAATTTTGGGTATGTGTCCTTTATCTTTAGATTTTCAATTCAGTTCTCTTCTATTAGATGTGGAGGCTGAATGACCCTTTTTATTTATGAGGTTATTGTGATGGCTTTAGGCCATTTCCTCGGTTTAGAGTTGTCTCCAGTGTTGTGGCCATAATTGTTTTGTGTATCTGCTTTAGGTTGAGATGCATTTTAATGAGGTGCAAAATGAGTCCAAGCAACTATAATAGGACTTGATAGGACGTAGCTCCCAAATTGTTGGAAAAATGACACGTTTCTCTCACCAAGAACTTGACTTTCCCAGCAATACTGTCTTTCTGATAGTAATCTCTCACCTATCAAAAGATCAACAAATTGTTCAAATTTGCATTTTTTTTTATGGATTTTAACAGCGTGCCATGCCATACACCTTTCTGTTGGGTGGAAATTGTGCATTTGTAATCTTGTTTGGCCATTGTGCTACTGGCCCCTTAAATCATTTCTACTAGACTAATCAAAGGTTTGGAGTGATTTTGATCTATCTGATTGTATGCGTGAAATGAATTATGCAGAGCTGGCACGAAGAAAAAGACAAAGGAGAAATGCTCGTAGGAGATGGATATTGGGTTCTGTGGGATTCTCGGTAGCCCTTGGAGTGTCTGTGATGGCTGCTTACTCGTACTTCTTACACACCAGAGAACAAAATATTGCTGCAATTACTGCACCAGATGCCTCATCGAAGACCTCCAATTCAGCATAGATGCAAGATGAGCATGCTGCACATTAGCATGCTTATCTTGTAGATAAGATAAAATCCCCCGGGTTGAGGGGTGAAAACAACTGATTAGGGAGATTTTTGTTGTTTGTTGAGCATTGTTCTGTTAATGCAAGGCCTAGAGGGCTCCCTACTCGTTGAAGTTTTGTTCGGTGGTTGTTACTTGGCGTGGTGCATCTTTGTGCCCAATACGGTTCTTGACCATCCAGAGGCCGCCGGCCTGAAGCATTGATGCAACTGACCAATGATACTTTGCAAAGCTGCGCTATAGAAATAATGTGGATATACTTTGCAGACAATTTTGTGACAAATAGTTTCAGCTACTTAGGTTTGACCGCTTGAGCTGCTGGTTCATGGTGATCATGACAAAATTAGTTTTTGTCTATGATTGTCTTTGAGGTGAATAAGCTGTAATTAAAAACTAGTTTTTCTGTTAAAAGTTTATACCATGTCAATGGAGACGTGCGCTTCTAGATGGGCATATGATTCAACTTTGCGGTGCACTCATTGTTCATCGGACATGGTCCTTTTTTTTTTTTTTTTTAAATATAAATTAAATTGTATTAAATTCGATTAAATTATATTCAAATTGGTTTGGATTTTTTAAAAATAATTTTTTCGATATCTGTTTTTATTATATATAAGATTTGAATCCGAGATTTTATACGAGGGGTATTAGTATTAGATCGCTGCATCATCTAGGTGTAAGTGACATGTTCTATGTTGATATTGCCGAATTGTTTGGTGTCCTCCCATGATGTGAACATTCTTGTTTTCACTCTCGACCAAGGAAGTCCATTACTGTAGTTAGGATGCTGATTATTATTATTATTATTTTTTTTTTTTGGTGATTTTTGTGTTAGGATGCTGTTATAGCTTGGTACGTTGGATCTGCTCCTATCCTAGAGAAATGTTATGATCAATTTTATGAATTATTCATGGGAATTTCCTTCCTTTTATATATATATATATATATATATATATATATATATCAGAAAACTGTTTGTGGGTGTTAATTTAATAAAGAGCAGTATTGTCCATGTTGGGTGTTATTGATTAGGATATTGAAGGGGGAATTTGTGATATTTTTGAAGTGGAAATATTTATTAATTAATTATAAAATATTTGAATTTGAGAGTTCTTAGAAAAAGGCGCCAAACTTTAGTTAACGATGGTTTCCCATGTTTTGAGAAGACTGGCTTTTAGTTTATTATTCAGTATTTGTAACAATTTTCGATTTGTATTACATTCTTATATCAACAATTAACAAGTTAGTCCCAGGGAATAGATTAATGGTCGCAATCCCCCTCTCTCAATCTTAAAATTCAGAATTTAAATTCTTATGTAATAAAAAAAAATTAATAAATTCACGATGCAATAACAATATTCTCTTTACGGTTGGCGGTCACGGAAGACACATATGCTCAAGGAGTATACATACATGGAAAAATTATATATAAAGCATTTGAAATTTGAATCCAATTTTTTTTTTTTTTAAATTATTTCTAAATTCACTAACAATTTATATCTTTCTTTTAAATTCATGCTTTTTTTTTTTGGTAAAAAGAATAGCACTTTTTATTTTTGTAATCCATCTCTTTTAACGATCACTTTTATAAAAAATTCATTATTACAACCGATGTTTGTTATTCAACTTTCATGCAAATTCATTAAAATCAGCTTTGAATACCGACACTTGTTGACGTAGGTAAAGTTGACATCTTCATTTCTTAACCAGGTCAGGAGTCCGACTCTCTTTGGGTATGAAAAAAACAATGTTGGGAGATCCGCCCCCAAAATGAACCCTGAAGCGTTCGATTCATATTAGTCGAGACAAAACTCCAGATACTAAGTGTTGACCAATCCAAGATATCCAAAAAAAAAAAAAAAAAAAACCAGCTTTGAACCTCCCGAAAACAAAATTTAAAGACCAGAAACAGGGACTAGAAAATGTAGAGGTAATCCAATTCTGCAAATTGTGCTCAAAAAATGTGTTTGGGATAATAAATCTAGTTGGGGAGGGGTAGAGAGAATTTGTTTGGTAGTTTGGGAGGGATAGAGAGAAGAATTTAAGAGAGAGAATCTAAGAGAGAATAACAGCCGACACTAATAATTAAAAAAGGGAGGGATAGAGAATTTGTTGGGCTGCTCAAACCACACCCCAAAAAATTTGGAGGATTAATAAATTTACCTTCTATTCCATTTTATTAAGAATATATATTGTATTAATTTTGTTGTCTTTTACTTGAACAGATGTCTACAACTTAGCCCAAAACTCATTTTACTTAATTTCTTTGCTATGTAAATACTAAATCTAGAAAAAAGTGATTCAAACATTAAAAGATTTTGGAAGTGGAGATGGTGAACAAAGGTATGAGGCCAAATGCCGGGACATATGTTGCAGTTTTTGAAGGGATTGTGAGAGAGGGGACGGTGGAGGAGGGGAAGGAGTTTTGGAGGTGATGAAGAAGAAAGGGTTCGTTCCGGATGAGAAGGCGGTGAGGGAGGTTTTGGGGAAGAGAGGGCAGGCGTTTAAAATTGTCACGAGCTTACTCTTTGAGAAATAGTTGTTTATCCATGCCGGAAGTTGTTACCTGTAGTTGTTAAAACCTAGTAGAAATTATTTTGTAGTATCATAACCTAGTTTTCTCAATGCTGCGGGTGTTTAGCGGTATAGTTCCAATTAATCCTGTTTGAATATCGGGGTAGTTCTCTTGATATAATTTTTTTTATTTTTAAATTTTTAATCTAATTTATTTCTAAATTTCGAATTCTGAATTTGATTAAAAGCTTTAATATTTTATTTTATTAGACAGACCGTTTATTTTTACCCCAACCAACCCTTTCTTCACTACATTTGTACTCCACCCCCAATATAACTTTTTTCTTCTTAATTTCGCCCACTTTTCCCACAGTATTTAGTTTGAGGTGCAAGTGGCATGGAACGCAAGAGCACACAGTGACATAGGCACTTGAATTTAACAGGCGTTGACTTCATCTCTTGATCGAACTTTCCTTATCGCCTTTTTCATAACAAATGGCTGTTAACGATGTTTTCTTCCTCAAACAATTTGATTCCTAAAAGTAAAAGACTAGATCCAGGAACATCTGATACAATTTTCTTCCGGAGGTTTGAAAGTAAATGCCCATGCAAGATATTTCAAAGGCCTATAAGAGGAATCGCTCAAGCTAAGCTGCGTTCTAATAGTGTTCCCTTTGAAATAAGGAGGCACGTCTCCACCATTACAAACAGATAAGGGTGATTTGCCCAAAAATAACAATACAATGCTTTGGCCTGAAAGAGACAGAGAGAGAGAGAGAGAGAGATGGGAGAGAGATATGGGGTTATCTTGGAACTTCACTGAATGCACAATATTCTCTATCACTTGCTAGCATCAATAGTTCTCTCTTCCAACTTGATAGTGCCTAGCAGCATCAGATTATGGTCAATTGAGAGGCAGCACATTCAATGGTCTTGACATACTCAAAAACTAGTAATCTTGCTTTCTGGGGCATTCCGATGCCCTATGCCCAGATCGCCCACAGTTAAAGCATGCGCCACCAAAGCTCCTGTTATTCAGACAAATATTGTCAGTTGCTACTGTGCGTTTATGCACGATAGATGAAATATTTGATGAAAATCTACTAGTTTGCAAACTATGAAGAAAAAGGTTCGACCATTAAGAATCGACAAAGCTACAAAGTTTGGACACATCCCCGAGGGATAGCCTAGTGGTCATAACCCCTTCCCCTAACCCTGTGATCCAGAGTTCAAATCCCATGTGACAAAAAAAAAATTACAAAGCTTGGACACAGGCCACAGGATGCACCTGATGACACAGAAAAGTTGTAAAAATTCAACACTGTTATAACTTACAAGGTGTTGTGCTTTATCTAAGAACCTTGTTCACTGGACGATCATTTATATCTTAGAACCTTTAAAAGTGTTGGTACAAGATAATTAAGAACGTTCCAAAGGAAGCATTTTGGGAGATGAAGCTCTAGCATCACTTAGTGGGCTCCAAGCGTTCAAGCAAGGACAAGACAAGCTTTAACTTATAATGACACATTCTGGGTTTTCACTAACCCTTTCAATCATGTAACACCTATCCATGGTTCTTTAACCATTTTGTAGTAAGATAACTACATTGAAACCTCACTCACTCACTCACTCCCTCTCATTGGGCATCCATGCATGGTGCCTTGGCTCCAAGAGCAATTTACAAAGGAGAAGATACTAGCCCAAAGATTTGTCCAAAACTTGATTAGATTATAATGCATTTTCAAGCCTTATTCACTCTGAGGGCAAACATGTTGATGCCAATCATAACACTTGATTTACATTCCAAAATATGACATTTTCCTGCCGCCTTTTTCTTTATATTGTATAGTGCTACTTTTGAGTAAATTTATTTAATAGGTTCAAATAAGGGCGTAGCGAATTTCACTCACCATCAAGTTCTCTAGCATCAATTCAAGTTATGTTCTATCCCTCCGATGGATCCATTGGTCTCATATTTTCTAAAACTTCGTGTCCAGACAGAACTTTTAGTTGAAGGGGGGTGAACTACCTGTCCCTACTTCCGAAGGATGGTGATCTGCTGCTGCTTCTACTACCAATTAGCCAATCGCTGTTGCTGCTTCTTGAGTTTTGGGACCAGCTGCTGCCTGTCTTGAAACTACGCCCACTACGCCCACTACGCCTAAATCCATCATCATAATCACCATCATCATCAAAACCCCAGCTGCTGGACCCACCTCTTGGACTCCTGGTAGTTCTTCGATCTCTAAAACCACCTCGTAAGACTCGATCCCTGTTTGAAAATCTGCCGTAGTTGTCACGTGCTGGTCCATCATCTTGTAAAGGAGGCAACTGGAACATAAATACTCTTCATGGTCAAGATTGAAATTGCAGAGCTTTCAAAAATTACTTAAGAACCAAACATATGCTTGTGACATAAATGGCAGTTCGGTTGCTTTAGGATGAACAGAGACTAGCATGTCAAATCAACCTTAGTGATTTTTGATATGGTGTTTCCAGGGGGCAATTGCTTGTCAAGCAGCTCCTTTGCAATCTCCTCCGGAAGATCAAATACAGCTCCCTGGACCTGATGATATCAATTATGAGTTAAAGAGGACAAAATTCATCTGGAAGGGAAACGTGATGCAACAAAACTTTTTCCAACTTCGTACCCTTTCATCAGCAATTATAAATATTTTTCCAACTTCATCTGCTGCAGCAGAATAAACATCAGAAAGGAATCCAGTAACAGATCTAGGAGACATGAACCCTTTAGTATAGCCAGGATCACGGGTCAATTGCAAAGTAACCCATCCCTGCAACACAAGTTCATTTCAGGTCAGAAGAAAAGTGCATTAGCCTACAAAAAAAAAAAAAAAAAAAAAAGAAACCAGGAAATTGCAAGAATGAAGATCCCAGCAAGGAAGAAAAGTAAGATAGAATGGCTTGCATGAAACATGGTAATTTTGAAAATTGTACAACACCAAAATACAACAATGATGGAGAACTATTGTACGGCAGAAATTGCAGAGTAAACTAAAAGAATATTTCAGGAACAAAAAGCAAACGAAGTTGAACAATACAGATTTGAAAGTTTCATTACTTAACGCAAATAAATCATTCATGTTTAGCTAATAACCTCATAAATGTGGGTCAAGGAATGCAAGCAACTAGTGAGTTCCATTTTGTAGGCTACCAACGCTGGGAAGTTAAAAAACTCAGAACTTGGTGGCATGTCACATACCTGCTCGTGATTTATAAGAGATCTGGATGATGGAGGTTTGGAGAAACCACTCAAATGAGCTAGTGCAGCAGCCAGAGCTGCTGTCCCCTGTTCCTCAATCAACCTTTGTGCAGTGGGAGTAAAGAACTTCACAGACTCTGGATGAACTCCACTGAGAGTAGCAACAACCTGCTCGGCTGATGACCCCAGAACGTCTTCAATAGCTGGGGGACCGATATACTCAAACTTGCAGCCCACATCATTCTCAAGACTTCTGACTGTTCTCCTCTGGTTTCTAGTGAACATCAGAATGGCTGTGCCTTCTTTTCCTGCACGTCCAGTTCGACCAGACCTATGCACAAAAGTCTCTGCATCATTGGGCAGTTCGTAATGGATGACCTGGAGAAAGGAAAATAAGGCTGCAGCATATCAATAAACTGGCAATGAAACACAAATAAAAAAAAAAAGGTGAATAGAAAAGAGCCAATAACCATCACGGATACAATTCGAGAAACAACCATATAACTACTTGCTTTCTCCAACATTAGCTTAAACTTTCCTTGACACATAAAATATGAGGAAAATGTAAACAATACTAAAGTGAGAACACATTAACTTACTAGGTCCACATTCGGGATATCTAAGCCACGGGCAGCAACATCAGTAGCCACAAGCACCATAAACTTCCCATGTCGGAAACCATTTAATGTTCTTTCCCTTTGATGCTGAGAGATATCACCATGCAGTGCCTCTGATGCAATACTATTTGTCAATGCCATTGAAACTTCATCAGCATCTCTCTTTGTTTGGGTGAAAACAATGGTCTTTCCACCCTTTGCATAGACCTATAACCAAAGAAATATTCAACAAAGCACACACAAAAGATCCAGTCGTGAAACAGATGAAATTCATCTATAACCAAAATAATAATAATAATAATAATAACTAAAAAAAATCAAGCACATGATGCCATGAAGTACTCAAAGTTTAATGAAAAGAACAGATAATCTTGAAGTGGCACAACATGGCACTGAGCATGAGTTCTACATTGAGCAGCATACAATTCACAAATAGGAATGTAGCAATGGCAGTTCATATTATATGAAACAGCAAATAGTAGTGCATGAGAATAACATAAAATAAAACTGCCTCGTTACAGCCACCAAAACCAGCCTAATATATAAATTTAAGACTGATCTGCAGTCATAGCCAATAATGACCGCTATGAGGTCATAACAAACTAAACAATTCTGAGAAGCAATATGAATATCTAAGTACACTAGCAAAGTCAGTAGTAGTTAAAAGGAGAATTAAGACAGAAATCACACCACTGCTCCTCCATAAGTCATATGAACAAGTATATAATAGAATAGGTCCATCAGACAATATCAAGAATGTTCCTGCATACCGTCACAAGATCACTAAGAATGGATCGCTTCGAGGTTGCAGTGGTTGGTATTGCATATAATTTAATCCCTTCTGCCAATTTTTCATCATCATCACCAACCTGCAGAATAGACAAACAACAAAGTTACCAGGAAACATATGAGTAATTTTTGAAGAGGAGAACTGAAGGAACCTATACATTTCTGTTTTTATTGCCAAGAAAGTACATAACACGAAGTTAGGGAAAGAACAACAACAGCATCCCAGAGAAATCATAATCCACATTTTGAGGCCTTGAACAGAAGTAAGATGATGAAATACCATCGAATACAAACCAAAAATAAAGTTCCTCTTCAAGTCATACTCTGTGTGCCTCTTGCAGGGCATGGATGTTGTTTGTTGAGAGAGAGAGAGAGAGATTACATTTGCAAAAGATACGAATAACTTTGAAAGAAAATGCTGAATCGGCAGAATTAAATGACTTTAGAAACCAAGAAGGAACAGATTTTTGAAAGGGATATCAGAAATGATTGGAGCTAAATGAGGACAAGGAAGCTATACAACAAAATAGCAAAGTAGCCCAAACACAGATAAGCAACACACATAGCAAAATAAAGGATATCTCTGTGTACATGTTGAGTTGGAAAGATTCTAGGACGGAGGAAATTCATCTGAATTAGAAGCATGGGTTATACCAAATTCGAAGTGCTTGAGCAGGGAATTTAAAAAAGGCAATACAACCCAAATCAACTAAACTGATTAATTAAAAGATAACTATCAACCATCTTTAGCAGGTATATTATGATAAGAAAATAACTTCTTCCTACTTATATGCCAATTAGTTGTGGTTCATACTTCATACACAATTTATGCTTCATAGAATGCAAAATGGGAGTATAAATGTTCATGTGAGCTACCAAATCAATTGTCATGGGATTGTTCAAATATTTCCTTGCCAATTTCTTGACCCATCCAGGCATAGTTGCAGAGAAAAGCATGGTCTGTCGCTCAGACGGAACCTCTTTCAAAATTTCTTCCACATCTTCTTCAAAACCAACAGCAAGCATTTGATCAGCTTCATCAAGGACCATATATTTGACTTCCCCCAATTTGAGGCTCTTGCCTTCTATTAGGTCAATAATTCTACCAGGAGTTCCAACCACTACATCAACTCCATGAGAAAGTGCATTCTTCTGTGTGGTGTAAGAAACCCCTCCATACACACAAACTGTACTCAGATAAGGTGCAGTCTCTTTAATCTCCTTCTCTACTTGCTTTGCTAATTCCCTTGTTGGAGCTAGGACTAATACTTTTGGTAACCGACCAAACCGCCTTTAACCAAACAGACAAATGCATCAAGTTATTATTGGAAAAAGCAAATAGTATGGATTCCAAAGGGGACGATAAGCAATCAATTACCTAAATGAGCTTCTATCTTCCTCGGCCTCACTCAGACGTTTGATGATTGGTATCCCAAATGCCAATGTCTTTCCCGTCCCAGTCTTGGCTCGTGCAATAAGATCTCGGCCTTCCAATGCTGGAGCTAACACGGCTCTCTGCATCACCAAAAGTGAGAGGAGGTTAAAAATGACTTTCACCATGATGCATGATTGCAGCACAGAATAATTTATTGGATCTTCGGCTTTAATTGAAATTAACAGCTTTTTTTTGGGGGGGGGGCGGGGGAAGCTCCCAAACTTGTATATATCTGATGAATTTTATGGGATTTTTCTAGCTCTCTGATCATTCGACCATATAAGAATCATTAAACCCATTTTGGAACAATCATTTATAATTCCATATATTAGATAGACAATAATTCCCTAAAATTACAACTAAAAGTTAACATATTAAAACATGGTAATACTAAAAGGAACATGGCTGTAAGGCTTAACTATAGAATGATAGAAATGATGCTTTTCATGCATTTCTCACTATTTAGCAAAGTAATTCTCTAGTTTTTTTTCTCCGAGTGAGCCAACTCCCAAATATTAAATCCAATAAAAACAATGAGATGTTTCTAGCTTCCTAAACATTCAACAACATTATCAATTCCCTCGGAAAAACAAATACAATTAAAAAGAACATAGTTAAATAATCGATCAGAGTTAATTAGCTCAAGAAGAAATTGCGGAAGAGCATACTTGGATTGGGAAAAGGTGAGTAATCCCACGTTTTTCAAGAATATCAACAAGCCTATTTGGTAACCCTAATTTCGAAATAGCAAGTTCATCTTCTCCACCTTCTTTTTCTTCTTCTTCTTCAAAAATCTCGTCAATTTCAGACTCAAACTCGCTCTGCAGAGAGTCTTCAGAGAAATTCCGTAAACCCTTGAATGCTTCTTCGCTCAAAATGGACGAATTGGGCGTGGCAATAGCGGAAGGCAGAACCAAAGAACGGAAGCTCTTGGACTTGGAATTGGAAGTTGAAGAAATGTCAGAGAAGGAGACTCTGTTGGGGGTGGCGGTGGCGGTGGCGGTTTTAGTGAATTGGTGAATTTGGGAAAGAGAAGGTGTGGACTTTTTGGAGAGTTCGAGAGAAGTTGTAGTTGTGGTCTGGTATACAGAAGAAACACCCATAACTGAAGCCATTGCTGAGGTTTTGGATAAGATGATAAACCCCTCACCGCCGCTGTGAGTAGTGGCGGAGAGAGAGAGAGAGAGCTGTTCAAGCTTATGCTTTGAGTTTCCACTCTCCCTCTTTGAGTCTTCTCGACGATGATAAGGTAGAGAGAGAGAGAGAGAGAGAGAGAGATTGTATGGATGCTCGTGTTGTATCTTAACGTACTTAGAAGGCGAAATATGGCGCTGCAAACCCTCCACAGCACCCTTTGGGATATTTTTCCTATTTCCACCTTGCTTAGCGTTTCCCTCTTTTGTCAAGTAAGGGCCCAGGCCCACTATTTAATACTTGGGCCAGGCCGGGTCTTGAGTCCAACCCAAAAAGGGTTCATGGCAGCAGATCCCAGTCTTACGGGCCTTGGCCCTGACCGATAACAATTCAGATTAAATTAATTAAAATAAAATTTTAAATATCGATTAATCTAAACACAAAAAAAAAATAATTCAAAAAATGATTGCTCACTCAAGAACTTATTCAAATCTCAAAAGATTTATTTCGATTGAAAACGATATCTTCTTCTTCATGCTTTAGTAGAAGAAACAATATTTTATTCTCAACGAAACAAACTAGTAGTTACATCCACTCTCTCAATCTCGAGTTCAAATCTCATTATAAAAAAACCAAAAACAACAATTTTCCTTTTTGGCAAAAAGGGAAGCAGCGGCATGCATTCCTATCCCCTCTTAGTGTGATTATAATATTTTTTAACGTTAAAATATCTATTTTGAATTAAAATTATAAAATTTTAAATAAATCCGTCATCACAATTTTACAAAAATATTAAAAAACACGATAAACTTTTTATGACTCGCTCGGTTAATGCTAAAAAATTATATACAAATAAATGATTTGATTTAAACCAAAAAATGAAATTACCAAATTCACTAGAAACCAATGGAAATTTATTTATATCAAATAATATTTTATGGTATTTCAAGGATATTAAATATGGTAAAAAAAAAAAAAAATGGTCTTTCTGTTTTGAGCTTAGTTTAAATTGCACCAACCATTGATCTACTATACAAGTTGGCATAGCATGCAAGATTTTTGGGAAAACAAAAAAGGGAAACTATTTTTAAATACTTATTTTTCTAAATATATTAGAAAAATAACAAAAATTTTAATAGTTTTACTTTTTCGGATTTACAAATTTCAATTAAAGAATATATGAGTGTTTTTTCTCCTGTTTTTTAATTTGTTGGGTAAATAATTTTCTTTTTTTTTATTTATAGATTAATTCACTGTATGAATTAAATTTTTTTTTTTGAATCGATATAAACTATAAATGAATTAATTTTATTAGAATTATTATTTATCTATTTAAAAATCAATTGAAATTCAATATTATTTTAAATTGTTATATTAAAATAAAGATTTTAATGCTATTTTGAAAGTAGGGTAACGGAGAGAGGAGCCATCAATAGCTTCTTTCAACTCAACTATTATTAAGAGAGCGGAAAAAAATATATAAAATTGGGGGAAATAAAAGGAAAAAGAAAAGAAAGAAGCACGTGCGCTACACAGACACGACGCGTTTTTTCTGAGGTGGAGGATTGCCTGCCTGCCAGCCTGCCAGCCTGCCGACGAGAGAGAGAGAGAGAGGAAGAGAAGGGGAGACTGCAAAACCAAAATTGAAAAATAATTAAAAATAAAATAAAAAAGTGAAGCGTTTTTGTAGACTTTTCTCAAAGGAGGGAGAGAGGGGGAAGAGAGAGAGAGAAGGGGGGGTGGGTGGGGAGGGAAGAGAGAGAGAAGGGATCTTGCTTCGAATCGAATACTGGTGCGAGGCAAATTCGCTCCGCTCAGATTCCCAAGTCGTCAAAGAGCGGCAAGATCTTTCTCATTCTCTTACTTCTCTTCCTCCTCTTGATCTTCCATACTCTGTGTTTCAAAAAGTATCAAAGCTTTTTCCTTTCTCTCATTTGTTCTCTCTCTCTCTCTCTCGATCCAAATTCTGCGGGTTTGAGCCTATTTTCTTTGTTGAGAGGTGGAAAAAGATGGGTACAATTTCAAACCCTAAAATGAGGTTTCGTTTCTCTCTCTCCTTCCTTCTCTCAATCTTCATCTTTCTCGCCTTTTCACGCGTTTCTGCGCAGGTGCTGTTCGATTTCGAGCCCTGATTTATTTATTTATTTTTGATTTGGCGGTGTTTTGTTGTTTGTTATTGTTGATTTGACCTTTCCATAGCTGGGTTTTTTTCAGGAAACTCTTGTTGATTCTGAGAAGGATGATTTAACTGGACTGACAGATCTGGGCCGTCGCGGCAAAGTGAGCAATTTCTGATAACTTTTTCATGTTCTCTAGTAGTTGATTGCCTTAGTTTAAGGAGAACAAATGTTTCGGATTTTGATCTGTCTGGATGTTGTTGCTGTTGTCTATGATTAAAAAAAAAAACCATAAAATGCCCCATCTTTTTAGTTTTGATTAGCTGACTAGATGGTTCCTACATTCCTTTTTGTAACCATAATTTTGGTTAGTCGATTGTATAATACTTCATGATACAGTGGTTTCCTTTTTCTTTGACTTTTTGAGAACTCAAAATATAGAAGATGCATTGGGGGGGGGGGGGAATACCTCAGATCGATGAGTATACTCGTTCATTAATGGGGTACATTTTCATAGTAGGTAAGAACATTTTCGGACGTCTATGTTTACCATTATTTTCTGTGACTATGCTGCAAGTTAGCATGGAGTAAGGGTATTGGAAATGCAGTTTCTTTGTCTGTAAGCTGGTGTCCTTATGTTGTACACTGTTTGGTTGCCGAGAAAAGGCCAACAGAAAAACTTTATTCAATCTTGGACTGTTTATGTTAGTGGACTAGCAATAAAAACCTAATTTTATATTTGTCACCTTTTGAATTCAGGTTTGAAAAGAGGATTCCAGCTCTGTCATGTTGTTATCTAATATTACTTGTGCATATTTGTTCTGATCTTAATAGAACTAATCTGATTGCAGATGGTTGTGGGGCTGAATGATGCTTTGGACGAAAAGAAAGATCTGAATTCCCTTGATGTTGGTCTTGGACTTTTTGATGCTTTATTTGCAAGTTTCTCAATTATCCTTGTCAGTGAGGTTTGAACAATACGCCAGCATCTTTTCATTGCCAGCGAGTTTTAATGAGAATTGTAGCTTGCAAGTGGGAGAAAGTATGCTTCACATATATTATGTTGTCTGTTGAGATTTCAAAGCCAATAATTTACCTCTTTTAATCGGCAACTGATGTTCTTGTGCTCTATCACGGCTGGGCTACGGGCATGTTGCATTTTTGTGAAAAGATTTAATGTTGGAAAGGGGATTATCTGTACTTGGCTATGATTAAGATTGATGTTCTCTGGCATGTTGAGACTACTGAGATTTTTTTGTTTCCACCTTCATATTATGTCATGGATGTCATCTTCTGTCTTTTAACTCTATGATATTACTTCTGCTAGATTGGAGATGAGACATTTATCATAGCTGCTCTTATGGCAATGCGTCATCCAAGGTCAATTGTTCTCTCTGGTGCATTGAGCGCATTGATTATCATGACTGTGAGTATGCCTTTTCTTTTTAATTTTGCATCTTGCTGTTACTTCTACTTTGAAATGTTCTGATAAATTTGGATTTCTATCAGAGTTCCTCTTAATAATTAATTTCTAATAATATCCTAGTGTTTTTCTTACAAGTTACAACTTCTTAAATGTGCCAGGTGCTGTCTACGGCACTTGGTAGGATCGTCCCAAACTTAATTTCAAGAAAGCACACAAATAATGCTGCAACAGGTACAAGGACATATTCTTCTTTTGCTTAGTAATCTAAGCAGCACTGTCACTTCTGCTCACATTAGCTTCGGTTTTATGTGACTAATTATTTTGGATCACAAAAAATTTCCTGCTGCATGTAAAAACACTCACTCCCACGAAAAGAAAATGGGTGCTTTCTGGTTAGCCCATCCATCATGGCAAGAAGCTTAGCTAATTGTCTGCCTAGTAATAATTACACTGATCCCAAAACTCCCCCCCCCCAAAAAAAAGGGCTGCTTATGAAGTTTTAGCTTAGCTTAAACATGTTAATAGAGTCTGCTCCCATAACTACAGTTTGAACCAAATTTGATATTTATTAATTTGTTCATTTCTATAATGTGCAGTCCTTTATGCTTTCTTTGGCTTGCGTTTACTATATATTGCATGGAGATCATCAGATTCAAAATCATCCCAAAAGAAGGAAATGGAGGAGGTATCTTTGTTTTCATCAAGTTTTGTTGATGTCTTCCATTAATTATTCTGGATCTATTCATTAAGTGCTAATACTTCTTGTAATGAGAAAAGAGTCACTTTTGAGTATGATACTGTGAAATGTTCTCTTACTTTTTTCTTGACCATGATATACCACATGGAATGTCATACCTCCTATTTCCAGGTGGAAGAGAAACTTATAATTGTGAAATGTTTTCTTCTTTCTTTGTGGACCATGACATACAATGCAGAATTTCACGCCTTCTATTTGCAGGTGGAAGAGAAACTTGAGGCTGGGCAAGCAAAAACAACTTTCCGCCGCTTCTTGTCAAGATTCTTGACACCAATATTCTTAGAGGTATTTTTGTGTCCAGTTTGTTTTCATCACAAAAGTTAGTGAAAGGTAGCCGTTTTTTTATATATATTTTTGGTTAAGAATTCTACCCATCATTGAGGAAGGGGCAATATTGCAGCACGTATCTTTGGGTTAGTGATAGCTTTTGGCTTTTGCTTTTTCAACATTTATGCTCTTTAGAGTTAATTCTTTTAGTCAAAAAGAAATGAGGGTACTGGAAATAGTGTGGACCCTTTGCATTTAATCAATTCATTGAAATTGAGAGGTAACATGTATAGAACTGGGCTGTGTTGCATATTGCCCTTTCGTCTTGGATGTATGATGTATGCAATATTTAGCCATTTCCCTGCAATTGTAAGGCCTTATAGTAAGGTGATTGCCAGTACTGCAGTTGAATGCTGTTAGTTGGTGAATGCAAATTGTCTAAATATTTTCTTTTTTCATTAATGTGCAGTCTTTTATCTTAACATTCTTGGCGGAGTGGGGTGATCGCAGTCAGATAGCAACAATTGCTGTAAGATAACTTCTGCTTTTTTTATAATGCTTTTTTCTGTTAAGAAGGATGCATGTACCGTTTTACCATGGCTGAATTGGTTCCTTTCATGTCATCATTTCATCTTTTAACCAGTCCATGGGAATAGAAAAGAAAGATCTACACAAGTATGTACAGATTAGATGAATACACACACATGCGTAATAAATATAATTGGTAAGAAATGAGGGAAAACAATGCCCTGGGTTTTTTTGGATGTTATTTTCTCTGGCCGAGAAAATTGTGAGGAAGGAAAAATTAGCAAAAATTAACCTTCATTGTTATCAAAATTTCTAGGAGTACTAGTTTCGGCTCCAGAAATGTACATCTTCCAACAAAGAAGTAAAAGCCTAAACTACACGAACAAAGAGCCTTTCTTTTCAATTTGG
Source organism: Dillenia suffruticosa (assembly GCA_033439265.1). Taxonomy (NCBI): domain Eukaryota; kingdom Viridiplantae; phylum Streptophyta; class Magnoliopsida; order Dilleniales; family Dilleniaceae; genus Dillenia; species Dillenia suffruticosa. Next base: position 485,552 of record JAVTVX010000018.1, on the reverse strand, counting down.
TGGCAATCAACTGTATCTGGTATCTGTCCAAATTGTGTAGAATATACTACTTATTTCCCTATATACTGCTTTGCTTACACTGATGCCCATACCCAACAAAGATATATAAGAGTGAACCATGGCATGCGGTTTCAGTTTCTGATGTTTTATGTTAATTTGAGAAAATAATTAGCATAAAACATTGGCAATAATTTAATTTGTGCTTTTTTGCTCATCTTTGTACATGCTTGCCCATAAACAAAGTAAAATCTCCCGAGAGTGCGTGTGGTAGCCATGGTCTTTAATTTCTCAAACATGGTGCTTCTTCTGTCTTGTAGCTCGCAACACACAAAAATGCAGTTGGAGTTGCAGTTGGGGCAACAATAGGTCACACCATCTGCACATCGTTGGCTGTTGTTGGAGGGAGTATGCTAGCATCAAAGATTTCGCAACGCTCGGTCGCCTTGATTGGTGGCTTGCTCTTCCTTGGATTTTCCTTGTCCTCCTATTTCTACCCTCCCCTATAAAAAATATGATTTTGTAGGTTAACATGATTCTTTAGGAGCATCGTGCTCCTCTCTCTCTCTCTCTAATGTCTATTTGTAATTTTTACCTTTTATTTCTGTAACAGTTTAGTGCCTCTGTAACAACTACTAGTGGTGCAATATAATGTTTCTTCTCAATGTTTTGCCTCTTCTTCTCTGAACCTGCGATAGAAACTCTGGCATAGGATGATGTTGTGGATGAGACTAATGTTGTCTCAATCCAAAGGTGTAAGATTGGACCTTGAGAAAACAATGAGAAAATATAATCCAAATTATGTTTGTTTTGCCTTGTTTTGTTTTGTTTTGGTTTTTTGGTTCTTTATATATATATCTTGAGGGACTTATTTCTAGATGAGTAACAATAAGAGTCAATTTTAATAAGCTTGTATTAGTTTATGTATTATTCTTTCTCTACTCATTTATGAAAATTTTTCATTCTTGAGGATTTTGTATAGTTTTTATTAAATCTCATATAATCTTTTCTCTTAAAAAGTCCGACTTAACATAAATTTTTATGAATATGTATATATCTTAGTGTCTTCATGATATCGAAAATTATGTCCGAACAAACAAATTTCATATCTCTACACCGAGTATCTTAAATTTAATTTTAATAATTATAGTAAAAAATTTATAAATTTATATGTATAATATACTCGGCATATTATTTTTTTATTAAAAGATTTATAAGTTTAAGAATTAGAATTGAAATACATAGGATAAATTAAAATCCTTTGAATTCGAATCTGCCTCTTAAAAAAAAAAAAAAAAAAAAAAAAATCATACTCACATGCATTTGCTTGATCATGCAAGCTGGTGCTGTTCTTGTGGTCGAAGTCGAAAGGTAGCAAAGCTCACTTAGTATTCAAACAAATGCCTATTGTATTAATTTATGTAGCACAAACTTCATAAGGTTCGCGCTCTTGTTGCTTTCTTTTGTTTATGTTTCTTGAAATTTATGTTTTTCTTTTCAAAATTTATTGGGATTCATTGCTTCTCTGAACTCAGAAACATTGTATACTCGCATGTTCCGAGATAAAACAAAAGGCATACGTAAGAATACTTTTAGTTTGATTCATAGCAAGAGAGGGCACGTTATACTGATCTGATAGAGGTGAAGGTATAATTTTGCGGTTCATTTTTTTAACTGAGAATCTTAGGTTTTTGGTACTCCAAAATTGATCATGCTTGATGATTTATATGATGAGATGGATCTGTGGAGTTGTAAAATCTTCTCAGCTTTCTCCAATAGCTTCTGCAAACCCATTGGAATTTAGGCGAATTCAGTCTCAAATTCTCCAATTTTCATCGGTTTTTCGACTTCCAATAGAGAATTCAAACCCCAGATCATCTATTTCTTCTGATAGACTCTTGAATGAAGTAAAGATTGAAACTTTTCATGCTAAGGCAATTAAGGATGGTTCAGCTCAAATTCTTCAAATGGGTAATTATCTTTTGAATCATTATGTAATGTTCCAAAATATAGGTGATGCCCGTAAGTTGTTTGATGAGTTTTCTGAGAGAGATGTTCGCTCATGGACCACCCTCATCTCGGGGTTTGCTCGGGTTGGCTATTCAAACCTGGTTTTTGAGCTGTTCAAGATGATGCAGAATCAGGGCGTTTGTCCAGACCAGTTCACTTTATCTGCGTTGTTGAAGTGTTGCTCTGGGCTGAACGAGCCAAGGATTGGAACTGAAATTCATGGAAGGATACTGAGGAGTGGCATTGAGGTGGATGTTGCTTTGGCGAATTCTTTACTTGATTTTTATGTCAAGCACAAGGAATTTAGCTATGCAGAAAGGTTCTTTGAGATGATGGGAGAGCGAGATACTGTATCTGTGAATGTGATAATTGGTGCATATATGCAGATGGGGGATGTGGAGAAGTCTCTTGATTTGTTCAGAAAAATGTCCTCTGAGAAAGCTGCAAGTTGGAACACGGTTATACATGGGCTAATAAGAAGTGGGTATGAAAAAGTAGCATCGGAGCTTTTGTATGTTATGGTAGACACTGGAGTTGCAATGGATGAATGGACATTTTCTATAGCATTCACGTTGGCCTCCTCTTTAGCGGATTTGAAGTTAGGGAGAGAGATACATTGCAAAGTTATAAGAGCTGGGATTCATAATCATGAGTTTATCAAGACTTCAATCGTAGATATGTATTGCAAATGTGGGCAAATGGAGACAGCATCTGTGTTATTTGACATATTTTCTCATGATTTTGGGAGAAGAAAGAGGTCAATGATCTCATCTGATGGAGCCACGACACAGATTATTTTGTGGAGTTCTCTGGTTTCTGGTTACGTAAAGAATGCTAGGTACGTAGATGCTCTCAAAGTTTTCCCTACCATGATTCTTAAACAAGTTGCAGTGGACGTGTATACCCTGACAAGCCTTGTATCTGCATGCGCTAATGCTGGGAATTTGGAGCTTGGTCGGCAGATTCATGCCTACATTCAGAAAATTGGGCACAAACCAGATGATTTTTTGGCTTCATCACTAGTAGACATGTATTCAAAATGTGGAAGCTTGAATGAGGCCAGGGTACTTTTCAGTCAGATTCCCACCCGCAATGTTGTTATATGGACTTCAATTATATGTGGATGTGCTTTACATGGACAAGGGAAGGAAGCTGTTTTTCTCTTTGAAAAGATGGTGGATGAAAGCATTATGCCAAATGATGTTACCTTTGTAGGGGTTCTGAATGCTTGTAGCCATGCAGGGCTGCTCAAAGAAGGCTGTAAGTACTTTAAGTTGATGAAAGAAGTTTATGGCATCAGCCCTGGAGTCGAACACTATACTTGTATGGTTGATCTATATGGTCGCACTGGTCACTTGGACAAGGCAAAGGAGTTTATATACTCAAATGATATCTCTCATCTGAGTTCAGTATGGAGGCCTCTTCTATCCTCTTGCCGAATTCACAAGAACGTGAAGATGGCAAATTGGGTTTCTGAGATACTTCTTAAACTTGAACCCCTTGATGCAGATTCTTACGTTCTCACGTCAAACGTTTATGCTGCTAGTCAAAGATGGGAGGAATCGGCTAACATGAGGATTTTAATGCAGGACAGAGGGATTGGAAGTGTTTCAGGCCAATCCTGGATCCAACTGAAGAATCAGATACACACTTTTGTTACGGGAGATGCGTCCCACCCTCACAACGCTGTCATCTACTCGTTCTTGCAGGAGCTAATTGCAAAATTGAAGGAAATAGGTTACTCGAGTGATGTAAGTGTAGTGATGCAAGACGTTGAAGAAGAACAAAAAGAGTTGCTGCTTGGTTTCCACAGTGAGAAACTTGCAATTGCTTATGGCATCATTAGCACAAATGATGGAGCCCCAATTAGGGTGACGAAAAACCTGCGGATTTGTACCGATTGCCATAATTTTGTCAAGTACACTTCTCAGTTTTTGGGTAGGGAGATAATTGTTAGAGATATACGTCGCTTCCATCATTTTAAGGAAGGCCATTGCTCTTGTGGAGACTTCTGGTGAACCAAGCCTGGAACCCTTCCATGTCTAATCTCTCAAGACATTTGCTTCAGTGCGGGTTTAAATTTTGGTACATTATGCTGGACCAAGTATTTATCAAGAGATGGAATTGTGATTGAGTTTGAGATCCAAATCATGAATATTATGATCTTTAGATTATTAAGGTATAATGCAGAAACATCCTCCTATTGTTTTGCTTTTCTCTTTTAGATTTTATTTTGAACTCATTAAGGCAGCCTTTGCCTTCTGAGTAGCCCCAAATCATTACAGGGTAACAAAATGGTACTATATTTCCTTCTTCTGATCAAAGACCCTCTACTGCAGTCTGAAGTACAATAAGCAAAATATGCGTTAGTTTTGGTGTCTAAATGGTGGAGGAATATTTGCTTTAGAGGAAAATATAGCCGTCATTCTTTGGTGATGGCTTTTTGTTCCCTTTTACTTTCCAATCACATAACATGAATATTTGAAAACTACCTTAACATGATAGATTAGCAGTAATGAATGTAATTTAGACACACTTAACCTTGGATCTCAACTATTCTCGTTTACTTACTAGGTTTCTCATTTATTCCTAATTTTTTTTTTTTCTGAATTTCCAGAGATGTATATGTTGTAATATAATTATTCTCTGCATCTTGACAACTATCACAAATTTGTGTCTTCTATGTATATGGCATCTCTCTGAATTGAATTTACCTAATTTCTTGAAATTAGTTGTAGAATTCACGGTGCTTGTTACTACACCAATTGGATTGATCCAGAATAAATATTTTCCTAATTTTGTGCTCAAATTTTCATCTGAGTAAATACATTTTGTTCTCATCAGTCAATAAAATCCCGCTTCTTTATATTCAGGAAAACTGGCCCCTTATTCCAGAAGCTTCATGATTTTTCTTTGAAAAGATGTATGGGTAAATTTTGCTTGTTATTCACTCCTTTGCTGTTGGAGTTTAAATTAAGTAATTAAAGGAAAATTGGGAAAAACAGGAAAATGGAAAACTGTGATCCGCTGGCCTTTTCTGTAAGGAAGGTGAGAGAGAGAGAGGAGCCCACAGTGAAGGAGAGAGAAAGTATCGTTATGGAGTGGGTTTTGGACTGTTAGTAGGTTAAACTGAGCAATTTAATCATCTTTGGCTGATTACATGTCCAGATTTAAACATAAGTTGCATCTCACAACATCTCTCTCTCTCTCTCTCTCTCTCTCACCAAACTAATTTGATATTATGAATATCAACTTTCCCCACGTAGAATTATTTTAACTTGATCACAAAGCCAGCACCTCCCATTATAACAAACCAATTCCACTTCTAGCTTTGCATTTCCTTAACCACCATCACCACTCTCTTACAATTCATGAGGAATGAGAGATAAAATGGAAAGACTTGTTGTCCTTCCCTTCTCCGTTGGCTGTGTTTCCCAATCCAGTGTTGCTGTTGGTCAACAGCCTTCCAAAAGATCAAAACCAGACTCTATTTCATCCTCGACAAAAAGTATATTCTTCTCTCTCTCTCTCTCTCTCTCTCTTTCTCTCTCTTTCTCTCTCTGTCTGTTTTCTTAGGAAGTACTTCGTGTTCTAAGATACATCTAAAGGACGCCAAGAAGAAGAGGAAAGCTTATCTGGTGAAAGCATGAAGAGCTCATTCAGGTTCCTCGGCCTTCCAAAGCCCAACATCACTAATGGATTCCAGAGGTTGTTCAAGAGTTTCTCCCAGTTATTCGGTAAGTCTCCATTAATTGCCAACTGCTAAAATGCAGAGAAAAAAATTCAAATAGTATTGAGTTCCACTTGTTTTGACTAGTTCAAGTGCTTAGATCTTGTCTCTGCTTTATCTAATTATTCCATTTCGCTTTGAATCCTTTTTGTCTCCACGGTCATCCTTATGTTATTCAGTGTCCAAGGATGAGATTGAGGAAATGGAGATGGAAATTGGGTTTCCGACAGATGTGAAGCATGTGACACACATAGGACTTGATGGCTCTGCAACAACCCACCCTGTAAAGGGTTGGGACAACCTTATAATATCCCCCGAGTTGCTTTCTCTCCCTTGCGTTTCTTTGAGGCAGTTTGAGCGAGCACGAGCTCATACTCCTCATGTTAATAACGTTCCCTTTTAGATTTACTTGATAAATTCATCATGATGGTTTCTGCTAGTTTTTATTGATTAAGGAATGTGAGGATTGTTCACTGCTACTTGTATAGATGTTTTAATCATGACATAATGATATTCAATCTCCCTCTTCTCTCTCTCTAAGTTTGTATGGTGTTACGCATTTGATTTATGCCCCAGTAGTTTTCTCTTGTATGGAAAGCAACGCATATCAGATACCGGAAGGTAGGTGAAAGCACTCGATATGCATGGCCTTACACTCAAAATGAATCAAGCAAAAAGAAATCAACCACTAGAATACCACTCATAACCACATGCAACTCGAGGCCCTACACACGGCAAAGGAGAAATTTTACAGAAGGGAGGAAAGGAAAAATATGAGGTTTCAAGCCCTTAGCCTTAGATGAGGGCATGAAATTCTGTGTCTCTCTTTTCATGTGCATGATTTAGTGTGAAGAGAAATGGGTTTGCTTCACTTCCGAAATCCAAGATGAATGAGAACTGTTGGGTTTTGAAAAAAAAAGTTTTATGGGGGTCTGGTCTGGGTGCCTTTGTTTTTGAGTTGATTACACCCATTTCTTTAGCAATAGGTTGTTCCATTTCTTTAAACGAGCAAGCAGCCTATGGTATTTGTACATGAAAATTCTTTCATTTTCTTGGTTATTAATGAAGAAAAAACAAAACCCTAGGGCTCTTGATTTATGTAATATCTTTCCTCATTTTCCTAAAGATAAATGGAAATCATATAACACGTATTTTCCTCTTTTATTCTCTCTCTCTCTCTCCCCCCCCCCTCTGAGATTGGGTAGTTCGGTGCTCCTCTGATTTATCTTTCAATATGTTCTGAAATACCTTTTCCCCCTTGAAATCTACATTTTTGAGATGACATAATGATGCATTCCTTGGAAGATGGTTAATCATATGCAAAGCCCATTCGGAGGCAACCACTTCAACTCCCAAATCTTGTCCTTGTTTTTGTCATTTTCTTTTTTTTTTTTTCATTATTTATTTATTTATTTTCAATATTTTTCCATAGTTACATGGGGGGGGGGGGTTATTATAAAAAGGTATTGAATATTAGAATTCAATTCCCAAACAATCAATGGATTGGCATATAGAAGTGGTTGGACTTGCTTGTTCTAAGCACAAAGGAACGAAATTGTGGTCCATTATGTCACACTCTCACCTCCCTTAAAATATGTCAAATATTCAAAAATTGGTACTTGGCATGTGAACCTACAAGGGGCAAGGGGCAAGGGGCAAGGGGCCCCTGGCTTTATAAACAAGCATCTTATTTCTTTTAATAATCCACCATATGCATTGTATTTTGTACTCACTCTTAACTTTTTCAAACCTACTACCTCATCGAATCAAATCATTGATCTTGGCCAAAAGGCCGTGAAAGGTACCATCCAATCAAATACATTTGGTACCTTTTAACCTTGTTGTAAACATCCTTTTGTTTTCAATATTTAATTGATTAGAAAAATAATACCATGTGAAGCAAGTAAGTCAAGAGTAAATAATGAAGTAATTTATATATATAACCGACCCGTATTCAAAGTTATGCTTTAACTAATTCAATTCGAATGTTGTTAGACCTCCTAATATAATCTTATCTATTTTTAAATTTTAAACTTAGTATTTGATTAAAAGTTATAATATTTTTATTTATTAAACAAACTGTCTATCAGTAATAATAAAGTAAATTTACATAACGATTCATATTATATCATATCTTAACTCTAATTCAGTTTAAACGTTTACAAGAATATTATTTAGAGGATGATTTTTTTAGTTTAATTTTTTCTATTCTCGAATTTCAAACTCGAGATTTGACGAAAAGATTTAATATGTTATTTCATTAAATCTATTGTTTGTTGTTATAATGCCATTACCATTAATAAAAAAAATAAATAAATGTGAGACAATTTCCAAGGTCGGCAACAAACAGGCTTCCTCCACTAGAAAGGGTGTGGCCCATTTGGTCAGTCCCTCCTTGACCCAGAGAATTGGGGTGATAACTTGGACCGAGTGCTGGGAACTTAATGGGCTCGATGGGCTTTTTCCCTTTCTTTTGTCTCCTTTATTATTATTATTTTTTAGTCGATCGATATTCGAAACTATATTCTGACCGATCTAATTTAAATATTATTAAACCTAATTTAAGAATATAATCTTTTTTTTATACCCAATTTTTGAATCCAAAATTTAATTAAATGATCTAACACTCTTATTCATTAAATAGATTCTTCGTTGATTTCTTTATTTCTTTAAATTTTTTCTTTTTTATTTTTAATTCTTCTTATCGAGCGTTTTGAAACACCAATTAACATAAGAAATATATATATTTATGGTATAAGATTTTGTGGCTTCCCATCCCAGCCATCCATCGGGGAATCCAACTTCGCTTCCATCCTTTGTTTTAGTTCTCAGACATTTTTTTTCGGAGACAGTTGAAATTTGATATATTAGTGTTATGGGTCTTGTTTCTAGTGATTTATGTGACTTTATATATATTTTTTACTATTTTAATGTAGTAATTATCTGATTAGTATTTTAAATTTATGGGATTTTACTTCCGAGATTGTTTGAGTTGTTTCATTTTTATTATGATTGGCAGAGGTAATTAAGGAATCAGTTAGGATTTTTCATAAAAAGATAACCTATTTGTTTGAATTCTTTTTTGACTTAGTCACCAAAGCCTTGATCATCTGGTGTTCAACTGATGAGTGCATTCCAGTCAAAATTTAAAAAATAAATTGAAGAGAGAGAGAGAGAGAGAGAGAGAGAGAGAGAGAGAGAGAAGAGAGAGAAATGAGAGACAAGAACAAAGAGATGTTTAGAAAAGGTCATATGATAATTTTCTTTATTATGACCGGAATTTTTTAAAAAACTTTAAATGCAGACTCCCCATGAGATTTTGTATAATGTTTTTTTTTTTTTTTAACGATCAGTGTTCAGCAACTAATTTATTGGTTTCACCTAATCTGACTCGAACTAACTATCAGATCTATTAAAAGGTGAGCTCCTCCGACACCCTTTTTTTTTTATTCCCAATACTAAATTTTGAGAATTTGGTTAAGGAAATTCGGTGACTACAAGATGTATAATGTTATACTAATATCAATCGATCTATTCTGATTTTTGAAATATTTTAATATGTTGAAATATTAAATACAAATTAAGAAACCAATATGTTATAGAATGAAAGGTAGATTGAGAATAGGTAGCAATTTAGATAGTAAACCATTCAATTTTTTTTTTTCACTTAAAATAGTCATATTGACAAAACAAACAAAGAATTAACAAACATATATATTCAAATTAATATAGATTCAAATTTTTTTCAGTATTTTCCAAAAAGAAAAGTACAAAAATTAGAAAAAATAATATATCGTAACTTATTCTTTGAGTATGGAAAAAAAGTATAAATTTATAATTAATTTCGGTAATTATTAAAATTTTTTCTATTAATTTTGAATATTTCATTTCTATTTTTAAAAAATATATATTTCTTTAGAAGAGAATATTTTTAAAAAATCAAGTCTCGTTGCATGTGATTTTAATTTTTTTTTTTAAATTTTTTTATTGGTAGTGTTATGAAGTTTTCTAATTCTACTTATGAAGTTTTCTAATTCTACTCAAACCCCTTCAAAGATAGAATATGGAGGATGGTTTCTTTTCTCTCTCCAAACTTTTTCTTTCCTTTTTTGTGAGTGCTTTATTTATTTATTTTAAATGTTTATTTTTATAATTTTCTATTTTTACTCCCTATCGTTTGTATCGAGAACTTTATTTCGTGTAATTTTCTAAAAGAATAATTTTTCTAAAAAAATGTTTAAAAAATAATAAATCTTATGTTGGTACGATTATAAGAAACCATGGTGCTCAATTCAGTTCCCATAGTATTAAAACATGAAATTCTGGTTTCAAATCATAATTATAGTAATTTGACTAAATATAAACCTGGTATTTTGATGTATCGATAAATATTGTATCGGATTTTTTTGTTTATATTAACGTAATTTTTAAAGAGTATCCAAATTTGTTTTTATTTTGTCGGATTTCTGTTTTAATTTCACAATTTTAAAAATAAAATACAAGTAATTAGACAATTATATTTTAAATTAGTTTTTTTTCGCTCTATAATAAAGTATACAACTAATTAAACAAATTACTTTTGGATAACTCTCTGGTCGCAATCAATGGAGCTATCCTGAAAAAGCAGCGAAAAAACAAAATAGAACAAAATTCAAAGAAACCAACAAGAAACCTCAAAATTCTCACAACCCCAATTAATATTAAATTAAAAAGGAAGGATAAAATTCAATCTTTTTGTTTTTTATTTTTATTTTTATAACAAATAACAAAATTTTCTCAAATTCACATTTCTTTTTCCGGATCTTTTCCCGCCTTTTCCGACCTTCCATTGCGGCACACCGACGTTGTTTCCTAAATTTGTTTGCCACGTCACTCGTTACCTAATAAAGGTGGTCGAGGTTGCTTTCATTAAAATTCCAGAAAAACAATAAAAGGATAACAGAATTTTATCCAAAAAGAAAAAAAATTAAAATAAAATAAAAGAGATCTTATAAACATAGGAATACTATTCCTGATCCAAATCAAAAGCTTCAAAATCTCGTCAATATGGGAATCATACGACACCGTGGGACCAAAGAATCCTAATGAACAACGACGCTCCTCCTTTTATCTCTCTCTCTCTCTCTCTCTAAAACCCTGAGCTCTGATACGAAAATCCGTTGCTGTGATTCGGAAGTGGAAGAAAAAAATGGGTGTGATCGTAGAAGAGACGGAAGAACCATTGGTTCCTCCGACGAATTTTTCAATGGTCGATGAATGCATTTACAGATCCGGTTTTCCTGATCCTGAAAATTTCTCTTTTCTCCAAACCCTAGGTCTCAAATCCGTCATGTGAGCTTTTTTCTCCTTTTCTTATTCAATTTTAATTCTGGGTTTTGGAGGGTTTTTGATTTCATAACTGTTTTGATGCGCATTTTTTTAAGGTAAAATCTTGAACTTCTTTGCTTTTTATGCAGATACTTATGTCCGGAGCCTTATCCAGAAGAGAATTCTGAATTTCTTCGATCGAACAATGTGAGACTCTTTCAATTTGGAATTGAAGGAACCAAGGTTGTTTTTCTCTCTCTCTCTTGAAATTCGAGAATCTTGATTTGTTTGTATTAATGCTTTGGGTCTTCTTTCTTGGAATTAATGTGATTGGATTTAACGTTTTTTTCGTAAAAATGGTAGAAAGTATTAATGGGGTTTTTAAATTATGAGGGGAATTTGAGGTTTTTGAGATCAAATATGATAGAATTAAAGTTAATACATTTGTTTTTTTGGGGCGTGTCATCTAGAAACATTTAGAACTTTTGAAAGAGTGATCATGATTTATAATTGCATTTAATTAGTGAAATGGTAAATATTAATCATTAGGGGATGGTGAAGTTTACAGACAAGTTTCAAAGTGGAAGCTCTTAATTAGTGCTTGATGAGAAAGAGTAGTGATGGTGAAAACCAGTCCACTGATTATGTTGCGAATTGATGTACAAATTTGTTGAAAAAATCCCATCATAATTCTGTGTCTGCTAAATTGCTCGAAAGTTTGAATTCCTTTTGTAATACTATGTTGTTTTTAGTTTTTTCTTCTGCCTTCGTTTCTTCTTTCTGCGCTTTGCACAATGGATCTTGACCATTGTTTGCGGTTGTGTGTTTTCTCAGGAGTCTTCTGGAACAATTCCTAAGAAAACCATCACTGAGGCTTTGAAAGTTATCTTAGGTACCGCAGACAATTAGCTCTGAACTTCTGATTGTAACTTTTTGTTTTTCCTTCCTTTATTTATTTTGTGTATAAGTTGTTTCCCTTATATACTTTTTTGTCTTTTCCAGATGTTAGAAATCATCCGGTACTCATCCACTGCAAACGGGGAAAGGTATAAGATTGACACGATTCTTTTGTTTTTTTTTTGCCTTCACCAGATCTCGTTTGGTCTCTCACCATGTTTCTGCTCTTTTCACTCTTTGATCTTTCATTGTATTCATAATCTCTGAAAAGATATTTGTTATTGTTAGTCTTCTTCTCAGTAAATTTTAGCCCCTCTCCCATTAGGAAAACTAGAGTGGGATTATTTCTGGCACAGTTGACTACAGTCGACTGTGTTGTTGGGCTGATGCACTTGTGATTGCATGGACGATCTGGTTTGCAATGTTAAAAACCACAGGGAATTTTGTTTGTTGTGTCTTTGTTCATGTCTCTTTGATTGTATTCATCTTTGAGCATGCACTAAAAGCAGTGATTTTAGGCCAGAATTGTCAAGGTTTTGGTTTGGGTGTGTTCACATTTATGTTCTGTTGCCTGAAGTCAGTAGTGGTAGAGACAAGGTTTTTTTTTGGGGGGGGGGGTTGAAGTGGTTGCTAGGAGTATGGTTTCCTTGAAAAGATTTTCATTTGTAAATGCAATATGTGTGTCCTAAAAGATGAATGTCGTGTGTAATTGATGATGCAAAACCTTTTTCTTGCTCTATGCTGGATTTCTTGCCTGTGAGCTGAGTGTAGGAAATAATGATCATTCTAACAAAGTGTCTTCACATGCTGAGATGTTAGCATTTGACTATTGTGCAACATCAGGTACATGTTTGCCCACAGTGACCCATACTCGTACAAATAAAATGCACCCTTTTAACTTTTTTATGCATCAAGGAATCAAGATGTAGAACTTGTAGCACTTTGTAGTTTGGCATGGTATTGATATATAATTTGTGTCAAGTTGTTGTATTGCCTGTTGGTTGATTTGGATGACTGTTAGTCCAGTTCAGTTCATTATAAATTATTCTTGGTTCTTTCCATATTCTTAAATCTGATGATGTTCTCTAAGGTTAGTTTCTCATTTTTCTAATATTGGTTTTTGTTGCAGCATCGGACTGGCACACTTGTTGGTTGCCTGAGGAAATTGCAGAATTGGTGCTTGAATGCTGCATTTGAGGAGTACCAGCGGTTTGCAGGTGCGAAGTCCAGGACCACTGACATGAGATTTATAGAGGCATTTGACACTGGGCGCTTAAGGCATTGCCTTTACAACATTATTTACCAGTATCAGCGTTATGGATCAAAGAAGAGGCATTTGCTTTACAATGAAGAAAGCATACAGCAGCCCCTGATTAAGTCTTTGTAGGAAGAGTCACCTTTCGGGATCATTATTTTTTCATTGTCCAAAAACATTGTTTCTTTGGAAGTTCTTTAGGACGTGGTAGACAAACTTTCAAGCAACTTATATCTTCCAGAAGTTTTTAACCTACGATTTTACCCAATTTTCAACATGAATACAAGTTTGAGTTACTAGAATCCTGTGTGTCAAGCTTTTACCATTGCCGCTGCAACCTTGTATTGTTAAAATTAGAAAGCATTTGTATTGGTAGGATTAATTGAAACCCAGTTGAGTGAAGAATTTGGCAGTCCGCAAGCTAAGGGGCTTGTTCTTGCTTTCATGGAGAATTAACTCTGGAAAATAATGGTAGCAAGACAGAGATCTGTTCTAAGCTGATGATCATGTCAACAATGAAAGCCAAGGGTGCTAAGCAAGGGCTATGAAGGTGCACCACTGCAACAAAATAATGGTAGCAAGACGTATACCTCTTGGTGCATATTTGTTAAGGTGTGGATGATGGTTCACCTTGTTTTTATATGCTATTTTTTTATGGATAGTTTTGTTATTTTTGTAGATAAAAAAAGAGATCGCTTGTATTGCTGTGTTGGGTTCAGATGACTTCGTCTCTCCAACCATAAAAAAATAAAAATAATCTGTTGATATCGATGATTTAATATAATATATATACATTTTTATTTATATTTTATTGGTACGACACATTGATTTTCTTTAAATAAAATTTCAAATTCGAATTTTGTATATAAAAAATCAAAGGAGTTAATCAATTCAATTTGAATTAAATTTAATTATATATAATTGAATCAGATTTAATTATGTATAATATGGTTGTTGGATATCAAAAATTTATAAAAATATATATATTCTCTGTTATTTATTTATTATCGTATAATTTATTATTCTGTTACAAGGGTATGCTATTGGGCAAGAGGGGCAGGGAGCACCGTAACTAAAAAAAAAAAAAAGTAACTTTACGCATTGGGAAAATTCCGATCATACTCCCACTATTTATCTCCCCCAACAATACAAATCCCAATCCCAATCCCAATCCCCGACCTTGAGTGGGAAACTTTTATTTTTACGCTTCATTGGGCTAGGGTTTTCTCTCATCCCCAACTCAACCCCTCGAAAACCCTAAAAAAATTAAGATTAAGAGGGAGAATATCAAATTGAATTTCAGAAAACCCTAAACGATGACGGGAAAGGCGAAGCCAAAGAAGCACACAGCGAAGGAAATAGCGTCGAAGATCGATGCGGCGACGACGAACAGAGGAGGAGGGAAAGCTGGATTTGCAGACAGATCAGGTCATGAAAAAGGAGGTCATGCCAAATATGAGTGTCCACACTGTAAGACTACCGCGCCTGATGTCAAATCTATGCAGATTCATCATGACGCTCGTCATCCTAAGATTCCATTCGAGGAAGACAAGGTTGTAAATCTCCACGCTGGTCATGTTGCCGAGTCCTCTAAACCTCGTCCTGGTGTTCGTGGTAGCTTTAAGAAATAATTTTTATTTACCGGAGAAATTTCTGTTTTTTAGATATTCTGGGTCCTGTCCTATGCTTGTGTTCTGGTTCTATGGGTGATGATTATGGTGATGCATATGTGTTTTTCATGTGGGTACTGATGGTGTTTTCTGATTATGAAGTAGTATGTGAAGTCTTTTCCTTTGGATGTTGGAAAAGTAATAATCTTTAATTATCTCGTCTGGGTTTTGTGGAATTTAGCCAATTTTTATTTTTATTCTTAATATGATGCAGTATTATGCTAGGTTTAGCTTTTAATCCTTGTCAAGGTTGTTCTGTCGGGTACTCTTTTTTCTTATGTTGGTCTTGATTATAAAGTTATGTGAGAAGTCTGTCTTTTAGAGTTGGAAAAGTAATGATCTTTAATTATTTTACCTTGGTTTTGTGGACTTTAGCCAATTTCAATTTCTTTTTTATTTAATATGATGCGGCAATATGCTAGGTTTTGCTGGAACTAGGTAGCTTTTAATTCTTGTCAAAGTTGCTTTGTTGAGTTCCATTCATGGAAGAGAAGTTTGTAAATCTCCAAGCTGGCCATGCTGCCTCCACCTCTAAACCTCGTCCTGGTGTTGGTGGTAGCTTTGAGAAATAAATTTAACTACAATTTATGTTTTTAGATACTATGGGTTCTGTCATATTCTTATATTCTTGTTTTTATGGTGATGATGATGATGATGATGATGATGCATATGTGTTTGTTTATGTGGGTGCTAATGATGTTTTCTAATTAGGAAGTAATATGTGGAATCTGTCTGTTGGAAGTTGGAAAAATAATAATCTTTAATTATATTATCTTGGTTTTGTGGAATTTGGCCCCCTTTTTTTTTTAAATATAATGCTGTATTTTACCAGGTCTTTGAACCAGGTAGCTTATAATCATTGTCAAGTTTATTTTCTTGAGTAATCTATTTTCTTTTGTTGGCCCTGATTATCATTTATTTATGGTGTGTATGTGCAATAATAATATTTGAGGTCTGTCCTTCGGAAGTTGGATAAGTAATAGTCTTAAATCTTATCTAGGTTTCATGAAATTTAGCCAATTCTATTTTTTTTATTATAGTGTTTTTTTTTGGGGGGGGGCTAGGTAGCTTTTAATCCTTGTCAAAGTGTACTCTATTTTCTTACATTGGCGGATTGTCCATTATTTATGTTGTGTATGTGCAATATATGTATATGTGATGTGAATCAAATTCTGTAATAACCACTACCTATCTTCTAGGTAATGGGAACCAGATATTTCTTAGGAGGTATGGTTATTAGTTAGATGGGGATTGCTTGCACATCTATGAATTGTTTTCTTCATGTTCATTCTTTTTTATTGTGCTTAATTATGTTTGAGATGATGACCCTGTTGGAGTCTGCCTTATCGAGTGCTTCTTATCACTTACAAATGCTGTTAATTTCAAAATATATAGATGAGTCAATGACATCTTCCTTTTGATCTTACCTCAGCAAGTTGGATTGCTAGGTACTTGAGGAGGAAACCGCTGCCCTGAAGCTTGATGCTGTGTATATCTCAGTTTGCTTTTGTTAGTAGTCTTGCACAAGGCTTTGGATCAATCTAGGTACTTCAAATTTTTACGGAACAGACACGCAAGGTAGACTTATGATACTTGAAGCTAGAGATGTACACAAACTATGAAGATAGATAAGAAGATTTGCTTAGGATCCAAAGCTCTGAGCTTTTTGATTTTTATAGAGAAAAGCTAAAATTGGAAAGAAGCCCCTGGTCCTAACTGTTCTAAAACAAAAATTTAGTTCGGCAAGTGAAATTCAAATTTTGGTTGCCTTTGAACTTTTGTATTGTTGTTAGGCTGTGTCATTTAGAAGCATTCTTTTGGCTTTCCTGGTTGGATGTTCTTTGCTTCTTCCTTCAGTTTTAAGGTTTCAGCCATTGGTGCTGCTTCTCCAATCAATGAGAAAGATCAGTACACCCAATTCAGATTTGGCTTTTTAAAGTTTGTTTCTTTGGTGACACGGTTTGGTTATTGATATTGGCTGATGCGAGGATATGGCAGCTTCTTGAACTTGTTTCAGACTTGCATCCTTTGATATTGGTTTCATGGTAAAACGAAATTATGTGAAATCAGGTTTGTTGTTTATTCACTGCATCAAGGACGTGTTGGTATCTCTGAATTTGCAGATGATGACATTGGTCCAAGTGATCATAAGATGGAAGAGGTGAATTTCTGCCACATTTTGGTATAACCACTTTGCTGCAGCCTGAATTTATTTACCACCAGTCTGGTATTTGGCATCTTCTAATTGCTTAAATTTTTTGCTTTTTCTTTATTGAGGATTTACTAATACTGATGGTGTGTAGTGCAAGCACAAAATTCTCTATTATTAATTAAGGTTTATAGATTGTACATATAAGGGGTATCTTTCTTGACTGCTCTATCCTTATTTCATAGGTCAAGTTGTGAAGTTTGAACTTAGTGTTGTAGAGGAGCACCAATATTTGCATCCCTTCAGGTGAATAGTGATTGCTGGTGGTTTAAAATTTATGAAACATATACATGTTAAAATAAATAAAAAAATATGTATTTTTTACCTTTTTTATTCCCGAAGAGGCTCATATACAGAATGCCTCGATATAATCCTTAGAGCGGGAGATTCAATTAACTGAGATTCAAAAGCTAAAATTTCACCTCTACGATCGATTGGCTAGGTTTAGCCAAAGCATTTATAAGACAACCCAAATAAGTCTTACGGACGAGTATTTGAGCAATTTTTTCTGTTATTGAATAAGACAAAATAAAAAAGAAGGAAAATAATATAAGACTAAAATAATATTTATATTTTTATATTATAATAAGAAAATATTGCATTTATTTCCAAGGAAAATTTGGATCCCAATTTGATGGGTTAGCATGAGCTTATCCACGTGGTTATGTACTCTTCGAATAGGATTCTATTTTCTAAAAAATCCTGGTTTGCTGAAATGGATTTTGGATCGCAATTCATCACCATCTTGCCTGCTTTCGATTGATGACCAGCTATTATGTTAGTGTTGACCTAAAGATCAGTTTGTCATGTCTAGAGTAACTTTTATCCGTTGAGTGACAGCTCTTTTACTCGGCACCGTCGGATCACTAAGGCCGACTTCATCCTTACTTGACGGTACTTTGATATTTCTCATTTTCGGAAAGTTGATTATATCTTATGTATAATACCTTTTAATTCGGATGGATAAATATTCAGAATTATATAATTAATATTACTTATTCAATAAACTTTGCCATTGGGTTTTATTTTTTAATACCTTTTTCTCTTCAATGCTTGTTATGGTTTAATCTAACCCTGATGCCATCTCCAAAGTTATGCTTATGGGGCTTGTGTTCAGTCCAAGACTGGAATTGACTGTGATGATAATGTTCCACCCAATTTGACCATATTCAGATTTCTGCAATGAGACTCAGCCCCTCAGGAGTGGTAGCTTAAGAAGTAGAGGTTTTAGGATGTACAAAGGGTTTTAGATTGCAATTGGCATTGTGGTTCAACCATACGTGGAGTGGCTTGTTCTTGTCTACCAAAACTTTGGCAGTTGTTCTTTAACCTATTATCTGTTATCTGGGTATCCTACTTAGCTCTGGTACTTGGGTCTTCTTCTTGCTTACGATGCTTCCAATTTGTCCGCCATTAATTTACTCAATTTGCATATTAGAGCATCTGGGGATCCATTAAAGATCATTCATGTTCTCTGATGTGAATTCGGTGCCAGAAGGGGTTGACAACAAAGTGTGCGTGGTTTGATTTGTGTAATGCAAGCTGAACTTTAGAAAGGTTTCTTTTTTCTTTTGGGGGGGGGGGGGGAATGATAAGTAGTTTACGCGTCAAATTGCATCCATCTCATACGGCAGATTCGAATTGTCCTTCTCTTACTATAATCTTTGCATATCATTTGTGCCACTGGGTCACAGATGCAGAAGCAGATAGAAGAAGGAAGAAGGAAAGAGGGAGAGAGGAAGAAGGAGATGAGGAGGGGGGAAGAGAGAGAAAAATATTTGTTTTTATAATTTATTTTAACGTATGGATATTTACGGTAATTCTGTTTTTGCTTTTATTATTATTATTATTATTTTAAGTTTTGTAACAACTCAGCAATGGTAAGACCCTTTGTTAAAGTGCGAACTAAATGAGAGTAAATTGCAGCTTAAACTTCATAGTAAAGTTCAAATGCATGCGTTGCTGAGTTTTGTTTACAGGTATAGAGAGAGAGAGAGAGAGAGAGAGAGAGAGAGAGAGAGAGAGAGAGGATGGTTCATGTTGCATTGTTGCAAAGTAAGAGCCAAAAATTTTCGGTAGGCAAACATGGGTGATATGGTTTAAATGAGTATAATATTTATTATTGATATTGTTTTATTTTTAAATAAATATTATATTAATATTTATATTTTGTGATATTTAATATGGTAGGATTGATGGAGGAGATTTATTAAGAAAAGTGAAGAAAAATAAGTAAAATTGGAGTAATTATGTAAAGGTGGAAATTGGACAGCAATATTTTTTCATCAGCATGTGTGCACGTAGATTACAAAAGGTAATATAAGAAGATTTTGAAGATTTACTGTAATAAAATTTCTTTCTCAATTGCACGTTCAATGAAAAATTTGGATGAAATTAGAGATATCAAAGATTTTGAAAATTTTTATTTCATTCCTAATATTTAGAAAAATAAATTTTTGAAGATATAAATTTCAACATATTTTATTTTTTAAGAATTTTTATTTTAAATTTTTAGAATATTATCTTTTAGAGATTTTTATTCCTTTTTAAAAATAGGAAGGAATTTTATGGTTAATATAAAATTAATTTAAATAAGGAAGGAATTTTATGCTTAATACTCCTATATACATAAATATATAGGAGTGTTATACATGATTAGGAGACACTCTAGAGTGGTGTGCAACCCTAAAGGGGGCAGCAGCTGGCTGCAAGGGTAAAGAGCACAAAGGCTCCGGTCGAGAAGAGAAGTTTTCCTTGTTATTTTTTATTTTTTGGAAGTAATAATATTATTTGTGAGTTTTTTTTTTAATTGAATTCATTTTAATTTTTTTTCTAATAAAAATATTATTAAAATCTTAATAAATAATGATTGTGAAATTTAAATGATTTTATTAACTTGATATTTATGGATATTTATTTAATCTTTATACTTAATATTTATAATTGTTTTGAGATTGTCTATATTTAATAACTCTAAAATAATCTATAACTATTTAAAAATAGTAAAATTTATATGTTTTTAATAGAGTGGTAATTGATATAGTTTTATAACCTTACAAGCGGTAAAACTTATGTCAAGAGATTAGATAATCTAATTTAACTAAATCTATGTTAGAATTTATTGGTTAGAATTGAGTTTCTCTAAATCATAATATTATAGGAACACTAAATCTAACGAGAATCTCTTGGGTTGTTTTTTATTAGAAAAGTGATTAACGATAGTATTTTGATTATGGAATAAATAATGAGAGATTGATCGTTTCATAGTATTTAACTGATATAACCAATTTATTTACATAATATTAAGTAATTTTTATATCGATAATCAATTAAGTATATCAACATGAAAATAATTTCTTTAATTAGGTTTTTTTTATCTTCGATAGTAATTCTTTTAGTTGAAGTTATTTTATTGTCATTCCGGTTATTCTCATTGTTTGAATTACTTTGTTATGTTTTAGATAATTTTCACAAATCCCATATAATTTTATTTTATTTTAAAAAAAATAGATCCGCCGGTGCTCGTGCAAATTTCCTGTTGGCTAATATGGGGAAAGAAAAAAGAATTTTCACCCAAAAAAAAAAAATATGGGGAAAGAAAAAAGAATATCTATCAATGAGATGCCGACAAACCGGAATGATTTAATACGCTACTCTACTAATGACAGAAAAGGGTGTAACTATCTGTATGCGACTACAAGGAAGAAAAATAAAGCTGGGAAATCATCTGGGACTGACTAAAGGCTTGCAGGGAAGTGATTTGCAAATCTACTAGTCTCGCCGATTGCCCTATTTCAATTTGGATCAAAACCCCCAATAATCCGGTGATAGAATGATGAAGATGATGACACGTTTGAATGATCCACCATTTGGAGATGGTTTTCATAGAAATTCTCATGCTTCTCTTGTTTAGGCCTTAGGAATCTCATGCCATTATCCTTATTCTGTTGTTGTCCTGCATGAAATGACTGAACCGAACCCATTCCTTTCGCATTAGGACCGAAGTCGAATCCTGTCAAAGGAAGGTTAACGGGTCTGGAAATATTCAAGGGCAATGGCATTTGAAAATCCGGGACTGTTAATCCTATAGCAGCAGTTTGATGGGCATAAGGCATGGTGTTTGGCAAGGAAGGAAACTTCAATCCATAAATGGAAGTCCCAAATTTTATATCACTGCTATATGTCCCAAGAAAGTTAGGTTTGATGAAATCTGTATCAAATTCTGGTTTTCTGTCAAAATGAGGAGTTAGATCTTGAGCTTGTTTTTCAGACTTGGGGATGTTGGAATTTCTGGGCAATAAGTTCAGAGGGGCATTTTGGGAGGCTAATAAGTTTGCTCCATTTGAGTTTAGGTGATTCCCATTTCTTGCTGTGGGCACTTCATGGTTGTGTTTTCCTTCATATGTTGTTATTACTGACTTCAAATTGTGTGAGGCTCTTTCCACATGTTTCCTCACTGAACATCCTGCACTTGTGCACTTGTAGTAGCTCCTGTTAAAGACAATAAGAATCAGAGAGAGAGAGAGAGAGAGAGAGAGAGGAGGTAGATCAAAACAGTAGAAGATGTACCTAGGATTAGGGTTTCCCTTGACAACTTTTTGTCCATATTTTCGCCAGCGGTAACCATCATCAAGTATGTCCACCTCACTCTCTATTTGGACGACCACCCGCGGTTCACGGATAGCCCTAGAAGCCATATTTGAGTCCATGGAGCCAAATTCTTTCTTCCTGAAAAGAGGAGTTCATGCAAAGGATTATTTCCAAACTTACATGTCTGTCAAAAGTACTATTTCAGATATGGAAAGTAATATACCTTCTTTTTGATTCAGAATCTTCTTCATCAGCATCATCACCAAGTGACAAGCTTCCTTGAGTAGCCCCATCTTCATCATCATCATGATTGCCGGGTGTAGATGAGAGCTCTGGTGCCTCAAGTGGTTCAAATACACCTAAAGATCTTCCATGAACAGTTGAAAATGGATCAGAAAGCTCGGTGACTATGGAAGTTGAAGATGATCTTTCAAATCCGTCAACTCTCCAATCCAATCCTACCTTGATATCCTTGGAACCCGGTTGAATATTTCTCCACATCAAGCCATCCTCTATTTTCAACCCGGATCCTTCACTCATCTCTGACATCTCATTTAGTGAGAATACAGATCCAAGCGCTGATCTGCGATTTGGCTGAGGTTTTGGATGATTATGAGCACCTTTATATATGATTTCTGTTATCTGTCCATCATGCGAACGCTCTACCTTTTTCTTCACCTGACAATTTGGATGTGTACATTTGTAGTAGCTCCTCGGGTACTCACTACCTTTTACTTGCTTCTGCCCATATTTTCTCCAATTGTATCCATCTTCTGAAGTCCTAACCATCCCAGTAGGGTATGTCCCTCTTTGTCCTTCCTCTGCGGTTTGATACTCTCCATCGGCAGACTCATTCATCTGTGGCATTTGTTCACTAGATCCATTAGAAGGACTTGTTTTCAATGCGATGCAGTTGGGATCAAGGATGATGTTGTCTGAAAGTTTCCCGTCATTTGCTGAATTCGCAGTGAAGCTCTTGGCAGTCATATCATTAAGAAACTCTGCAGAGAAATCAAGATCCACTTGAGGTTGTACCGGAGTGAAATCTTGGTACCCCATTTCAGGTTCCATGTTCTGTACAAGGATTAAAATTACACCCTGTTCACTCTAAAATCAATAAAAAAGCCTAAAAGCAAAAAAAGGAGGAAGTGGCATTTACCTGATTGTCCAAGCCAGATAAACATGGCAGAGAAACAGGACCTCCATTAATCTTGAACTTTAGAGATGAACAGATGCTAGCATTCGTGATATCCTCATCATGCATGAGAGGGGATGATGGAAAGGTTCCGGTGGTGGGAGAGGACTGTGCATAAAAGTTATATAAGCAAATGAAGATTTATGTCATAGGGACCTGAAAAAGGTATTTTTAAGGTTGAATCAAATCAACCACGTTTATCCTAGATCCTTAACAATATAAGACCAAAAAACCAAATCAAGGAAAATAACATTGGCAAATCCGAAAAGGGTACCTGAGAATTGAGTAAAAGGATGGGCGAATCGAGCAATTCATCAGGACTGATTCCGGCAGGTATAGTGATAGGGGAAGAAGATATAGGACCTGAGGCATCGAAACTGCAGTTTTCTGCCCTTCTCTCTGCACTGCTCCTATTGAATTTGCTCCTAATTGTTGAATCAACTTCCATTTTAACTCCAACCATCTTACCTGAATCAGCTAATCTATCATTAGTACTATTACTTATCTCATGATTGTCATTAATAGCATTCCACTCATTCAATATTTCTTCTCCATTTTCCTCCATTTTTGTCCGACTGTTTACAAGTCCAAACTATACTTCTTCATTGAACTAGAATTCCTTTGGTTTCAGCTCCATCAAGAAAACTAGAAATGTGCTTGAAATGAAAAATCAAGAAAACCCCCACCCAAAATCCTCTAAAATTCAGCTCAAGAGCTTAACAAGAGTTCAAGGAAGAAAGACTCTTATGACCCAGAAATTGAGAGAGAGCGCTATGTCATGGGGGAATTTAACATTGTGGGATTTGCCAGGCTATTGGTTCGCCTAAAAATCCCATGTGGAGGTTTAGTTTTGTTTAGATACATAAAAAATAAAACAAAATACAATCTTAAATAAAGTTGAGCTCAGCCATATTTTTCATGTTGGCACGTGCCAATTACCAACACATGTTAAAAATCGACCAGAACAAGAAAAGGAATTTGCATAAAAATTGGATTTCGTTGCACAATCTAGGGGGAGATTACTTCGGATCTCCTTCGTGGGTTTCCATTTTGCCTTTTTGGTTGAAACAAAATTTTACCAAACTGATTTATGAGAGAGAGAGAGAGAGGTTATGATCATGATGTGTCCAAAGTAACAAGTTTTTAGCTCATTTGTGGTTCATAAATCAAATGCCGAAATTCCCATATGGTAGGGAAGTTTTGAAACAACCTGGACCTCTGCGTGGCTCTTGCTTCTATTGACAACGTGACCATCTCTCCTGTGAGAAAATTTAACATGCCCCACTTGCTCATTTGTTCATTAGTACACTATATATTATAAATTTGACTAATCTATCAAAATCCCCCATACTAATATTTTTTTCATAATTCATTTTGTGAAATATATATATTTTTTAATTCGTGTCTTGGAATTATTGTACAATTTATATGACAACTCGGTTTTTGACTTATTTTCCCGACAAATAAGAGGCTAAAAGAGCCATTTCCACCACAAGCAGAAGGGTGAACACTTTACATGCTAATAATGAAAGGAAAGCTTACGAGTTAGATCATTTAATTATTTTTTAGATTCGAAACTTATGAATAAATAAAACATCATCGAAAGAGTTGATTTGTATATAAGGTTTTTTAAATATTTAAATTGAATTAATCGGAATATAATTTTATATACGATTGGTAAAAAAAAAATAGAAAGAAATAGCCGTGAAATATGGTTTAAGCACACCTAAACTTCGTTGGTGGCAGCTATGGTTGAAGGTTGGCACTCTCTATGGCGGAGATTGGCACGACAACCCATGCTCTTTACCTCTATACCCTGCACCTCCGCCATTCCTCCTTGTGACTAACCAACCTTTCATTATACGCCCCCCCCCCCCCACCTCTCTATCAAGATATGAATGAAAAGGACCATGTTATGGGCCACTTCCTTGGGTTCCTGGTTCGGGAATAAGCTACTCCTTGCTATCTTAAGTCAAAATTTCAAGAAGACCTAGAGAGAGAAATCGGCCCTCGCAATAGAAAAGGAGGATACACAAACAGGAATGTTGATTGGATTGTTTCAGAGATAGAGAGATGGAGTGAGGACCGAGTTGGAAAAGAAAGAGAGAACGGTCGATTAACGTGAGGTCTTTTGTAAGAACAGGTGTCAACTCCTTGTCACGACGTCTCAGTTCCCTCCCATGCAAAATACAGGGATTAGCAGCCAAGTAAGCAGAAAACGAAAAACCCTTGTCTTCTCTCTCTCATGTCTAGACATCCGAAAACCTTCGACGACGTCACCATCTGTATACCCATGGAAGCAGAGGCAGAAGAAGAAAACTATCCCTTCAAACAAACAAAACCAATATCTTGGCAGCATAACTTGATCCTCTCTTTCTCCTCCCCTATCTATCTCCACTTCTCCATGGCCTCTGAGTCCTTCTACATGGCTGATGACTCCAAACACCGCATCGAGTCCGCCATCCAGACGGCTCCTTCCGGGCTCACCGGCTGCGGGACGGTGCTACTGAAAAGGCTGACAATAGGACTTCTGGGTGCAGCCTATGTGGGTATGGTGCTTCTGATGCTGATAGTTGTGGCAGCTCTAGTGGGATTTTGTTTGGTGCAGATATGGGTTGAAGAGTCCGTGTTTGTGAGGGAGAGATTGTACTTTGACTACACTGATGCTCATCCAAAGGCTGTCCTCTCATTTGGTGGGTTCAATGGATTTCTCAAGAAGGGCGTTCCTGTTGGGCACACTTTTCATGTATCTTTGGTTCTCTTCATGCCTGAATCTAAATACAACATAGAGCTCGGAATGTTTCAGGTGATCATCAATTTTGAGTACATCTGGTATTTTTGCCATTGAAATTCTTGATTTTCTTAGTGATTTCGTGGCAAATCTGAAATAGAGATATTGATAATGCAGAACAGTTTGAGATTTTAGGTTTCATCCAAATCCCTACTTACATGCGAAGACATGCACGACTCTGAACATAATCTAAGATCCCATTCTTATAATTGCACTAGAGCTTAGGCCCTAGTTTCTGGACTATGTGCACATGTGATGAGTTTGCTGGTTCAAATCTGAAAAGCCCACCCTTAACAAAAGAAAAAGAAAAAAGTTTGAGATTATGAGTACATCAGCATTGCAAAACTGGCTCCCTTCATCAGTCGTCAAGAACTTAACACTTAGCCTCGAGCAGTATGCATTCTATAGCAGAAATCTGGGAATGGATTTGGCATGATCATATTCAATATTACGCATTCACGGGCATTTTTGAGCTTTTCCTACCATGTCACAGAGAGTACAATGAATGCCAAATTAGGGTAAAGCATGATGAATGGAATCAGAGAACCTCCACAAGGGAACTTCTTTCTTTTGAGTAGTTTGCAGAAAGTCCTCAGTCCTGTAAATTTTTAGGGCATGTTCACACATATCTTATATTCATCCTTGAATGATGATAACCACCCTACTACAAATAGCCTAAGTTCATTTTTGCATAAAGAAATAGCTGAAGAATGTCGGTCAAATACTAAGCAAGATGGTCACCACACCATTCTATTGGTTTAACCGTTTGCTGGATTCAGTTAACTGCAGAACTGGTGGCACAAAAAGGAAAAGTAATAGCACAATCCAGTCGACCATGCATGATACGATACAGGAGCCTCCCACTTCGCCTTATGCATTCAGTTGCTATGAGTGTACCTCTGATACTAGGAATTTCGAGTGAAACACAGAAGATTTTTGTGGACATAATGAGACACAAGGAAGGGCACCCAAGAACAGAAGCAATCATAATAAAGATGATTCCGCGAGCTGGGACTTCATACCTTCCACAAGTGTATGAAGCAGAAATCTTCATGAATTCCCAACTCCCTTGGAGAAAGCAAGTCCTGAGGAGCTGGAGATGGACGTTCTATGTCTGTACATCATTAAACATCTACATGATTTTTCTTGCAACCCTTGTGTGTTGCTTTAAACCACTTTTCTTCCCAACTATGGTTACAGTATCAGGATTTCGTAACCTGATAGACCATAGAGGAAGAGCCGTGGCCAAAGAGGAAGTGCCAAAAGAATCCCAGGCCAAAAGTTGGGAGAGTATTGAGAATTCAGAGGCATTTAGAAGATGGCAGCGAAGGAGAACCAATAGGAAGGAAGCTTTAAGGCATGGAGCTTTGTCAGTAGGTGCTGATTCATCTGCTTCCAGTACCACTACAAAAAGAGCTGCTACCAGTACATCTGCTGAATATCTTGATGACTCCAGTACCACTACAACAAGAGCTGATACCAGTACAGCTGCTGAAGATATTGATGACTCCGAATCCGTTAACTTCAGAGGCTGAGTTGGTCTAGATAGGTATCAGCTTTGTACACTCAAGTAAATTGGGACTAGGTATATATGTGTGTTTTCAGATTTTAAGTTTATTAATACTTGCATGGAGATACATATTTTGCGGTTCATAGTGTATGTCTGAACAGATGGCATCACAAAGATTCAGGGACCTTTATTTGCATATTTCTTGGAAAGATGGAAAAGAACAAAAGGATACCTAAAACTTGATAGAAATTAAAGAGAAGAACCATCATCCTTAAAAAGGCAAAACTCAATTATTTTACAGTGTTTTTACCATATTATTGAAAATACTTTTATCACAAGTAATATGGCATTCATTAGATTATGAATGTGCATAATATCATCATTGCAGATTAAAAGTACAGTACACAACAGCACAACTATGGCGGAAATTTAGCAAATGAGCCTTTGAAAAAGAGTAGAACCTACAAACCCTTAAAAAGTGGCACTTAGGAAATTATACGCAGACCAAAAGCTCAGATAGACAATTCTACTTGTGAAACCAGGATTCCATCAGTGTCTGCATAGAGCCATTCACCATCAGAGATTCGTGTCCCGGCAATAGTAATTGGAACATGTTTTTCCCCAATGCCTTTTTTGTTGGCCTTCATAGGATGGGAAGCAAGAGCTCGCACGCCAATATCACAGCCATTAATCTCATCAACATCTCTTATGCAACCATTGACAACTATACCAGCCCATCCATTATTCTGAGCTTGCTGCACAGGATTGCCTCCTAATATCGCACAGCGCATACTACCACCTCCATCAACAACTAGAACTCTCCCATTGCCTTTCTCCTCTAGAAACTCGCGAACCAAAACATTGTCCTCAAATACTTTAAGAGTGACTATTGGCCCTGAGAATACTGGACGCCGGCCATATATATTGAAAATTGGTTGGAGTGCACGGAGCTCACCACTTTGTATCAACTGTGGGTTCGCATCAC
Source organism: Dillenia suffruticosa (assembly GCA_033439265.1). Taxonomy (NCBI): domain Eukaryota; kingdom Viridiplantae; phylum Streptophyta; class Magnoliopsida; order Dilleniales; family Dilleniaceae; genus Dillenia; species Dillenia suffruticosa. The sequence goes on along the minus strand of JAVTVX010000018.1, from coordinate 457,406 downwards.
AGACTTCAGCGGTTGCAACCAAGGCCATAGTATTCTAAGAACCTGCAGAGAAACAACATTAAAACGAAACAACTAGAATGTCAAAATCCACCCCCCACAAAAAAAAGAACTAAAAAACAACAATCATGATGAGACCAAGCTCTCTCTTTTAGCTAGCTTCCGCAATAAGTGATTCAGTCAATCAATCAAACTCTATAGACAATTTCCTTTGAAGACCAAAAGAGAACAAATAAATAAAGTGAAGAAGTGATGTGGAGTCGGAGACTGCCTCTAAGCAACTCACGGAGGGCAAGCTTAAAAGGTTTCAATGAGCTTCTTCCCAATAAGATATAACCTAGGATACAAGATGAAATGGAAGAATATGAAACAATGTTACTAATCTAGACATTCACCTAGAGAGATTAAACCATACAAGAGGAAGCAGGGGAGAATCTTTCTGAAAACCAGTGATGATAGTTTTATAGCCTGCCCAATTTACAGGCACAAAAGGCACATCTACGGTAACTCTTCCACGGAGCATTAGTCAAGGGATGTGATTCTTAATAAGTTCTTACAAGAACCTAGCTTGGTTGAAGTAGAATCAACAGAACGGCAAGAAGGCCACGGAGAGCTGAAAAGCTTGAATCTCTTATCTGGCAAGAATAGACGCACATGGGACATGAACATGTCAAATTTATAAAAATTTTATAAATGCCCTTTGTATGTTATTGCATTTGACAGTCCTCATGGCTCAATCTGAAACTTAACTGGAATTTCTAGAAATGACCATGGTGGACATATCAATGGCAAAGTTGGATCAACAAACGGCAAGATCTCTAATCTAGGAAGAACAGACACACATGGGACATAACATATTGCGTGAACATGACAAATTTACAAAAATTTTATTCCATCACAAGAAACCAAATATTATATTATGTCCGTCATCGATATGTCCATGGCCATTTCTAGAAATTCCATTACAACATGGTTTAAGATTGAGCCATGAGGACAACCATGGTTCACAATATCATTCGAAGAGGATTGAGGAAGTAACACATCGAATCAAAATATTTGAAGCAGATGTGTTTCTTCTACATGGCTTCAACCCCGCAAGCCTAAACAGTCCCAAACAGCTTACATCATTAGAGACAATAAAATTTAGGACAAAGATGTAGAAGAAAATAAAAAAAGGGTTGTGGGGTTTACTCAAAATACAAATCGAGTGGGTTAAATCAAACAATCTAGGATACAAACCAAGGTTCTAGTTTGAGTCGGACCCAATTTATCTCAGCTTCCAAGTACAAAGAATTTAACTTGCTACAAGCTCACTTCATTCGTTTGATGTTTGATCATTCTACGACTCCAATCAGCTTATATAAACTAGATAGCATTTTCCCAGGAATTATATGTACAGTCCATGCATCAATCATCGTACCCAAATGGATTTTCTAATTATGTAACCTGCAATTTTGAAGGTTCAGTTTACATGGGAATTACAAATCAAAGTAAACGCAAGCATCTAAAGAGCCAATTTAGGGTCCTCATAGTCATCATTTGCAATTTAAAAGGAATAAAAAACATTAGCGAGGGAGAAATTAACAGATCCTGAGAGGATAGAAAGGAATTTCGCGGAGAGAGAGAGAGAGAGAGAGAGAGAGAGAGAATCCAAAAACAAGTGACATACCTTGGGAATTGAATTGAGATCCGCTGGAATGTGCAGATACGAGGTAAGAGCCCCCTGTTGCTAAACCACTGGATGTGTGTGTACGCGTCGCTTTTATGGAAATTCCCAGGAGAGAGAGAGAGATTCATAAAAATAGAGTGAAGGGAACATGATGGTGATGGAAACGCGACGCGTTTTAATGTTGTGCTCGAAAACATTTGAGAAAATAGTTTAGCTTATTTAATATAAACCAAATGGTAAAATTATATTTTGTATTTGAAATTAAAAAATATAATATGGAATTATATTGAATTTATTTATTTAAAATAATAAAAAACAAATTTTTTAATTTAATTTTGAATCCATCTAGTTAAAATAATAAAAAGTAAAATGTAAAATTTATTTCTAAATATTATTATAGATAAAATTATTATTTTCTCTGATGACCAAAATGATAATTATAGTATGAGACATTATCTGGTTATCGTCTAGTATGAGACTTTGAGAGCGGACGGCTGCCCACAAGCCACCAGTACACTCTTGTGCATTGTAGTATGGTGCCATTTTCTGGACTCATGCATGCATCTTTTCCTTCGTGTCAATTGTCATTATGCAGACTTAGCCATTGGATTGGCCTTACGTTTTCTTCCTCTTGATTCAATGCCCCCATCAATTTTCCACCCTTCTATTTCTGGTTTGAAGCGAGTAAATGCTCCTCATACATCTTGAACCTGATTTTTTTTATTATACAAGAATAGTAAAAATTATAAAAATACACATTCACGAAAATTCGAATGCTAAATCTTAAGAAAAACATTTAAACAAAATATTTTTATCATAGCATTTACAACTCTGGTGTTCATAGAAGGACACGTTATAATCCTCTGGAAGGACACATTATAATCCCAATTATCACCGCCATTATATTGTTTTGCCATTATATTGCCCAAATTTGTCCAATTAAAAATTGACTTTTTTTTTGTTTAAAAAATAAATAAACCAGTCAATTTGCTGTTGGAAAAGTTAATTCTTTGGGTAAGTACAACCACCGCCCAAGACATCCTGTCCAGAGTTTTGCTTGCATTTTGGCAAATAAAACAATAAGTCCTACTAGCATCTGCCATTGGAACAGTGAGATGAGAGGATCAAACAAATGCGAAATTCATTGCCGACACATGGTTCAAATGATAGAGAAATGCAACACCTACAACAGCCAGCTTTCCTGGCACTCCCAATTTCCTATTTTATTGTCATTAAAAGTGCTTTCAAGCAATCAATAGCTAAGCAAGTGGCGAAACTGCTTGGTGCTCTTAGGTCAATTTATGAATGGTTTTCATGTCAGCAATCTCCGGGAGAGTCCCTTTCTCTAGATGATCCCACCACTTGAACATGAAATTGTCCACCACTAGCCTGAACCATGGGGAAAGTTTCAAACCTTCTTCACCAGCATCTGCTTTTCTGATGAGCTCTTTCAGCTGTTCCCGGTTCACGTATTTCACATCAGCAACCTCATCAGGATTTGGTTTCATGTTGGCATCCCGGACAATGAAGAGCAAGTAATCAACTACAAATATGAAGGTTAAAAGCCCATCATTGAGACAAAAAGGAAAAGCATTTTAATGGCCAGAACTATGCTTTTTACATAGAACTACCAGGACATGTGTAAGACAATAACTAGACAACCTGCCATCCTAGCAAGTATCTACAAACTATAGTTGGCATTTCTTTTCTCAATCTTACCGAGTCCAGAGGGACACTGCATGAGGACCAATACAATTTTAAACAAGAAAACCAGCCAAACCCATGTGGAAAGACTAAATGATGTGAACTTGAAAACATGTCAACAACTATGAGGAGGTCTAGTAGAAAATTAAGTTTGAAGTATTACTTTCATGTTCGCCCCACTTGCCATCAGATGGTGCCTTGTACAGTATACGACCTAGTGGCATGAACTCATCAACTGGTACATCCTCAGCCTGGATACCGAGTTCATCCAAAAGCTTCCTCTGAGCTGCATTCCTAACCCCTGGTATACAATGAAAGAGAATCTATTGAGGGAAAAATTCTAGCTAGTTGATCAATTATTTGAGCACTTAAAATCAACATTGTAATTATGAGATACCAAGAGCTTTTTCATCAATAAGCTCTGATTCACGGTACAGAGGGTGGCTGCAGCAGGTGTTTGTCCAGACCAGAGGGAATGTCACCTTTGTTGCAGACCGTTGCTGCCAGAAGACATATATTAATAATCAATACACAAACTCTCAATCAGCACTGCTAATGCACTTGCAACAGACCACTTCAACAAAGTGGCCGTGACAAGAAGTAACAAGTTAATGAAGCAAAAAGACTTCCAAGTTGCATTCAAATTCTTAAAAACACAATATTTAGTAAATGATGTCATGATTACAAGAACTAAATAAAAACGATGTCGGAATGTTGAGGATTGATATCTGAGAAGACCTCATATCAATATGGTTAAAGTATGCATGATCATAGAGTCCAACTTGTGGTTTACCAAACTGAAAGATCACCCCTAATTTTTTTCCAAAATCTTGCTGCCACGGCTTGAAATTCATCATGTATAGAATATATACTACATCCTACCAATGTAAAAGTTTTTCCATCCATTATTTTTACCTCCCTTTTCCTTTTCCTTTTCCTCTGCTTTAATTTCTCCTCCTAAGCATCAGACATGAATTCTCCATTTCAGAATAACACAATAAAATACCAATTATTATAAGGTTATTTTTCTGGCAATTGATTGCCTCGGATATATGTGGAGAGGAAAAAGAAGGGCCTAAGTGTGCTCTCTTCCAGCTTGATGTCATTGTCAAGCCCATGGTCATTATAAGGAAAAGGAGAACCCAAGTATGTTCTCTTCCAGCTTGATGTCAAGTTTATGGTCATTATCTTGTCACAAGATACAGACTGAATAGTGTCTCCATTAGAGTATCTTCAGTATCTCCATAAGTTTATGCATGCCAGCTGGTTTTTCCTCAACAACAGATTTTAGAAGGTGTATGCAACATACACCTGGAGTCATGACCTGAATCTATTAATTACAGGCAAAAGATGCAATTGTTTTTAACAGAACACAGACATGAATATAATATCATTTCATCATTTCAGTGAACAAAATTCTACAGTCATAAATTAGCGATTCCATTCTAAAGATCGATATAAATCTTTCATTATATATCATCACAGTATAACAATGAATAATCACAACACTGAAAAGACTGAACTTTTAAGTTCTATCATCTGCACATATCACTTGCAAGATTCATGCCATCACTTACAACTTATAAAGCTTAGACCACATACCTGAAGAAGCAATTCATATTTGGAGTTAAACAGAAAGACGCTAAAAGCTCTGTGTAGCAAATTTTCAGACTCAATCTTCTCCATCAAATGACCTGAAAAGTTATTGTGGTATATGAATGTGAGCTTCTAATAATAAGAAACATAGGCTGAAGCTAGAAATGCCACTTACAGTTGTATTTAGAATCGTGGCCAACGACTCGATCATTCTCGTCTACAAGAATACATCTGTAGAAGGTACATTATGAACAACCATTAGCAAAAAAAAAAATATATATATATATATATATATATATATATATATCTGTTATTAATATTATGGTAAATGATTCTAAAATATTTACTGCAAGGATGATAAACAGAAAGGCCTGCTGATATTACTACTAAAATCCAACTTGCACAGAAATTGCCAACCCACTTAACTTGGCAATAGATCAATTTGCAAACACCTAAGTGTAAACTTATCATTTAACACAATCCAGCAAGTTTCACAATTCCAGGGATTAAAGCCATATAACTATGTCCATTCCTTTAATAGTGACGTATACACAAAAAAGAAAAGTCATAGTTGTTCCCAAACATGGACAGAAAGATAATAATAATAATAATAATAATCTTCTCCTTGTCCAAAGGAGCAGGATTTGGGCATTAAATGACGCCACTGAAACTGTGTACAATAAGGTGAAACAACCCAATATGGGACCTTTTGTCTGTTTGAGGGACAAATTAAACAGGTGTGAAATGCAACCCCTCTTGCCTTTTGGGTCTCTTTTGTGCTCTCGCAGGCTATTGATTAGCAGGGAAACAGTTTAGCCAACCTAATTCTTTCTAATGTTGGATGCCCAAAAACATTGTAAATAAAGAGCTGGGAAAATTTCCCCGGAAATATGGCCGTAAAACAACATCAAAAAACACCACTTTTCTACTATTTATATTAATAATAAGCTCCCTAAGCAACCCCATATATAATAATTAAGATCCAACATTAATCTCCCTAATCTTGACCAAAGTACTCATCACTCAACTGATAAAAATACAAGCTGAAGCATTAAACTACTTGATTAATTTCTTAAATAATCAGATTGAATATCATAAAACATAATTAAACAAGGACAAACAGGTTTCAACCATCAATTCACACGCCTAAAACTATCACTAGTTTCAATTAGAAATAAGATCCAAAAATCAGACAGATCCCAACTTAATCAGTAAATGAGAAAAGAGAAAGAGAGAGAGAGAGAGAGAGCACAGACTCGTCCTCAAACATAAGGCGGCGCTGAACAGCGTCCATGCCACCGTCAGGAGCATCGCCGCCCATTTTAGTGATGGTTGAACCGGTTTTGGTGGCGGGGGAGGTAGTAGCGAAAGATAGAAGACGAGGGGTTCGATTGACAGTGAGTGAGAGAGAGAGAGGTTTTGAATAAGAAGGGGAGGGGAGGGAGAGAAGTGTTGGGGCGAAGGAAGAGAGAGAAAATAGGGGAGGGAACTTGGTGTTAATCAGATTCAGATGTGAAGATCTGATAGACGACATTTGTGGTATGGGTTTGCTGCTAATTCCGCCATAAAACTCCGCACTCCACCCGACATTCATTTTTTTTTTCTATATATAAACAAATTTCGCATAATTTATTCTTAAATATTCTATTACTTTTTTGACCGGATCGAGGATTTTTGGTCTCATGTGCTGATAATCTTACACGCGGATGGACCGAATTCACCTCTTCCCATTTGTGGATTTCCAAATTTCCCTTTTTCTTTTCATGTTAATTTCAATTCGATAATACCAAATTGTTACATAATAATAATTTATTTTAACAATGATAAAATTATTTAATTGATTAAAAAATTTTAATCAATTCAAATTTAACTAATTTTATTCTTTTGTTATATAAATTCATATAAAATTTAATTCACGACAGTATCTTAGTTTCATGGTATTTTTGAAAAAAGATTCAATAATAATTTATTAAGATATGAAAAAGATTTTAATAATATTAAATAAGTTAAATGAGTGAATGATCAAATAGGTTGAATCTTTCTTTTTTTAAAAAAAATAAATTTTTAATAATCACGTTAAATTCAATTAAATTTAAATTAAATTAAATTAAATCAGATTAATTTCTTCGATAATTAATCTTTTTTATAAAAATTTTGGTGATGGATTTTGATCGCGTGCATATATAAGTCAAGAGGCAGGGGAGGTGCCGGTGGAGAACGTGATGGCCGTGCTTGTCGATTGTGATATTTATGTATATTTATGTTAGTTGGCTTATTTATTAAAATTAAGTAAGGCATTCACATGGCTAACAACAACCTTTTGTGGGCAGATCAATCCATCCCTTCCCATCATAAAATATAATATTTTCCTTTTTTTTCATCCCTTCCTCTGTCTTTTTCTGCCTCACCAACTGCCTTTTCTTCCTTCTTCCATCTTTTGTTGGCGTTTACTTGTGAATTTTCATTAAAGCTACGAGGGAGTTGGAGGTTTGTAGGTACCAAGTCACGTAAAATGTCAAATTTCTTGTAGGGCAGCCTCTCAATGTCACTATAGTCAACTTTTGACATCTCCAAGCAAATTGTATGAGAAAGCTCAAAATTATTGACCACCATGCTACCTCACCTCTCCAACCAATTTGGCACATTTTCAATCAATTCATGATTCACGACCTTTCATTTTCTCTCACAACTCTTGCATTTTTCTTTTATTTCATGCCAACCCTTTTGGTCTACGGCGGCCTACATAGGCAAGTAGTTCTTATCGAAAAAGATATTTGTATGTTAGTTTATGATGGTACATGACCCAACAATTTATTATTGTAAAATTCATAGACTATCAAGTGATCACTAGGTAAATACTTGAGATGATCGAGCAAGTGTTAGATCGAATACTCTCGATTAAATCTCTCGATCATTACTAAAGTCAAGATCTCTCGGTTAAATCTCTCGGTTAAATCTCTCACTAAATGATCTTTCACCGAGCAACATCTCTGTCAAACGAATCAAGATCATGATCACATGAAATATGAATCTCCTGTTATCTCAATTGATAAGAAAAGAAACCTCAATGATAACTTGAATTTCTCTTAATGTAAGATCTCAAATTTTTTTAAAATATTTAATTATAATTAAAAGATCTCTAATGATCTCTTCATGAGATGATTAATTCCTATGATCTCGAAAGATCTCGAACGATCTCTCCATAAAATAATTAGGATTTTTACACCTTTAAGTGAGAGACTTATAATGCATATGCATGCCTATATGTACCGAATAAAGGCAACCTACAAAGAGGACATTCCATACACATATCACACAGAAACAACACATGACAAAAACTACAACTCTTTTCGATCTGTTTTTTCTTTTAATATTATTTTTTCTAACTTGAACGTTAGAATTTTCTCTTCCGGACCATTTCCTGTGAGTATTTTGTAAGTCTTTTCATTCTCAAAAATCCAATGGATTCATCAATATCGATTTGTCATTCGAGTCAGTAAAACAATTTATCTGTAGAACAAACTTACTTCCAACAATTTGAATTTATGTAAATAAGAGAGGAAATATGTAATTAGATTAAAAGAGATTAGTGTTACTTTCATCACATTATACTATTGTGAATGGTTAAATTTCTTGTCAATGGATGCGGAGAGAGACGGAAAAGATTTTTTTTTAAAGTTTATGTATAGTTAGATTGTCTTATTAATGCGGAGAGAAAGAAAAGATATTTAAAATATTATAACAGTGATAAATATTTTAAAATTTAGGAGATTTTGTTCTAAGGAAATAGTCTGATGGTTACAATTTTTTTTCAACCCTAAAATTCAAAATTCGAATTCTTATGTAATAAAAAAAAATTAGGAGATTTTGGGTTTGAATTGTAACATGGGGTGGCCATTTTGGGGGGGGGGGGGTCCTTACTGCCCTTTGGCTTTTGATATTTTGTTGTTCCTTATTTTAATGAGCAAGTGATTTTTTGTAACCTTTGTTTTTATGAGTAAATTTTCTATAAAGTTTTTTTAGCCTAGATTATTGATTGTATTTTCTTTTCAAACATGTTTAGTGCTTCTTGTATCCTTAAAAACATATAAAGTATGGATTATAGGATCAGAACCGACAAAATTTTGTGTTCGAAATATTTGAGAATATTTAGAATTCCATATTTTGAGAATATTTAATTTTTATTATTTTTATATTTTTCGATCAATTTTCTATAAATATCCAATTTATTATAATAATTCAATAAAATAATATAGTGTTAGGGTCTAATATTATAATTATTATTATTCTTCAGTTTTAACATGATATTAGAGTTATATTTATTTATCTTTTATATTTAAAATTATATTTAATTTCACTTATAAAAAGGTAGAGATAATTAGCCCTTTGAATAAGCTGGACCTTGTCCAATGGAAAAATTCATATGAGAGAGATCCCTATTGTCTTTACCTCAAAAAAAAAAAAGAGATCCCAATTGTACGTATATTGGATTAAGCAAAGCCCTTCCGCCAGCTTCCACGGAGACAAACAACGTGAGCGACATAGTTGCTTTTGCTAATATATCAAACAATGTTAGGATCGGTATTATCAATATTTTCGTCTCTTAATTAGATCGACAGTTCAACTTCTTTTAGACACAAAAAAAATAATATCGGAAGAGTTACTCCCACAAAGTGAGCCCTGCAACGATTGATATAGATTAATCAGTACGAAACTCTAAATATTAAGTGACGGTCAAGTCAAGATACCGGAAAAAAAAAAAAATCAATAGTTGGCACCATGCCTCTTGTTTAGAAGGAAACGGAGCATTTTGTTCAACGTTGCGCATTCCTAATAGAGCGCGACGTTTCATCTGTCCCAACATTGAAACGCTTCGTTTAGAGATGATGCGGCGTTAAGAGCAAAGCTGCGTCTTCGGCGGTCAAATCACCCCTCTCTCTCTCTTTGGACCTATCGAAAATGGCGAGGGAGAAGAACCCAGGTCTCAAAATCCTCTGGCTCTGGACCATTGGCACTGCCGCCGGTACTCTCTCTCTCTCTCTCTCTTACATTTCTCATACAAGCCATTGGGAAACTTTAACTGATATTCTCCTCTGTTATTGCAGTTTTAGTTGCTAATGTGGTGACTACTAGGTTAAGAGACATGCAGAATGTCATCAATTCCCAACATGAATCTATGACTACGACAGCTTCTACCGATTCTGTACTACTCGACACTTTGCCTATCTCGGTCGGGGACTCCATTCAAGAGGAGAAGTCATAGGTTCGATCCCCCCAAACCCAATTTTGTAATCAATCTGAGCTCTGAATTTCTCCTAAAAAAATTGGAAATTTATGCCCATGATTTGCCTATCTTTCTCATTTATAGTTTCTTAGCAGATGCGAGACTTTTAAATTTAGTACTAACATTGTGTTTTACGCATGTCTTTTGCTATAAAATATGGTCATTCGAAGTATGTTTTGTGAGATTTCTTAGCTGTCCTATGATCGAAGTTGCTTTGGAAACCATTATGATTTTTCTTGACAGTACTAGATTCAAGAACCAGGATTAGTGCTTTACTAGGATACCTAAGGTGGGAGCTTTCATTTTTCGGAGGGCTAGTCTATATGATTCAAAAAAGCGAAATTGCGAGGAGTTGATAACTGCAGGATTTTCCGTGATTTTTGCTTGTAAAAAAGGGAGGACGGGGCAACCCACATAGCTACCTCTCCTGCTGGGGAGTGTACGGTTTGAGCCATAGCTATCGTTACAAAATGAAGAAATTTTATTTCGCAAGTGCTTGTGGAGTCATGGACCGAGGCTTCAGACTTGGTTGCAGGCTATCCTGAAAAACCTTTGAAGAGAATGAGTATATTTGGAGCTGTTATGTTAAAAGAGAAGACAGAGGAACATGACTGATGCTCTTATGGTGGTGGTGGTGGTGGAGGTCTTACATCGGGGGGGGGGGGGAGACGGGGAGAGATTTCCTTTGGATCATATGCAAGGGAGGCCGGTTATTGCAGAAATGGATAAATCATGTCGCTTGAGAGAATTGTCTGCTTGTGCTTGCAGCTTTCTTCGCTTGTTGTGGTTGTACTGCTCATTTGCTAGCAATTCTCTTTCATGTCGTTGAGCCGTGGGGAGGGGGGCTAGTGATAGGGAGATATAGAGATTGAGCCATTGACCAACAGTTATCTTCGTACTTACATTTCTTATTTGATTCGCTTACAGCAACAGTGTGATGAAATTAATATCACGAAGAGAATTGGATCAGTGTGTTGTTGTTCTCATTTTCGGATATGCTTCTAGTGTTTTATGTGGTAAACTTCCAACTTTCTTGGAGCTCCTTTTTGTTCCAGGGTGATCAAATGCGAGTATGAGTGCATACAGTGAATGCCCTGCTATGTTAGATAGAGGAGCCTAAAACGTTGTGCCACCGAATTAGAACAAGCAGTCCACTGCAATCAAAAGGGAATCTGGTTCCAAAGTTTATATAGTCCACATTGAACTTTCCTGTGGTTTGACCTTTCTCAGAAGCATCCCATCGATTTAGCTGGTGGTAGATAAGTGGTAAAAGACCATGTCCTCATTACATGGTTACAAAGGTTGTGTAACTTGATTTTGTTTACAGAAGCTTGGTTGACGCTGCTGCTCCTGCTGCGGTTGCGCAGCTGGTTTAGCTTTGGCTCCATTTATTCAGGTTAATGCCACGTTGTCTTGCAACTCGTAGTTTGAACTCTTAAAGTTTAAACTACAGTGTCTTATGGACGATGTTTCTTTGTCCTCTCTTGCTTGCTGTAATGCTATCACAGTATTGCATTGATCAGTGCTGGGTGTGGCCAGTTTACATGACTAAAAGACCACGAGATGGGCATGGCTAATTAATAGGTGACAAACTTGCACGCTTGACAGATAAAGGATCAACATGCATCTGATCTATGTTTTTCATGGGATGGCTCGGATAAAGTTGCTCGGAGTGCGCATTATTCTGCTTCAACATATACTCAAATTTCTTCCCCCGGGGTTGTTGGGGGGGGGGGGGGAAGAGTCAAAAAGAATCCAATAAAAGAGTTTGTGGTTGACGTTGCAGTAAGTTGGGCTCTCTCCCTCTCTCTCTGGAAATAGATTTTATAGATTAAAAGCAAATAGAGTTTACAGACCGAGAGCCTACCGTTCCAAACATATCAAAATGATACAAAGGGGCCACTTCCAAGGAGGGCTATCATTCAAAAGATTTTTTTTTTTGGTGCAGTATCATTCAAAAGATTTGTGGATATAGAAACTCCTTTTTTAGTTACTACATCGGCTTATGATTTTGCGTCCCAAAAAATAAACTTATAATGGAAATCATCAAACTCTCTTCTCTCTCTCTCTCTCTCTCTCTCTGCTCTGCTTGCTGGCAATACCACATGTCTGAACATTTAGATCTTCCTACGAGCCGATGGGCTTGATCTAGAGTCCAGAGGGAGCTGCAAGCAGGTTAGTTAAACTTCTTTTGCATCCGGTGAATGAAAAAAAAAAAAAAAAAAACCTTTCTTTGGCATTCAAAGTTGTTGTAGATAGATTAACGGATAGTCGGTTTAGTAAAATTTGAGAATGAAAAAAATAAGATTGAAAGAACTATTTTTAAATAGAGTGTCATAAATATTCAAATCAAATTAATCTGAATATTATTATGGATATCGATGGAGGAAAAAGAAAAAAGAGCTGTCGTGGATAGAACCGCTGAAGCGGGTGCCACGGCTGTGCGCTGTCATGCACAAGCAAACAGCATTTCTGTCACACATATAGAAAGGATCAGTACACTCACAGAAAAACTGCTCATAGATTTTTAGGCTTCAGTCGTGTAAAAATGAGCTCCAACCATTTTTATTTTCCCAAAATAATAATAATTTATTTTAAGTTTTCCGCTTTCCTTTGACTCACGTGTCAACTTGTTCTTTTTCCACTGATAGCATCGAGGGAAACTGGTCAACTTGAAATGTGGTATGGTAACAATTATTTATGTTGTTCTTGTTTTTATTTTATTTAAATTATCACTTACAATGGTGAAATTAACTATCCAAAAAGAAAAAAAAAAATTGCAAAGGGTCAACAAAATTCTCTACAAACACTTATATTTTTTTCTATAATTTCATATATATTTTAGAAATTACCTCTCTCTCTCTCGCTCTCTCATTTTCTAAATATTACTCATTAACCTTATTCTATAAAAATTACCCATAAAATTTCCCAGACAGCACTGGTACTATGTGGGGACACCGGTCTTAGCATTACCTAGAAGGCAAAAGTGGGCTCCTAAATCATTTTTTTTTTATCCTTTCTTGTAACAAAAAGGCATGGTACAGACAGATGCGTGATTGATATTTGGATGCCCAAAAGTAACTCCACGCGAAACATGAGGATGTGGGGGTGAGCCCACGTTGGACTCACTCCCCCACCCTCCACCGCCATTCTTTGTTGGGCCATTCAGCGTTCGACTCATGCCCGCTCAGGCCTAGACCATCACGCCCTTTTCTCTTTCCTACCCACGCACCAGCCTCGGTCCTCCGGGTCGGGTTGAAATTAAGCTCCGTGACTGATTTTCGAACGTAGGGGGGCCTCTCTCTATTATATTTTGTTACTAATTTCTTTTATTTTCTTTTTTAATTTTTTATTTGGGAAAGAGGCACCGTAAATATCTTTCCCCGAGCAAAACCCAACCTCGCTCGCTCTCTCGCTCTCTCGCTCTCTCTCTCTCTCTCTCTCGATCGGACGAACGAACGCAGAGAGAACCAGACTCGTTCCTCTCCTTCGATCTTTATCTTGGTTTATGAGGTAACTCTCTCTCCCTCTCCCTCTCCTCACTTCTCTCTCTGTCTTCGTTTGTAATTTTATGATTGATAGATCTGATCATTACGATCGTTTTCTTCATGGTTATAAATCTATGTTGTCTTCTCTCTCTCTGGCTCTATAAAATTTCCGATCTTGATTGATTTGCGTTCTTTCTATGTGAAATTCTTCCTTCTTGATGGAGGTGAGAACGAAGGCATCTTTTGTATTCTTGATCATTTTCAATTGAAGGTTTTTTTTTTATGAATTTCTTTTTATGGGGATTCTAAAAATTGTGTATTTTCTTGTGCGGAGGGGAGGGCTGGTGTTGTTAGATTTATTCAAGACACATGCGATCAAGATTTGATTCTTGAGATGTTTGGTTATTTGGTTATTTGTTCATGGATTTTAACTTCTTCTTTTCTCTGGTTTTTTTTTTTTTTTTGGCAGCTCCAAGGAGAAACCCACTCTTGGGTAAGTTCAACTTTGACTTATTTTTATTTTTATTTTTCCGGGTTGACGCATTTAAAAGCATTCATTTTGATTTCTCATATTATGTTTTATTCGATACTGTTGTGTTAATTTTGTTGAACTTAAGGTTGCATCTTAATGTGTTTAATTCAATGCTTGTATTGTACCACGTCACTCTAGGAAATAGGTAGTGATCCCTGTTTTAGAGTTTTGGGTCTATGTTGATGCCTAATCTTCGACTGGTTGTCCATGTTCTTGTTGGGATTCTATGATCTTGGGTGTGATATTCGTTGGATATACTTTTTTGTTCATTGTATGTAATGGGAACATCTTCCATCGGTCTGTTTTATTTGTCAAAACTTGATCTTAGATTGTGCTTATGCTGGGTCCTTGAATATTTAGTTTTTCCATCTAATGTGATTGCAATATGAGTGACATCTAACAAGCTATCTTTTCGGTTTGCTTTTGAATCTTCAAAGGGTGTTTAAGTTTTCTCTGTTCTTTATTTTACAGTCTATGGATCTTAGTGCTTTAACTTTTAGTTATACCCATTCTCTGGTTCATTTGTGTGAAAACTTGTTCTGTAGTAAGTTTTGATATGTTTTGTTGTTGAAATCTGGGGACCTTAAAAGTAATTATAGGCGAAGTTGTCTTGTGTTTCATTAGTGTGAAAGAATTAAAGCTATTTAGTTATTAGATCTTATGTTATTTTGTCTTCGAAGTTATTCTTTTTTATGGGCTTTTCCTTTGTTATTACTTTCCTTGTTGATATCTTTTATGTTAAGGTGTATACGCCTGTGCTTTGCCTTTAATTGAGTAGAGTTGCATTGATTTGGTTTCAACTTGTTGTCCATTTTGTGCTTTTTCTGAGGCTTATACTTGAAGCATGTTGTTTATTTGGTTACTGTGTTTTTATTTGCCAAAGATGCATTTGAAAGAATTGTATCATTGTACATAATATTTAAGGTGTTCTTCCTTAGCCTTGTACTTACTTAGACTTGATTTCCCTGTTGTAGTGGTCAGCGGATAAAGACCCGCAAACGGAATATCCAAGTGCCACTGGACCCTGCAACGTTTGCGGATGCAGTGGTCCAGATATACCTTGATAATGCTGGTGATCTGGTAATTCAACATCTGCATCAATGCATTACACTATTCGTTGCCATAAATCTCCAAATGTTCAAATTTCTTCTGTTCTTCTTGTGGCTGTCGCAAATATTTGCCGCACCCTTTCCTATAAACTTATCTGACCAAGCAGTTAAAAAATGCAGGAACTTGTTGCTAAGAGCATTGAATCTTCGGACCTTGACTTCTCTAGATACGGAGACACCTTTTTTGAGGTAAGCTTATCTATCTCATGTTTCACTTTCATGTTGTATCTGTAGCTGCCCTCAAGTCTAGCATTATTACAAACAGTGTTTGTAGAAATAAGGAATTTACACTAAGTAATACTCATTTCATGACCAAATCTTGAAAATCTTTGTTCATAGTGGCTTGTTTTGTGCGAGATTCATTTTAGTCATATATTAATGATTTTTTTAATGTTTATGAATGTTTCCTTATGTAAACTTCCTATTTGAAGTACTTGAAGCTATGATTGTACACATGATTTTGTTTACCGCAGTCAGTGGAAATTTGATTCAATTTTTTTTTTTCTATAGGTTATCTTCATTGGAGGCCGTACTCAACCAGGAACAACAAAACCTGATGAGGGCGAGCGCCACCCTTATTCTATAATAGACTGTGAGCCAAAACGTGAGGTCATTTTGCCATCTGTGATATACATACAGAAGATTTTGCGCCGAAAGCCTTTTCTTATAAAGAACCTCGAAAATGTACTCCGGAGATTCCTGCAGTCTTTGGAGCTCTTCGAAGAAAATGAGAGGAGGAAACTTGCAATTTTCACAGCACTTATGTTCTCCCAGAAGTTATCAGGGCTTCCACCAGAGACTGTCTTCCAGCCTTTGCTCAAAGATAATCTTGTTGCCAAAGGGCTAGTTCTTTCTTTTATAACTGTCTTTTTCAAGGAATATCTGGTTGATAACAGCCTAGATGATTTGATTTCAATTCTAAGGCGGGGGAAAATGGAGGATAACCTTCTTGAGTTTTTCCCGTCTGCCAAGCGGTCTGCTGAAGGTTTCTCTGAGCACTTTACGTGAGTTTCTTCTAAATATTAGAATAATCATTTTGTGTTGGATTATGTCCAAAAGATCTTGACTTTAATTTAGTTTTAGCTTCGTGTTTTAAGCATGGTTAAGATAATTGCATGCCTGGTGTTTTTTGTAATTTTTTTTTTTATATTTCTCATTTCTCATTTTTTCTTTTTGCATAACTATAACTAAGTTTGGTCACACTTGTCACTCTTGAGAGTACACTAACTTCGTACCATGGATTGATTTGCATAATTTTGTTTGTGAATCCTAGAGCTGTAAAGCTAGTTTCCCATATATTACATAGCATAGAAGGGCCAGCTTGGAATTAGGTTTATTCAGCTGGGAGGGTCCAAGATACACAAATTGTTACAATATTTTGAACCCAATGTAGTTATTTGTCTGAAATTTTTGTTGGATGGGGTCTCAATCACAAACCCTTCCTAGAGAGTGCCCAACCATTCTTCATTGTCATTGGTTGAGATTTTTGCATGATAGGAAATGTGTGTGACAATATGTCTGACAGAGTAACTACTAGATATGCACTGTAGTCTACTGGGCATATTTATTTCTTATTATGTCCAACATTGAATATTTGTTTATCGTTCTTAGATGCCCACGGAAGTAGAGATTAGCATTAGAAAGACTACCTGCATTGTGCTTCGTACATTTTTAACATGGAAAGAACACAAGAAGTTCACTACTTGGCTTAGAAAGTCTACAAGGCATGCTTTTTTTGGTATATTATGTCTGATTCTTGCTCCGTGCTTCATATTTTTTAACATTTTGAAAATTAGCTTGAGATTCGTACTTTTGAACTCAAGAAGTTGTTTGCCCTTCTGGCTTATATTTGTACACTTACTGGTGCGGACTATTTACTTATTTATTTATTTATTTTTAAATGGTGCTCTTTGATTGGGAGTATAAATGAATTGGTATCACTGTTTCAGCGAGGAAGGACTGGTGCCTTTGGTCGAATACAATGAAAAGAAGATATTTGAAGTGAAAGTGAAGGAGATTAAGTCTGCATTAACCACTCAAATAGCCGAGGAAAGCAATATATCGGAAGTTACTGAGATGGTTAAACAGCGTGTCAAAGATGCTAAATTGCCAGATATAGAAATTGTGCGTATTTTGTGGGATGCCATAATGGATGCTATTCGGTGGTCTGGTAAAAACCACCAGCAGAATGCTAATTCAGCTCTTCGGATGGTATGATTCTTGATCATTCTTCATTTATCTTCTCTCCAGCACAAAAGTTGTAGTTATAGAAATTGGTTTGTTTTAGTTAAAGCACCTTGAGATGTCCTGTGCTCTCCTAAATGGTCTTTTATGCTAATTCAGCTCTCCGGATGGTATGATTCTTGATCATTCTTCATTTATCCTCTCTCCAGCACAAAAGTTGTAGTTATAGAAATTGGTTTGTTTTAGTTTAAGCACCTCCAGATGTCCTGTGCTCTCCTAAATGGTCTTTTACTTGTTTCTTCAGTCTGCTATATTGATGGAAACTTGATTCTTGGTGTCTGGTGTTAATTGTCCATTCATTTGCTTGTTTGTCAACTAAACATCTCTGTAAATGGAATGATCAAGTCAGTTCTATTTTGACCTTTGTGGTCTGTAGTCAAGGGGTTTTTTCTGTTTAGTAAAGAAGTGTTGAGGTGGGTTTGGGGATTAGTTTTCCTTTTGTTCTTGTGTTGTTTGTTTGTTTTTCTTTTTTGAGGACATTTTATCCTTTGTCTTTGTACATTCTTCTTTTCCCCTAACAAAATTCCTTTTTTTATCCAAAAAAAAAAATCTTTATATTGGACTCTTTATGGTGCCTGACATGGGCATGTAAAATGTGCTAGTAAGTTATTGATAAATGGATGTAGCTGGACATATTGCAGAGTAAATTGGTATAACATTGACAAACACTGTATGATTAGATAATAAAGGAACTACTTTTGTAGTGTATGAAAATCCAAATAAGAAACTATCTCAATAAAGTTTTCTTTTTTGCCTTTTAATTCATTAAGTAGTAGTATTATAGAGGTTTTATTGATTGGCTGAACATTCTGTCGATAAGCAAAATTTTGAAATTCCTGATAGACTAGAGGCTCATTTAAACACATTGGCTTGTGAAATTTTTGCTTGGAACCCTTCTCTTCCTTGGTCTCCCAATAAAGAACGGCTCTAATTCTAGAGAGGTCTCCATTCAACAAACGTTGATCGCCCTTGACAATGATAAGAATGAGAATATATCTGATGCTTGTTGGTTTAATCATAGAAATTCACTTTTATTTTTTCCTTAAGGTGCCTCTCCCATTTCTTTGTTCTTTCGGGTTTGAACAATGTTTGCAAACAATTTCTGTGTGATAGCGATGCCAATCATCATCCATGCCTTAACACTTGCCCCGATTTTGCTCATGTTGATGTATGTCTTCGGATTGGTCAGACTATCTATGCTCCACAAATGAAGGGAGGCTTCTTTTAGGTGCAGGAGGAAGTATTGGGGCCATACTTTAGGTGCAGAAGGAAGTATTGGGGCCATACTGACTCATTCTGAAAACTTCCCTGTAATGATTAAATATGTTGTCAATAGATCAGTTGATTGTCTAGAATGTTGTTTTAGAGATTGTATGACTTTCCAAGTTGTCCCCCCTCCCTGAGCTAGGGGGTCCTTGGCAAGCTTGAGAATGATTTTGCGTGTTATGGTGCAAGGTTTGAGATCCTTCTTTAATTTAAGCACTCCACTGTTGAAACATGCCTTGTTCTTCTTTTTTTTTTTTGGGTACCTTGGTTTGGCCACCGCCCGGTATCTGAGGTTTTGCCCTAACTAATCCGGACTGACTGGCTGTGGGACCCACTTATGTGGGGGCAGGTCTCCCAACAAAGGGTTCTGCATGCCCATGCCGAGGTTCGAACCCCCGCATGGTTAAGGGATTAAGATGTCCCTACCCACACCACCGTTTGTTGGTGAAACATGCCTTGTTCAGTGAGTTCTTGAGGGAATTGGTTGTGATTATGAGAAATCATGGTGCTTTTACATTTCAGGTGAAGACCTGGGCTCCACTTCTAAATACATTCTGCAGCACTCGGAAGCTTGAGCTGGAACTCATTTACAAGGTTCAGATGCAATGCTATGAGGACGCGAATCTGATGAAGCTGTTCCCTGAAATTGTTAGGTCTCTCTATGAGAAGGATGTTCTGGCAGAAGATACCATCCATCAGTGGTTCCACAAAGGAACAAATCCCAAGGGCAGGTATACGATGCAAATCTTTTTACCTATCTGAGATTAATCAGTGTATTCAATAGTGCATTTAGTCATTGTGAAATGGTTCTAATGTTTCCGTTTTGTGAAATGGTAGGTGGATTTGCTTTCTTTTATTTTCTTTTTTCTTTTGCCATGATGCTCTTGATTTAAAAATAACAATGTTTTGCAGACTACTTGATTTGCATGTGCTTTGGTGTTGAATTGGCTGTAGATTTCCTCCTTTGAGAAATCTTTCCCAAAGATCTATTCATATTCATTTGTGTTATTTGATGATGGTATTGGACTCTGATCGTGCTGCCTGTGTATTCTGCAGACAAACTTTTGTGAAGGCTCTGGAGCCCTTTGTGAATTGGCTGGAAGAGGCAGAGGAAGAAGACTAAATGCATCAGTAGCTGATGATTTGTTATGATACCCATCAAACCTAATGCCACTAGCCATCCTTGTCTGAGATATTGACTCCTTAGATTTCATATCCTTTAAAAAGTATATCAATGCCTGACCATGATGCGGTCAAAAAATAGTGTCGCTGGGTACTTTGATCTTTCCTGCTCATAATATTTCGGTATAATTTATTAAGTTGGAAGTTTAATACAGCTTGCTTGTGAAACTTTATCACATGTATGATTCTATTCCCATTGAGAAGGTGATCTTTATATCACAAGTAGCTTGAATCTTATGCGATAATCTATTGTAGTATGGATGAAAACTGTTGTTAGCTGGGCGGGTTTGATGGGAGCGATGTTCTTGGAATGCATTACGTGATCAGAGGGGCTAAAATGTTTACACAGCGAGGGGACATCATAGAAATCCGATTTCTTCTCTGAGGTGTTAAAGATACATCATGTTTCTCCCAAATGCATTAGGGTAAGGCATCATCAGACATGAAGCAACTAGGTGTTTTGTCTTGTTTGCATTTGTTGCCCCGGATAGGGCTAATCGTGTATCATGGTTAGCTTTTTATGTTTGGTTTGCGAAAGAGTGTGAGGTGTTATCGATGCATGAGGAAAAAGTGGTGTTGAGTTGGTGTTTGGGATTTGGTTAAATGGAATATGTGTGCTCCCTTGCCGGTATGATGAAAATAGAGTCAAATGATTATTTGGGTGTGGGTTTTTTTTTTTTCTTTCAAAGATGATGATTATGTTTACCAATAGATTAATTAATGCACCGATTAACTAATCAATAAGCATAATGTTTCACACAATTGTGTGATGAATACACTACAACTATTTTTAAGTTTTGCTGTATATAATCAATAAGCATAATGTTTTTTTTTTTTTAGGTATATATTGGGATTCGAATCCGAACCTATAACATGGGGAGGGGGGAGGGGGGAGGTGTCACTTGAGTCGAAGCTTATCGGCTCAATAAGCATAATGTTTTGCAATCAATGTGCTGAGTAGTTTATTGTCATCATATTTTTTTAGAAAGTCTTGAATTTGAAGAGAACGATATCAGTTGAATTATAATTTATTAATAAAATTTATATCCTTTTCATAAGTGAGAGGAGTTTGATAAGAGATTAGAATTAATAATGGGTATCAGACGGGTAATCAATTCAATTGGGGATTTTAAAACCAAACAGACAATCATGGTAATGATAATAAAAAAATAAAGGATTATATCTGTTTTGGCATTATTAAGGATAAATTAGGAAATAAAAAACGAGCGACAGAAGACAATATGATACCCCAATCCAGCCTTCTTTCTGAATCCTCAAATTTTAATACGAAGATGATTCCGGGCCGAGACTAGCAAGCCGAACGCAAAATTATAGTATTTGGCTTTCGCTTTCCCCCAAAAATCCTGTGACCTAATTCCTCACCTCTTGGTAATGCAATGCAAAGGACGACAGTGAATATCATAGACGATGCGATGTTAACCACGTGCTAGATCGCATAAGGTTCGTGATTCAATCTTCTCGTCATTTTCATCTAATTTGATTCGACAAATTTTAACGAGTTCTTGTGTGAATTGTTATCTTGTTTGTTTGCATTCTTTTGACCTAATTTCTACTCAGTCTTGCGTGCAGATTCGAAATTTATCGCCCGGGATCAATAAGCATATTATGACCCGAGAAGAACAAAAATCTTGATGGTGAAGTATATAAAATAGTAGTTTTAAAAAGATTAAAAGAAATGCTAATTGAACTATAAGGGATTTAGCAATTTTTTTTTTTTTTTTAGTTTTATTTGAAAATACTATTTTGCATTTGCAATTAAATCTACATATGGTAATTACTCAAAAAATTTAATATTTAAGTAAATTGTAAAAATGATACTAATAGTTATATAGGGTTCGGATGGAGGAGGGAGGCATTAGAATAGTTGCTTGCGATGGCTCTCTCTCTTCCCCCATTTTCTTCTCCCATTTTTTGCAAAACCAACAATAATCACAACTCCCACGCTCTCGATGCCGCCTACATTAAACGCGCCGCCGACCTTGCCGACAAGTCCGCCGGCTTCACCTCTCCTCACCCCAACTGCGGCTGTGTTCTTGCTTCTTCCGCCGCCGGTAATGCTAGGGTCGTCGGTGAGGGCTTCCTCTACGCTCAGGGCACTAAGCCAGCTGAAGTCCTCGCCGTCGAAGCCGCCGGCGAATCCTCCAAACATGCCACTGCTTATCTCAACATGGAGCCTGGTGACTGCCCCGGCGACCACACCGCCGTCTCCGCCCTTCTCAAGGTCCTCTCTCTCTCTCTCTGAGACCCTAATTTTCTGTCCTCTCTCTCTCTCTCTCTCTAAAAATACCATCTTTATTGCTACTTGTTGACCTTAGTATTCTCTCTCCCTACAAGGGTCATCTTCATTGATACCGTTTGTTTGACTTGTTTCGATTGAAGCAAAGGTGATTGATGTTTTGTGTCATTAGGCGGGAGTGGAGAGGGTTGTTATTGGAATTAGGCATCCTCTGAGTCATCTACGGGGCAATGCCATTAGGGCTTTGCGAAGCGAGGGAGTGCAGGTTGATGTTCTTGGAGAAGATCTTCAAAGTAAATTTTTTCAGGTACTTTGTCATTTTGAATCTCATATCATAAAATTATACCTACTTGTTTTCAATTATTTGTGGGTACTTGCCATTCAATATTCAATATGCATTTTCTCTCTTGCATAGCTAAACAGTAAGCTTTGTCCATTTTAATTGGTGAATCTCCATTAATAGTCCAGGAGGGAGGTGTCATTATTACTTTATACTTTTAACACTTGCTTTCAAGTGCTGGGTAATACATCAAATCATATGAAATTTGAGTCTGACATGATTAGAACTCAAGATCTCTATGACCATCTTAAATTTTGTCAAGGACTATCTACTCCAAAAGCTCAAGCTTGTGGAGGAAAGTGTTATTAATTAATTTATACTTCAACTTTCCTCTCACATGTTTGGTCAATCCATCCAATCACGGGAAATTTTTGAAATGAGGTGAAAAGAAGCATGACATGACTCGAACTCAAGATTTTTATTACGTCTTAAATTTTGCGGAATGACCATCCACTCGAAAAGCTCAAGCTTATGGAGGGAGGTATTATTAATTATTTTATACTTTAACAAATAGTGTCCAAGCTATTTCAGAGTTTCTCTTTTTCATTGTTTTTCCCTTCTCTTTCTAATTGTATTTATCTTCGCATTGGTTGTCAAAATTTAGGAAGCTCTAAAATTATGCCAGCTGGTCAACGCACATTTGATCTACAGAGCTGCTTCTCAAGTTCCATTCTCTGTTCTCAAGTATGCGATGACTCTTGATGGTATGTAACCAAGATTTATGGACCTGTTTCTTGTGATGGAAAAAGTTTCAAAATGAACTTGGGACCTACATTCTTCTTGGTATCCTGCAGGGAAGATTGCTGCTAGTAGCGGACATGCTGCGTGGATAAGTTGCAAACAATCAAGGCAACTAGTTTTTGAACTAAGGGGTAGAAGCGACGCTGTTATTGTTGGAGGAAATACCGTGCGCAAAGATAGTATGTGATGTTATCTATTTAATTTCTTGATGCTCCATTGCACTTGTCACCATTACGGCATATTATGTAGTGTTCTTATTCCATCCTTGAATTTAGATCCAAAACTAACTGCAAGACATGGAGGTGG
The DNA here is from genome assembly GCA_033439265.1 of Dillenia suffruticosa. Lineage (NCBI taxonomy): Eukaryota > Viridiplantae > Streptophyta > Magnoliopsida > Dilleniales > Dilleniaceae > Dillenia > Dillenia suffruticosa. The sequence goes on along the minus strand of JAVTVX010000018.1, from coordinate 433,691 downwards.
CCATTTACCAACACGGATTGTGATGTCACAAACACTCAACCTTCCTGAAGTTGCAAACCTTTGGGATGTTTCTGAGGTTTCCACCATTGTTGCAACCCAAAGAGGTGCTAGAAAGAGTTTTCAGAAATATCTGGCATCAAAAGGTGTTGAGGTAGTTGAGTTTGACATCTTAAACCCTAGAGATGTTATGGAGTATTTTTATGATCGTGGTTACCTTTCAATTTTGTGGGAGTGTGGAGGGACATTGGCCGCATCTGCCATCTCATCAGGTGTCATACATAAGGTGATTAATCAAATCACTGGCATTTGTAAATGCAGATGTACTTCATGGTTCTTCTGTTGGATCTGCTCGATGCCCTAATATAACATTTCAAGTCATCAATGTAACATGGACTAGCTAAACAGTATGTAGGCACACTAACATGCTTCAGTAACTTACATGAGAAATACATACACAGGATACAAATTCATTTGTACAATTTTTGTACACCCGTATTTTACTATGAAAAGGACCTGCATGTGTCAACTACTAATCAATTGAGTGCTATTTTAATTTTGATAAGCATCTTCATATTTTAATTTTGCACGTATGATTCATCTTCAACTATATTCGCATATCAATTGGCTTCCATTGCACTACCCTTTCCAATTGCCAATTTTTATCTTCATGCATGGAGATGCTCTGCTATTAATCATTTTGCAAATGTATTCTTGCTTAATACACTCAACACTGGTTCTAGTAATGGATCTCTCTTTGCATTGTGACAACTTTTGAGTGCATGAGCTATTCTGGATCTGAAGACTCCCAGTGTATCTGTATAATGTTACAATCACTTTGCATATTGTAAGTTTTTACAAAGATTTATGTTGTTAAGACTCCTATTAATGTAGTTATGGCCTCTGATCTGGTGCATAGGGAAAGTTTTATGTTCTCATCAGTATTAATAGCTACTTTAGAGACCAAACATTATTCAAATTTGTGCGGCTTTTCCACTTCCATTTAGTTGCATTAATAAATTTGAACTATTGAAGCAGGTCTATGCATTTGTTGCGCCTAAAATTATAGGCGGAAAGAATGCACCTTCTCCAGTTGGTGAACTTGGGATGGTTGAGATGTCACAAGCTCTAGAATTGGTTGACATTCGTTATGAGCAGGTTTGTGATATTAATATTTTCTTGTTATAGTCATCTCCTATCAATAAGTAATGGTGTCTAATGCTTAAGAGTTAAGCCTAAAACTATTATAAATGGAAAAAAAAAAAGTATCTTGTTTGCAAGGTTGTCTTTTAGGTTGCTAGAGTTCATGAGAGGAATAGCATCTGTTCACATCTCTCTTTTATATTTCTTTTGCTACATATGTCTGCTGCTGTAAATATTCAGACATATAAACTTAGAATAATGGACTCCACTAGATGAGTTCTATGAAAATGCTGTAAAATTTTCTTGGAATGTAGTTCCTCCTTTTGCATGATCTATTTGTCCCTCTTCTTTTTGCCATTTCATATGCCTACATCTGGCTGTTATGATGCAGATTGGACCTGATATGCTTATTAGTGGATTTATCCAACCAATTCCAGACTTGGCACCCATCATCCCATCAGTTAATGAAACATCTGTAATTGATCCCAGTGTCACACCTTATGAAGCAAGCATCATATTCTTTTACAAGACATGGGATCCTTATGGAGCTTTTTCAAACTTCTCTCCTCATCCGATTCAAATGCCTGATGAGAATGGTGATTATCTCACTTGGTCAAGTGTAGAGCATTATTACCAGGTTGTTTCTCCTTCCGTGTAGAAGTTCCCTTCTTTGGCAACCTTTGTAAAGACGATATTGAAGGCTTCTCTCTGCACTGCAGGCAATTAAGTTTTTAGGAGTTGAAGATCCTTCAGCAAAAGAGTGCTTTGAGAACATAAAATCCGCAAAAAGCCCAGAAGAAGCAGCACGAATAGGAAGGAAGTTACAGAGGCAGTGTCCTCATCTGGTATGTGCTTTACAATTATTGTTGTTGTTGTTACTATTGTCACATGTACTACATGTTTGCAAACAGGCAATGAGTTTTTTTTTTTGGGGGGGGGGGGGTTAACAGGGGTGTGGGTACTTTTAAAAGAGAGAACATCGGAAGTTCTTGAAAATTACTGCATTTTATTGATGCTATCTCTTATATGAAGAGAACATACTTAAAATCATATGAGAAATTGAAGGTGCAATTCAATGCCTCTGAAGGGTGACTTGGCTTCAAAATTTTCGTAGTGAGGGTTTCCTTGTTTTGTGTGGCTAATGGTGGGGATAAGAATTGGTATACGGCTCATCCCAATGTCATTTTCATTAAATGGTGCTATTCAAAATTTGACTTGGGAACCACCTTTCATGAAAACTCAAATTCATCATAATGGTGAAAATGGGAGGGGTCTTGGCAGTTGTAGGGACCTCTTTTTTAGTTTTCTCTAATAGTTGCCCATTCGGTTCAGTTGTCCTTGTGAAAATGATATGACGTCTGGAATCAAGAATCTGTGCTTAATTATGGTTGAGGCATCCTCATGTCTATCTTTAATTTTGATGAGTCGCCTTTTTGTTTAGCACGTTAATTGGCTTCTTGTTTGCTATTGTCAAGTAGGTTCTTGGTTGTTGTTAGGAAATGGAAATTCCCTTCTTTTCTAGCCTTTTAGGTTGCATATAATTAGTCTCTTGTTTACATGTATGGAATTACTCCTACCATAAATCAGTTTGACCTTACCATAATAGGAAAACTTGAATTTAAAGTCTTATGCTGGAATATGAAGCTCTAAATTTTTAGTACCTGCAAAAGATATGCGATAAGTTTACAATACCTTTGGGGGACGTGATAAAATAAAAAAAGATACAGAGAAGATGAGCATGGTCGCGTGCAAGGATGAGGCAAAAAAAGTGATAAAGTTATGGAAATATGATTGCATGGTCTGAAATCTGAATTGTACCGGAGACTTTAGTATGGCTGCTCCATTTACAGTTAAATTCTCTCCATGTTCTCTGTTGCAAATTTAGTTTCTGCCAATTCAAAGGAGCTTGAAAGCTCTGTTATTCTTTCCACACGAAAAGTCTTTGCAGTTTCATTGAGCAAATTCCTCCAACTGTCCTGCAGGTAAGACCGGAGTGGGATTCAGTCAAGGTTGATGTTATGTATAAGGCATTGAAATGTAAATTCTCGATATACCCTCACTTGAACTCAATGCTTCTCTCAACTGCTGGATCTGTTCTTGTTGAAGCTTCACCACATGATCTCTTCTGGGGTGGTGGTCGGGAAGGCGAAGGTTTAAATTATCTTGGCAGGTTACTTATGCAGTTGAGATCTGAATTTCTTGGTGAATCTTCAACTGAGAACTCCTGCTTAAGAATGTAAGTTTGGGGATAAAAAGGGGGGAGGGGTGGAAAGTAGAATGAAAGAATAACATATTTTGTTGTATTTTTCTTGTAACATTATTCCTTTATGTAGAAAATTGAGTTTGTGGAATAAAGGGTATTCTTTTGGCTTCCATATTTTCATCAAAATTAGAGTTAAAAAATGTGTTTCTTTCACATATTACTAAGAACAATCAAGGAGAATCTAAATTTGTAGGCATGTGATTATGTTCGCCTAAATAGTTATAGCTATCATCTAAGTCGAATGTTTCCATGGCCTTAAAACCTAATAGGGATAACAATGCTTATTGTCCCGTCACCCTTTTAGTAAAGGAAAAAGAAAAAAGTGACAATGGTGTTTACGTATCATAAAATGAAGAAAACAGTAATGGTGATCCAATAAGGCACACGCTATAAAGAATGTCATCTTTGCATTATCCCCACAATTCAGCAAGGTTGAACTACAATGGGAGAAAAGAGAGGGGAGAGCCGTTTCTTTGCCTTTGTAGGGACACCTGAATAGAGGTCTTGTTTAAATATTTTTGTCAAAATTTAATATTTAAACTTTTATAAGTATATGTATTTTCGTATTTTTATGGTTCTCATGTAACTAAAAAAAGCACTGTGGTTCCTTGATGCTCTCGTCTTTTGTTTGGATTTCAAAATGCTTGATCCTCAATTCTTCTGAAATTGCACATTCTCATTCTCCTCCTCTTATGTCTTTTCAAATGCTATTATTTTTGCAAGACTACAATCTAGTCATGCAAAGAGACATATCAAAACGGCCCCATTAGTACTAGTGACTAAAACATATGCATGTAGACAAGGGGACATTAACAAAACTAGTGAAAAAGAAAAGCCCAAATATTGCCCAGCAGGTACAAAGTGGATGTTGAGGCTTGATTTTCCCCCGAGAGAGAGAGAGAGAGAGAGAGAGAGATGTTGAATATGACAAGATGCATATCATATGATATGAATTAGTAAAAGAAAAATACGTTTAATACTAATTATTGAACCGGACATTGTTATACAAAGAAATTAGTCAAAACTAAAGTCACCAAAATCTATATAATAATTTATATAATAAAAAAATAAAAATTTAAATAATTTTAAATTAGTTGAAATATCTTTAAAATCTAAAAAAAAAAAAAAATTTAAATACCTAAAATTTAATTTATTTAATTTTTTAACTTGTTTAATCTCTGGTAATATTTTACTAGGCTTACTGAGAAAAACCCTTCATAAAGAACGGTGCAATTATATCAGACAGCCACAGAGTTTTGCTCAAGCAAAACAACCCCAACACCAAACATACAAAAAGCACTTGAAAGATATCAGGCTCATGGTGGACCATGTAAAGGTGGAAGGTAAGATGTGACCATTCATTTTGTTGATTTTTGACAACATAAGATCCAAATTTATATCGACGTGCAGTCGATTTCGTAAATAAGAGTGCTATATTTATTGATTAATTCTTGATTTTGAAACTTAAAAATGAAAAAAATTACGTTAAGAGAACTTCTCTAAATTAAATCCGATAAAGCTAAGATCAAACTAGTCGAGTATGACTCTGATAGTTTATTAAAAAAAATCCAAATTCATTTCTGCACGCTATTTGTGGACCATATTTGTCGGGCCAACATTAATCACACCAACAAATATATATATATATATATATATAAGATGAGTTTGTGGATGTCATTGGCCTCTTGTTAATTTCAAAAACTAATTGGAGAAAGGTCAAGTGGGGAGGGAGATTAGGCTCTCAATCTCAAGGAATTTGGAGTGGTTGCTGGTGTTTACTGTTTCTGGCAATATAGTCAAGAACACGAGAAAAATGATGAACATCCTTGTCAATGAGACATCGACTAATGGTCACACCCTCAATCAATTGCTTCACACCCTCCATCTGCATCCAAAAAGCTTATCAAATCCATAAAATATCATATTTCAGAATTCCCTTGATTATTAAGAAAAATAGATTTAAAATGTCATATTGAGTACTTGCTCTGCAGATTATCTAATCTGACTATGCATTGCTTAGGTGGGGATTAATAAGAGAAACCAGGTATCCTTAATTTAGGATGCGATTTTAAAAAACCAATTCCATAATCACATGTCCAGATGTTTAGTCCCACAAATCCAAGTTGCAAGGCTGCTCTTTTTTCACTCTTGCTCACCTAAAACACAAATATTCTCAGACATACATTTCAACCCTCACACCATTGCTCAATAATACATTTTTACAAATCTAGTCTCATATTTTCGGTCTCGAATTCGAATCTCTCCTATATATAAAAATAAAAAAAAAAATAATAATGATATTTTATTATCATGAAATAATATTAAAAGATGATATTAATTTTAGTAATACCTTTGATTCTTGACGATTTTTTATATTGTGACGATGGCTTAAATAATATATCAAAAGAAAATTATTATTCGAAACTAAAAAAACATTTAACCTCTATACAACTCTTTTGACCTTAAGATGCCTCATCTAGGAAATTTTCTCTCTTCAAAAGGAATAAAAACCAATGTGTTATATTTGTGAGTTTTTTAGATGTTTGTAGTATATATAAATTTTAAGCTTATATTTGGATTTAATATATTTATTACGTTTATAAACGATAAATGTAGAGCAATGTTTATGAGCTATTACCCAAATCTCAATTTTCGATAAATTTAGATATATTTCGAATAACTTATGATTCGTGAATAATTATGATTAGTATTGGTATACAATGGGAGAAATTATCACTTATGAATGACTAATAGATAATAACGGTGGAATCTCACTTTTTCGTTTTGTTAGAAAAAAACAAATGTATAACGTTTATAATTCAGATACGTTATGAAATATGTGTATTCTTGTATAATTATAATCGGTATATAGCGAAAAAGTTATCACTTAATTGATTTAGAACGTGATTTTAAAAGAATAGCTATATTCTATGATAATAAAGTAATAGTAACCGTTAATATTAATTTTGTTGATATCGAAAATTAACAAATACAAAATAATAAGTATGATTATTTACAAATTTGGATATTGTGAAGTAAGGTGGAATAAAATACCTAAACATCGAGTTTATCGAAAAGATATTATTTGAGCATAAATATAATTTATATCTTAAAAATATGATAACACTTTATTAAAAGAAAAATTTTAAAAATAAAATAAATATTACAATTGTCCATATCACAAACTAAAAAAAAAAAAAAAAAAAAAAAAAAAAAAAAAAGCCAAGAGATTAAAAGGAGCAAAAAGTCACTCATTGTTTTTTTTTTTTTTTTTAATTTCTTATAATTTTTTTAAAGGCTTCCTACGACAAAAGCATTCGTCGCATAATAATTTCCTAGTCAAAACAATATATGTATATTATATATATGTATTTTAAGACGTCTGTTGTTACCTACCTTGGTACCGCGAAAACACCAGAGAGGAGAGAGAGAGAGAGAGAGAGGAGCTGAAGGAAAACATGGTTTGAACGGCGTGATTTTTCTTGAATTGAAATTCGAGATGTTCGTAAATGGCTGCTTTAAGTGTTGTCGAGCGCTCGATTGAATGGAAAAATCAACAAAAAAAAAGAGAAAATTTCAGAAGTTTGTTTCTATCTTTGTGAATTGCTTTCATTTCCTCGTTCGCTGTAAGATTTGTTTACGGTTTAATTATATTTACTTTTTTTTTTTCAATTTTTTTGTGGATAGATCTGTGGGATTTGGAAGTGACAGCCACGGTTCTGATAAATTCTCTTTATCTTTTTCTCTCTCTAACTTCGGTCGAATTCGAGGACTTACCAGACCCCTTTAATTTCTCTATTTGAACTCTCTCTATTAATTTTGATCTTCAATCAAGCCGTGTCTGTTTCTTGTTCTTTCTCATCTTCCCCAATTTTTCCAAATCTGATTGTGGAGAATTTTGATCTTTCGTTGCCTTTGTGTGTATTCAGATCAATTGATTTGTCTGTCTATCTCATTTCAATGTTCCTTATTCTACTTGGGTTACATTAAATTTTGTTCGCCCAAGCTTGGTCTGTTGAAATTGAGTTTGTTGGGTGTCATCTGGTTAGAGTTTCAAAGTTCAGGTTTTGAGGGGTTGGTTTTGAAGAGGAAGATCCCTTTACCTGTTGAACAGGGTTGTTAAAATCAGTGAGCAGTTCATTGACAATTTGGGGTTCTTTTTGGAGTTTTTCTTATACAGGACTAGAAAGAGAGAGAATTTGGTTATTTAGAAAAGGCTGCTAGATATTACTAAAAGCATCTGTTGAACTTTTTCCATAGATTTGTTCTTTTACGCCATGACCTTTACGCTTCTGCATATCCTGTGTGCTGCAATGTTTTGGCATAGAAAGAGAAAAGTAAATGAATCTGTGTTGATTCTTATTCCGGGTAGGGAGGCTTTACTTCTCTTTGATGTGAAGGCATAAAGTTTGGGGGAATCCATTTTTAGATTTCCTGCTTCCACTTCAATTCAGGGTTTTCATTTGATTGGTTCTGGGGGAAATCAATTAGGTTGCTATTTTATTAGACTGAGAATTCAAAAGGTAAGCGTTTAACAGGGATTTGTTGTAGGAATTGTAACAGATCCGTCTTCTGAAAGCAGCGGGTTTTATTGTTTGTTTGGTCTGGATTGCATATTAAGCATTATCAGGGCCCTCAGAATGGGGTCCTGCTTGTCAGCCGAAAGCAGGAGCCCTCGCCCCAGTTCCCCATCTGCTTCTTTGGGGATCAAGAAGAGGAAGAATTCTAGAAAGAAATCGGCTTCCGACTATAGGAGGGAGGAACTTCTGCATCGAATTCCCGGAAGAATGTTCTTGAATGGTGCCAGTGATATTGCTTCATTGTTCACCCAACAGGGAAAGAAAGGGATGAACCAAGATGCCATGATTGTTTGGGAGGTGAGATCACTACAACTCCTTTATAACTTTTTGTTGGGACATTTGTTTTTTGCTTTAGATTTTTATGCCCTTTTTTTTTGGAATAAAAATGTGCTTTATCCTTGTAAGATAAATATATTTGATGCTTTATATTTTAGATTTCTAGCTCTTTAGTAACAATGATGCAGGTTAGTCTGTGTTAACCCTTTGATCACTGTTACATTGCGTTCGCTTGCATACTCACACAGAGTTACTTAATAGGTTATCATCTATAATCTGCAATAGTTGGGAGATATAACTTAGGTTACTTTATTCCTTATGGTGGATTCACTAAGAATTTCATTAGGTATTATTATCTTCTCCGCAAGGCTGACCTCTGAAGTTGTTTTCATCTAGTTTACTTAGTGGAATGATGGGTATCCTCTTTCTGTATCAGCTGCTTTTATCATCTTTCCATTTGATTTTTGCACCATCATTTTGGTTCTGCCACCTAACTATCTTTGTTGAGCTTTTCATATTAAGACATACCTTAGTCTGTGCCCTATGTTTGTTTCTCTAGTCCTTAAGCTTTTTGCAGGGAAATATTGTGCATGAATTTTCTGTTGCGTGTGTATGATATGCGAGGTTTTTCAATGCTTTTGCTTTTAAGGCATATTACTTCTTTTTCATTCTGCATAGCACATGCTCATGTGTGTATACATTCTCTGCCGTTATGACGTGAAAGGAGGGCTAATTCCCAGCATCTTAAGATATAATCTTCTTCACTAATTTGCAACATCATGTATTTTCAGAACTTTGGTTCCAGATCAGACACCGTCTTCTGTGGAATTTTTGATGGCCATGGTCCTTATGGGCACATGGTTGCGAAGAGAGTGAGAGACTCACTTCCCTTGCAGTTGAGTGCACATTGGGAGGTTAACATAAACAGCGAGGATGTACTCAGGGAGATTAGCATGAACACTCCGGGAAGCATGAACTCTGAAGATACACCATTTATTTCGGCTGATGAGGAATCAAGGACTTCCTTTGATCTTGAAGAAACAGAAAAGCAACCAGAGTTTTTCCATAGTCTAAAAGAGTCATTCCTAAAGGCATATAAAGTTATGGATAGAGAACTGAGAATGCATGCTAACATCGATTGCTTTTGCAGTGGGACAACTGCAGTGACACTGATCAAGCAGGTTTGAACTGAGTGTTCATTCAAACTTGCTGATTTGATATGTCCAACTTAATTCTGACACTGTCAATTTGTTTGTTATAGGGCCAGGATCTCGTCATTGGAAATGTTGGAGATTCGAGAGCTGTTCTGGGTATGAGAGACAATGATGATTCTCTTCTTGCAGTTCAGTTGACCGTGGACCTCAAACCAAATCTTCCAGGTTTCTCCCCCACTCCTGATACATGTACTCACAACATGCTTAAAGGCATATTGCTAATGCTAATTATTCAAATATATGTACCTGCCTATATCATTTTATTTTGCTGCTGAAGCATGTTTTTGTTCTCTTCGACTGCTTCTATCTGACACCACATAATCTCTGGAAAAATATATATATATATATATATATATAAATCTGCTTAGACATGCTTTAGAAACAGTCATATCTCCAATGATATGCTTCATGTACATACTGATTTAATTGCTCCTGAGGAAAGCCTGGGTAGCTAGCATAAATGGCTGAAGGCAGCCTCCTCATGCAAGGCTTTGGCTGTTAGAGTATATTCAAGTCATCTGAAAATATTGATAATGGCCTTAAAACACTTACCAGTGTCTCATTTTGAAAACTTATGTATCCTTTCTATATTGAATATTTACTTGGTGCAAATATTTAATGGAAGCACAAAGGTGCTTTATGATGTCAGTCCTTTCCGATGTCCTAATAGGCCTTGATCACTAACAACCAATCCTCTTGTTGAATGCTTCTCTCATTGCCAAATCTGTTGGACCCTTTTCTGTATCGGATCACCTTATTCCTCTTCATTCATTTTCTGATGGTGTTGCCAGATGTGTACTAGAAATCTTACCCCATCTATGTGTCTAAGTGAACCAGGAAAAGTATACCTTGCTGTCATTATCAGTTCTACATAAACAGTAGTAATGAGTTGCAATTTTTGATGTTATAAGAATGTGATAAACTTGTGAACTGTAATTTTTTTTTCCTTGTGTTGTAACATGTTCATGGAGGATGTTATCAATTTATAGTTGAGTGTTGGGCTTGTTTGTCTATATAGGGGAAGCAGAAAGAATACGAAAGTGTAAAGGGCGTGTCTTTGCACTTCAAGATGAACCTGAGGTTGCACGAGTTTGGCTGCCAAACAATGATTCCCCTGGCCTCGCGATGGCACGTGCTTTTGGGGATTTTTGCTTGAAGGACTTTGGCCTGATTTCTGTGCCTGAAATTTCTTATCGTCGTCTCACCGAGAAGGATGAGTTTATAGTCCTGGCAACGGATGGTGTAAGAAACCCTTCTTAAATCGTGCACTTTTGCTTCCAAGTTGTTCCTTTCATGTTCTATATTTTAATCTGGTTGAAACTATACAGGTCTGGGATGTGCTTTCAAATCAGGAAGTCGTGAATATTGTGGCCTCCGCTCCAGCGCGTGCCTCTGCAGCTCGAGCGTTGGTTGAGTTCGCAGTGAGATCGTGGAAGTTGAAGTATCCTACTTCGAAAGTTGATGATTGTGCAGTAGTTTGCCTTTTCTTGGACTCGGGCAATATATCAACCGTCTCCAGTTCCAAATCTAAAGAGCAGATGTCTCCTGTGGAACAGATTGAAACAGACAATGAAAAAGATGATCTTGTTGGCCCAACAGCACTGGACCGATCAGGAACTATCCGAACAGGAGTCAAAGAGATCGTGCAAGAAGAGGGTACTGAAGATGCCAAAGAGAAGGTAGAAACATTTATGGAAGCTGGGAAAGAATGGTCTGCACTAGAAGGAGTGTCCCGTGTAAACACTCTCCTGACATTGCCAAGGTTTGTTCCTGGAAAGGATAATAAGAAAGCACCTAGTGACATGAAGACCACCCGCAAATGATGGAACAGAAGGGTTAGCTTTTCCTCCATTTTTCTTCTTATCCTTGGACCGGAGAGCTGGGCCCGGCTGTATTAGTGTGTCTGGGAAATTGTCCTTTCTCTCTGTTGTGGGTGAAATTGAAATTTTTGTATTCATCCAACTCTCCGTGTATTTCCTTCCATTTTTCTGAATATTCTGCGTGATGCTTTTTCTGTTGATAATAATATATATAATAATATTCTTTTCTTGTTTGTGTCTTTGTGATAGTGACTATTCGGCCTTGTTAATCACACGTGGCCATTCATGCACGTATAAGCCAACACTCTCTCTCTCTCTCTCTCTCTCTCTCTCTCTCTCCGATTTTTGAAATGAAAGTTGAAAATAATTAAATAATTATATCAATAATAACCAAATTTTTTAAATGTAAATTTTTAAAGATGTGATTGTTTCTATATGTCTCCTTTATGCAGAAGAAATAATATTTTTGTATTCTTAAGTTCATACCTCTAGATTGAAGCATATACTTAATAGTGAGTGGAGGGGAATGTGTTGGAGAACAACCCATTTGACTCTTAATACCATTTGGGCACAAGTGTGGTCAAAATTTCAATAACCCTATTCAATCAATGATGATAGAACAGATAAATAAAAACTTTTTTTTTTATTTATTTACATGACAATGGGAAGATAAATTATTCAGAAAAAGAAAGGTAGGCCTCAGAAAATTAGGACCCCCATTGGATTGTGACCTTTTGTGCACCCTTAACAATGGATTCATGTTGAGGTTGGTTTGGGAAAACAAAGGTCAGTTCAATTGATTTTAGCTATAACTTTTCAATTCAAATACTAATATAATAATAATAATAATTTAGAGTTTAATTTATACTTCAAAATTCTAAATTCTTTATAATAAAATTTTTAATTTAATTAAAATATATTATATATAAAATACAAATAAATTGATATAAGTTGAATCAAAGTTAATGTTTCTCAGAGACACAAAAGAATTATGTCCAAATTAGAGAGAATGAGAAAAGGATGATATAGTTTTTATCAATGCTAATCAACATATCCTTATCATCTTTTGTTATTTATAAGAAAATCACACAAACAACTGGGGTGTCTCTCACATCCATATTAAATTGGTGGCTGAGTAGCTGGTGATTGCAGGAACAATAATCCATTACAAGGAACTTCTATTTAGGCTTTTGAATCCATGGTAAATTCTGCAACTCTGTGCCCCCTCCTCCCACCCCCCCCCCACCCACCCCCCAAGAAAAAAAACAAAAAGAAAAGCGCCCAAAGTAGCACTCATTTGAAGTATATAATGGTGTGAATCAAATCTCATTTTGAAGAAACATCCGTGAGCCTTCAACTAGTAAAAAGCTAGAGTTGTTGCTTACCTTGGGGCTACACAGGAGTTAGTTCACCGAGTTTCTTTTTGAGATGTTTGTGTTTTATTTATTTGAAATTAATTAAATTATAAGTATGAAGGAATTGATTTTCCAAATCTTAAAATTTAATATTTTTTTAAACAAGTATGAATTCAGGCTAAGTTGCGTGCCTTGAGGGTTAATTTTCTAGTCCTAGCTTAAGCTAAATTTCAAATTGATTTAGTGCTTTTCATGGCCAGAACTCCATAGCTGCATTCTATGGCATGACATTTCAACAATGGGGCAGTGCACAGGTGATCTTCGGATAGGCTATGGGGCCAAGTTGGGAGTTCTTTGAAAGACAATCTTGGGTTATAAAAAAGTTGGTCGTAAGCAGGTCAGGCTCAATTTAGAACATGGACCAAAGTTTTTTTTTTTTTTTTTTCTTCTGGTGACACGGATTCAAACCCTAGATCATAGAGTTTGAAGAGAGGGTTATAATTATTAATCTGTCTCCTTGAGAACTTTTTTTTTTCATACCAACGGACATGTAAAGTCATATTTATAAGTGTAATTGGAGTGCAATTACAACAACTTTTTTGAGAATCACGATTGGCCGGGCTGATTGGGTCAGGTGGCCACTGGGCCATAAGCCCTTCATCCAACTGCTATTTTTCCAAGGAATGCTATAATAATCCGTTCATTAATAATCCATTACCCACCTTGAGGAATTAATAGCCGTGGGAAAGAATAAGTGAATGATATCTTATGAACAATAATAACCGGCAGGGAAAAAAAAATGTCCAATCAAAAGTTCTAACATGGCTGAAATCTGGTTTTTTTTTGGGGGGGGGGGGGGGGTTGAGATCCCACCTCATGGAGCCAAACAACATCCACACACATACAGAAAACCTTATCCAAATCAAATTCAACGCCACAAAATAATAATAATAATAATCAAATTCTTTCAGACCCCAGACCCAGAGTCATAACGTTTCATCTGAGCATTGCTTTATTTTGTAATTTAAAAACAGCAGAGGGAAAATAGGAACCAGATGGTTGTAGTATCAGAATGGGGTGCAGACATCGGCAGTACTCTCGCCACTTCTTCCTCCACCACCGTCACCCTCCGCGGTCGCCACCGCAGCTTCGGCCGCTCCCAACTCAGTAGCTTCTCTGGTCAATCTCTGATGAAAATCTCTCCCTCTTCCAGCACTTACTTTTCATCTATTCCTCGGCTTCCTATTCCCTTAAGAGGTACATTTTAGTGGTTTTTAAATGATTGAAACATTTGCATCAAGTTTCTGATTTATAGTACAGACAAAAATAAGCTGACAGTGGACACCGAACTCCTTTGAATTCAATTGAATCATTTTTCATGCAAATGAGTTTTTATTTTTTCTGGCTTGGTATAGTTGCACCACTCCTTTTAGTCATTGAGGAGACAATGTTGTCAATTGGGTCATTCATACCCCTCATGAGGAGATTTTGACAATTTTGGTAATTTCATTGATCTATTGTAAATGATGCCGAGTGGTTGTGAATGTTGTTGCAGTCGCAAATGATTCGAGTAGGACTGTCGTTTCCTCAAACACTAGCATTGAAAGATCAGAGGCTGATAAGATTGTAGACGGGATGGACTTTGGGGAGCTGTGCAATGAATTTGAGTGCGTTAGCAGCCCCTTAGTTGAATCAACAGCACGACAGCTTGTTCGTGATATCATTGAACTTCGTGAAGATAATCGTGCTTTTGGATGTTTCGCAGTCTCTGTCAAATACAAGGTACTCGTCCATTTATGGCCAATTGTATTTCTCAAATAAAAAATGATTCCAATCTATGGCAGTTGGTCAGCCAGTGGATTTCAGACTAGATAAATACATTGCAAAAGTTGCGTAACAAATAATTGAGAGTGAAGATTATGAAGTTCATATTGTCTGTCTCTGTAACATAATTTTGGTCCAAAGATGAATCGAGTCCCAATTCAATCAGCGGTGACTTCCCCACTACCCCTAATCCCCCATCCAAACTTTGGTATGAGCCATCCAAACCAGGACCTCTTGGTGTCTATCGTGGTTCTTTACCATCTCAACTAGTTGAAACCGATTGCGTTTGTGTGTGCATATATAGATTGTTTGTTTCAATGTGGCAGTAATCTGCATGGTTATCTCAGGATCCAGTCAGAAGTTTCACTGGTCGAGAGAAATACAAGAGACCGCAATGGGCAACTGGTGCTCTGGATAAACCTTCAGTGGTAAAAGATTCTTGCTTGTGCTGTCTTGTAGAACAGCTTCACTATGTTGTCAATTTTGTTGTTTTTCCGATCTAATGGGACGATTACATTTGAAAAGAGTGTGCAAGAAATGGTGATGCTGTCAACCAGTGTGCTGAGCATCAAGTGGACTATCAGAGGAAGACCCAAATCATTGATCGCGAGTGTGGGAGGAGATGTGGTTGTTAGGATTCACTCCCAATTCACTCTCAACCAGATAAGTGGGCAAGTGATTGAACATGAGGAGTCTTGGGATCTATCAGCCTCCTCAGCTATCGCTCGGGCATACTTCTGGACATCACGACGCCTTTTTGCTGCAGTTGAGGCTGCCAAAGATTTGGCTGACTTTGCCAAGACCACTGGAAGCCGTTTTTCAACTGAAAAGGAGAACCTGGGGATGTTTCCTGATCCTTCTGGTGATCCTACAAAAGTTAGTTCTCTCTCTCTCTCTCTCTCTCTCTCTCTCTCTCTCTCTATGTGTGCTAGTCTAATAGAACGCATGTCTTGCATGCAGTTCTTTGAGAGGGAGGACAGCTTCCAAAGAGATTTTTACCAAGTTGCACTACTTTTGGCAGTCATCTATTTTGTTGTACAGTTTCTGAGAACAACATTATGAGATCTGCTTCTTTAGTGAATAGACCATTGCAAGTATCATAGCTTTTTTCTCTCTCTCTCTCTGGCGATTTTAACTCTACAGTGGCAACGGTGTTACCCAGAAGGTGGTGGTAACGGCTGCTATAGCGCTTGCTGCTAGGGCAAGCGGCAAAGTGGTCGAAGACATGGAGCAGGGAATAATCTTGCTTTCTTTATTTTATTTACTATCTTCATTTCTGGTGTATGTTTCTACCATACTTCAATGAATAAAAAATTTATCTTGCCACCTCATCACCACATGGCATTTTTCCGGTTTAAAAATGCCACATCACGATGGCTGTTTATAATATTTGACAAAAGTACTAAATTGAACAAAATTATAAAAATGCTTATCCTTAGATCACCAAAATGAAAGTAGCATCAGGCGCTTGTCTTTCTCCCTGAGAAGACAAAATACATACAGATACAGATCAATGCTTCCAAAAAATCAATGTCAAATATCAATTTTAGAATCAAATCATGATACAACATATCAATTGATAATTTCCCGGCCATATGTTTTAATCTATGACAGCACAAAACAAGGGAAATTACCATTGCAGTCCCTGTATGATCCTTCCAATTTTATGGTTGCAAGGTGAACGACTACCCAAATGTTGTGGGAGATACTCGATCTACGATTCCAGAAGGTACATCCTTTACTTGAATGCCTAAATTACCTGCATTAGGTCATGAGAATGATAAGAGCCACTATAAAGCCCAGCTAATTGTTATAGAACATCCCCCCAAGCAAAAAGGCTACCCCATTTTGTGTGCATCTGATGCTGGGCAACATAGGGGAAACCAAAAATTGATATTACAGGGTAAAGTACAACATGTGGGACTGCAGGGGCAAAGGTGGTTATTATTTTTAGAGAACAAAAGGTATTTCACTAGATTTTAGCTGCATTTTTAAGACTTTTAGCGGCATTTTGTTAAATGCTCACAAAACTTATATGTATTAAAATTTTTTCCTTCAATTTCCAGAGGGTGCCAACCCCCCTCCCTTTGCCACTGGCAGGCGACCTAGGCTTTTGAGTTAAAAAAAAAAAAAAAAATGCAGGATGTTTCGCATATTCATTCTAGACCATGTTTTTGCATGGTTCTGAAGCTTGGTAGTATCCTTGGCAACATAGGGCACATATTTCTTGATTGAAGTGACTTTCCTGAGTTTAAGGGTTGAATCTTGAGTCGTTGATGGTGGTAAATCACTCTGATTAGGCAACAGAAGCCACAGCAGACCGCGAGATGATATCTAAAAACTAGAGCAAAATGAATTCATACTAACAACTTGACATCAGTGGGCATCTGAAATCATGTGACTTGTGTGAGTGGGTGAGTAGGTGTAGTAGATGCCAATGGTAATGGATAGGTGGGCGACAGAAACACTAGTGGAGGGTAATGGGTAAATGGTAGGCGAGTGACTCCTTGCGGAAATGGATGCAAACTTTTCCCAAAATAATTTCAGAAGACTCTAGTCAGCGCACTTGGCAACGAAACAATAGAAATATATGAAGCAAATTATATAATAATAATAACAACAACATTTAGTCATATTTAGACCTATAAACAACTATTCTTAATATGTATAACATAACTATTTACATGATTATAAATATATGTTGTTCTCAAAAGGAAAAAATTCTAGGACCTGCCAGTCTTGAGAACTAACGTGCAAATTTTGTGTTTTAAGTTATAAGTTGGCACAAATAATAGACAAATATCTAGAACTTCAGTAGTAATCGTCGATTACTTATTAAACTGGGAATGTAAAGGGTTCATGATAATGTCAAAAGCAATTCTTGCAATGAACCTGCAAACCCTATCCTGTTTCCTCCAAGAATAGCCCAAGATTCTAGTTTTCTTGTCTAGGGTGGTACTGGTAGGATCAACAATCATAAGAACAAAATTCCTCAATTTTCCTACCCTTAATACTTCCTATACATCTAAGACAAGCAAAAAGCAAATAAAAATACACATCAATTTTCCGCACAGAGAAAGGTAGAAGATTGTCAAGAAAAATGAACACGGAAGAAAGAGTTAATTGTAGGCCACATAATTGAAGAACAAAGATAAAAACAGCCAAAATATACTCACAGTCTTGTTCAGTCCATCCAATGACCTGATTTTCAAGATCATACAGGACTAGCTTGTTTGCTAGTACCATCTCTGCAGTATACAACAAAAAAGGTCAAATAAATAAATACATAAGACACCAGACAAAATGCCAATCACTGATTTGATTTTAACTGCTTGCGTCTGAAAAGTTGAACACTGTGCTTTGAATTTATAAAACAGCAAAACTTCAAACTACTTCAGAATTATCACAAAATTGAAAAATGAGTGTAAAACAACAGGAAATCAAATCCCCATTAGATTGTTTATCAATGTAAGCTACTGTCTGCAAAGACTGGCATGGGCATTCCTTCATGGCACACGCACAATAGATTAGTTGGCGTAATTTATTGTCTTGTGATTACTAATCCAAATCAATCTCATTATGGTCAGTTGACTGACTTATTTTCCCTCTTTAATGGTTAGAAATTTCATGTAAAACCTTCTAAACACAACCGAAACTAAATTGATGCCCCATCTCTTTCATTAAAACATTGGTGGAACAACATCCTCTCCAAAAGTGTCAGCATAGTTCCAAAACAACACAGCTAAATCCAATCTAGGCCCACTGTATTATATGGCATGCAACACATTTCAGAGAACTACTCAAATGAAACTCGATAGCATACATGTACATGCAGAGACACATCTCATTCATCATTTTTGCAAAAATTGGCCAGCTATTTCTCTTGAACTTCCTATGTTCGATATATCAGTTACACTGTGGCACCTCATATAAATGAGCATGTTTAAGCTTGTGATGTATAGCAGAGGAAAAAAAAATTGTACATAATTCGAACCCAGGTGACAGTGCCACCACAAGCACCAAACTCAGCAAAGTGAAGACAGACTAATTAAAAAATCCTGCTTGCTCCAGTAGTATTGTTGTTAAAAGTGCTGACTGCCTCTAAGGTCTAAGAACTTCCTACTGCCAGATGTGCTAGTTGTTCAGTTGAATGCAATGAGGCAATGAGCTAGCATCTTAAAGTCAAAGTGCTTTTCTAAAGTTTCCTCACCCAAGACTCCATGAGGCACTGGCCAGCACCTGAAGTGCAGCCAAAGTGCTTATGACAACACCACATAGTAGGAGCAAGAGATTGTGAGGCTATGACCTCAACAAACTAATGAAACACTAGAGAGGAATGAGTAAAAAATAAATAAACAGAAAAATTAAGAAATAGTCACAAGTCTGAGTAAATCAAGTCGTACAAGCAGAACAACAAAAAGGGTATGGACAAGGGATAAAATTTTTCATCACATAAAATAGAAAGAAAGGGAAAAACAAGCAAATAATCCAGCTATGTGTTATGGCAATCAGATTGGACAAGGTGGAATACTTGACTATGAAATTGGATCAACAGCCCAACACATGGATAGCTGATTCCAATTCTTTAGAAAACTTGACATTTACTAATGGAAGCTTAAATATCACCAGAAATTGGTAAGTTCAATTGACCAGTTATTTAGTGAGCAAGTGAAGCAGGAAAAGAATGAGCAGTAAATGGTATTCATAAAATCAAATCCCATGAGGCTTCAGCTTCTCCAGAGTGAAAATCCTAAACAACTAGAGCTGAATAGCACAAGTCCTTGCAGAGAAGGTATGACCTAAGTAACTCATCTTCAGCTATAATCTTGTCATACAAGTCAAGGTTGATTCAAAGTAAACTGTGCCTCATCATGGAGTGCTAAGCCTATAACATATTACATTATGTCAATGAGAAGTTATGAAATTGAAGTATTGCAGGATATGCTAATTAAATAATAATACTTCTTAAAAGAATCCACATGCTTTTCACAGTAGTACCTCCCAAAATAAATGCTGAAGGGTTGGTTTGTGGACCACCATTTTCCCACAACATGCACCAATTCTCTCCCTGTAGAAATTAAAAAAAAAAAAAAAAGATAAAATACAACTAACTATAGATATTACAGCCCATAGAGGAAGGCTTCAAAAAATTTATTAATAAATAAAATGATAAAAATTTAGGGGAAAAAAACTCAATAGCGCTTGACAGAGAATACAGAAAGCATTGTCTGCAGATAACCAAATACACCAAATTGATGTTAAGAAATAGGTCAGATCCATTTTTTGAACATCTGTACTACAAAGATCCTCAAAAGAAAGAGAGGGGAAAGAAGAAAGGAAAAGGCAAGAATTACGAGTAGCTTATGAAGGAAAGGAGAAATCCTGATATTTCAACTGTTTATGATCCACAAATTAGACCGGGAAATAGATCATTATTAATGCTGACAGAAAAAAAGGAACGAAACAAACCAGTTCTTCCCTTTTGGGAGAGAGAAATGGGAGATTTTAACCTTTAGCGGTCTACAAAAACAGTTTACTTTCCCTTTTTGACATAATTGGATCAAAGAATGGACTAGGAATTTCAAATAAATAAATAAATAAAACTAGCTTAAGAAGCAAATAGTGCCTTACTTCCCATGTATATGGATAAATAGCAAACGTTAGCCAACTATATTAAAGCATCACAGGGAATATATATATGATTCGACAATTATCATCAAGATTTATAAACTGCAGCTCACTTACAGATTTTGACAAATAATCATGAGGAGGAACAGTTAAAGTAAGATTATCCCCAAAATAAAAGGTGATATCCGGAAATGCAGTGATGGGCCTGAATGATGCAAGAAAAGAAGGCTTTAGGAACTTACAATTCTCATCATATTAACCAGATTATAAAGCACCGCAGAAAATTTATAGTACATCACATCAAGAAACTTCAAAGAAAGTACTCTGGTCTGGCATATTAAGCAGCAAGTCAATGAAGAAATTATTCCACGAACGGATAAATTGGCATTGAGAAATCACAGTGAACCTGACTAATAAAACATAAATCCCTAAGAAAAGAAATTCGTATAGGCATTTGAACAAAGGCAAAACTCAAAATCTAAATTTAAGTTGGATAACCTGCCAACTCTACTTGCAAAACATCATCTAGCTGATCTTCTTCTCTACTTCATATCTTTCTTTTCCTATTCTATCCCTTCTTTGGTGGTTAAGAGGATTGAAAATGTTGGGCAAAAATATTGTGGAGCAAACTTAAGGCATGGAAGCATAAGCCCTGTTTGACGAATGGGGGCATTTTTTTTTTCTTATTTTCTTTTAAGACAAGATCTCGGACAAGTTTAAAAAATTTACTGGTA
Organism: Dillenia suffruticosa; assembly: GCA_033439265.1. Lineage (NCBI taxonomy): Eukaryota > Viridiplantae > Streptophyta > Magnoliopsida > Dilleniales > Dilleniaceae > Dillenia > Dillenia suffruticosa. The sequence goes on along the minus strand of JAVTVX010000018.1, from coordinate 412,857 downwards.
TAAGGTCTTTGGTGAAGTTTATTTCAATTAAAGCATTGTTAGAAAAGCTGTTAAGAAGCTTAGTGACAGAAAGGGAGATGCTTTTGAGAGGTGATGGGATTAAGCCCAAGTTGAAGAATATAGTGTGCATGACCAAAGAAACAAGGGGACATGTGCAAGAATGTCATTTTAAAATGACTTTTTTTGCAGTTATACTTTAAAAGGATCCCCTTTTTATTTTGCATAAATGAACAGGGAGAAGAAGGCACTGATAACATCAGCATTGGCAAGGCATGGGCACTCCAGGGAGTGGAAGATTGAGTTCTAGCAGAATGCCTATATGTAAGTTTTTGAATTGTTTGATTTAAAAGGTAAAAGAATTTCTAGGCCAACCAAATTAATAAAAGGTAATATATAGAATTCAATAAATAGGTTCAACCGTTATGTGCAAAATGGTTAATTTGAAACCGTATGGGACATCCTGAATGGATGTCTTCACCAGAAATGGATTCATTGGAAAATTTGAATAAGGATAACATCTCAGTGTATAGAAATCAATGTAAAGCTACCAGGACTGAAGACTTACTTTTCAGAAAACATAATGCATGGACCTCTCTTCATAGTATCATGGTCACGAATCATCGTACGAACAGCAAGCTACAGTGAAATACTTTAAAAGATTAAAAAGAAAAACAATAGATGCATCATGTATGTCTGACAGAAGATTCAAATGAATTGCCCTCAGGAAAATAATAGCATACTTACAATCACTTGCGAGTACAAGTAGTCTGGGAGATATACAAAGGCTGTGCCACTGTCAATGATAGCCTCTCCAGGTCTTGCAGAGACAGAAGCATTTCCAGTTAAGTTCAATGGTTGGCTACTGCCGATGATACCCCCACTAGGACTTGCAGAGACAGTCCCATTTCCTGTTAAGTTCAATGATTGATTACCCACTGTAAGCCGCGTCACGATAACACTGTAATGCGTCCTGAGATAGAAATAGAACTGTGAATACAATATCCATGAATCCCATGTAGCCTGGCTCAGGGTGCAACAGAATGATCTCAAAATAGAAACGAGTAAAATAGAAATGAGTAAATATTATAAAAGGACACCTTCAAATCATTTTGAAGATCATTAAATTCAACAACTATGAGAAAGAGTGTGAAAATACTGATTACTGTAGAAGTCTAGGCAGAAAAATGATAAAGCAATGCAAATAAGAAATGGAAGTCATTTAGCGAGAAATAGCCAAACCCCACCTAGCATCTTCTATGCATGTCATTCGCTTTAAGAATTATGAATGATCAGTCAAATACAAAAGATCAAAAATGGAGGAGGAGAATTTGATAACAAATTTATTGGAAGCACAAGATGGCCTCAATTAAGCCAGGTCTGGCGGCAAAAATAAAAAATGTTGTGCATGCTTGTTAAGTTGGTAGAGAAATAGACCATAACTAATTTGTAGGTGCGAATAAAAATTTTCCTTAATAATTCAGAAACTGAAAAAGAACAAAACTTCACGCCTTGAATTTGTCGTAAAATAAAGACAAGAAATTGTAAATGCTTCAAGAGAATAAGATATCATAAGCACATAAAAATGTTAATTAACATGAAATGAAATAATTCATAGGAACGAACTATAGGAAACAGTTATATGCCCATAGAAGTTGGGTGTATCATTAATCATGGTAGAATGTTTTGCTTAACCAGCTCCTAAAAATATGGTAAAAAACTACATAAATGCTCAATGAAAGTGGGAAAAGCAATCCAATCAAAATGCATGAACCCAGAGTTCCTCCACTCATAAGATAAAGCATGATTAATGCAACAGAATTTTCAATTTCAAAGAAGCCACCAAGTAAATACAACACATGGAAGCATAATAAACCCCAGTTGGCTGTCTCTTACATATTAATGGAGTTGAATTGGGAAAAATAAAGAAGACCTTAATTCCAAGAAACCATGTGCTCTAGACCTTAATCGGTGACAAGAAAGCAACTGCAGAAGCCCCCCCCCCCCAAAAAGAGAGAAGAAAAATGAAGGATGAATTTGAATAGATTCAATGCCACACAAAGGTAATATTTTTACTAATTGGAGACAATCTAGCATTGTTGTTTAAAGGAAGGGTCAGGAGGAACTAATATACAGTTGTTGTTTGCAAACACTTAATGTACCAAGAGAGGACTCTTATAGAAGGTTAGCTTAATGCTAAAAAATAGCTTAATGCTAGAAAATTTTCAGTATTAAGTCTATCCAATAAGACAAAGTGAACAATATTGATTTCATCACATGCCAACTATACAAAAAATGAAACAGCTAGAACGTGTGCATTTATTAGCAAATGCAAACTAAATTATCGCTAATTTATTACTCTATACACGTATTGCAAAACTCAAAAGAAGCTTATTTATATGTCAATTTATATATTACATCTTCCACAACATACTCCACGAATCAACACTTAATTAGTTCAACATTTAATTTTCAGTTTATAAAATACACCCAAAACCACAAGTTAACTGGATTTGTCAGGTTTCCATTAAATTGCCTTCAGGTTATACAGCGGGTCATCTTGTTGCATTTTGTAAGTAATCTAGATTCTGATTAAATAAGGATTTGGATTGAATTGTCTGAAGATGTAATTCGATTTAACCATTATGTACCCATTCCTTCACTCAATCCCTCAACATGAAAAACATTCCAACCCTGCAAACCCAATTTCACCATCACCATATTGCTCCTACTATTTCCCCAACACGTACAGTTTATGCAATTTTACAGTTTCACAACAGGGCTGGCCCAATTACCCTAATTTTCAAGCTTCACAAAGCAGCCAGCCATTGAGATTGCCCAGCTGCTGCAACATGTAGAGCATCAGAGTGCAAGAAAGTTAGAGATGATGGATAAAGCAACAAAATTAGGGTTGAGGTTGATAAGAATCACCCCGATTGTCAATTTGTCTCTATTGTTTTCACGGTTGTTGTTGGAAAATGAGTACTATAATTGCCTTTTTTCTTCTTCCTTTAACTTTGTTTGTGCAATTGCTCATGGAAATGTGGTTCTAAGCATTAGACTCAAAAGAGCCTTATTACAGGTTGATATAAGAGCATTTGGTTTTAATTTATTGAAACTATGCCTCTATAAGAACGGGCAGAGCTTCTTTATTAGTCTTAAATTGGTCTACGCAGCACAAATTCACAAGATGCATGATCATGAAGGTAAACAGTGAGCTGAGGTTAATAATGACTGGGGTGTAGTTTAAATGCTGAATGTTCTTCCAGAAGCATTCCAGGCCACAGCACTTGAGTCACAACATTGTAAGATGAATGACATACCTATTTGCTACCATTTGAGTTGTATTTACAATTGGCTGCACCACTTCTCCGATAGCAAGTATTCCAGCCCCTTCTTTATTTATGCAGTGTGCAAACATTCTTTTCACTATCCCATCTGCAGCCAGCTGATTAATTATGGAAGATTTACCTTTTCCAAAGCCAAGAACACCATCAACTTCATTTGGATCAGAACTAGAATCAGATTGTGAATTAGATGTAGGTATAGGTTTAGGTTTAGGTTTAGGTTTAGACATAGTTTTTTGAATATGCCATCTAGCCACACACCTGCATTTAACACACAAAGAAATTCTAAAATCAGCAGACACAGAAATCAATATCAAAAGCATGCAATGGCGCAAGAATGCAATTAAATACTGAAGTTTGTATGTAAAGTAATGGTGCAGAGCATCTGCATCAAAAAAGAAAAGGAAAAAAAAAAAAAAAAGAACATTGATGAGTTGTACTACATGAGTCACATATTAAAGGAACATGCTTAAATGTGGCAACGTGAAAAATATAATTGATCTTTCAGACCAATTTATCAAATTAAAAAACAAGTCCTTCATAACCAAGATGGGACCAAATTCATATAATATATCTACAGTAACATCCTGATTAACAACTTAATTTTCTTCTTCTTTTTCTTTTTTTCTTTTTTTCTTTTCATTCCTCCATTAGTCAGCATTTTAAATTCTGAAGTGATGGTAACTTGGAGATAATGTTGAGAACCTATGAACAAGAACATCACAGTTCTCCCATCTAAATGTTTCACTCTGTTATGACTATATTATACATGTCATTTATGTTTAAATAAATCTATATGATAAGAACATAAATTTCCTCCCCTCTAGTACAGATGCAACACCTATCTACGTGCATGGCACCATTTCAGAAGAAGTGAATTTCATGCAACTCACCCAAATATGAGGTTGTCATAAAGTGTCTCGATACCAGAATATCTTTCTAGTGTGACACGGTCTTTAACAAAGTAACCATCGATAGAATATTTCTTCCCATAATCAATCCTATAATAACAAACCAAGCTAGGCCTACAATTAGCAAGGTTGTATATTGAAGTGCAGAATCGATTAGCACAGTTCACCAAGCTCGAACTCATAGATGCGCTTGGATCATAGGGTGTCAGTGGTATCTGTAATACGGAAAACAGAAAAATCCATTAGATCAGCAACATGTTAACATTAACAGGACAAGGTTGATATAAATCAATATACAAGCACATAAAAGACAAAACATACGCCGAATTCATTCTTCTCAGGACAGTCCTCGCATTCAGCACAATACAACCAGGAAAACTCACTTGCCATCTCAATTCGCATATTGTACAGCCTAGATGGAGTTCCTATCCAAACTTTAGCATATAGGCGCCTACAACAATCAAATGGACAAACTAAATTTACAAAAAGAAAGAACCCAGGAAGAAATTAAAAGAGTAATCAACTACTAAAAATACCAAATCTAATATCCTAGGATTTTTGGGGACCTCGGAGAACATACATTGTACTACTCTTGAATATATAAAAATACTTCAGTACTCAACCATGAATAGCAAAACTAAAAGGAACGAACCGATATTTTACGTCATGGTTGCGGGTTAATGGTTCCATCCGTATATTACTGCCTGCAAGTATCCGGCCTTGGTGATGTGCCTGCACTCCTCCGGGGACATCGCGTTGAATCCTAAACACGAAATTGGCAGAGATGGTTGAGAAACAACAAGAGGAACAAATTAGAAACCCTAGAAATATTAATATCTTTGAATCCATGTCTCTCGCCTTTCTTCTTCAATTCGCCGGAAATTAGTGAATTGAAAAGAGAATTAAGATTAATCAATTACAATTAGGAGAGAACATGGAAGAACGAATGAGATGTCAAGAAAAGAACATCGAGGATTTTGAGATGGCACCTGCTGAGGGACAAGACGTTCAGCTCTTACAACAGAAAACCAAACTTCTTTTTCCCTATTTTTAGGAAAATTACAGATATACGTCTTCTGCCATTCTCTCTCTCTCTCTCTCTCTCTCTCTCTCTCTCTCTCTCTCTCTCTCTCTCTACATTTTGTCAAGTAGTTCTGTTGCTTTGCTGCAATTTTCTCTACAAAGGAAGTACTAGGACCCGGTTTCAGAATGGAACCAATAGAAGCATGACACGTAGTCATTTGTCCCCTCGTTCTCGTTAGAATTTGGCGCGGCCAAGGCGACCGAGATAAGATTTGTCTGTGGATTAAGAACGACCGTTTGTGTTACCAACTAAAAAGTAAAACTTTTATATAAAAGAATATATTTTATTAAAAATTAAATAAAATATATTTATATCGATCATTTAATTCAATTAAATTCGATTCAAATCAAATTTTATCATTATATAAAAATACTCTTCAAATGCCTTCTTTTTCTGTATACAAAATTTAAATTAAAAATTTTATTCGATTATTGAACTAATTAAACGTTAATAATGGATTTAATTATTATATTTAGGATATACAAATCTAATCTATTACTACAAACTCAATATTTAATATATTTTTATGTTTTTTACTCATATATTCTTTTAAAATAATATCAGATGAATTAATTAAAATTATATGAAACGCCAGATAAAATTTAATATATTTACTCTTTAATTTTTTATGGTCAATATAATATTTCTCCATTCCCACTTAAATTCATACGTATTTTATTTTATTTATAATATTTTTAATTATAATAAATTTATATTAAAAATTAAGATTTTATATAAACTTATTCATAAAGATTAAAATTTATACTTATATTTATATTTGAATAAATTTAATCGGAGTTTTGTTAATTTAGCTGAATATTCTATTTCGATCGAATTAAATTTGTTTAGAAACAAAAACCCTAGCCATTGTCTATATATCCCATTTTCCCAGATTGAAAGCCTTTCCTCTCTTTCCCTCTCCGATCAATGGCGTCGATTCCACTTCTCCGTCCATCTCTGCACCTCTCTCCCAAAACCCTAACCAAACCCGATAACCACCACACTACTCCCTCTCTGATCGCAGCTCGTTTACATCACCCTCTCAAATCAAAGCTCAATGTTCCACCTCCCGTCAAACGAAGCCCTCAACTTCTACGACGATCCGGCTTCACCATCTCCATGTCCTACAACACCATTCCGGCGACCGACCGCCTAATCTCCGCCGTGTCTTACTGTCTCCCGTTCTTCAACGGCCTACAATACGGTCGTTTTCTGCTCTCTCAGTACCCAACGCTGTCTCTCTTCTTCGAACCAGTCCTTCCTCTTCTCAACCTCTATCGGTCTATCCCTTACGCCAGTTTCGTCGCCTTCTTCGCTCTCTATTTGGGGATCGTTCGAAACCCTAATTTGAGCAGGTACGTGAGGTTCAATTCGATGCAGGCTTTGGTTCTGGATGTTCTGCTGGTGGTGCCTTTGCTGGCCCAGAGGATTCTGATGGGCTCTTCGGGTCGGCCGGGCGGGTTAGGGTTTAAGTTGATGGTGATGGGTCATAATGCTTTATTTGTGTTTATCGTGTTCTGTTTCCTCTATAGTCTAGGGTACTGCGTGTTGGGTCGGACCCCATATTTGCCTTTTGTTGCTGATGCAGCTGGCAGGCAATTGTAATTTATGGGGTATTCTCTTTTGTAAGACTGCTTTAATATGTTCAATTAAAGTTTGGAATATTTCATATATATATTTTTGATCAAAATGGATTGTTAGTACCAAAAATTTGCAAATCCCCGAGACAACTGGGTACATTGATGCCTCTTTTCCCAGCATTCTCAACTTGATACAAATTTAGCTATGGTCGGAAAGAGTAAATGGTTCAAAATCCTCCACTGGCACAACTCCTTACCAAGGGAACATTAAGGAATGGAATTTGAAGTACAATTCATCCATTCTCACTAAATAGAACTAAATTGAAACGGACACAGTTCCATATCAAAATAAATAATTTGTCTCTATGACTATAACTGCAACAAAATATTTATCCCGCGAAATAAAGTCAACCACACGTCATTATACCATATTTCATATCGCATCCGTATCATACAAACTAAAACCAGTAAAATCAAACCCTACTTGTTCACCAATAAGTATCAACCTCACATTTACTACTAAATCAGATTCTTATATTACTAAAATCAATTTTTTCATGAAACAAACATGGGAAGTATCATTTTCCTAGAACACGAATCAAACTAAAGGTAATTATATCATTTTGCTTACTTTTATCATTTGTCATCTTTAAACTGGTTGAAGCGTTTGCTGAAAAATGACTCAAGTTTGCCTCTCTATCAAGCTTGGTGTCGGAATGGAAGAAAGAGTCATATTCATGCTTACTCGTGGGACATTTTTTTTACAGAAATAAAACATTCAACACAGAAACTATTTAAGAGAAATAAAACATTAACAAACACATTCTTGAAGTCAAAATCCCGAGCAAAGTGATAATGCAGTACATATTGCTCGCATTACAAACCAGGTTAGACTCAATTTTCACATCATAGTTGTGAACAAGATCTATGAAGCACAAGTTTCAAACATAGACCCTACACAAGCGCAGATTCTGCTATACTCTGTTCGGTTGATGGCTGATCACTCCCAAGCATCTAGTATCGATCATGACGCCTGTCAAATACAAATCAAACCAGGTCAAGATATGGTCATGTCTTTGAAAACCACAAACGTTAGTAGTCGAACAAAACCAAGCAAACTAATGATGTATCGAACCACCCCACCCACCCCCAAAGAAACACAATAACAAATACTGCCCATGCATAATTGTATTATCTTCACTTGGCAATTTTGATGTTCTTGTCAGAGGTCAAAAACCACAAATACTACCAGTAACATTGTAGAGATTCAATCAAAGTAAGAGTAAGACATTGGGAAAGAAGATGGAGAACTGTTATTATAGCATGCCTCCCACGTTAATTGGAAGGGCCAAAGCTCTTAAGAGACTGGGTGTTTTCGGATAGCTGAATTGGTCTAGTGAATTAACAAGGAGTACTTGAGATATATATATAACAATCAAAGTAAAACCTCTTATGTATTACACAATCCCCCCCCCCAAAAAAAAAAAGAGAAAATTAAGCAAGGAAATAAGATAATGACAAACAATAATACTGCCAACCTGCCAACATAAGACAAAGACAAACCTGTGACGATCATAATCCCTCGAATGCTCCCTCGACCTTGAACGTGATCTTCTATGACTTCTTGAATCATAGCCACGGGAGCGATCAGAATCTCTCTCTCTCCTATCATATCCACGATCCCTCTCAGAATGCCTATCACGATCTCTGCTCCTATCATAATCTCTACTCCGCTCACGGCTGTCTGCGCGATCCCTGTCCTTGCTAGCTTCCCTCTCACGATCTTTGCTTCGCTCTTTGGATCTACAAAATTCAGAAATAGGAAAGAGGACAGAGTTGAAAGCTAGATAACAAATAACAAGGCAGGTGTCTCATCCAGCAAAAGTGAGTAACAGCCAGATTTACCTCCTGTCATCTTGGGATCGATCAACCTTGCGTTTCTTGTTTCTCTCCTCCTAAGAGATTAACGATGAAGAACACAATTACATTCCATCAAACAAGAATATCACTTGGGTAAAAGTGCAATATTACATTTTTTTAATATCCAGCAGATGCTTGTCAGAACAACACTAAGTGATAAAAGAATAAATGGCACCCACAATCTATGGCCAGAGAACTAACTTCCAATGTTTCGTATAAGGAAAAGAAATTTGGTAAGGGCCCCCTAGAAATGCAAGCCTAAGGAGCAAAGCCCAACAGAAAAACAAAAGGCATCAAAGAAGGCACTATGATGAAACACCACCAACAACAACAACAACAAACTGAGCCTTAATTCCAATATTTGGGGTCGGTCATTTGAAAGACAAATTTAAAAAATAGAAAAAATAGAAAAAAGAAAATTGAAATAAAAAATAATTAAAAATCAAGAATCAAGAATCAAGAAAAAATATATATAAATAAAATAAAATAAACTAAAACAAAACAAAAAATAAAAATAAAAATAAAAATAAAAATAAAAATAAATGAATAAAACAATAGATAAATATCTAAAATATATTAATTTAATTTGTGCAGATTTTTTTACGCCATCCATTTCTATCCAAGACCATTTCCTCTTCTAAACCCTTAAATTCCATGTCTTTACGGATAACTTGCATCCAAATTTTTAACGGTCAACCTCTACATTTTACTAAATCTCTTATATTTAAGTTCTCTATTTAAGTTCTCGGTTCTCCTAACCGGTGCATTTTTTGGTCTTCTTTGCACATGTCCAAACCACCTCAAACAACACTCGCATTTTTTCCACAATTGAATTTACTCTCAAGTTATTACGAATCTCTTTATTTCTAATTCTATCTCTTCTAGTTTTTCCACACATCCACCTAAGTATCCTCATTTTGTTACAACCATCTTTTGCACATATTATTAAGTCAAACAGCAGTGTTGAACTTTTCAGTCATATGAACTTTTTTTCACACATTTATCCTTGGTATTTTATAATCCTCGAGTTGTCTAGATTGTCATTGATAAGATTAAACTAGGTTTTTTACAACAACCTTTAACAACTCACCTTGAAATATGGAATTAATACTCAATGACTTCCATTTTGACATTCTATTATCCCTCTTCTTCCCACATTTTCCACGCAACCCACTCAAAATTTATCAATTTTTTTTAACTCATACTCAAAATGTGTAAGCATTTTTTTCCCTGACACTCATAAATATTGAAACCAAACATTTAACAAAAGAAAAGATCTTGAGAAAGTAAAAGGGCAAGATGAAGATTTAAATATATAACAACAATTGACAATTTCTTCATAACCACCCATGATTAGTCCACTCCACATTTTTCCTTGAATTTGCTTTTTAAAATTCTTCTTTTTACTTAATTTATCTTTTATTAAATTTATTTTAACTTTTTGCACGCATCACATGTTTACAACAACTAGGACATCTTCCTCTTTATAAATAATGAACTCATTCCATAACTTCCACAGTAACCAGAAACAACTACCCCGCCCCCAAAATCACTTTTTTTCTTCCCAAGCAGAAACAGCGTTTCTTCCCATTATATGCAAAGCTGAAATGGTCATGTAGATAAATATTTGATTATCAAGCCAGTACTAAAACGTTATGCCATTTATGCAAATTATAACCATGTGAGGAAACCCATGAATTTAAAATTCTAACAAAGAACTATCCCTCTCATACTCCTGCCTTCTTCTCTACCCAACACAACCACCAAAACTCTTAACTCTCCAAACAGTGCCATCACCTAACATTCACATTCAGATGAAGACCGAACAACTAAACTTTCAAACAATGCCATCACCAATACCAAGCATACCAAAGAGAGTCAACCCCCTCCCCCCCCCCCCAAAAAAAAAGGGTGGCTTATGGGCAGCAAGCATCTTGCTAGTTGAAAGTAAACTAGAAAGTTTCTGGACACTAGTCTTTAGAAGCAGAATCACAACAGAGTCAGAAGAAAGTATGACATAAACCACCCAATCCTGCAATAGCAGAGAATAATCACCTTGCAGTCTTCTAATCCAACATGTATAAGAAAAATTGCATACCATGCAATTTCAGATGTGAGAAGGCTATCTGCAGCCCATTGCTGTCCTACCAAGCAATCCAACCCATATTTGTCAACTACCGTCTTGATAAAGAAAGAGGGAAAAGAAGAACAACTGTCAACTTCGTTGTCCCCAGACAATAATCTTTGCCAAGAATCCCACAATCATTTACCAGGTATGAGTTTGGAAGATCAATTTAGCATTGGCTAGTATATATATAACTCTACTTAACAGTGCAATGTAAGAGACTTGACCTCACCACGTGACCCATGCTCTTTTACCTTTCAAAGTTGGTTTTCTTTTTCTTGAAAAAAATGTATTACTTCATAGATATCTTTAGATTTATGGTGCAATATACTTGATAAGCCAACATAAGCATCAAATAGCTAATGTATGACATGATGGATAAAAAAGTAAGTTGTAAGGTGCTCATCATGCAATTCCAAGCATGTAAAAACGAAATTGTTGTCATATGCTGAATCAAACATTTCACAATTTCAACAAAGAGAATTCAACATTTTGATCTCATCTTTATACAGAAATGCCTAACGCAAGTATTAAATTTCAAATAAATACCATATATATTTATCATATAGAGATTATACTCACGAAAAAATTTCACTAATAATCCTCCAAGCACCATATGTATATGCCAATCTCTACACAAGCATGCTAGAGAAGAAGCCACCATCACTACATGTGTTTCTTCAAAACCCTGAAATTTGTATAATGTATAAATCATAACAAATAAAACATACCTGTAACTCAGCCAGCTTCTCACGGATTTGCATATAGCCCAAGTGAAGCTTTCCACCAAAATGATCTGCCAAACGGCGATCACTGCAACCAATTGAAACAAAAAAAAAATGATTTTCCAATGAAAATGTAACTTTCAAATAGAAAATTTGTGAAGAATTTAATTGCCCCAAAACTTCTAGTTAACAATAGCACCATCTACAAGCATAAACAGAAAAAGACGCACATTCTTTAGCTGCAAAAGTAATCCTCGTAAAACTGGCCCAAAAGCCTGCTGGTGACAAGGAGGTATAATCGCCAGGTCAAAAGCTGAAGTACGAAAAAGCCCAAATACTAGTTCTTTCTTGCCCTCAGAAAAGCTAAGAAACAGAATTGTGAAAACTAGAGACAGACAAAGAATCTACCTGTCATACACACTCAAAAATGCTCCACATATGTCACAAACACGAAGCTTCTGATCAGTCTGCAAGAAACCAAAAAGGAACATGGACAGTTAGACAAAGACCATTTGCACAGACTAGCATAGTTCAAATGTTTCTCAAAGTTGTCAAATTGATAGAGTTCCACTTCTAACACAAATTCAGTTAGATGCATCTCTTCCGAAGACTAGCAGCCATGGATCATCGAATGAGTACATCCAGATAACTGATCGCAGATATATGACATAATACATAATACAGGCACTTCAATTTCCACTATATTTACCAAATAAAACTTTTCCTAAGATTTATCAGGGAGGAAAAACAAGGCAATGTGTCAATTAAATTCAATGTGGAGCTCTCAAAAGCAGTAAACAGAACTAAGGGCAATACTATGGATAGCTATTGATGAGGGGGAAAGATAGGCTCACAATTCGCACATCGACAGCAGTGTACTTGGAAGAATCCATAACAGGCTCCTGCCTGGGAGCCAGCTGAAAGACACCATAAAAATTAAACCTCAGACAAGCAAATAATATAAAGAATGAGAGGATTTATGTTCCAATAATCAATGAAAAGGTACAATTCGTGAACCATAGGGCTACAGGAAGCAAATAATATAGACAGACCTTCTTGAGTGCTTCAGCCTCTTCCAAGGCTTTTTGTGCTTCATCTACCATTCCTTGCTCACCTGAAATGGTGAAACAATTTAGATCTGGAAAAGCAAAATGGTTGTTCAACCAATACATGATTGCTCAGGCAGCTAAATCCAATATAGTTTCTGACAAACAGAGAGAGGTTACTGATTTAGAGATACAAAGCAGTATGTTGTAAAATTTCTTTGGGAAAAGAAAGACCGGCATATATGGCATGCCAAGAAGTTACCATGCATATCCAACACAAGAAATCACTTAGATTAATAACAGATAGCATATACAGGAAAAGGAGAGAGGGGAAGAGTGAAATCACACTCACAATTTACTCGGGAAAGGGCATATACAACCACTAAAGAATACCATATCAACAGATAGAGTCACATGCTATGGAAACTCCTACAAGTGATAATAGAAAAGCTTTCCTCATAAAATGCTTAGCTAATCAAACTACGACAATTTTAGAAAGGATCAATATGCTGTGAAAAGCACAGAGAATAACTTACCAAGATCCTCAGCTTTTTTCAGCTTCTCATTTATCATCTCCTGAGTGCGAGGATCAGGTGCAATTACAGGCAATGGTGCCAATGATGGAGGATTTGGAAGAGGCTGAGGCAAAGAAGCTCTATCCTTGTTGAAGGCATCCAAAAGAAGTATGGACTGACATAGACAAGAATCATTTGATGCACGATATTCAGAAGGATATTTCAAAATAAACCAACAAAAGGAAAAAAAAAAATTAAAAAGGACTCGAGTTAGTTTTCCAAAGTGGAACATGATAATGTCTTCAATTAACTACACACCTGTTTGTCAGCTCTCTTGGTTCTCAATTCTTCTACAATTTCTAAAGCTCGAATCTTAAGATCTGTCTTTCCTTCAAGATCTGCATTTTCCATCACTCACACACTTCAATACGAAGTTGCAATAATAAATTAAGCCCCTTGATGCCAAAGGCTTCATCAATTAAAAACTTCCTTGTGCACAGTGCAAGATCCATATCATCATCACTTATGTATAAACTTAAAGAGATCAATAACAAAAATATCTTAAAAACAGAGTACAAACTCCCAAACAGTGTAGGAAATTCTAAATTCCTGCACATAATCACCGTCATCCAATGACAACAAACTGAAATGCAGTTTACTTCTGTGCAGACAAACAGATTTCCATTCTTTTATTAGAAAAGGGTTTTATTCACCAGATCAAAACAAAACAAGAGCACAAAAGAATTTTCCATTTTTATCACCTGAACTCAAAAGTATTAAAAAGAAAAAAGTCAATGAAGACTAGCAATACTGTTAGTCACGTGTCTGTTTTACAAAATGTTAACAAAACTGTTAGTCACGTATCTGTTTTACAAAATGTTAACAAAATCAAGTATTGGACCAAATAATTGCTCAAATTAATCATATTCCTCTTTATCATTTAGTTCAAATGCAAAATTAGCCCTCATCTAGGTAAATACAATTTGTGCCTCTTACAGTCAATTATTTATTCCTCCTGCCTAACCACAGAAACAGAAAGGCAAATTGATTGTCTTGTCCTTTTTCCCCCAAGAGAATGACTTATCTCCTTTTGTTTTTGTATCATCTTGTACATCTTCTTCTTCCATGAAATCTTGTCTTTTTCTTATCAAATAATATTATATGTATAGACAATAGAAGTATTAAACATGTTATCATCAGAAAGATTACTCCATGTGATAAAATTTCTATAGAACCAACTAGACAAGAAAAATTCATAAGCTGTAAGAAACAATACCATGTTGATTAGCTTCCTTAAGTTTCTCCTTGATCTGCTTTGACAGCTCAAGTATCTCCGGTGTCTAAAAAACCAATTATTGACACGACTTAATTGTCAGAAAACTTAAAAGGAGAAGGGGAAAAAATCTGATAAGGTAAAGGAGGAAACATCACCTGGGTAACCTCAGAAACAGAAATTGCAATAGCAGCTTTTGCATCCTCATCCTCAAGACGCTTTAGCGCTCTTGTAATTTTCCTATCACACTCAACAATAAGCCTGTCTATTACATCTTCCAAATCTCTATCGTAGTTATCAAGACCTTTGGCTTTTGCTTCTTCATATCTACGAGAAGTTAAAGCATAACAGAAAAAGACTTTCATGAAATCCGCATACTTTTACCTTGAGGATGAGATTTCAAAGTGCCAAACATCTTGAGGTAGCAACTATTTTTATAAAAGACACATGATCAAAGCCAAGTCAAGATCCATAACCAAACAAAACAGCCACCTGACTTCAATACAAAATCTAAAAATACAAGGACAACGTGACATATCTCACCTAGCAATGATTGCCATGACCATAGCAATAGGTTCAATGATTAACAAACATGCAAAAGATTTTGAAGATGTGGCAATTCTAAAACATTTGAAGAGGAGGCTTCATTCGAATTTACATTCATTAAAAGCAAGACTTCAGTCATCCACTTCCATTTCGACTAGTCACTTGGCATTATAGACAAAATAGTGCCTGTTCATAGTTTTAGTTCCAAATAAGACAGGTGAGTAATGAAATCTTCAGATATTTAAGGGCTTGCACAACTATGTAGCACAAATAAATGCCACAAGCAAGAATTTCAATGCAATGAAGTTGGCTAATAAATGAATGGTGAAAACTACTCCTCATAGTATGTTACTCAAGGTTGTTATTTAGAATGATAGCATTGTGGGCATTTAGAACAATTCTGATGGACTGGAGATACTCTTATCAACAAGTTATTGCTCATTTAAACCCCCAACTCAATGTATAGTCCCACTTCTCCTCATCAATAAAGACCAAAAAACATCCCAGGCTAGTTTGTGGTTCCTGGAAATTCATAGAGACATAACGTCCTGCCAAAAGTGCATTTAATACTGTTAGCATTCCTTTCAGGTGCCTTGGCCGGTGAGCTCCCACTCGTATGATCACCTTTCATATGACAACAACTTCATGGAATAAGAGACAAAGATAAGTCCCATGATCATCCTTTAAAATGGCTAGGGCAGGCTATTTGTTCATCGTTTTATAAGAAGAATTAACAAAACAAATCCTCTTGTAGGAGTAAATGGTGATATTTCGCAAGTCCTATTGATTGATAGGTTCATACCATCCAGAAGGAGGGGATTTTAACAAACTATGGGGTATTTTTTAATGATAGAACAAATAGCCCTATAGTTAATACTTGCATGGATACCAAAAGGGAATTATCGAGAAGCTAACAACAAAATATATCCCATTGATAATAACAACAAAAACCAATTTCAATTTCAATAATCCTTTCCCTAGTTAATAACTAATAACCACCAATGGATCAGTACCCTGATGATTGAGGACGAAAACCACCAATGGTTATGATCATTGCAAATCTTACACCCGATTAAAAAACAACCATCAGTTCGTGCTAGTTGCGATTAGGATTAAACGTGTGAGTCCAATCAATTGTCTCATATGTTACCAAAGAAAGGATCATAATCGTTCTTAACTCGACTCTATTATAATCCTTGTCTAATCTCTTGTACTAGTCCAATTGAATTTGATCATGTATGAGAATCATGGCATCAAGAATTTTAGTCGCCAACCACACTTGAATGAACAACCCTAGTCAACCCAATCAAATTAATTATTACCAGACAATTACAAGAATTAAATGCTAACTAAAAATTATATATAAAGGAAAAAACCCTCAGATCCGGAACATCAAAATCAACTAAATTCAATGGCCTGTACCCCTATATGGTAGCAATCTACAATTACTTTAAACTATTCAAATAAGAAGCCCACTGGAAAAATTAAAATAAAAAGCATAAGAATAATGCACATTGATGGTTGTTAGAGATAAAGGATACTCTTTCCTTAGCTGAAGAGAGTGGACCTTCGGGCATGGCCCCATATCCATTTTCTGCAAAAACGACCAGAAAAAATTAAACCACTCTAAATCTCAGATCATTATAGACGACAACAGCATATTGGTAGCATCAAATAAAGCAAGACCCACTTAAAAATGACCAGTTAATAGCATGAAAAAAGAAGCATTTCTTTAAAAAATTTTGTTTCAAGTAGGAAACCCAATTGTTCGCTTCCTTGTATTGGCTATGAATCTGAACAATTATATGTCGCTCCACGAGTTTGCTGGGATTTTAGTTTGTTGTCTTTCTTGAGACAATTAGGGTTTTAACTAGCCATGCATACTAATTAGATGATTCAAACCAAGCAATTAGGGTTTATGAGCTATACATGTCAAAGTGTACAACACGAGAAAGCGAGGAGAGAGAGGAGAAACAGTACCGTTAACTGAAAGAGCTCGTGAGGACAGAGACCGACCAAATAGAGACGACAGACATCGCGATCGTAGTACTTCCGATTTACTTCTCTTACATCGCCGTTCCTGTTTGCTCCCATCAACACGTCCAGTTGCTTTCTTATCGCATCCATCTTCTCTCTCTCTCTCTCTCTCTCTGATTTTGAAATTTAGGGTTTGAGTTTCAGACTTGGAGAGTCGAGAGCACGAACCTTCGCGAATGCCGAGGCAATAAAGAGAGCAAACCTGCGGTTTCCGCAGATTACTGCTTTCTACAAACTGGCCCCTGTATTTTATTTTAATTGCAAAGCAGTTGGAGTGGTCCCTATTTTTTTTTTTTTTTTCGATTTCTTCCAAGTAGTCTTCGGACATTTTCGAGTCATTAGTTTGTGTCTTTCTTTTTTTTCTTTTTTTTTTTCCTCGACACAAAAGAGTTGTATATAAATGAAAATTGACTAAAACATTTGGGTATTCTTATTTTTATTTTTATTTTACAATCGAGAACTAATATATAGTATATTAAAAAATATCGATAACTCTCGAATGAGTTCGATAAAATAAATAAGTGATAATTTATTAAATACATGCTGTATTATGATAAGAGTATTTTATTGATAATTTATAATTATATTAGGGTTTTTGGACTAACCCCAATTATCTCAATTACTGGTGAGTTCATGAGAGAATTGAGTGGGGGGAGGCTGAAGTGAAAAGGATAAGAAACTTATGTAGAGATAGAGAAAGAGAGAGCGCAATATCCTTCTTTGTATCACAACCTCTCTTATTCACAGGCCATAAAGTATGTATCAAGTACTTATGATCTGCTAACAAGGCTCCCATCCTTCGTTCCTATGCTTAGCCCCTCCTACAACCTCTATAGCTAAATATGAGACATATAGGAAGTGATTTCAGAGATAGAGATTAATCTTATTGTAATTGAATTTTTAAGTTTTGACAGCTCTTTAATCTTGCATATTTCTTATTCATAAGAAATGTGCCGTCTCAATGGACGAATCCCCCACATACTTACTCCTTGGAAACATAAGTAGCTCGTATAATATTTTTTTCAATCAAAATCCAAATCAAAGACAAGTTTTACCGATAAAAAAAAATTATTTATCACATTCCAACAAACTCTTTATAGACATAAAACTATCGTGTCTAATGTGAAAGACCACTGGAGGGCTCCGGTAAGAAAAGCTCTGACGTTCAAATTATAGAGCAATTTTCTAAAAAAAAAAAAATAGACTGACATCGAAAGAGAGAAAGAGTTAAAGGACCCTATATACTTGTGTGCTTTATGTAGGTTTAGAGAACTTACCTAAACAGTAAACGCATTGAAACTTATATATTTTTCGTTTGTGAGAGTTATGTACATACGGGACAATGAAACACCAGTTTCCTCATGAGAGTGTCTAGAGATTTCGTGAGATCAAAACATAAAACTCTCAAAGATTACGAAATCTTACCCGTTTAAGAAGTTTAGATCGTCATGGAGATTTTTTTCCTTATCGGCTACGGTTGTAGATCTGTTTTCCATTTTCGTAAGATTCTCCCTATCTTTTTAGGGAAACGAATATCTTTAGCAGATTGGGTGACTTATACCAGGTGTCGAGAAGGTCTAAAGATTGATTGGTCGATATGCCGAACAATCGATTATCACAAAGGATAATTGATCGATGAATATCGACGGGATTTGTTAATGTTTGTGGGCCTGAAAAATCTGAGCCCCACACAATTTAGATTATATACCATTCTACTCCTTATGTCACTTCGTAAGAGAGACGAAAAGAGTAAGCCGAAGTTTAATACTTGGAAAGTTACGAGAGCATTAATGTGTTTGATTCTCGAGTAAATGATTATGGAATAAATATTTTACGTGAAATTGAAGAGGTTAAGACTCATCATTCATTATGCACATTTCTCATTTTATCGTTTCGTCTACCCTAAATCATGAAAATCACATTTCCGCGGCTAAAAATAAGGCTTGTAGGATTTAGTATCGTCTCAGGGAGATCTTGCATACTTTCATGAGTGATTCTATGAGTTTTTTTTGCTGAGCATCTACATTTTTTAGAGATATCTCAATTTTGAGTTTTGAGCCACAAAACCCTGTGGTTTAGAAAAATTCCGTTGATGCGAGTTTCTATCAGAGATGGGGCAACTAATGCGAGATCTCATCATATCGTTTGGTATTTGGGCGTCATGGTAGAAGTCGTCAGGTCTCTCATCAAAGTTCTCGACCTTGTGAAGGGAGAGATATTTGTTCTGGAGGCTCTCTTCCGAGGTTAGAACCATCGCTCCGTAGTATAAGTGTAGCAAAGTTATCTGAGATACTTCTTGGTACTCCGACGGATTGGGCGATAGGAGGAGTCTGGGCATGACAGAGGGTCTGAAACTTAATGCATTCTCTCAGTCTCTTTTTGGTCAACTTCTACATTCTCGAACTCCTTTCCAGCTTCTGCTGGAAAGAGTTTATAGTTTTTACCCTTCTTAATTCCATCACTCGAGAGTTGTCGGCGAATTGCAAGGACTTCTACAGTTTTCTAGTCATAATCACGTAACATCGAGGGTTCATGAATTTTTTTCTAACTCTCAATCATCTTTCTATTGTAAATTCCTCATGTATCTCTTTCGATGTAACTCGGTCCGATTTAGAGACTTGTAAATTATATCCGATGATATATTCTGATATGTATTCATCGTCTTAAAATAAAAGAAAATTTTCTATTACTTACTTGTCAATCTTTCATTTGAATAATCGTCTAAGAGTTAGTAATTTGCCAATGTGAATGACGAGTGTTGTTAAGCAAATAATTTAACCGATGTAGGGGACTTCTTGGTCGGCTGGCATTCTCACTGGCATGATATTGCTTTTTCATCCGTCATGTAATCTTTGATTTCAGAGAGTAAGTTCTCTCGACTAAGGAGTTCAATTCATTTGGGAGCTTAATCGGGTGAGGGCCATGTATATCTTGTTCGGGAGACTTATCCCTTAATACATTTGTTTATTAAACGGGATGACACTTATCTGTTTGGGAAGATGAATCCCAACAATAGGACTTCATGCGGGAGGACGGGTAACACTGGCCCATTAGGGAGATAGTTCTTAACGATAAGACTCCGTTTGGGAGGATAGAGTGACACTAGCCCATTTAGAAAGATAGATCCTAACGATAGGACTTCATTCGGGAGGACGGGATGGCATTGATCCGTTCAAGGAGATAGAGACCCTACTGGCAGCAAGTCCTGAGAAGTACAAGAGCAAATTGATTGGTTAGCACAACAAGGTAGGGGGCCACAAGGATTTTACCTGACTGTTTGTAAAACGAGATGCATTTGTTCAATTGAGCGTTAACCCACATTGATAATAGGCGCACAGGTTTTTGAAGTTCCATGTTCAGGGTACGGCAGAGCCGTTTAGGTAATCAAGGTGGTAATGCCGGGGTGAACTTCTGAGCATATTCTATAAGGATTTTCCCAATTAGATGCTAACTTACCCCTAGTTGGGGGTTGACCAGTGGCTTCCACTTTCATGAGTATCAAATTGTCTTGTTTGAACGTTCTCGTTTTGACCTGTTGGTTGCAATACCTTTCCGTCTACTACTGATAAGCGGTCATTCGAACGTAAGCGATTTCTCTTAGCTCGGAAAGTAGGTATAGACATTCACATAGTGTGGATTCGTTTTGTCCTCCCTTGTATTGGTCTATCCATAGTAAATGAACCTAATCTCGACTAAGATGATTGTCTCACAACCATATGTTAGGCTAAATGATGTCTCCCCCATTGCTCATCGGGATGTCGCTCGATAAGTCCAAAAGATGCTATAGAATTCGTCTACCCACCGACTTTTAACCTCGTCTAATGCAGATTTTAGCTCTTGTAGGATCATTCGATTAGTTATTTCTGTAAAACTATTGGCTTGTGGGTAGGCAATAGACGTGAAGGGTGTAGGATTTCTAACATGTTGTAGAAGTCTCGAAAGTTCCTGTTATCGAACTGTTTGCCATTGTTCATGATTAGGACATGAGACTTCTTCATGATATCATAGAAAAATTTATACTTTTCTCATACTTTCGAAATCAATTGGTTCAAGACTACAATTCTGCCCATGAGTCATTACACATCTTTTATTGTTCTCGACAGTATCATATCTAGTATGGTTTGAATTTTCTCCACATTCACTTCAATCCCTCGATGGGTAATTAGAAAGCCCAAAAACTTTCCAAATATGATCCTGAAGGTGAACTTTACGAGATTCAATCTCATGTTGAATCATTCTAACTTCTATAATATTTCCTCTAGATCCGCGACATGATGTCGGTATTAGAGCTTTTGATGAGTATATCATCAACATATGCCTCAATGTTTCTACTGAGTTGTTCATTGAAGACTTTATTGACCAGGAATTGAAAGGTTGCCCTAGTATACTTGAAACCGAATGGCATGACTTTGTAACAATAAATACCAAATTCCGGAATGAAGCTGGTTTTTTCCTTGTCTTCGGGTCATACGTATTTGACTGTAACCAAAGTATGTATCCATGAAAGTCAAGAGCTAATGACTAGATAAATTATCAACCAGTTTGTCAATATTAGGGAGTGGATAGCTGTCTTTCAGACATGGCTTATTGAGACCTGTGAAGTTTATACACATTCTCTATTTTCTATTTGCTTTTTTTACTATGATTACGTTGGCTAACAACTCGGAATCTCTTTACCTCTTGGATGAACCCTGCCATTAAAAGCTTTTGAACCTCTTCTTGTATTGCATGTTGGTGTTTTAGTGCAAACATTTTGTTCTTTTACTTAACGGGCTTGTTACTGGCGTTCGCAGTCAGTTTGTGAACTATAACCGAAAGATAAACATCTGGTATGTTTTCGGGGAACCATGTGAAGACTTTGGAATGACGTCACTGATAATTCATGATTGCCTTTTGAAGGGGTGTTGGTAAGTAGGCACCAACCTGAACGGTCTGACCGAGTGTGTTGGTGATGGGAACCTCGATTACCTGTTCTTTAGGTTGAGGTTTTGACTGTTGTTCAGTGTCATCTAAGAGTTTCATAGTGTCTATTGTTAATATTTCTCATTCTCCTTCCACTAAAAGAACAGTTAACGGATTGAGTCACCGCGAAACATCACGATCCCCAAGGGCATTGTGAATTTGACCTTTATGTGTCTAGTGTTCGATAGCGCTTCAAGACCATTCAGGTCAAGATGGCCCAGGATGGCATTGTTGAGGGACTGAAATTTTATCACGTAGAAAGTGGTTCTGGTAACAACATAATGAGGAGTGGTTCCTAGTGACACAATGAGCGATATAAGGCCTTTTGGCTATATACATTCATCGACGAGCCCTCTAATAGGCTGATCGGAAGATTAAAGTTGAGATGGGAAAAAACCTATCTACTGGAATGTCTCCCAGAAGAGAATGTTACGCTCTGCTCCTTGATCCACGAAGTCTTCTTGACGAAGTAAGAGCTAATCCTTGCTGTAATAATTACTGGATCATTTTGGTAGGTATCAACCCCCATCAGATCGTCATCATCAAAACTAATTGTTGGTCTTATTCTCTTGGCTGATATCATGATGGAGAGAAGAAGATGGCAATAGGGATTAATTGGATTAGGAGATCTCGGTCTATTTTCTACGGACGACACCAATCCATTGGAAATGGGTTTAACTCCACAGATGATGATTCTGCTAACTCGAATGAGATAGTTTGACTATATAGTGATCTCGAACAATGAAACCTGTAAAAAGACTGCCACAGGGTGTTTTAGCGGGAGAGATTCCGATACTCAAATTAGAGAATAGTTTTCGATAGGAAGAAATAGACTGATATCGAAAGAAAGAGAGTGAGATAACTTTGTATGCCTATGTGCTTTGTGTAGCTCCAAAGAACTTACTTAAGCGGTAGATGCAAGGAAATTTATATATTTTCGTTTGTGAGAGTCGTATGCATGCGAGATGATAAAATTCTAGTTTTCTTATAAAAGTATTCTAAAAAAGTGTCCCCTTCTTTGAGGGAAACGAATATCTTTAGCAGATTGGGTGACTTATATTGGGTGTCGGGAAGGTTTAGGAATCGATCGGTCGAGATGTCAAACAATCGGTTATCACAAATGGTAATTGATCGGTGAGTACTGTAGGATCTGTTAATGTTTGTGGGCCTAACAAATCTAGGCCCCACACAATTTACGCCATGTAACATTGTTCGTCATTGAGGAATTTACACAAAAAGGAATGAGGAACTCTCAAGAAAAAATGTGATCTATGAACCAGATGTGAGAATACTTTTTCAACTAATATTTTAATTTAATAACTTTACTCTCAACTTTGTTTATATATTTGAAAAATCCATTCTCGTGTCTAAGTTATTAATATTTTTCTCACTTTTCAATAAATAATTTTAAAAATACAGACTAATTGTGTATAAACTATATCCTTTCTTTTTCTTTTTCTCACAAGGCTATATATATATTTCATTGGTAGCTAAAAGTAACATCATAATTTTATGAGTTATAGATTTAACCATACAATAAACTCAAATTTACATGTAATAAATGATTTTACTAATAGTTCAATTCTTTTTCTGATTAACTAATAACATTTAATATTTAAATTATTAAAAATATCTATACACATACATACACACATAAATGTTTTCCATCTTAAAAATAAGTTTATAAATATCTAACACATATATTTTTATAAGAAAAATAATTATCAAATAAAAAATTACTCGAAATCAAAATTTAAATAGAAAAAGTAGAATATAATAATTTAAACAATTTAGCATCATATATACTATGATTTTATTTTATTTATTTTATTTATTTTTATTATCGATACTTAGAATTTATTTTATTAATCTGATTCGAATATTATGGAATTTATTTTAGAAATTGACTCTTTCAAAATATTTTTTGTTATTTTTAAGGGTTCAAATTCGAGATATCTAGTTAAAAAATAAGTGTCTGATCATTTAATTTAAAAAAATTTGGAATTCTGTTTTATTTATCCTAAGAATAGAAATGAGATCAATTATTTTTTAAATAACTTTTTATGAATTATTATATTTATTGTTTTTAGTCAACCTTTTTACCCTCAGCGAACGATAAGTCTCGAGAGTCATCATTGCCTGTACGGCTCAAGTTATCTCCAGCAGTACTCTCTCAATTTGCCGAGCAGTGAACAATGGGAAGAAGCAGGAGAGCTTCAAGGTCGTCTCTTCTCATCCTCTTCGTGTGTTTCTCTCTGGTTATCCCTTCATTGGCTTTCGAATCCGACGAGCTTCTTGTAGACGACGAGGAATTTGTGGGTCTGGAAGGAGTGAGATCCGCCGATCCTGTTGTTCACATGTCAACCCCTATTCGATCTTCGCGAAGGAGATCTTCCGATCAAGATTCTGATTCCAAGGTTCAATTCACTCTCGAACACGCTTTTGGCGACTCCGATTTCTCCTCCGCCGGCACTTTCACTGCTCGTCTCAAGACCTCCCATCACGGTGGCCAGGTTTCTCCCCTCCTCCTCTTCTCTCCAAACCCAGTTCTCCATTTGTTGTTTCTTGATCAAATTGTATAGGGTTAAAAAGTTATGGTTGAAATCATAAAAAATTTTGAAATTTTGGACTTATTTGATGGTTCTGGGAAAGCTTGGGTTGTGTACACGGTGTGTTATCCCAGAGCTAAACAGAGATTGATTTTGGTAAAAATGTTTTGGTTTTTCACTGTTTTTGATCTATTTAGATGTACAAAGTGTCTCTGTCCATGTGTTTGTCAATCTGTTGGAATAATTACTGGGAAATTGATCACGGGACCAGAAAGTATTGTGACGCAATTGATTGCGTGAATTGAATTAATTGTTTGTGAAAATGGCTTCAACTTATGAAACTGCTGTTGTAGGGTTGTGTGTCAAGACATTCAATCAAATTGGTCATGGATTTTGCTGGTCTGTGTAAAAGTTCTTGCTCTTATTGCTCATATCATTTTTGTTAATACGGGTTCTATTTTGACCCTGCGTGACACCAACAAAGGTCATTTTTCCTTCCATCCCTTGGTATTACACATGCCCGGCCCCTATCTCCTTTTCTTTTTGGGGGGTTGGTGGGTGGAGGGGAGGTTATTTTGAAGATTGATGGTATTCCAGATGTTTTGTTGCATGCTTTGTATTTGCCTGCCTCTTTTGTTTTAGAAAGTGGAGTGAACGGAGCACTACCTTTCCAAGTATATATTGTTTGTATGTTTTGATTCCTCTCTGGATTGACTTTGTGAACCATTTAAACGTTTTTAATTTTCAAATATATTTGTGTTTTGTACGCTGTAATTATTCATTAATAGGATCTTAATCCTGTCCTTGGCAGACTTTGACAAAACTCAGATTCTCAAGAAATTCTTTCACCGAAGCAGAGAAGGAGAAGTTCAAAGTAATTAATTTTACCCCATTCAGTATACTGACGTGTCTTGTCCTTCTATATTTTCTGAAAGCTAATGCCGAATGATACTGTGTTAAATAAATTCTTTTCTTTCAGGAGATTCTAAAAGCAGATGATTTTTATAGGATAAGGGTACCATCAAATGTATTGAGCCCTCCTGGGAAGGAGTACATTATATCATCGGTGAAAGCTGTAAGTAGCCAACTCATAATATTATCCAACTAAAGGAACTTTAGTTGGTCATTAGTACAGATTCAAGTGCTCCAGTATGCTAACAACTCTGTTATTTTGCTTCAGAGATGTCTACCTCGTGATGCATTGGATGAGCATTTTGTCATACATATGGTAATTCCCAAGTCAGAACTGATCAACTTTTGTAATTCAAGTGCTATTGATATTGTAGAATTTCAATAAGTAACCATAGAAATCTGTTTTCCCCATAATTAACCAACCTTGTTTTCTATAAGTGTGGGATAGTAGGCCGGAGTGTAGTCCTGGCTATAAAGTTGCTTCCCAAAACCAACCCATCAACTAAGCATGAATGCATCATTTAATTATGGTTATCTACTTAGTTCTCCTGGGCATGCTATTTTATACTTCGGTTTACGACTCAGTTTGACTTCATTATCTTAATTGCTTATTTGCTTCATCATCTTTACCTGTTTTTAGAATTTGACGCTCAATTATTCTCCTGCTTTGTTCCCAATGATGCTTATTAATGCAATACGTATCAAGCAGTTTTATGGTTCTAAATCTCCAAAAAGTTTCATATTTTTGATCCTTAACCTCAACCGTGCTAATTTTTGCCAAAGCAAGTCAATATTAGTGAGTTCAGTCGTGTCCAGATATAATAGATGGCCTGGAAAAAGCTCATCAGGACATCAGTTGGTCATTAGTGTTATTTCCTTTTGGAGTGAACCTCCTGAAAAGTACCTTTTTCTCTCCAATGATTCCAGTAGCGTTCCCCTCGGTGCATGTCTATATTTAGGTTTTCTCATATATGTTTGACGTGAGATTCTTGATCAAATTTGTGATAGTTTTCTTTGTCATTGTTGCAGGAAGGTGTCAATATTTTGGCTGTAAATTATGGTTCCCCTGGAGCATGCTCATATCCACGGCAACTAAAGCTTGTAAGTTCGGATTGACCTCCAATCTTACTTTGTTTTCATTTAAGCGGTTAGTTGGCTTAGTCTCTAACTACTCTAGTTTTATACTCTTGCTTTGGGTATTTTCGCTTCCATAATTTGGGGCTCAACCTCCAAGAATGGAAATTATCATCTCATGTTGTGGAAGGTGCTAATTAGAACTGCAAAATAACGCAGAGGGTTGCATGTAAAAATGTGACAGGAGTTTTTCTCTCTTAACCATGAAGGGCTATGGGTTATTTTTGCTGATTTCATGTGCATAATCTCAATGCCTAGGAATCAATCACTTTTGCTACTATAGATTCTGATGCCTGGTTTCTTCGGTAGGACTTAGTGGGAATGGAGGACCTTCTGAGTTGTTCTTTCTCCTTTTTCCTTCCAAATGCCCTCAGAAGGGCCTTATGTGCATAATCTAAATTCATAAGAAGGCAAAGGTCATTTCCTAGATTCTTTGCCCCTTATCAAAATATATTGGTGGTAAATGTATGCGTGCAGGCATAGGTAATACCTTTATTTATTCATATTTATATTATGACTCTATCTAATGAATTTTTAGGTGTTGGGTTTTCTCTTTGGTAGTCTCATGATGACCCTGTTTCGGAACTAAAAATGTTAGGATTATATGAGTAAGTGTTGTTATGTATTGCAGCCTGCAAAGTGGTCATTCAATTCACATACAGTCTTGAAGAACAGTGAACTGGCACCCAGGTAACTAGCATTTTGTTTCCATTTTTTTTTTTTGTTTCTAGGGCATAGTTATTGGCATGCTATCTTTCTTCATTTCGTAGTGTGTCATTCAGAGTGTCATGCTATCGGTAGACTCTTTCTTCCTGCTAAATTCCATAATTGGGAACGAGTAGTTGCTATAATGGAGTACTGAGTTAGCGACCACATAAACAAAAAGATATCAAGGTTGGCACTAGAGCAGACATTCAAGTAATGAAGCCAACTATCTTCATATTGTGGTTTGCATTTTCAACCGTAGTTTTCCATGTCTTCTTAATTATAGAATTGAACTTCAAAGCTGTTGCCTTTAACATGTCAACTTGTCTCCTTGATATTGTAAAACTTTTCCCATCAGAGCTCCATTATTTACGGAAGACATTCTTGGTGGAGAAATTTTGGAGGGTGAAGGGGTCCAGCCACCAGAAAGGTCCTTTTGGGCTAAATATGTGAGTGCATGACTCTCTCTCTGTCCCCCATGCATACAGACATGCATGCACCTGAACACACATCTCACATTGACAATATTTCATTTACTTTCGCTTTTATCACATGGGTTCCTAAGATACATTTGTCTCTCTTTCTTAGTGGATCTATCTGATCCCTCTCGGACTCATAGTTATGAATGCCATTACCCAAGCCATGAATATGCCTGAGGAGCAGGCTGGTGGTCAGCCTGGCTCCCAAACACAGCAGCCAGCTGCAATACCACGCGGACCAAGTACAACCGTGAGAAGAAGATAACAGATCTTCATGTGCACTTATATTTTTGGCTGGGCTGTTCATATCATCTCATCCTCGTAATATTTCCCATTGGACATCTAGCTCCCTTATGGGAATATCAATTCACCCGCTGCTTGTGCAATCGATGATGTCTGAAGTTGCAATTTTGATTTTACTGAACCATGTTAAAAATTTTGAACTTAAAAGAAAATGTATTACTAAAATCTTCTTTTTTTCTTTTTCTCTTGCTTCGGTATTAATTACATCATTGCAAATAATTTATGCTAACCTGTTTTAACCAGTCATTTATTCTCCATGTAAGCAGCCATATGGCAAATTCGTGCCCCCTTTTTAATTTATAATCATCAAGATTTCATTCTTTCGCAATTTTAGGGCAAGATTCTTATTATTGTATTAAAAATTTAAATTTGAATAATCCCTATTATGGAGTAATCTCTAAACCCTTCACGCGTGAGTTTTACTTGATCTTAGCCAAAAGGCCAAGAAAGGTATCTCGCATGAGTTTTACCATTCATTGTAACAGATAAATCTCTTTAACTACTAACACTTGTTAACATAGGTGGAATGAACATTTTCGTCCTTTAATCAGGTTGGGAGCTCGACTTCCCTTGGACACTGAAAAAATAATGTTGAAAAATTCACTTCCAAAATGGATCGTACAACAATCGATCTAAATTAGTCAAAACAAAATTTCAAATATTGAGTGGTAGTCTAATCAAAGTGTCATAAAAAAAATTTCTTTAACCGAAATAATTTGAATATGATTACAGAATAGATAGTATTTATGTTTATAATTCCATAAGTAGGTTTTGCGCACTACCACTTTCAAACAAGGTTTTTACCCAGTATACGCGAGCAATTGGAAAAAAACTAGTTCCACCCAAAAGATTGGGAATTCTGAGTTCCAATTATCAGAAAACTGTCTCATTAACTATTTAGTTAGAAAAATTCTTACAATGTCGGGGAGAATATGACTCGCTAGAAGGGTTCATAGCACTTAATGTGCAGAGTCATTGAATCACTAAAATCTGGTACAACAATCAGGATTAGTCCCATTCCAAGAGTTCAATGCAGAATTTGCAAGGCCAGTTCCATCGTGGAGGATACAAAGGCAAGATGTTGCGATGGGCTCACAGCTCATCCTGCAAAACCAGAACCATGAAGTAAGTGTTGTGCTAAAAATTTCAGCTAGTGGAATCTCTCCATACTCGATGGTTGATTGCATTGATTGGACATGGAATTGGGAAAGATGAATGTACTTTGGTGCATCCTTATAACTATCAACCAAAAAGGCCCAAATGACATTTCTGGGACCTAGAATTAGCAGCTGTATTAAGTCATCCATGTGTTAAAGAGACAGAAACAAAGAGTAAAAGAGGGGAAAAGAAGGAAAAAAAGGTTAATTAACTCAAAATGCAGCCCTCCAAGTTTTTAAAAGATTTTATGTAATGTAATTCAATATTAATATAGGTTAACCGTTCGCTGTTGCCAATAGCTCTCCCTATGAAACTAACCTAGCGGTACTTCATGAATGATAAAACTGTAAAGTGAATTCCATACTCACATGATAATCATCCATGTAATCACGTCGATCATGCTGCAATTAAGAAGAATTTTGATTAAGTCTATGAGTAATGTGGTTTGCTTAAAGGAAAAAAAAATGAATAAAAGGAGCAAACACACAATAAGATTTTAAGGATAAAGAAGCAAGAAATAACACAAAGCTCCATTAAGCAAATGTAGGCATTTAAATTATTACACCATGGAATAATCAAGAAGGTGACCACAGCAACACTGAATCATCAAGCAACAAATAGCTGGAAACCTCATATTTAAAGGGAAAATGATTAAGCAAAATGAGAAATACAGTACCCTTCTGTATCTGTCCCTGTCACGGTCCCTGTATTGCCGATCGTGGCCCCTCTCTCTCCTCCTCCTCTCACCTACCTCTCTTGCTCTTTGAGCTTCCTGCATATAATACAACTCCGTTAACCCACAAATCTTCTCTTTATTCATATTGGCCAAATAAAACAACATCTAAACAGTTAAATTTCCCTAGATATGAACTTAACATGATAACATAAATGATATCTCACCTCTTCCTCCCGAGCTTTTCTCACTTTCTCTGCCTCCTCAAAGGCCTCCTTTTCCGCCTGAAGTTTCCAAAGAGTTAATTAGGAAAAACAAATAGCATTAGAGTATTGATCCCAGAGTATGTATGGGAAGGGGGCTACACCTCTTTATTGGCAAACACTTCTTCCACAACTTGTTTAGCATACTCAGGGTCATCGCAAATCAAAATATTGTCAAAAACCGAGCCAGCTTTTACCTGCACTTGGTACATAATAAAACTTCATCATTCTGAAACAAGAAAAAGCTAAAGTCAGATTAGAGATTGGGAAATTTTGATATACCTGCCAGACTTCAATGCCTACATATTTGATTGGTTTGAGTACATAAAGGTCAGGGTCATCTTCGAATTCTGGTTAGGAAAGATCACCATCAAATTCACATGCAACATTTTGATACTGCATAGTTCAAATGTGCACTTTTTTCTAGTATATGGATATGCTTATTTCTTGTGCATGCTTGCATGTGTACAAATGTGTGCACGGGTAAAATAAGATACCTGGGTTATCAATCCATGGAATTTTCCACTTGCCCTTGTAGTTAGGATTCTTGATTTTCTGTAGCATCAGATTTTATAACATAGATAAGAGACAGGAGGAAGAATCTAAGCTCCAAGAATTCCGTTTGTTGATTTAATCAATGTACCTTACGCCTCCATGGTCCTTTGTATGCTGGATTTGGTATCTTTGGTGGTTTCCAGACACCATCCTCATCTTCATCCCAGCTATCAGGCTAATCAATAGCAAGAAGGAATCACATTTAGCACTACTTGACCATTTATATGGATCAAAATGCTCCTAATGTCAAATGTCAGCATACAACCAGAGGGAGAGTGCACAAGAGCATGATAGACGAGAGTTTTTTTTTTGGTTGGGGGGGGGAGAACAGTGTATACAGCGAAGACATGATAATGCTTAAAACATTTCATGGGCATATTAGGATGCCATAAATGAATCCATATAAAAAGGATAGAGAGAAATGTGGTAAATAGTCTGTTATAGATAACTTTTAAGACAAACTGTTTCAGATCAGATGAAAGACCAGGTTACAGGCTCGGGAACATCAAGAAAAGTCTCCACATTATACTACCCTTCTACAAAAACCATATTAACCAGGTCAAAATTAGTGAGGTAACCTGTTTAGCTTTTGGGTCGGGGATTTCCTTTGGAATTGAATCATATCCCTGCAATGTGGAATTGCACATAAATGATACATGACGCAAGCTAGATAACCATAATGAAAACAAAGCAATCCTATGAACTAAAAAAAATTCCCGTAAAGGATGATTACCTCAGGTTTAATGTCATTGGGATCTGCAATATATTCCCTATCATCCCAATCTGCAGGCTGCAATAGACGGCAATTAAAGGCATCAAACATGAGTACTTGTACGTATAAGGAAAAACTATGATGGTACCATAGTGACAAATGGGACAAAAAGGAAAAATGAAATTTGAGACATTCATAGAAGACCAAGAATAGCAAAAAAGCTGAATGAGACTGCAATAAAACTTCAGTGCTTAGGATGGAAACCTTTTTTGCATTCACATCTTTTATCTTCCGTGGGGGGAGAATGTCCCAGTCAGAGTACAAGCTTCCAGAGTCTCTTTCTCGATTATCCACCAGGATGCTGTATGTAGCATCAGGCCGCAGGATAAACGTATAGAAATGTGTCAACTTGTCAGTTTCACATCCCAGATCCTTCTTGATGGGATAGTTTTGACCCTGGTATGAGTATATAAGATGGAGTTTCTTTGTCTGTGTGCCACACAGATCTGGTCCAAGCATCAAACTGCAAAGGTAATGTGATTAAGAGACAGAACCTTCCCCTAAGTCTATAAAAAAGATGAAAGGAAGATCAATCAAACTCCACAAACCCACTCCAAAATATGAAAAAGTTGATTTACACCATAAAATAAAGATATGGAAACATCACAGTTCCTTTGGTCAAATGCCCAAACAAAAAAGCAAACGTATAATTTTGATCTGAACTTCCAAATTTATTCCACTCGGCAATTAAGTTCTAACTTCAACTTTGTTCCTCAACTGAATTTTTTGCTTCCACAACAACAAATTGAGCCATAATCCTAAATTTTTGGGATCGGCTATTTGAGAGACCAAATAGGAGAGTGATTTTTTTTGCTTCTAATCAGAGAAAATGATTGAAAGATTTTTTGCAGATGTCTTGTACGTAGAGTCCTATATGAAAAACTAATCCAATAGAAAGATCAATTTTTGGCTTCATATTTCTGTGTTTCCGTTGGTTTTTGTATCTGGTATAAAATTAGAATGTTTAAACCTAGAAAAGAAGGCACCCTTGCATCAGATGCAGAAAGAAACCTGTAGGGGGTATCACCACCAAATTTCTTCTGATTGACAAATCCAGAGAGAAGCTTTATATAACCTCCCCCACATTCAATATCCTGCTCAAACTTTATAGAATACTGAAGGACCAAAGTTCTATTCTTATTGGTGAACTCTGGTATCTTAGCAGATATGGCAAAATGTTTGGCATCACCAGATGTCTGAATACCTGCAAGACATCAGACACAAACAAGTTAATGTAATATATATAATCCCAGCCTCCCAGATATGCAATAAAACAATGAGCCTGAAATGGGAAAATACGGTAGAATACATTGATTGAACAACTTGTTCCCTCATATTGTGATTCAAAACACACATAAACTTGAGACATAAGGACTTATCCAAAATTATTAGGGAGGTAGGAATGCTGTGATGTGGTACATTTGAAGGTTCACAAGCTTCCCATGTCAATTTTCATATGAGCAAATCCTAAGGTACATATACGAGACAGGTACATTAAATGACTTGCTTTGAACTTTACATGGTTTCCCATTTAAAAGAATACTCACACACATACAAAGAGCACTTGATTTTCTAAGACTAATAAACGAGAGGGCAATTTTCCACAGGGACTCAAGGAAAGCTAGATACAGGAGAGACTCATTATGTAATTCAGAAACCCAAAACCTGAATCTAACTAGAACAAGAAAATTGCGGTAAGTTTCCAATTTGAGAATGTCTAACAATTGGGTTCCCAAATTTGTGATGCTCCAAATACTAATCAAAATTCACCGATAACCTTGACTTAAAAAAAAAAAAAAAAAAAAAACACGAGTACACAATTAGCAAATTTTAACCATTAAAAAGCATTCAACAACCAGGGAAGCAAATCTAATACCTTTATCATCTGGGTCGCCAGCCCATCTTCCTGCTGTGTGCTTAAAAGAACCTGCTTTTCCTTCGCTCCTTTTCCAATCTGATTTCACCCAACGGCTTTGCCACCCATCTGTTTTTTCAATCCACAAAATCATAGACATCAAAATTTTTAAATCAACAAAAGAAATCCCCCCCAAGAAAACAAACAAACAAACAACAACAACAACAACAACAACAACAACAACAACGAAGTTTTTGAAGTATTGAAAGCAAGTCACAACAGAAGCATTAAAAGTTCAGTAGACTCCAGCCAAAAAAAAGACGGGCATTATGGTCAAGAAATGACACAAACACCAGACCCATCAAAATGAACCAAACCCCATTGGGATCTTACTATTTCTATTTATTTTCTATTTTTGCTAGGTGAGTTCTCAGAAAAATTGATAACTACGCTTTCACTCGTACTAAAGAACGCTAAAACATTTCTTCAAAGACAAATATTTTTGAACAGCCAAACATTAAAAGGGCAGATTAAAAGGATCAAAAGATTTAAGATTGTTTACCTTCGAATCGTTCTTCAAAAATGATTTCAGCGAAGGAAAGTGGAAGAAATATATTGAGCACAAGAGTGAGAGCACATGGAAGGGCAAAATTAGAACCCCCCATCTGGAGCGGAGTTAGAGAGACACTTTGTTTTGTCCAAAGACTAAATTCCGGGGTGGTCTTCTTCTAATGGCGTCCCATTTCTAAGTGCCCATCAATATCAGTTTAATTTCGAGACTGCCCTTTCTAGCTGGATTTTGTTTTGTATCGCCAGTGAAGGAACCGGGCCGGGCCGGGCCCGGTTCAAGGAACCGCGGGCCGGGCCGGCAGCGGTTCCTAGGCCAGACCGGGCCGTGCCGGCCGGTTCCCATTTTTTTCCTTGTGGAACCTGCCCGGCCCGCTGAACCGGAACCGGCGGTTCCTGGCCGGGCCGGTTCAGGGCCGGGCCCGGTTCGGTTTTTTTTTTTCTTTTTTTTTCTCTTTCTATTACGTTTTTCTAAATTTTTTTTCTAACTATATTTTTTAATTTCATTTTAATTTTATAACTCCAATTTTTTTAATTTTGTTTTTTTTTAATTAACTTTTGATAATTCACTTGTAATTAAAAATTAGAGACACAAGATTTTTAGAGTGGTTCCACCGAATTCGGTGTACGTCCACTACCAAACTCATCACTTGGATTTTTAAATCCACAATTTTTTTTTACATTATTTTGATAATTACATCACTTTGATTTTTTTTTCTATTTAAAATGACTTGTAAACAAAAGGAAAATATTAATATTATTATTATTATTATTCTTCTTCTTCAACTTCTTGTTCATCATCTTCCGAGGCTTTGATAATTCCTTGCATTCTTTTTTCTGCATCCTTCCAATCTTTAATGCATATTAAAGCTTCTAAAGTGTCGTCCGCTAAATTTGTACGTTTTTCAGTTAACACTCGATCACCTGCACTAAAAGCACTTTCGGATGGTACTGTAGATACCGGAGGGGTTAGTACATCTTTAGCCACTTGGGCCAAAATTGGATAATATGATGCATTATTTTTCCACCAACCTAATATATCATATAAATCTATATCATCAAAACCTTATAATCTAGGTGTTTGTTTATATAAAAGTAATTCATTAAATGATGATGAAGAAATTCTTTATTTTTTTCCTAACATGTGTAAGGGATTAAATGAAAATGAAGATGATTGAATACTATTATTACTACTACTAACTATATTATTAGTATTTAAATTATTAATTTCTTTTTCATATAATTCAAATATTGATTGTAAAGTATGAGATGTTTGTTGTTTTAAAAAATGTGGGTTAATAGACATTTCAGATGGAAAAGCTTGTGCAAAACAATCTATTAACATTTCAGCACCTTCAACTTTAACACGTGGATCTAATGCACTTGCAACTAAATGTAAAATTGGAATTTCTTCATAATATTTTAAAAATTTTGTTTTCATTGAAAGAACAATTTCACCAAATTTTTCTTCATTTTCAAATTGATTAAATACATAAATAATTTTACAAAGATTTGGTAGCATTAAATGAGTAGTTGGATAATAATATCCAAAAAATAATTTTGTACATAAATAAAAAATTTTCAATAATTTTGTAAGTGTAGACGCAAATTCAAAAGCGGTATTATCAATAAAACCATATTCGTAATTTGAATTTGCAAATTCAATTAAAATATTTTGAAAAAGAAGAACACCTTGTAACATGTCATATGTTGAATTCCACCTAGTGTCACATTCCATTTTAAATTTTTTATATTTTTTGTTATGTAAAATACATAATTGTCTCATTTCTTGAGTTTTTACAGCAGAATTTCTTATTTGATGAATTAAATCGCGAATAGGTTGTAAAAATAGTTCTCCCATAGCTAAACCATCCTTAACACATAAATTAATTATATGACATGCACATCTAACATGAAAAAAAGCTCCATTTAAAATTGTTTTTAAAGAAATTTTTAAACTATTAACCGCAGTAGTATTAGTCGAAACATTATCAAAAGAAATAGAAAAAATTCTATCACTTATTCCATAATCATAAACAACATTTGAAATTATTCTAGCTATATGTGCACCAGAATGTGGAAATTCCCAACGTTGAAAAGCTAAAATTCTTTTTTGTAAAGACCATGAATTATTTATCCAATGACATGTTGCTACAATAACAACAACAACAACAAACTGCGCCTTAATCCCAATAGTTGGGGTCGGCCATTTGAGAGACAAACTTGAAAAGGAGAGAAAAATAAAATAAAAATAAAGATAAAATAAAATAAAAATAAAATAAAAATAAAATAAAATAAAATAAATACAATGAAAAATAGATAAATAAATCAATAGATAAATATTTGAAAACAGATTGGTTTAATTTGTGTGGATTCTACTACGCCATCCATTCCTATCCAAAACCATTTCCTCTTCTAAACCCTTAATCTTCAAATCTTTGCGGATAACTTGCATCCAAGTTTTCAGCGGTCTACCTCTACGTTTTACTAAACTGTCTAGATTTAAGTTCTCGGTTCTCCTAACAGGCGCATCATTGGGTCTTCGTTGCACATGACCGAACCACCTCAGACGGCACTCTCGCATCTTATCCACAATTGAACTAACCCCCAACTTATTTCGGATCTCTTCATTTCTTATTC
This sequence comes from Dillenia suffruticosa, assembly GCA_033439265.1. NCBI lineage: Eukaryota > Viridiplantae > Streptophyta > Magnoliopsida > Dilleniales > Dilleniaceae > Dillenia > Dillenia suffruticosa. Next base: position 376,224 of record JAVTVX010000018.1, on the reverse strand, counting down.
TATCTCTTCTAGTTTTTCCACACATCCACCTAAGCATCCTCATTTCTGCTACAGACATCTTTTGTTCTTGTTGTTGTTTAACAGCCCAACACTCAGTACCATATAATAATGTAGGTCTAACCACGCTTCTATAAAACTTTCCCTTTAAGTGCAATGGCATCGTGTGATCGCAAAGAATTCCGGAGGCCTTTCTCCATTTCATCCAACCCGCTTGAATTCTATGGTTCACATCTCCATCGATGTTACCATCATTTTGAATGATAGATCCTAAGTATCTAAATCGTTCACTTTTGGGTACCTCTTGCCCATCTAACCTAATCGTTTCTTCATCATTCCGGGGTCTGTCACTAAACCCACATCTCATATATTCTGTTTTTGATCTACTCAGTCTAAACCCGCTAGTTTCTAGTGTAAATCTCCATAACTCGAGTTTAGCACTAACACTCTCTATAGTTTCATCAACTAACACTATATCATCTGCGAAAAGCATACACCATGGTATTTCATCTTGGATATTTTTGGTAATTTCGTCTATCACTACTGCAAAGAGGAGGGGGCTTAATGCCGAACCTTGATGGAGTCCAATGTTAATGGGAAAACTATCACTCAAACCCCCACGAGTGCTTACGCCGGTTATAGCTCCCTCATACATATCTCTAATTAGGTTAATATACCTCAAGGATATCCCTTTCTTCATCAGCGCCCACCACAATAAGTCTCTAGGAACTCTATCATATGCTTTTTCCAGATCAATGAATACCATATGTAGGTCTCTCTTCTATGCTCTATATTTCTCCATTAAATGTCTTAGCAAGTGAATCGCTTCCGTGGTGGATCTGCCTGGCATAAATCCAAATTGATTTTGAGATATACTTATCTCCAATCTCAATCGATGCTCTATTACTCTCTCCCATAATTTCATAGTATGACTCATAAGCTTAATCCCTCTATAGTTAGAGCAATCCTGTATATCTCCTTTATTCTTATAGAGCGGTACAATTACACTCTTCCTCCATATCAGACATGTTGCTACAATATAATATTCTTTTTTATGCTCACTTTTCCAACTATCCGAAGTTAATGAAAATTTACATTGACTAGTTATAAATTCTGTAAGTATACCATTTTTTAATTCCTGATATCTATCTAATGATCTCCTCTTACCGGATTTTTTACTACTTTTTTTATAACCGGGTTATAAATATTTTTGGACATATTCTTCAAATACAGGACATGCAACTATACTAAGTAGTAATTCTTTTCTTGCTAGCCATTCTATTTGTCCAATTTTTTCTTTATCCGAATTATATTTAAATGTACCAATTATATTACCTCCCCCCGTAGAAATTTGTATTTGTTTTGTTTGTGGTAATTTATCTGGATGATTATTAATTAAGTGTCTCTTAAGTGTGCCTACCCCCCAACCTTTTAAAAATTTATATTTTTGATGACAAATTTTACAAATTACTTTTTGTTCATCATTTTTTCTTTCAAAAAATGTCCATATATTAAAATCATTTTTTTTAGTTTGTGTTGTATTAGATTCAGTGTTACTAGGTTCGGTTTCTTCCAAAAAAGTTTCAATATCTATATGATCGGGAATTTCAAAAAATGGAAGAAGAGGAAATTGTTGAGAAAATTGTGAAGAGTGTGTTCCGGCCATTTAAAAAAAAATAAAGATTAAAATTTTTAAAATAATATATACGATAAAATATTTTAAAGAAAATTTAAAATTAAATTTTTAAAAAAGATAATACAAATGTAATGCAAATGCAAAAAAATAAATATGCAAAAAATTTAAATATACCGATTTGACGAATACCGCAGTTGTTTTTCGCAAAATCTTGAATGAGCTCCCAACCTTGAAATCTTCTCAAATCTTGATTAATGTAGATAATGGGGATAAGGTGATGAAATGGTGTAAATTTTGATGGAAATGGTGTAGAATTTAATGGAAATGGTAAAAAAATGGTGTAGATAATGTGGTATAAGAGAATAGAAATGGTGTAGAAATTGGTGGAAATGTAAATAATGGAGAAAATGAAAATGGTGTATAAGGTGATGAAATGGTGTAAATTTTGATGGAAATGGTGTAGAATTTAATGGAAATGGTAAAAAAAAATGGTGTAGGTAATGTGGTATAAGAGAATAGAAATGGTGTAAAAATTGGTGGAAATGTAAATAATTGTGGAAATGTAGATAATGGAGAAAAATGAAAATTGTGTATAAGGTAATGAAATGGTGTAAAAATTGATGGAAATGATGTAGATAATAGTGTAGAAAATGATGGAAATGATATAAAAAATGGTAATACAAAGGAAATAATAATGAGAGAATGTAGTAATATTGAGAGAATGTAGATGTGAGAGAGAAAGAGAGATTTTGTTGTGGAGATTTTGGAAATGGGGTATAAGGTATTTATAAGAAAATTTTTTGACCCTATGGACCAAAATAACCTCAAAAGTAGCCGTTTTATAGCTGTTGGGAGGGGTAAAATTGGAAAAAAATTTCAAAATTCAAAAAAAAGGGGGAAATTTGAACCGGAACCGGCCGGGCCGGTTTTCCAAACCGGGCCAGTTCCGGGCCGGTTCCCGGTTCAATTTTTCTTTGAACCGGCCCGGCCCGCTACAGGAAACGGTTCCGGGCCGGCCCGGTTTACTGTAGCCTTGGGCCGTTTCTGGTTTCGGGCTTGACCCGGGCCAGTTTTCGGGCCCAAACCGGCCCGGTTTCCAGTCTATGTATCGCTTTCTTCTTTCCTCTTTACAAAATACAAAATTAAAAATTAAAAATTAAAATAATTTCTATTTTAGAGCTAAATTCGAATCACTTTTGATTTTAAATATTTAACAGGTTAAATTTATTCCTTATATTTTTATTATATAAGAGAGACTATTTTTTATTTAAAAAATTTATGTATAGAACTGTATGAGTTAAAAGAGTTATCAAAATTATAATACAAAAATATTAAAATCCGTTATTTTTAAGTGTCAAATATTAAAAGATATATAAAATAAAATAACTCTCTAGATCATGTTAATATTTACCATCAAACATGAAAATTAGAAATAAATTTTAAATAATCTTAGTATAGGTATTAATTTAATAGATTTTTCCTTTTTTAAGCGGTATTTTAAAGATGCCGATCGATTAGTTTAGGAATTAAAAAAGTTTTACAATATGGTATAATAAATTAGTAAAATTCACGTATCGTATTAAACCAGATCAAAACTAAATTTGTTTATTTTCTTTTTCATATAGTTTTTAAATTCAATCTTTTCAAAATTTAAAAATTAACAAAAAAAATGAATTATTTAATAATAAATATTTATGTTTCATTCTCCATAATTAATTTAACTCCTATTTATTATTTTTTTCTCAATAATGACATTTTGCTATATTTTTTTGTTAAAGTAATTATATTATTCAATTAAATCGATTAAATCACGCATATCAATCGGTTCATTTTTTAAAACATTGTTTTAATAATAATAATAATAATATTGCATCGCATGCCCGGCTGCTGGGATTCTGGCCGGTATTCTGGCCGATCAGAAGCAAGTGTTGCGTAGCAGTGACCAATAGAATTGTTTGTATGACACTTTTGTGGGAGCTATCTACTTCGGTCTCCATGGAGTGGTCTGGGTCTTCCCTGCTTTTAGAATTCCCATAATGTCCAATGTCCCTCCCTCCTTTAGAGAGAGAACCAAAATCCATGTTTAGGCCAAGAATTTTTGCAATCTCGCACCAAAGATCATGTCACTCTCAAATCATCATTCAGAGTCCTAGTGTCACCGTCAAAATTCAGACCTAAATCTCTTTCCACAACAGTTGATCAAAGTCTTCGCTGGCTCCCCAGCTGCCAATTTCGGTTGTCATTAATGTTAAATAGTACCCACCAAATAGCATCCCAGTAGAAACTTTAAGGGTAAGAAACAGATTCATTGTTTCAGCTAAAAAGAAGTGTATATTGAAATCATTATGTAGCAGAGTTTAAGACAATGTTTATTGAGATCCATTGTCTCTAAAATTAATCAAAGCTAAGCTTCACCACCACTTAGCTCCTTGATTCCACCAATAGGAAGGCAAAACCAATGTTCAGATAAAGCCAGAAATACAATCGTCTTCAACAAACCAGAGGCAAGGGTAAGAAAATGAGATGGTGAAAAATTGTATGCATTTATCCTGCAAAAGCAAAGCGAAAAACTACAAGACTGACGAAGGGCTCTTCCTTACATCCTATTTGGCCTGAGGGTGAGAAGCTATGAAGTCCACGGCAAGATTGACTGAATGAATCTTGTCTGCTTCATTGTCGGGAATTTCAAATCCAAACTCTTCTTCAAGTGCCATCAGAACCTCTACAGCATCCAGACTATCCAAACCAAGATCATTTTGGAAGTGTGCATTCGGTGTTACCTGCAAAGACAAGATTTTAGCCATCACCCGCTGACAAATGCCATGCAATTTCATGTCAAAAGTGGCACAACCGGAACAGAAGATATATCAAATGGCAAACAGGTTCAGTTAGAATGAAGTACTGGGTACCTCCTTATGAGAAGCCCGGGTCTTCAGCTAAGCTGTTTGACCCTCATCCTTCAGGATAAGCATGGGGGGGGGGGGGTTCCTCAGGCTTGGTTCACTAAACCTGCAACCGTGGGTTATCAGAGAAAACCCTTGTTCGCAGCAGAGGGCCCACTTCCTCCCCACACTGGAAAAGACAAAATGTCCATATCCTCACACCAACTATAGCAGTAAAGCTATTCTCAACTTTGTAAATGTAATAGCCCTAGCAGTGCCTATTCAGTAGAACAGGGCTTTCACTATTGTGACTAATCTATCTTATGCTATTTGCATGGCCAAAAGAACATAAAATAACAGAACTTTAGTCTTCCTCATGTTCGGTAAAGCATTTTTTATTTTGGTTTTCACCGTCGGTATCCGGGTTGTAGTACCCGACTGATCCGATTCAAGCACTGTGAGGCCCATTTTAGGGATTGACCCTCCTAAATCCTTTTTCGCCATTCTCATGGCTCGAACTCAAGACCTCTGATTAAGAGGGTAGGGTGCCCGACCACTCAACCCAAAGGAGTTTGGTATGTTCGGTAAAGCATTCTAGTGAATCATTTGACACAACACTATAATCTCATCCTGTACAGGTCTATTCCATTTGCAAAATTGTTGACCCTGTAAGGCCGAGAAAAACAATCAGAGAGCATCCAAACAGGCCAATGGTTCTAGCTAGAAAGCATCTTATCATTGAAGATACAGGAAAGCATCTCATCATGGAACATACTGGAATGCAGCCAGAAAACCAACTTGAGAGACAAGATTCCAAACACCATTCCAATCTCCAGATGACGCCATCCAATTCAAATTATAAGAACAGCCGAGTGCAGGAATTTAAGAAATGCTACAATAATCAGCATATACGATTTCTCAGAAGCCAGATCATGCTCCCAAACTAACATTGAACCATGCTCAAGTCCCCAACTTAATTAAAAATTGGCATGGATCCATTAACTCATAAATTACAAATGGGAAACGAAACAATTAAACCACAAAGCCACAAGCCTTTCAAAATGCATTCAGAGGCAGAGAAACAAAAGTCCTCAAAACAAGAGCTTGAGTTCCTGCTAAACCTTCCTTTACCTCAATGACGTACTCAAGGGAACAACTGATACATGTAGATTGCCTTTTATGATGAGAAATTAACCAAAAACCACTTGTTTTTTTTACCATTAGGCTGCAGCTTCTTCCGAAGGAATTCATATTTCTTTTTACCGGCCCAATAGTAGTCCATAAGCTTTTGTCACCACATCAAGAAATAATTAATGTTGTTCAATTATTAGTCCATCTTGTGTGATTCCTCTTAAGTGTCAATCTCCAAGAGATACTACCTAAGTGATTATGGAAATCAAAAACACTAGAAACGTGACAAGCTTGAAAACATATGTTTGAAGGAATCCCATCATATTCCACCGAATTTTCCTACTACTAAGAGATAAAGAAACTGAATAAACTAGACGAGACAAAATAACAGATTCACGAACTTAAGATGTTGAGACCTGAGACAAACAATATAACTATGATTGTGCGATGACTTGCGTTTGATTAATGACAAGCCTCAACAGCTTTTGGTCAGAAAATGAAACCAGTTTGTTGACAAGTTAAAAATTACGATGCCAATTTCACTACTTTGCGCAGCAGCCAACCAACCGCGGACCTTTTTTTTCGGGGGGGAACTTGAGACAAAAGCCCACTTACAAACATAAATAGCCTGAATAAAGTGACTGAAGCATAAACTTTCCAAGGTGCAGATGGTAAATCCCAAGTTCATGCATTAAAAATCACATAAGAATGCACGAGCTGCTTAAATTTATTTGAGGATTTGACAGGCCTCTAAGAGAGACACATTTCAGGATTATCACAACATAGCTGCAATACTTGAAATAAGGCTTCAATAGAGCACCTACTATGTAAGACAACCTTTCAAATGTGAATCACCGAACCAAATTAAAACTATATCATAATTAGTTCCAAACTACACGTAATATTCAGCCGATGGCATATAATAGATCTAAGCACAAAAATGTCAGTTCAGACAAACCCTAGTTCCAATATAACTCGAATCCCTAGAAACATTTAGTGCATAATCCTATCGCTTTCACATAATTTGTAAAAAGCCCTAGAGAATAGCAAGTACTCGCAGTTCAACAAGCGACGGAAGCAGAAAATTAGGGTTTTAACAGAAATGAGAGAAGGAGATGAACCTTGGAAGGGTCGACTTTCTCAAAGTTCTTGACGACGGAGATGACGCGATCGGCGACCTCCGATTTGTCGAGGAAAGAGCCTCTGACTTCCTCGGATAGGTGGCGTCGCAGCAGATTGAAAGATGAGGAGAGGGAATTAAGCGAGGTTCGTTGGGATTGAGAAGGAACAACGTCCACTCTCAGATACTTGAGGAGTGCAGTTCTCGCCGCCATTGCCGAGCAAGCTTTGCTTCTTTCTTCTTTGGCGGAAGAGAGAGAGAGTAATAGCGTCGAGAGGGGGTCAAAGCGTCACGGGTTTTTGGGAGAGAGAGCGCAAAGTGAAGGCAAGGCGAGCCAAGGTTTCTACACGAGCGAGACACGTCGCTCACCCTAGAAAGACCTCTTGTTTCCCAGGTTACCATGAGGCCATTTGTAGAAAGACCTTGTCAAGTCAATGTTTTTAGAGCCAAACAAGTAAATAACTCCAGCAATATATGGATTCATTGTTTTATTAGTTTGCTCGTTCGAAACATTTTACAAATCTTATGACATTATTATAGTATTATTTTATAAATAGAATGCTATTACTATAATATTATATATGAAAATAATTTAAAAGGGGAATAGATTATTTGATAATTTTTTAAAATTTTTTAAAATTTGTTTAGAGAAAACAAAAATAAAGGAAGAAAAACAGAAATAAAACACACCAAAATTTTTATACTGATTCCATCAAACTTGGTATACATCCACTTCCAGATTTCATTTAAATTTTCACTATTTTCTTAAAAAATGTACAACAAACTTGGTTATAGGTATAAGTCAAATATTTACAATGTTTTCTCTCAAAATCATTACCCAACCTCTCACAAGTTATTTCTCTCTCTCTATACCCCCGATTTAGAAAACACACTCTGATCTTTAAACTTCTGTACAATAGAAAAATGAATGTTATAATATTTGAAATTAAGATTTCAAATGTAACGAATATAAAGTTTAGAAGAATTTACAGAAAATTGAAAAATAGAGAATGTTTTGTTAAGTACATAAAATAACATGCTCAATTTTCTTGTCTCACTCTTTCTCCTATTATGTATTGTATATTTATTTCTTTGAGTGCGGAGAGCCGTTGGGGTAAATCGAAATTTAAATATTTTCATTAAATGTTTCACTTACCACATTTAATATCTTCAATACTCTCACTAAATGCATTCGACCGTTCAAAAGAATTCTAACGTTATTTTATAGAACCAATGAAAGACATTCCTTTTGTTTTGCTGTAAAAATTGAACGCTAGTCCACAAATATCAAAATAAAATATTATCAATTTGTCTGATATTCTGAGATCGAGAGATATGTTGGAATGCACTTAGTTTGTTTGTTGACCAGGAAAGGTGTAAGTAAGATTTGCCAAGCTATCGATACCTTTTCATCCTTGGTCGACTAAATATTGTTTTATAGTTGGCTAATTTTGACATTCTGCAGACTAATTTTGAGGTTTAGGCATACCCTAGAATTGACTCATTTTAATCTTTTTGAGCATAAACCTCATTTGTATAGTTTTAGGGTCAATGAACCGAGAGCTCCAACTAGTCATTCCAAATAACTTCAGAGTTATAACTTTAGAGTCTCTTATTGATCGGAGATGATTTGCTTTAATAATTAAACAAAACTCAATAAAATTTGGTTGGTATTTAAACATGACATGTAGAATGATTTTCTCAAATGTATTATCAATCGAAAATCGATATTTTACGTTATATCTAATTCATGTGTTTTTAATTTTTTTGAATATATATGGATGAATTTACAAAATCAATGCTATATATTATTATATTAGAGTTTCGTGCAATAATTATGTAATGTTGATTAGTTGAGACATATATATATGCTATCGAATATATATGAATTTTGTCGGATATCATTCCCACGACCATTCTAATAAATTATCCAAAAACTTAAGTTGGTGGTATAATATTATATTATATCAAATATTCTTAAATTTGTCTACACCAAATACCGATAGAAGATAAATTAGATATTTTTGGATATTTTCTTTTTGGATGAGAGAAATAATTGAGAAGATAATAATACATTTAATTTTTCTAACCTCACTTATAAGTGTCATGTAAAAGGGTAACATATAAAAATATATATACGTCAATGGTAAAGCAATGTATTACCATTTATCGACTTTTTTAAAATAATACAACATTTATTTTGGAATTCGGTTCTAATTATTTAATGAAATTAACTAAAATTTAAACAATTTTTGTAGATTAATGGTTTAAAAGTTACATTATATTATTTTGTGAGTCAAAATAAATATGTAGTATATCCATTTTCTACTCTAAAACTCTAATTATGGATATTATTTTTGTGTTATATTAGTTAGAAACGAAGAATGACGTAGAGAGATTGAAGGTTGAATTGAAAATTTAAAAAAACTATTACAACCATTTTGTAATTTTGAAAAGTTATTTTATAGTCGATTTATAATTTTGGAAGCATTTTGTAACTGTTTGGTAATTTTCAAAAGTTATTGCGATTGTTTTATAATTAAAAAAAATTATATAAGGTTGCAAGGCCTAGGACTTTCTGTATAATATTAAAACATGGTTTTCACACTCATAATATCTCTCTCATCTCTCTCTAGAGTTTTATTCCCCATTTTTAGTTAAAACCAAATATATTATGAATCAGGATTTCTACGTGTATTATGAATTAATTCCTATACAAACAAATTTGTATACATAATTCGAAAAGTATAGAGAGTGAGTTACAGAATAAAGAAGGCTCGGAACAAGTGAAGTCTGATTCGAAATTTCGTACTTGTTTGGAATAGTTAGATATTTGTATCAAATTTTTTTGAATCGAATGGTTTGATACTTTACTCTCTTAATCATAGATTTAGAATTTGAGTTTCAAATAAAACTCGAATGGTTAAAATAAAAAAAAAAAAAGAAATAGTTAGATTTTTGTTATATTAAAAAGATAAAATAAAAATATAATATAGAATTGGGTTCTAACATGGATTGGATTAAGCTAAGAGGTGAATCTTTCCTTTACACTTCACTCAGAAGGTTCATGGTCAAAATTGATCCGTTGACCAAGACTAGGGGCTGGTTCAAAGGTTGGACCTTGGCTAGTTCAGGTCCAAACCGGTGTGCTGGCCAGAAATCACAGCCTCCATATTTCCAAACAAATTCATAATGAATAGCTAAACTTATACTCAAAATGACCATATAATTTTCTTTATTATCTCTTACTTAAAAATTTATAAAAGATTTGAAGTTAAGTTTTCAAAATTTTGGTTTAGAGGTGAAACCCTCAAATCATATGAAACACAACATTATGATATATTTAAAACGGTTAAAAAATAAAGCGTGTAAAAATTTTAAATAACGAAACTTAACATTTATTAAGAATTCTAATACAGAGGTTTATATGAATAATTTGAAACGGTTATTCATAATAACGGATTAAATTTTAATAGATAATCAAAATTCTATAAATTATATAATGAATATAGTTTTTACTAATAGTTATATATTTATATTATTTATTACGATTAGAAAAACAGTAAAATAAGCCGGCGAAATAATATGACAACTTTATATGGCTTTTGGAAAATTCTAAAGAATAATAAGTAGTTCTCAAACCATTTATTTTGTGGCACTAAATAAAATATTTATATCTTGAGAATATATATATAATCAAACTCTCATAAGTATAATGATAGGACGCTATATATTTTTAATCATAGATTTTTTGTTCAAATTATAGGAATGGAGAAATGAGATTTGAGAGAGTCAATTCTTTAATGAGTTTCATAGTATTTGAACTTGATTAGTTGGGTAAAACTCAAATATCAATAGGGAGAAAACAAAATATATATGTGTGTGTATGTGTGTGTTTATATATATATATAAGGACACAAAAAACGAAAAAAAAAAGAGGTTTTGTTATGACAAAATTCTTCCCTTTTCCTTGCAATTTCCACTTCTCTCAGTCCGTCCAAAACGCACCGTTTCCAGAATCAATATGTTGCGAGCGTTCCATTTCCCATTCATCGTCATCCTCCACCTAAATTTTCTCGAACACTTGGAAAAGCCAAACGTTAACAATGTTTCTTCTTCTCCTTTTCATTATACCCCTGCTGTTTCTCGTATCAGTCCTCGTATTTCTCGCTACTGCTGAAGGTACTCTCTCTCTCTCTCTCTCTCTCTCTCATCTGCTTTTACCTCAGAAATTTTTGAGGGAAGTTGGGCGGATTATGAACTTGTCTTTCGTTGATATTTGGCGGGTTTATCGTATTTTTGAAGGGGATCTTACGTTGTTGTTGGAAAATCATGTAAAGCGCGAAGAAATTGAAGATAAGGCAAGTTCAAATCTTGGGTTAATATTTTCATCTCTTATGTTATGATCTTTCCCTCATAACTTTAAGATTTTTGGAATTTGTTAGGTTTTTTGGATTACTGGTGCAAGCCGCGGAATAGGTGAGTCGTCTTAGTATCTAGACCTAGTATGAATTCGATGATCAATTTGAGGGTGCCATCATCGGTTTGAATGCGACAGTAGTTTCTAATTTGTGTTGGACTCTCAAGTTTTCTATTTTTGTTCTTCTTCCATTTTATTTATTTCTTAATCGTTTGCCCCGTACAATCATTAATCACTTGGTAATGCCATGTGGACCAAATGAATTTCTAATCAAATCACCAAATTAAGTAGCAATATAATTTGAACAATTTTTAATTAAATTATTAATATGATTACAAATTAGTCAAAACATACTAATTAGGATTTGGTCCATTTGGTTAGTCCTTATAACATTTTTCTTGATCATTGCTGGTTTTTTTTTTTTTTTAGTCTTCCATCATTATCTTATCAGAATTCGTTTCTTCTTCACTCGTTGACATTGGTATCTTGCTATCTCCAATGATTTCCATTGTGCTTGCCCTCTTTCCTTATTCCTATGATTATTATATTGGTATGTTAGCCCCACATGTGCTTTCTGTCTCATCTGGGGTTTTGTGGGGCACAAAACTGGAGCTCTTTTATTAAATTACGAGTTATGCTAGAACTAATTGTTTTAAGGCTTCTCTAATAAGGTGTAGGTGACCAAAATTCAATGGCATCATCGACAGGCTTACATTCCTTCTCTTCATAATTAAAATGTAACAAACAAATCAGTTGTTAGAAACTCCGGAGCAACTTATTTTGATACATAGTATAGTATACACCTAAGAGAAATCTGGTTCATTTTTGATAATTTATCTAAGTAAAAACTATGTTCAAATCTTTCAAATAGTCTGATGGGAGCTGGGAAATATGATGGAAGATTAATTTTTAAAGTTGTGTTGTGATTTTATTTGTTGAAACCTGAGCTCTGGAGTAAATACTAATTGGATCTAGTTGTAACTTCCTTCGTAAACACAGAGTTGTGGTACCTTTTGACATGTACTTGGCATCTAGTACTACCAGAGAGACCACAACATTGTGCTCAATCGTCAATTTCAGAATCTTTCATAGTCCAGATCTCATAATATCATGGTACCCTCATGTTAAAGGTGCTGCCTTGTTCAACTAATCATTGAAAAGGTCCTATTAGGACCCTTTTTGTTTATACTTTCTCTAATACGGAAAATAAAAGCATTGGTAATTATCAGCTATTATTCTGGTTATAATATATTAGTTGAGTTCCAGATCTGGTCTTTCCTGCTAGGAAATGTTTGTTATTGTAATAATCAGTTACGCAGTTTCACTTTCTGGGGGCCTTTATTTATCGATTGTTGTGAAATCATGCTTGAAAACAATTACAATAATTTTCTTTTTCTTGAAGGAGAAATTCTTGCTAAACAACTCACAAGTTTAGGGGCCAAGCTTATTATTTCTGCCAGAAATGAAGCTGAATTGGAGCGAGTCAAGCAACAACTAAAAGGTATTTACTTTCACTGGGAGCTGTATTTCGCTTTCTTCTTGTTTCTCCTTGAATTTGCTTGATTGAAATGTATTCAGGCAAACACGCACGTGAAGGAGTGAAGATTTTACTATTGGATGTGACATCTAGTGAAGATATACTTGCAGAAGCAGTAGAGAAAGCAGAATCCTTTTTTCCTGACTCTGGTGTTGATTATATGATACATAATGCAGCCTATGAGCGTCCTGTAAGTTACATAAATCCAGATGTATTGTTTTTACTTTCTGATGCAAGATGCATACGATGAACATCATACAGATACCTCCTTTATTATACACAGTAGCAATGTTATGGACGAAAAACAGTGTACTCAGCTTATTGAAAGGTTTGAGTTCTTTTTAGTTTTGGATGCTGCAGCCCTCTTACTGTTGAATGTAGAGCATGAGCCTGTTGTGCCATAAGACTTTAGGAAATAATATCTTGAAAACATAGACCTGAAGTTCATGATGACTGCATCCAGATACCTAGCTGATTACATGGTTTCACTGTCATTTTGGGCCTTCTAATATTTTATGCCTGAACTGTTTCACTTGTCTTCTCATACTCAGTTAGGAATGTGTTAGGAATGGCAAGAGAGCAAGTAACCTGAAAGTGCTTGGAAGTTCAGTAGCTTCCTTTCATTGATAGTAAAAAGAAAAACATTACAGCAAGGGAAAAGAAAGAAAATTCAGTCTGCTGTGGAAGAGCAAGACTGCCCATACTCCTAATTGAATTGATTCATCTCCGCCCCTTTCCCGTTTCCATTTCCTCCTATTTATAGCCTAATTACCCACCCATATGCTTCCCTAACTGTTCAAGATTCTCAATCTGTTATTCTTCAACAGCTTAAGCTCCATGCCTTCTGCGCTGATACACTTTCAGCCCTTTAGGTTCAGCCACCTCATCTGCCAGTTCTGCAGTTGCCACCTCATCCGCCAGCTGTCCCTTAGATGCCACTTCACTCCTCAGCTGGCTGTCTTCAGATTTTCCCATAACATTGTCCCCTGCCGAAGATTCAGCCTTGTCCCCAAGGCTGTAAGCAGGAAACTGTCCCTTAAGGTCTGAGAGATTCATACATGTTGTGTCATCCTTTGTTCCATTTTTCCAGCGAATAAGCAATTGTTTTATAGATTGACCCCCCTCTTGTAACTACTTTCTCATCAAGTATTTCAGTTGGTTCACAGAAGCTGCTTTCAACCTCCAGATTATGGGTAGTGCTAGTTCCGGGGCATGACTATCATTCTTTTCAGCTGCGACACGTGAAAAAGGGGTGAATTCGGGACCCTTCAAGCAGATGTAATTTGTAAGCTACCTCCCCTATTTTTTGTACAATAGGGAAGGGACCGTAGTATTGGGCGGCGAGCTTTGCTTTGCCACTACTGCAGACGGAAAGTTGTCTGTATGGCCGCAGCTTTAGGAAAACCAAGTCTCGCACCTCAAATTGTACATCCCTCCTATAAGCATAGGCAAATTTCACTATTTTCTGCTGTGCCTTCTTGAGATTGTGCTGAAGTTGTTTTAGAATCTCATCCCTGTCTAAAAGCTCTCTTGCCACAGCTTCTACACGTGTTTCCCCGGGAAGGAACCTGTGTATTGTGGGGGGGGGAACCATACATCGCTTGGAAAGGGGTCATCCCTATGGATGTGTGGAAATTCATATCATAGTTGAATTCGGCTCAAGGCAAGCAATTGTGCCAACTCTTTGGTTGTTCCGAAGTAAAACAACGTAGGTACGTTTCGAGTCCCTTGTTTAGTATTTCGGTTTGCCCATCCGTTTTGGGATGATGAGCACTATTCATCCTAAGCTTTGTGCCTTGCAAACGAAATAGTTCCGCCCAATAACTGTTTAGGAAGATTGGGTCGCGATCACTTACTATGGATCAGGGAAGTCCATGTAGGCGAACCACATCTTTAACAAACTCTTCAGCTACTATCTTAGCTGTGTAGGGGTGTTTCAAGCCAATAAAATGCCCATATTTCGACAATTTATCAACTACATCCAAAATGCAATCCTTCCCATGGGATCGAGGAAGTTCATTGATAAAGTCCATTGAAATATCCTCCCAAACCAATGATGGAATTGGTAAAGGCTGCAAAAGTCCTGCCGGGGACCTTGCCTCATACTTCTGTTGTTGACAAACCAAGCATGCTGCCACAAAGGATAGAACGGACTTCATCATTCCTTTCCGATACAAGTTTGCAGCCAGACGTTTATAAGTTTTCAAGGCAACGGCATGTCCTGTTCCAGGGGTCTCATGAAACTTAGCCAATAGAGTAGGAATCCACTTTGAGTTCTCCGGAATTACTACTCGATTTTTGTGCAGCAATGTGCCATTTTCCAGCATATATGGTGGTCTGCAGTGAGGTTCCTTCTGCAGTAGTTGTTTAAGTGTAGACAGCTCATGATCCTTCGTAATCTCTTCCTCTATCTTTTCCCAATCACTCCACAACTGCCATGTCATTGCCGAACATTCAGATTCTTCCTGCAGTCGAGACAGAGAATCAGCTGCTTTGTTGGAGCTTCTGGGTTTGTATTGTACCCTAAAGTCATAGCCCAATAGCTTAGAGACCCAGTGCTGCTGTGCTGGTGTCGAAATTTTCTGCTCCAATAAGGATTTCAAGCTCTTTTGGTCCGTTTTCACCACAAAGTGTCGCCCTATGAGATATGGTTGCCAATGTTGAACGGCTAAGACAAGTGCCATTAGCTCCTTCTCATACATTGATTTGGAGAGAGACTTTTCAGAAAGAGCTTTACTAAAAAAAGCTATGGGTCTCTCATTTTATAGGAGAACCGTCTCTATTCCTCTCCCTGAAGTATCGCATTCAATTGTGAATAATTGAGTGAAATCCGGAATTTCCAACACCGGGGCACAAGTCATGGCAAATTGTAATGCTTTAAAGGCTTAATTGGCTTCCATGGACCAAACAAATTTGAGCCGTCCTTCCTTCCTTAGCAAATCCGTGAGAGGCCTAGCTATCTTCCCATAGTTACGAATAAATCGTCTATAGTAACCAGTTAAGCCCAAGAATCCACGAACATCTTTTGTGGAGCGAGGAATTGGCCACTTTAGAATGCAAGATTTTTTTCGGATCCATTTTTACTCCATCTGAAGAGATAATGTGCCTCAAATATTCAATGTTTCTTCTCCCAAATTGACACTTTTTCTTATTGGTCATTAAGGAATTTGTAGCCAGGGTTTGTAGGGCTGCCTTCAAGTGTCTCAAATGCTCCTCCCAAGTGTGGCTATAGACAAGAATATTGTCGAAGAAGACCAATATAAACTTCTGAAGGTAAGGTCGAAACACATCGTTCATTGTTGCTTGAAAGGTGGCGGGGGCATTCATAAGTCCAAATGGCATCACGATAAACTTATACTGGCTCGAGTGTGTTCGAAAAGCTATCTTAGGAATGTCGAATTCTGTAACCCGGATTTGATGGTAACCGGAACGCAAGTCCAACTTAGAGAAGTATTGGGCGCCATATAACTTGTCGAGTAACTCATAAACCACCGGGATTGGATATTTATCTGGAACGGTAGCCTTGTTTAGCTCCCTATAATAGACACAAAACGCCAACTTCCATCCTTTTTGCGAACAAGGAGCACCAGACTAGAGAAAGGGTTGGAGCTAGGTCGAATGATGCTTGCAGTCAGCATGTCCGCCACTAGCTTCTCGATCTCATTTTTCTGCTCAAAACTATATCGATAGGGTCAGCTACTAATAGGACCACATTCCGGCCGTAAAGGGATGTGGTTATCTGTTGTTCTGCAGGGAGGGAGCTGAGTCTTCCATGAATATCACAGCAAACTTGGAGAGAAGGGACTGCAGTTCTTCTTGCTGGTCAGAGGACAGCGGATCATCCGACAGGCTCTGCTTATTGCTTTACATATTAGCCTCCCATAGCCAAACTCCAAATTCCACTGCAGTGAGCTTTTTCAAAGCAGCCAGAGAAGAGGGAGTTCGAATCAGGGCAGGGTCTCCCACCAAGCACGCATTTTGACCTTGCCAATGGAACTTCATGGACATGGTCTGCCAGTTTACTCTCACTTCACCTAAGGTCTCCAACCAAGACACTCCCAAAATGACATCAACACCTCCCAGTGGAAATAAGAAGCAGTCAACTACAATCGTGATACTCCCAAAGTTTATCTGAACAGCAGAGCATACACCTGAGGAAGCTAACTTTCTGCCATCACCAAGCCGTACCCAAAAAGGGTCCGTGGTTTTTACTATTAAACCCATCCGTTTGGCAGTAGTTTCAGCGATAAAGTTGACTAGCTCCACTATCTACCATGACCAGCAATTTTCCCTTCCTAGTAGAGCCCATAAGTTTCATGGTTTTAGGGTGAGAAATACTTCCTACGGAGAACATGGGTAGCTCCATTGCGGTGAGAGAAATGTCCAGTTGTTGCACCAATTCCTCTGCAGCGGTGTCTTCACTCGCGGCTTCATCAGTTGATGGTCCCTCATCCTCGCCCAGAATGAGCGCATGCAGGCTTTTGTTGGGGCAATTATGGAGAGGATGGTAAGGTTGTTTGCACTTGAAGTACAACCCTTTGGAGCTCAAGTCCATGATTTCCTGGTGGGTCAGATGGTGGAAGTCTCGGTTGGGTGTTGCTTGCGGTTGCAGGGGAGGAAGGGATGAAGATGAACGTTGAGCTTGAAGGTTGTTTGGGTTTGGAGGTGGGTTAAAAGAAAAGTGGTTTCGGGTCGTGGGTTTTGGGTGGAAGTGAGTTTCGGATCCTCCAGGGGTCGGGTTGGACCCGCTCCATTTACGTGACCCGACGGAGAAGTGGACTCCGTCATCCTTACTCGGTAGCACCCCCGTTATAATGAACCCATTCTCTCTTTCGATTTCCTAAGCAAGCTTCATAGTCTAAAAGAGTGAGAGGGCTTCGTGTGAGTGAATTCGCACGCGGATTGTGTCCTTGAGATCATTGAGGAAGAGACC
The DNA here is from genome assembly GCA_033439265.1 of Dillenia suffruticosa. Lineage (NCBI taxonomy): Eukaryota > Viridiplantae > Streptophyta > Magnoliopsida > Dilleniales > Dilleniaceae > Dillenia > Dillenia suffruticosa. Next base: position 358,568 of record JAVTVX010000018.1, on the reverse strand, counting down.
CAAAAGAATCGAAGGGTTCAAGCCCTTGATGAGTGCAGCCCTAGCGACAAATTCATCGATATAAGTATCGACTGTCCCGGATTGCTTCATAGACGCCAACGCTTCAAATGGGTTTGTTGATAAACCTCCCCCGAACCGATCGAAAAGTTCGGTTGTGAGATCAGACCAACAAATCGAGCGATTCTGAGCCAATAGCCACTATACCCAATGGAGCGCCGAGCCATCCATGGAAAGCATAGCAACAACGACTGTCGAATCATCAGCAATGTGATTTATGGCGAAAAATTGCTCCGCTCGTGCGACCCAAGTCGTTGGATCATGGCCATCAAAGCAAGGAAGATCCGGTCGTTGCAGCGCGAAAGGTAAGTCGTCTTGGGATGGGCATTTGGACTGGGGTTGGTGTTGGTTGTGGGTTCCCAAAATGGGAATGGACCCTATCTTGAGAGAAGGGCTTCCCAGGACGCCATGGAGTATGGAGGCAGAGGAACCAGCTTCCTCACGGTCTTCATGTTTTTGTCGCAGCAAAGCTGCCACCAAATCTTCCAAAGAATCAAGTTTGTCCATCCTAGTGCGATGGAGATTTAGTTCCTCGACTATTGTTGAGACACTCTTCCCTAGTTCCGCAAGGCCTTTTTCGATAGATTCTAATTTTGCGTCCATTTTGGTGTTGGTCATGAGGGAATTGAAGGGTGTATTCTGGGGAGGAATAACTGAAGAGGGGAAGAAAGAGAGAGAACAGCAAGAGAAAAAAAAGTGGGGAAGAGAAGGGCAGGTCGGACCAAATTTTAGGAATGTGTTAGGAATGGCAAGAGAGCAAGTAACTTGAAAGTGTTTGGAAGTTCAGTAGCTTCCTTCCATTGATAGTAAAAAGAAAAACATTACAGCAAGGGAAAAGAAAGAAAATTCAGTCTGCTGTGGAAGAGCAAGACTGCCCATACTCCTAATTGAATTGATTCATCTCCGCCCCTTTCCCGTTTCCATTTCCTCCTATTTATAGCCTAATTATCCACCTATATGCTTCCCTAACTGCTCAAGATTCTCAATCTGTTATTCTTCAACAGCTTAAGCTCCATGTCTTCCGCACTAATACACTTTCAGCCCTTTAGGTTCAGCCACCTCATCCGCCAGTTCTGCAGTTGCTACCTCATCCGCCAGCTGTCCCTTAGATGCCACTTCACTCCTCAGCTGGCTGTCTTCAGATTTTCCCATAACATACTCAAGCACCAAAAATGCTACACACCCTCCTGACAATGTGCCTATAACATATCCCACAAACCATATTAAGTTTACTTGTGTGTTTTGCTTGATGGCTTGTACTATGTATCCCGATAAACACCTGTATTTCTTTTAATGTGTTTAGACAGGTCCAAGCATCCATTGGGAGTTCTCAATAAGCCTTTTTTTTCCTCGCCATATTATATGACCACAGGATTTCCAATAGTAGAGAAAGTTGTGATCTGCATCTCAGGCACTGCTCGCTTATCTCCTTTTTTGTGGTCTGCACATATCTTTACAATAGAATTCTGCTGGGCCTGCTGTCCTCGGTGTTAGATTATATATTTTGTTTAATTTTCCCATCGATTGCACAGATACTCATGCATGTCATAGAGATGCCACATGCACATGGTTTACTTGCCTAAGCATTTCATTTTAGAGGAAGTTCTTTCTATTGTGAAAATGAACGGGTGTGAACTCTATCTCTATGTGAAGTGGGTGGATTGGGGGAGGGTCAAGAAGAGAGCTTTTCTCCAACTGTCAAACATGAGGGCTAAGAAATTTAATCTTCTTTTCATTGTTTTGCAAATTATATGTGCAAATTTTGTTATTTACTGCTCTAGTTTTGTTGTCCCTATATATGGAATCTTTTGCTTTAAAGTTGGAAATTCTTTTAAAGTTTCAAACTTTAGGTTAAGAAAAATTAGACTGATCAAGTTGCGGCTACAATGGTTATGATTGTCTTTTGGTCTTTATCTTTGGTTCCTTTTCATGCAGAAAACATCAGCTTTGGATGCAACTGAAGAAAGCACTAAGGTATCACATTATGCTTGAGTGTCCTTGAAGGTTAGACCTATGCAGTTGGTTATGATTATTACGACAAGCACTTCTATGTCTTAACAATTCACTATTTTGGGGATTATAATTATATATATTTTTCTAATTTCTTACTGTACTTTCTCACAATCATAAGGTTTTACCTTGTTCCTGGAACAGGCCACATTTAACGTGAATGTTCTAGGGCCAATATCTCTTACACGACTATTGGCGGCATCCATGTTGAAGCGGGGGAGAGGTCACTTTATTGTGGTATGCAAAAATAATCTTTAGGTTGATGATGAAGTTTTGATGATTAATTCCACCTGGGCGTATGGTCTGTAGATCTACTTTAGTTGGCGGGACCATTCTGCTGTAAATCCTGTAATACTATTGTCTGTAATTCCTTTTAATATGATATGGTACAACTCCAGGTGAGATTAACATTTCAATTACATCCCATGTGGTTCATGCTTCATGTTAATGTCCTTTTGTTTTGTGCAGCTGATGCACTGGCTTTGTCCTTAAATTGTTATTGCAAAATGGATATTAAAAATAGGTGTGCTCTATACAATTCATATGCAGATTAACAGTGCTGCTGGAAAGATTCCAACACCGGGTCAGGCCGTATACTCAGCTTCAAAATTTGCATTAAATGGATACTTCCAATCCTTGCGCTCTGAGGTATATTGTCTATGCTTCTCGAAAGAGTAATATTAAACTGATTGGAGTTGATTGTGATTCCTTCACTGTTTGCAAATAATTGTTCCGTTTTATGATGGTGAAAATTTATGAAGGTTTGTAACTTTAGTAAATTGTTTATCCTGAGTCTAAATAACTGTATTGGTTGGTGATTAAGAAAATTGAGAGGAAGGATTTGGGAAAGGAGAGAGAAATGAACAAGTAGAGATAACAAAGATAAATGAGTGCACATGTAACAGGACACAATGAATATAACCAAGGAAAATGATAAAATCGCGATGGATGTTTTCCAGCAAAGTTTTTTCATTTTTCATTTATTATTATTATTATTATTTTTTTGGGGGAATGGAAGATGACTATGTCATGATGGTAAATTTCTTTTTTTTTTTTTCATGAAGGGATATTCTAAAGGGCTTGAACATGGGTCTTGTGGAGGGTCAGGGACCCTAGTTTCACTTCCTCTTTCTAACATGCACATGCTGATGGACAGATCTAGAAAGTCAATGCTGGAAGGACCAGTCTGAAATCCCCCTCCCCCCCCCCAAAAAAAAAAATCCCTGCATGCACACATTCTTCAAAAGGAAGTGATGGGACTATGTGACCTGAATACATGGAAAGCTGCATGAAAAGAGAGTTTTGTACCGAAATAACTAAAAAAAAAAAAAATTTAAAATAACACAAACAAAAAAATATTTTCTTTTCTAACCCACATTTGTCGGGAGTCGAAACCGCGACACACTGTGTTGCGTTTTCAACCTGCGACAAACTCGAGAGAGAGAGAAAGGAGTCCGCGGGGGAGAGAGGGAGAGAGGGGAGGAGAGCGGCGGGGGGAGGGAGGAGGGCGGCGGGGGGAAGGAGAGAGAGAGGGGAGGACTGCGGCAGGGTGTAGAGGGGGAGGGAGAGAGAGGGGGGAGGGCTGCGGAGGGGGGAGGGAGGGAGAGAAAGAGGGGAGGGCGGCGGGGGGTCCGTCGGGGGAGGGAGAGAGAGAGGGGGGGAGGAGTGCGGCGGGGGGCGGAGGGGGAAGGAGAGAGAGAAGGGAGGGGCATGGCGGGGGTGCGGAGGGGGGGAGGGAGAGAGAGGGGAGGGCCGCGGGGAGGCGGAGGGGGGAGGGAGGGAGAGAAAGAGGGGAGGGCCGCGGGGGGTTTGCTGGGGGGAAGGAGAGAGAGAGAAAGAGGGGAGGAGCGAGGCGCCGCCGCACGCCTCTGTCTCTCTCTCTCCCCCCCTCCGCCCCCACTCCTCCCCTCTGTCTCACTCCCTCCCCCCCTCCGCCCCCCCCCCGGTAGGAGGAGCGCGGCGCTGCCGCGCTCCTCCTCTGTCTCTCTCTCTCTCCCCCTCCGCCCGCCGCTCCTCCTCTCTGTCTCTCTCCCTCCCCCCTCTGCCCCCCCCGCAGCCCTTCCCTCTCTCTCCCTCCCCCCCTCCGCACCCCGCCGCGCCCCTCCCATCTCTCTCTCCTTCCCTCTCCTCCCCCGCCGTGCTCCTCCCCTCTTTCTCTCCCTCCCTCCCCCTCCGCGGTCCTCCCCTCTCTCCTTCCCCTCTCCGCCCCCCGCCACCCTCCTCCCTCCCCCCGCCGCTCTCCTTCCCTCTCTCTCCCTCCCCTGCGGACTCCTCTCTCTGTCTCTCTCTCTGGACTTTGTCACTGGTTGAAGACGCGAGACACTGTGTCGTGTCTTCAACTCCCGACAAATATGGATTAAAAACGAAAATATTTTTCCGTTTGGGATATTTAATTTTTTTTTTTGAGTTATTTCGGTACAAAACTCATGAAAAGAAACTATGATATAAGATTGCAGGCATGCAACTCAGAAAGCTATTATGATACCGGAGAACCTATGAGAAATAATGTCAAGCCTCTTTTTCTTCTTTAAGATGGTAAATATCTTTCAGAATTCTGAAATGGAATCTGAAATAAAATCATGTCTGAGATGAAATTAACTTATTGAGAACTTTCTTCCTTTTGAGTTGAACTCGAGCATGATGTGTTATCTTTTTGAGCAATTAAAGTGTGAGGCGGGTGAGCCGGGTCAGGAAGGAGTTTGACTGCTGAAATAAATTGGTGCGTACATATGCCATGCTTTCTCCTCTAATAATACTCCATGGATGTTGCTCATTCTTATGATAGATGAGAAACAGATGCTGTGTGGTTTGATTTCTTGCGATAACGGAGTGGTGACTAAATCAGAATACATTTTTTCCAGTGGGGAGCTTTTGTGTTTCTTGACGCCAGAGAATTGGTGGACATTCTTTCAATTTAATCTATGGTTGGTATGGCATGCACGCCCCTCTTTTTGGCCAAATCATGCTCTGTTCAAAAACTAGTTGTCACAGGCTTGATATCGTTTGCTAGCTCTAGTTATTGAGCCATATAATTGTTGATGTGTCTTGTCTTTACATTTGGGTGGTCAATGTGTTGCTTGGATTGTGTTGGATGTGCTTTAATAGTTTAATACACTCTTTATTTTATTTAATACCCTGGTTTTTCTATTCCTTTCCTGATCTCCTCACAGTTGTCATTCTTGCCTTCTTTTGGTGCATGGGCATCTCTGATTTTTGCAGCTCTATCAAAGAGGAATCAAGGTGACCATTGTTTTTCCTGGACCCATAGAAACATATAATGGTACTGGATCAGGATCTACTGAGGTCAGTTCATTTTCATGTCATTTTATAAATAGGCATTTAATTTAATGATTATGGTGCATGTTCCAACTTTTAGAGAAATTGTAATGCTCAGAAAATGGAAATGCCTAAAATATTGCCTGTTTCTGATTTCAGGTTGTTTTAGCTTGTGTTTCCTCAAGTTTTCTGAAATATCAAATGCAACTTTTTATCTCTTGAGCAAACTGCCACTCTCAGAATGCTATTTAAAAAAAAAAGAAGAAAAAAGAAAAAAAATTATTCTTACCCTCACGCTCTCTCTGTCTCTCTCAAAAGCCTCTCTAGTATTTTAAAGTATTACTAAAAAGCTTATGTTTATAATTTTTTGTTTCTCTTGGCTTTGTACCACGCTGCCCAAAGTTTTGCACAAAATAAACTAATTTAATGATTTATGCTAGTCAACAATGTGGTGATTTTCTCGGTCCTTATCATGAAATTCCAGTATTCTTTTTATCTGAACTGTGTGATCTTGAAAACATGTATTCTTGTCTGGAAGTACCAACTTCTGTGTAATCTCCTCTTGAATCTCCTTTATTATATCTATGCAATATATTATGAATACGGAGGTCCAGTCCTACTGGTATTGGATATAACATTTTGAAATTACAAATCTTAAAGTCTACCTTGTAGGAAAGGGACTCTTCTCGATCTAGTCTGGCCTCGGCCCTCAACGGAGTATTTCTCTTTTGGGCAGCATAGTGTCACCTGTCATGTAACAACTTGCTTTAGGAAGCAAATATTACAGCTGATTAGTGTTCTCAAGTAATCATGATAAAGTAGATTTCTCTTGCATAGTCGTGCTATCCATTCATGCATGTTGCATTCAAATGATTTTACTTCATGTTATTGCAGAGGCGTGTTCCTGCAGAAAGATGTGCTGAGCTGACAATAATTGCTGCAAGCCATGGTCTGAAGGAAGCTTGGATCTCCAATCAGGTTTAGTTTTGACTGCAGAATACTACTTATTTGTAAACGATGTGTAGATTTAATTTTGTGAATTTTAATCGACATCTGTGCTGGTGTGATGACATCTAAAATGTGATAAAGCAATACTTCTGAAATGCAAAGTGGACATATAACATCCTTGTAAGAAGCTATGCAAAGAAGAAAAGGAAAACCTGGGGAAAGGTTGGGCAAAAGTGATATAAACAATTCAACTTGACTGAATAGATCCTAAGCACAAACTGTAGATGTTTATTTTATTTTGAATTTCCTTTTAATATGCATTTTCTGTGATTGTGCAGCCTGTACTAGCTGTAATGTACTTGGTGCAGTATTTTCCAACCCTTGGCTTTTGGCTCATGGACAAGGTACTATTGACACCTTGCTTATTCAAGAATTTATGAGTTGATCAAACCTCAGTTTTCTAAGCAAAACTTGTGACGACCACCAAAAACTGCACTCTTCATTGTGTCCAAACTCCTCCAGCAAGTCTGAGTGCATAGTGGGGGATATATATATATATATATATATATATATATATATGTATGTATATATATATATATATATCACAAATGGCTTTCTCCTTGTGATTAATTCCCAGTTCTCCATATCAAAGAGGAAATTCTGCCAAATATAAATATTTGATTTCACTTTTTCGCCTGGATTACTTTTAAGTTGTTAGAGGTATGGAAAAAATAATTCAAGAAAATATAGACTGTAGGTGCTCTAGGTTTTGCTTTTTCAAACTATTTGTCTTAAAATAATTCTGGGACTTGCAACCTAATGTTTGGTCTTCTTGATGAAATTGGCCTCTAGATTGGTGCAAAACGACTTGAAGCGGCGGCAAAGAAAGGCAACAACTACCCCTGGAATTTACTATTTTCAAGCAAGAAGAGAACATGAGTTTCCTTCTTTATCTCTGTGCCCGTCATTTCTTCTGCTTTTGTATCAATAGTCCAAAATCCAGTGTAATTTGTTTTGTATGATCAAAGCTGCTTCTGTTATCCCTATTTCCTTCTCCATTTGCGTTTAAATACTGAAGTATTCCTGGCCTGAATCTGTGAAGCTGATTTTGCACCAATAAAGGCAGGAAACTGGTTTAACCTCACTCTCATTATCATGTGTTTTGTCATGCAATTTTCATGCTTGGTGCTTTTTTTGTGATTACTACTTCTCAGGGTCTACAGCGTTGGTTTGCTAAGAGTATTTGGTTTTGTGAATTGTGAAGAGCAACACAATTATTTCCAGCTATAGGCTTCATTCCCACTGGGTTGGCTGATCAGTTGGAACAGTTTGTCCTCACCAGTTGCAGCATCAGTCACTGTGGTTGCCAAGATTGATTTTCATCATCTTTTGGACCAATCATTAACTAGGTGTGGATAATTTTCTTGACGGTTTGTTCCCACAGGGTGGAACTGATGAACTTCACTCGAAGCAACCACAGTTTGGAACATTAAAAACTCTCCTGAGTTCTTGTTGACCAGAGAAAGATATAACTAAAATTCAGCACCTTTCAAGTGACGTGCAGCAAGAGCTCCAAAACTTTCACCAGAATAGAATCATCAAACTCTAGTTAAAAACACAATTTAAAAGCTAATCAATCATAGGTCAGCAATCAAACAATTGCACACAATTTATCATTACACCGAATGGTCTTCTGTGGGTGAACTTTTTCATCATCCTAGCTATCTATTCACACTTATGCAGTAACTTACAGCCCTACAGATTGTTCTAACTAGAGGACACAAGCTGTATTTATATTTAAGGTAAGCTTTGAAACAGGGTTCTAGATCCCCACCCATGACTGAAGTGGTGTCTAATGTCTTGTACCCCGTTCTTACATCTTTAACAAGCTTGTACGGATGAAATACATAATTCCTTATTTGCCAGCCCCATTCAGCTATTACTGCCTTACCCCTCAAATGTTTTATTTCAGATGCTCGCTGCTCTTCGGCTATAACCAAAAGTTTGGCCTTCAATCGACTCAGGGCCTTATCTTGTTCTGCAGTTGAGATCTCTCTTATGCATGACACATACACAAAATGTAAGTCTGTCAACCTGAATAGAATAAGGCTACATCCGGACAAGTCCATATTTGGCTTGTGCTGGTCACATACTTCCTAAGACAGTTTGTTAAGTTATTCTAAGGATCGAACTGGCCAGTTGAGTCTGACTGATGAAACTAATTATAGAAGCATGGAAGTTTCTTCAAATGTAGAGTAACTAATGCTAAGAGATGAAGCTAGAGTCTTTATCACAAATGGAAAAAGTGCAACATTATCACTATATTTGTCGTTCCTTTCACGTTTCGCTTGTTAATTACTAATGACTAAATCAAAGCCTTCTTCATACAGGAACCCACAATTGCTAGTTGAACAAAAAATTCCAACTAGCCTTTAACATGGGCTAATTTCCGCAAGAAGGGCAAAATCCAAGAGCATGAGAGAAGAATGGTAGGGTATTGTACACAACCCATACAACGAACAGTAACACCAGTGGGGAAGTGACTAATTCGAACAGCAGTTTCAACCTTGTTGACATTTTGACCACCCTTCCCTCCTCCCCTTGAAAAGCTAATTTCAAGGTCCTCATATGGTATTTCAACTTCCATTGAACCATCAGGAAGAAGAGGCATTACTTCAACCCCAGAAAAGCTTGTCTGACAAAGAGTTTCATGATGAAACACAAAACATGAGTTATCAGTTTCTGTTCAGAGAAAAAACAAGTCCAGTGTTCCCATTGATACAGGCCCATTTCCATCTGCTGCCAGGCATATAGAGCTTGTAAGTCCTACATTGAAGAAATCAAATTTTTATTTGGCTATGAGGTACCTTGTTTATCACATGAGCCATGGTGTAGCAGTACTAAGGAAAAACATAAACAATGCTGATAAAAGAGTATCAATGCCTCTTCACATATGACATCGATTAACTGACTCTGTAAATGTTAAACTAGGGTGAAATGGAGAAGTAACGTTTGTGTGCATCAACTCGTTCAATCTCAGAAGGAAATCACTTCATAAATTACCTGGCGAAGACCTTTGGCATTAAAAGGAGATTGCTGCACAATACGATGTGTTCCTTTCTTCCCAGACAAATAACCATAAGCATAACGGCCTTCCACTTCAACTGTTGCTGATTTAATTCCAGCTTCTTCCCCGATGGACTTCTCAAACACTTTTGTTTTGTATTGCTGTTTCTCTGCCCATCTGACATACATTCCAAGAAGCATGTCAGCCTAGTCCTGCACTGGAAGCAACACAAGTATTTCAGGGACCAAAAACCCAAATAAAGATAGAACTGAGAGATACTGTCCTCCATAATCATTCAGACTATTCAACCAATAGAAAGGAAAGGAAACGAGTCCTGACATTGGATGCTATAACACAGAAGAAATGGAGGCCATGGAGCAACTATGCCAATGGCCTACATTATTGCAAGAGAATAACAAGAAAAAGTAGGGCTCAAAGTAGCTCTTAAATACCTTAGTTCCTTTATCTGCAGGGAAGTGATCATTGTCTTGGGTTGGGGCAATATTCCAGTAGGATACTATTTGTGGTCAGCCTTATGCACACAAAAACCACTTAGAGGAGGTTTTTGTGATAAAACTGTCCGATTTGAGCAACAGCCTCCCAGGGATTATTGGTGCTTCAACACAAGAAAGTGCTATGGTGCACATAAGTAGCTACAGCTTATGGCATACAATCAGCAAAGTCATGGTGGAGGTAATACTGGCCCTGATAGACGGTGTGTACAAGGGTTTATAGCATGGCTGTAAAGGCAATGTCAAGTGACAGTTGACTCTCAATGTCAATTGTATAGATTGCAACCTGGAAGAAGTTAATAGTAGTTAAGTATCCCATAATCCACTATGACATCAAATAATCCCCAGTCATTTGTGTAAGTGTCAGTATTCCATTTTTTTATCAGATGGGTGTCTGGATTCACAGCCCCAACAATTATAAATTCTTTTAGCTTTATGACTTTTAGTCTGTCTTGTTTAGGGCTCCATTTTCAATTTCCTTTCAAGGAGAAGTCAAAAAAAAAAAAAAAAGCTTCTGAAAGAGGAGCCAAACTCACTTTTTTTCAAGCCTCGGGGAAGAAGAAGCTTCTGCAAGTTTAAGGGGATCTACGTCCTCATTTGCTCTGTGCTCTGTCAAGATATCCTGGTCGGAAAATGCAGATATATATAAACTTTGTGTGATGCTCCCATCTTGCCCAAGATCACCAACTTAGTTCAACAATGCTCTAGTTGCGGCTGATATGTTAAGATTACACTGCCTACTCCAGTTAGAAGAGCTGTCTAGGCAAAAAAAAAAAAAAAAGAAAAAAAAAATTTCTTGAATTTGAAGAATTGCATGCAAATTTCAGCTACTTGGACAAAGGTCAGAGATCAACATTTTTTGTTTTCATTAAGGATGATGGCAAATGCTATGATGAACTTCAGTTTGAATATATCCATGATCCAATCAACTTTATACCTGTGCATCCGTACCCCCAGCACCAGCTGTAATAGAGACCACAGCACCTTCGTTGTCATAAGGACCAGTAAGTAGTTTTGTCAACTCAAACTGATCCGATGCTTTGTTCAATTTTTAATGATGCTAGAAGCCTATTCAAGAAGCCCAGTCCCTATAAAGTCCATTTCCTCAGTCAGTTTAATGATAGTTCCTGCATCTTCAACCTGCATCAAGTGCATCAATATCCAACTGATCAAATTATTTGAAATCCACATTAACCCTACTCCATGCACTCACAGTAAAAGACTTAAAACTCTGTTGGACCAAATTTATAGCACTTCATGCTCACCGGTTCTTGTCAAAACATTAAGCAAAATCTTTGATCAGTATGGGACTTAAAATTTAACCTTACACCGAAGCAAAAGAACAAGAAGGGGGCATATTTTTCATGACTTGATCTAAATTTCTATACAAAGTCAAGCAGCCATAATTGATAAGACTTTGTTGGTTATCTATCACTTGCATACACATAGACCCACACTCCTTTGATGTTTACATCAATGTAAAGTCAGAATGGCAAAGAAAACCATACTCATGAAATTGTAGTCATCAACTAGACTTAAATACACAAAAGCATGTCCCTTAAAAGTAACAAATAAAATGTCTAAATAAGGAAGATTGTTCGACCTTGGTTTTGAAGTCAGTGAGCAGCTTAATTTTGACATTGACATCTGTCAAGGCCTGTAGGATTTGTTGAGCTTTTGCCCGGTCTTCCCAAAAGGAGCTATCTGCTACTGCTGCCTCCAAATCCTGAACTTCTTTTTTCCAGTTGCTGAAGACCACCAGAAGCCCTTATATCTTCCACACGCACTGAGATGGTTTCTACATCCCTCCTTAAGCTATAGAAATCTGTAAGCAGTATGAAACCATTAAACTAGTCGTACATTACAGTTGGCTGCTCTATCAGATCGACTATATTTGAAAGATCTTTCTTTAGAATTCAAGCTATAAACCAAATTTTCTTAGTCAGTCATGCTGAAAGTTTGTTTCCGATCATGAAGCTTCACATCGTTTCAAGGCTCAACTGATTGGGCTGAACTACAAGAGCCTTTATCTCCAAATGGCGTCGACCCTCGAATAACTCCAACCCCTAAGTAAGACTACACTTTTAAAGAACCAGAAGCTATTATATTATTCACTTATAGTAATGAGTACCTTGTGCAAGCACATCTTCATCTCCATCAACTTTCTCATTAACCAGCTCGCTAAAATTATTATAATACTATTATTCTGTCCTAACTACAGTGGGGGATAAAAGGATTGAAGAATTTAAAGAAGCAAGAATAGTGAACGTACCAGAAGGGGAAGGACCTGTGGAGAAGGCAAAGGGAAAGGAATAACGAGAGAGAGAGTGAGGCTTTGCTTTAGGCAATTGAGTGGGACTTGTACTAGCTTTCGTGCTTTGGACCTGATTGTAGTGTTTAAGCTGAAGAATAGTGCTTGCTTCTTGGTGTTGATAGCTGGGTTTAGGTGAAGTTGTACAACGCCCTCCATTCGTACAGAGAAAGGGGGGGTGGTGGGGTTTAGGTTCAGCGTCTGACATGATAGGATTACTTCAGAAATTGGGATTGGTGCGTCCAAACGCCTTGTCTTTATTCAGAACGTCACTTGCTCACATGAGAAGTGCTCACATGAGAAGGAAAAAATAAAAAACGTCGTTTTTGACGGGTTCTTTTCTTGGCCACTCAAGAATAGTACCGACCAATACCAAATTCTATGGTTGTTTACTTAGAATGTTTTTTCAAATTTCTTTGAAAGTTAGTTTAATCGATTTAAAATTAAATTTATTTATTTTTTACCTGATACAAACTATTTGTGACATTTGATAAATCTGATTTTTAAATTATTTAATTTAAGTAATATTACATACAAATTAAATAAAATTACTGCTTTCAAATAAAAAAAAAAAAAAAAAGCATTTGGTGAATCCATTTGAACAACTGCATGCTGCATATTCTATTGAAAAAACATTAAAAAATAAATAATTCACAACTGCATTAGTTGATTAATGAATAGAAAATTAAGCATCATCCTCAAAAGAGGCAAGAGTAGCTTTGCAACTCCATGCCCATTATAATTTCCTAAATAACAGGACATTTACAAGTAGAAAATTTGAGAGTGTGGTCCTTGATTCCATAGAAATATCCCAAGTTGTTAGGGTTAGGGTTCTTGCATTTCGTTTCCATGTATGCTTTCCATCAATGACTTCAACAAAGCTCTTGAAGCCACCTTTTCTGCAGTCTTCTTGTCCCTAGCACTACATTTATGACTATAAGTAACCCCATTAGCCTCAACCACCAATTCCAGAGAGGTCATACCGTTCTCCGATGTTACCGCTGGATTTCGTCTAACATAGTGTTCCTTTTGACATAAACCATGAAGCTCTCTTATGGGATTTAGCCTCAAGGTATCGGGTGTAATCAACGGCTCCAAAAGAGGCCTCATGCTCTTGAAAACAACATCTTTATCATAGCCTGAATCAACCAGAATTGCACCAGCCAAAGATTCAAAGACATCCCCAAGGACCTGCACTAGATGAAAAATACTATAAGCATCAACTTTTGGTTGCACAGAAATAGATGACAACATGACATATACATTAACCTTTGGAAAATATGCATCGGATTCCCATCCAAAAGTTGATTCTGTACTAAATTCCAAAAATTCAGCCACAGACATCACTATATCCTTGTGAAGCTCCTGAGAAGCATGGAGAATATGTTTGTACAATCCAGCCTTAATTGCAGATTGTGCATAGCAGTCGTTATTGACTTGAGCAGATCTGAGATCCGTTATGAGTCCCGGTGACATTCCAGGAAATTCAAGGTATAGGTGAGCAGTAATGAGATAATCCAGCACTGCATCACCAAGAAACTCAAGCCGCTGCACCCCAAGTAAAAAGTTATTTAATGCAAAGAAAAACTTTTTAAGAAATGTATTATGTCACAAAATCAATGCCTTAAACCAACAGATATTGTTTGATATGCAACATGAAAAGCCTCACAATTCCTTAAAATGAAGATTATTGGTTACCTGATAGCATCTTGGAATATCAGGAAGCATGTAAGAACCATGCGTTAAAGCTTCAACTAATAGAGAACGGTCTCGGAATGAATACTTCAACAATGACTCCAGATATTCCACGTTAAGTATCTTCTCCGGGTGCACAGAGAACTGCCTCTCATAGGGTGTATTAATAAAATCCACCTTTATACCGAGCCAATCCATGAACACTAGGGCACCCATTTCACCGCAGGTGCTAAGGAATGCACCAATTAATGCCTCTACAGCATCAGCAACATGCTTTAACCTTATTATTCTTCTACCAATAACAAAGACTTTTCTGATGGGAGAAAGATGATCTTCTTTCAATATGTAACTTTGAGTTTGATCACCAGGTATTCTCCAGTTTCGTAGATCAAATGTTTCATTTTGAATGAAACCCTGCAAAATATAAGTAAAAAGTGATTTAGCAGTTATATGCATTTATTTATATACAAAAGTTCTAAATACAGGTAAGCAACCAACAAAGAAACAAAGCTAAATCACTTGATGAGATTTATAATGAGCCTAGTACTTCGATATAGTATGAATTGGATGGTCATAACGCTTAACTTCTGCCTGTAAAATCTTCTTCCAAGGAAAAGCTTGTAAAGGATGCTCACAAAACTATGCCATGATGTAATTCTTAACTTTGCCTAAAGGCACCTCTAATGACAAAATATCACACATTTCCAGAGGAGAAACTACATGTATATCCACCTGTCAATTTCTAATATGACAAGAAATGAGCAGAAGAAAAGTTACTGGAAGTTTCCGGTCACAGGCAAGCTTGCAAAGTGCAGGATTGGAAATTATTTTCTCCCTCCCAACACTCAAAAGGCCCTCATGATGATTTTGACAGGTCTTAAATAGTTGTTGACTAGCAGCATATTTAAGAAAAGAGTCTCCTAGTGTCTCAAGGGACTCCAGATGAAATTTCTGGTTGCAGTTTTTGGTTGTAATTGCCTCCAAAACCTGCAATTGTGAATCACATCATCACAACTTCATTATAGAAAGTGATCAACCATACAAAACAGACTAGCAACTAATATTTGTCCAATATTATTGAATCAACATCGAAAGAAAATGTTTGATTTTTGTTCACTAGTTTCAAAAGTCCATTTCATAATACAAACAGCATTATGAGTAAAGAAGAAAGTTATTTGCACCTTGATGGCCGGTATAACTACATTTTGCTTGCAGTGATCCGTGCAAATCTTTCCCAAGTTAGCAGCAACAAGTAGAGATGTGATCCGATGCATGATGGAAGGAAGAAAGGTGAAAGAATAAAAAGTACCAATGGGAATGGGAGCCATCACAATGAAGCAAAGTTCAGGAGGAAGTTCCACTGTGTTATGACTCGATTCTGCAGAGATGAAAAACAAAATTTTGGTTCACTAAACACATCTTAAATAGACTAAAAATTAGACTGTGATGAAAGGAAAGCTCCACCCAAGACCAATGCCTTAAGCCTAATTTACTAATGGATCTACAACATAGTAGTTATTGTTCAGCATATAAAGATTATATAATAAAAACAATTTGATCCAAAAGAATATCTATTCATTAAGTGAAAGCATATTTGCATGCATGCTGCAAAGAGAATTCAAGATTCCATCAAGAAAAAGAGATCAATTCCTAATTCACTTACAACTACATTACATGCTAAATTAAATCTTGGTTCTTGATCATGAATCTACACCATAGCAGCACATATCAAGTAATTTCATACAATCTGTTCATATAGAACAAAGGCAACCCATGTTGGTCACGTGCATTCCTACTCAAGTTCAGACTTGAGCATCACAGAATCATTATGATCACGAATGAAGTGTAAATTGTCGCTAGCATATTAAACCGGAACAACTAGAAAAGCTATATACCTGTTACTGCATAATTATCACCAAGAGAACTGGCCATAAAACAGCTAAGTAGAGACATGAAAAGTCAAACCTTTGTCCTTTTTATGGCTGCTCTTTTGGAGGCAATCTTTTACAAGAAGAATGTTCCTTCCACAAAGGAGCGGTTCTTCCTGCGAGCACAAGTTGATTTTATACCTGCAGTTGTAAAATGAAGATTTTACAGGCAGAAGTTAGGATAGAAATATTGTACTTCTCATTAACCATTGAGCAAACCAATGCAGAAAATTGAAGGTACTAACTGTGATGAGAAGTATTTTTTGTAAGTTGTAATAACTCCATCATTGAGTCTCAGAAGTGAATTTCCATTCAACTCATTCAAAATACCAGTGATGTGATAAAGCCGATCATTATGTGGCGTATGAACGAGACAATTCTCAAGCATACAAGTGCATATGACACCATTTATGGTATGCACAGAATGGGTGTAACCATTTAAAGGACAATTGCTCATGTGCATATCCTGGACATTTTCAGTTGAGAAAAGCACAGAACTGACACATGTCCAGTCAATTATCGATGGATGCAAATTCTTGGCCGTGGATGGAAGTAACAGGTAGTCAACAAAATCAGCATTGCCGGATTCACCCACTAAGTGGAAGCCAGCCAAAATATCCTTCAATTTATCCAAGTTATGGTGCAGTAGAACTCTAAACATAGCGCTCTGGAACTGCCTCCCCAAGAGAACCTAAAGGAATAGAAGATAAATAAGAAAGCACAAGTCAAACTATTTCTCATATGATATATCCAGCTCGAAAATTCCACAGTTGATTGAAGGAAACCAACAAAAACTGAATAACTCACCTCTTCAGGCCTGAGACTAATCATTCCAAAAAAGTTTATTTCCACATTCAGAGTACCCCTATCAACTTCCAAGTCAAATTTCAAGCTTTCATCATCAAGTTGGAGTTTATCACTCATGACTAGCATTATGTTCTGAACAGGGATGTGATATTCAAAATTTTTCTTTAACTCAATAGAGTAGCCATGGTATAGCTGCTCACTTCTTGGGCATACAACATTACTAACAAGTTCAGGGGGAAAGTATTTCACTTGCTCACTGTCATAAGGCTCATTCTCTCCGCCTACAAGCAATTGGTCAATTAAAAAGTTTATAAACCATAAATTATCTAACATGCCAAGAGAGGAAAACGATGATGGGAGGACTAACTAGACAGTTCTTTAAAGATGTTACCATGTTCAGGCGAAAGAGCTTCTTCCATAACAATCTGCGGTACAAGATTATCAGTTAAAGCACCAACTTCGTGAAGTTGCTTGCAAGCTTCCAGGCATGCAATTTGTTTCAGCATTTTAGATTTGCTTTGAACACAAACTTTTTGTACTGGAGAGTCCTTGGGAAGGTGGAGGTTACAAATACCGATTCCCTTGTCAATGTGGAGCCTAGGAGTTGGTTTGAAATACCTAGAAAATGCAGAATATAAAGAACCGCAGAAAGGAAAATAACTCAAGAAATAACTAGGACAAGAGAAAAGAGAACACACCCATCAGAAGGAAGTCGTGAACAATAGAAATATAAGAGACTGACACTGGAACTTAGCGTCACAATAGCTCCAGTGCTTTCAACACGATAATAGTCTTCATTGCACATCTCATTTGTGAATGGTTCACAAGGAAGTGAAGAATGGCGCAAGGATTCCTCCCTCATAATTTTTCCACTATTGAGATAGTTCTTCACTTGCTGAAGTTGAACTGGATCCCCACTGTGGGAAAAAAGGGGCACAGAAAGATCAAGTAGCATGATTAACCATTTTTCATAAAAAGAAAAGTTCCATCAATGCCCACATCAATTGTGCCATTTCCTCACAATGTTTATCTGAGGTAAAAAATCATGGATAAGCAGCATATACTGCGAGTCCAATATTCAATCCAAAATGCTAAGACTTCAATCCATTTAGTTATCAATACCTCATGAGTAAAAAGAACCACTACAATAATGGTCAGTAATGCCAAGATCATGCCCATGATCCTGCTTAACCAGGAAATTCAAGAAGGAAACAGTGGCAGTAGACCACAATTGAAGATAGAGACTATGAAAAATAAAGGTTCATAAACTTGTGGTATTGTGTTACGGAAGGAACAGCTAATCAGATACTATGCGATTACTCAAAGGGACAAATTGGTTCCTTGAACGGACACCATAACAGAGATGATATGACAATAAAGTCTTCAATTCAATCATCTTTTTTACACAAGCCAGCTAGATGCAAAGAATGACCAAAGACAGTGTTCTGACACCAGCTCATATGCCAAAAAAGGTGGATACCAGTTAGCCAAGTATGACACAGTAAGATTGTAGCAGTGGAAAACCAACTAAGGCCTACAATTAGAATATTTATTGTTACTTACCATCAAAACAAAATCTTGTAGCAGTGGAAAACCAACTAAGAAGACCTACAATTAGAATATTAATTGTTACCTTCTCACCATCAACACAAAATCTGAGTTTTGCATACGAGCACGGCCCCTAGACTGAATAAAGCTACAGACGGTAGTTGAGGGATCAAATCTGATAACCAAGTTGCAGCTTTGAACATCCAAACCTTCTTCAAGTATGGAGGTTGCAACAATGATATTCACCTGCAAAATTTTGTTTCCTTCCTCAAATATTTCACTTGATACTCTTGACAAAGGCATTGACCATACCAACATCAATCTTGCAGACAAAATTGTTCCAATTTTAATCTTACATGGCAAATATGGAAATTGATAATCATGATTTAATAATTTAATACTTCAAACTTAAAAGAAAACAATATAAAACAGTGATAGCCACAGTTGCTGTGAAGTGGCCACAATGACCTTGGTGACTCTTTATTTTAGAAAATGGAAATGTGCATTGAAAAGGGAGGAAAAAAGAAAGACACACCGCTCCTTTACGGAATTCGTCCACAATTTTATTTTGTAGATTCCTACTTTGGGACTGTACCCTAGAGCTATGGCCTGCTATATATTCAGACTTCCAGACAGTTAGCTTCGGAAGAATCTCATGCAGTAGAGCTTGAAGAACAATAGCAGTGATTACTCTCTGTACAAAAATAATGCATCTTAAATCTTTTAGATCCCTGCATTGACAAGTACATATTGATCAAGACAACTTCATAAATTGGGAAACACCAAAAATTTTAGACCCAAAAATCAAGATAGTTTTAAACTGTCAGGCAACGTTGGGCAGTATTAAAGATGGGAAAAGAGCATGACAAACCTGTACTCCAGAAGAGAGTCAATAAGACAGACCACTTTTGAAGTTAGATATCCAGCTACCATGTCAGCTGTTATGTCATCACCCACAGACCACCCTAGGCCTGCGTGTATTATAAAAAGATGGGCAAAAAATTACGAACTAAAAAAAAGCTCATAGTAAAGCAAAAGCAAATAGAGTTTAACAACTCACAGAAGCACTTACCAGACTGTATGTGACTCGATAGGATCTTGCTTACATTTATGCTATAATCTTTTAGAGCTCGCTCACCCCAGACATCCATTTCAACCCAAGAAAACATCTCAGATGCATTGGAGGCACAGGATTCAGCAGCCTGTCACAAAGCAACAAGTTGAACTAGCCTTGCCAAAAGAATGGACAAGCCAATTCAAGGAGACAATATGCACCTTTAGAGCCAACCAGACACCAAGTTCGGTCAAACAAAAAATGAAATCTGAATATAGCCTTGACAACTTCTTCCCAACTGAGTCCACTGAAGAGCTATTCACATCCATCTCTTTGAAAGAGTTTTCATGCTGAAATACAGCAAGTGCTGTGAGTAGTCTTGGCAAAGAGGTATTCAAAAAGAAAATTAGTAAATTGGAATAATTCCCAAAAAAAAAAAAAAACATGTTTCCAAAACAAAAACAAGTGGCAAGAAAAGAAAACAGATAGATATAGAATAAGTGGCCTCTACAAAGTTTGCATGTCTACTGCCAAAATTATGGTGCATGGAGCAACCCATTAAAAGACAGCAGCAAAGGATTTAAACCTGAAGTTATTACAGGAATGAACAGATCTAGATTGTGAGAGAATAATAAGGAGTTCATAATACTAAGGACTGAAGAATTAAGGAATTTATGCTGCTTACCCTTATTTTCAGACACTCCATGGCTTTTGCTAGACAATCAAACAAGCAATAAGGGATTTCTTTGTGTTCATAAGTTCTTATCTTTATTTTTGAGAACGGAATATACTGTGCCAAAACAGAGTCACTGACACAAGTATACACCTACACAAATGAAGGAAAAATGAACACATATTCATTTCAGTTATTCCAGAAAGTTAGTATCAAATACACAACCATCAGCAGAAATCGTACTTCGATATATAATGATCAACATGAAAAACTTGTGCAATGTATAAGTAACACAATGTATGCTCAATAAAATGTCGGGGTTTTCTAAATTCCTAATTCTCAATATCTAGCAGCTCAAGGTTCAATCTTACTCCATGATAATAACACTTCAACAAAAATACTTTGCAATCAACTCAAAGCACCACCCTATTTACAGTGGTTGGCAACTCAAGAAAATTGGATGGAGAAAAAATTAAATAATCCTAACATGTTAACAATTGAATATCAGAAGTAATTGCAATCATTGCTATAACAGGATATGAAGAAGGGAAACAAAAGTTAGTCTCATCCAAGCATTGGGAGGAAAAAATGAAGGGCCATAGAAATCTAATGTGCATCTCCATTTGAGCTAAAATTTAATTAAGCAACACCATAGCAAAAAGAAGAGACATCGGTTAGAAGCATAAAGAACAACTAACTGAAATCTCAGATGAGAGTTTTATAACTTAAAAATGCTTCAAACTCATAATGATTCTAACATAAGCTTCACATGAACTGTGATGCAAATGTAAGGCACACAATCAAAAAAAGTTGGAAGTCAAGCAATCATCTACCTACTGAGTTAATGGAATATAGAAAATATAAAATGTTGGTTACAACCATGTCTGGAACTAATTCAAGAGTAAAAAGAACAAAAAAAGGAAAAAGTAAAACCTTCGATTGCATGAGATTCTCAAGTTCTCTAATCTGCTTCCAGTAGCCAATTGCTGCACTTGAAGCTTGATTTTGGGGAAGAAAATTTGGTAAGCAACACTAAAAAAAAAACACAATCTGCACAATACAGAGTTCAGATTCATAAGACAAACCTTTAGCCTTCACAGGGGATGCAGTCATCCCAAATATTCTTGGAAGTTCAGGTTTGTTAGCATGCAACTGCGGATGATAGAACTCCTGCAAATTCTCTAAATGTCATCTTCTACTCTTTATTATTGAAGATGAATATAAATAAGAGAACAGACAGATTGCAATGTAGGATAGCACAAATTTAGGCAAACATGAAGAACAATCAAGTAGCACATTCATAAAGATCATGTTAGTTCCACAACCATGGTAAAGATGTTAGAGACAACGAATATAAAACTCACACTCATAATGCAGGCATATGGGTGCCTGCCCCTCGCATTATGGCATTCATCAAATATGAGAACCTTAATGAAGTCCAGCCTCAAATAGCTGCACCTTAAAGCACTGAGCAGGATCGCAGGTGTCATCACAAGAACCTATAAGAATAACACCGCAGATCACTCGACGTCAATCATTTCTCAAAGAATTGAAAGCTTGTTTGATATAATTATACTACTGCTCTGGTAAAGTATTAGAAGTAGGGATGGAGTGGACAATAAACAGAGAGAAATAACAAAAAAAGAAAAAAGAGTCAAGGAAAGAGTAAAAGGTTGGACGGTAAAACTACAATTCAAATCAAATTTTTTTGAAGATCTTCGGTTGAAAGCTTCAAAAATATTCCATATACATTATCGTCGCACAGAATACCATATTGATTTTCTCCACTCACTACAATCAACACAATAACAAATGAATATTGATTAAAAGTAATTATAAAACACACACACACACACACACAAAGTGAGAAGAACGATTAGAAATGCTGACCTCATACTTATCTTGTTCTTGCTTCCAAACATTAGCATCCCAAAAATCAACACCCATCTCTCCCCAGTACTTACCCACCTTCAAGTCCGTAAGCATTTTCACTGCCTCAGCTTGCTGAGTTCATAATCAACAGTACAAAATCATAAAATTTGAGAAACACAATAAAAGAAGAAGCATTAAGGTACTTGACTTGTTACTCACTTGAGTGACCAGAACAACAGTAGGGACTAAGAAGACAGCAATAAAAGGCGAAGGCTTGCGGAGAAGATAAGCATAACTCCTCAAAAGCATGATTGCAATCAGAGTCTTCCCTGAACCAGTTTCCAAGAATACTATAGTGTTCTCATTGATCGCCTTCTCCAATGCCTCCACCTGATAACTGTATGAATCCACATATCCTCTAATTGAGCAAAGGTACCCAAAATTTTTCAATTTGAAAAATTAAAATAGAGAGAGAGAGAGAGAGAGAGTTGTAAAAAGTGAGAGACCTTCGTGCGAAGTGCAGAGGATCTGCAGACTGTTGTTGGCTTTCTGACATCGTATCCATCTGAACAGGTTCCATAGTTTTGCTGCTTGATAACTCTTTAAGAAAGAGAAAAATGAAGTAAACCCTTGAATTGGTAGAAAAAGAAATGATAATAAAGATTTTGAAGCAAGCCCAGGTGAAAAAGGACGCACATTCAAGAGAGATGAGTAGAAGAAGAAGAAGAAGCAAACCTATTTGAATTCCTGGAGAGATAGAAAGTGGGGAATGGAGGAAAAGAAGAACTCAGTAGTCACCGAGAATGGAGAGTCGCGAAGAGGAGGAAGACAGGAGACAATTTTGAATTAGAAAGGAGGCAAAGTTTGTGCGTTGGATGATTGATTCAAAATCAACAGAGGTCATTAAATGGCATGTCTCTCTCTCTCTCTCTCTCTCTCTCTCTAGTGGCTCCTTTAATAATTTTCCACGCAAGTCGTCCGCAAGGAAATGCTTTAGGAAAGTCACTGCCGCTCTGCCCACCCCCACCCCCAAAAGAGAGTTTTGAGAGACGATGTTGACACACTCTCCCTCTCATCGTTTTGTGTTTCCTACCAGCGGAAAGTAGAGAGTAAAAGGAGAGTTCGGAGAGACGATGTTGACAGTCTCTCTCACTCTCTCTCCCTCTCTCCCTCCCCCATTTCGTCGTTTCGTGTTTCCTACCAGCGGAAGGCAGAAAGAAAGAAAACCCTTTCAACATAAATCATTTCGTCGTTTTCCTATATAACCACTAATTAATAATATTGTTGTTTCGTTACCACCCCCCAAAAAAAAAAAAAAAAAAACAGAGCATCTTAATATAAATAAATAAATAAATAAATAAATAAATAAATCTTGCCACGTGTGTAATCCTATTTTACCATCATAAATATAAATATAGTTGTAGATTAATCTCCCCCTGTTTTAATTAATTTAATAAATAAACACAGGCGTAAATGTTAATGTTGCATTTCTAGCTCCGATCCAGAATTTTAGTTCTTTGGAATTGCAAAAACATTCATCACACACACACACACACACACACACACACACACATAGATACACGACCCCATGTTTATATAAATTAGTCTCGAATCGTATCTACGTTAAATGATAATGTGAAAAAATAAATATTAATATAATGATGATATTAAATAATAAAATTTTATATTTTTATTTAAGAAAATTTTATTTTAATTAAAAATATAATAAATAAAATAGTTTGATCGGATGTGGTGGGGGAGGACCAGGAATCCACCACTCTGGGGACTACACTGTGAGTTCTTGGGACTTTTGTGGAAGATTGGGAATTGACGACAAACACAGTAAATTCTTGCTCACCAAGTAAGGCAAAAGGAGAATCTCACATCATCTCTCACTCTGTCACGCATCGCCATGGGCCCCTCTGTCACCAACCAGAAATGAAGCAAATGCCCTTTACTAAAAGAAAAAGACTAATTATTAACAAGGGCTTTTTTTTTTTTTTTTTTTTTTTAAGGACTGAAGTTCAGATTAACAGATTAATCCAACTCATGCAACGAGGTTTAATAGGAATTTTTTTATTTTTAAAACTTAAATTTAATATTTTATTACTAGATTCACATGTATTGATCTAATTTATAAGATTCTGATCGATGATTAATATTTGTTAATAAGATTGTTTATCGTCGATTCTTCACTGAATTTAGGTTTTGATTGATTTGATTTAATTAATTCAATATCTTATTTGTTTGAAATCACTACGAGCCACGACCATATGCCATAATGCCACCTTAACTTAGAAAAAAAAGGGGCAAAAAAAAAAAAAAAAAAAAAAAAGGATCAATCCAACCCTCCCTAAAATGAGTCATGGCACCAACAGTAAGGATAATAAAAAAGGAGGAGAATAAGTTACAAGAGAGTAATGACATACCTAGAACACGTATCAAGCTTTTCCTAACCAAGGAGATGTGATCAGAAAGTGGAGAGCGATGGAGTTATCTTAAAAACCATAGAAAAAGACTGATACGCCATCAATTCGTCAAGGTCAATGCAAAATTTGGGTTGTAGAGAAATGAAAGACAAATTGGGCGAGAGATTCTTTTTTTTTTTTTTTTTGGGAGGGGGAGGGTTTAATGTGAAACACACCCTAAATCAACAATATCTTTAATGATTCATACCAAATTATAGGTTCCACATTCACGTTTATTCCTTGTAATTCTTTGCATTTTGTTGTAAAATTACATTTTGCACCCTTGATGTTTTGGTTTCCATGTTAAAAATTCTTTCATTTTTGTGAATATTCCAAAATGTGAATCGGGTGAAAATGTAGTGTTTTCACTCTTTTTTTTTTTTTTTTTTTTATGTGGCCATGTTATCTTTTTTCCCGAATGAATGATGAGTTTTGGTGTAACAATTGATTTGCTTATTTAGTAATCTCAAAATCACGGGATCAAATCATAAAAACTGAAAACATTTTTTTTATAAAAATATAAGAAAAATGTTATATATATATACGTACACCCTTTTCCTACACCTATACTAATTTGAGAAACACTTTGTATACGGGATAAATTCTTTTATTATCTTTTTTTCCTTTTTTTTTTGGGTATTTGATATCTTGAATTTGGATCTTCTTTTTTCCCTTTTTCTTATCTAAAATCAATACAAAATCGATTTGAATCGGTATCTCATTTTTTTTTTCATCTTTATTCTCTTTCTAATCACCCTCGAACACAAAGTTCTCATATTTGCAATTCCTCTCTCTCTCTTTAAAATTAGCTTTCGGTGAAAAGATGATCGATATTTGACTTTTGGGGTCTGGATGTCAATTACGATAGTCGCCGCGGAGAACTATTGAGTTGACATCATAAGAATAAGAGTTTTTGATTTCAGAATGAAAATACCTAATTCAGAAAATTAATATATCTCATTATACCTCATTCTCCCTCTCTGAATTTAATTCCCTCTGTAATTTACTTGACTGATTTAACAAAAAACCCTTCATATCATTAGTTCTTATTTTGTAAATTCAATAAGCGAACTTGAAAAAAAAAAGGGAAAAGAAAATAGTAAGTCCAATTGAGTTAGTGCTAGTTATGTCCGGATCAGCTTCATTCATTGCCTTTTAGAATGCAGATTTTATGAGGTTTCAACAATAAATGTTTATTAGGGAAAAGTAGGAAAAGCCATTTTTGTATATTGTTTCTTGATGAACACAATATTTCACTTCTCTTTAATTTTGCTAATTAAGCATTGCACAAATTTGGTGGCAAACCCAAAGGGGTTAATTAGGAGGGGCTTTCAAAAAAAAAAAGAGTAATGAGATATATATATATATATATATATATATATATATTTTACATAAGGAAGACTCGGAAAATATTCTTTATTTTTTGAAAAAAATATAATCAAAATTCAAGAATGGTGGGAAAAAAAATATAAATATACTCATGGACAGTTGGTCTAGTGGGATGGGGTGTTAAGTCTCTTAACCAAAATTTTGATTCAAAACTTCATAATAGAAAAGACTACGTTGGGAAAATCACCTCCTAAATAGGGCCCCTGTATATATTTGAATTGAATTAATTGAAATATAATTTTGAATAAGGAACAAAATATATATATATATATATAAATATATAAAAGTAAGGTACAAAAAATATATATATAAAAGTAAGTGGGGGCCCAATTCAGTGATCCATCTAGAAGCCCTGGAAAGGCCCAACATTGGACACAAATCGTAGTGGGCCGAACAAAGAGACGGAATTAGCCATTATTTTTTTGACTAATTCCGAGGAGAGAGAGACGGAATTGAAAATAAGAGAAAAGACGACTTGGATTTTGGCGAAGTTTGGGACTTTAGAGTATAAAATCCGTGGTTCATTTCATCATTTTGGGAACTCTGGGGTATAATTCATGGAAGTTGCTATAATGCATGGGAGGGGAGGATCGATAAAATGCATGGGAGGGGAGGAACGACCCGTACGGTATAATTCTGAAGAAAGAATATTGGCAGCAGGAGACATTTCGTTGGCCCCATTCAAAGGAAATGCTAAGGTTGAACTCTTGAAGTTGATTCTGCAAATTATGTCTGGTATTTGCTTTGCAAGGTAGTTGGTTTGCTTATTAAACAAGCATAAACAGTGTTATGAGAACCATACTGTACATCAGTTAAACCGTAATCTCAATGAAAACAGGATTGATTTAAATAAAATATCGTCTCAGTAATTGAATTGTGGTCGACATGGTTTAATTGTGGTTTTTAGTAAACCGTCTAACCATGGTATTATAATGAACTGGACATTCAATCGTCAAATACTAAAATCCTCTCTCTCTCTCTCTCTCTCTCTCTCTCTCTCTGACTTAAACACACCAATAAACATTGACCCTGATGTGAAGTAGGTCTGTCCAAGACGATTTGGGCGGCCTACCTTTAAGGGATGAAGCAGGGGGGCAAGGCTCCAAGTTGTTATTTACCATGATAGAGAAATCAAGAGATTGATATGTCTCAAGTTTTACGAAGTTGCATATATTTATACATATAAATGCATGAGTGCAGGTAGACATCAGACAGGCACATTCCTTAAGAAAGGGACGACTAACTATAGCATGTCTAATTTTAGTCACGTGAGTTTAATATAAATTAATTTCGGTTTAAGCTTCAAATTAACTTCCTTAAGCAACTCTCTTTTCTTTGTCTTTTTCCCATAAGGAGGAGGAAGTGGATGGTGGGTCATGCTTAAGTAGGGGCAGTCAAATGACAATTCCCAATCATGAACACCATTAGTGAGTAGTGATTCAAATATTTTTTTAACACTATCAACCCTGATAGGCAAAGATTCAAGAAATAATATGCTATTCACCAGACCTTTTTATTCATTAATTTTTCTGAGAGCCTAAGAATATTGGGAGGCATAAACAACATTTTTCTTTAAAAATAAATAGGTTCGTATGAAGTTAATAGAAAGATCATAAACACACGATTAAAGAAGAGAAAGCCCCCTCTCTCTCAAGAGACAATAAATAGCATAGAGTAAGTTGGGTCCATGTGCAAAGAAAGGAGGGCACGAATGCACATGCGGCGTGAGAAGATGAGGGAGATCAACATAGGCCATGGGGCTGTCCGAATGAATAAAATTATATATGATTACAAGATATATGATTAAGATTGTGGTTAACAAAGATAATAAGACCATGCATGAGACTTGCAAAATCGAGAAAAATAGTGTGGTGGGTATGTGTTGTCCTTGGCTTTTAAGCCTTTGCATATCATTTGTTTTGTTTTAACTTAAAACTCACTTCAATTGATGCAAGTGGGTGTGGGAAAGGAGAGTCCAAGTCAAAGGATGGGGGCTGGGGGGAGGGGGAGGGGGAGGGGGAGGGGGAGGGTCTTTGAATCCCTAAACAGTGTTTCAGCACACCCAAAAAGAGACTAATTTGAGCATTCCTAGGGTTGTATAATTAATTACTCTTAGGTAAGGGTTCTATAATTTCCGGACCTGGTCAGAGACGAGCATTGATACATGCGCAAATGTATTTCGCCATTGGCTCAAGCCCAAAAGCCTCAAACTCCACACCCACTCCCCCACACACAAGAAAAGGGGAGTGAAACCCTAAAGGAGTTAGTACGGGCTTTAAGATTTGAGCACTTAAAAAAACTGATCATGACCCATATATGAAATATATTATTAGATACAAAGAGCAAGCGAGTAGTAGTGATAAATTTAAAATTTTATATTAAGAAAAGAAATAGGATATGCATTTGTATTTATCGTAATTGAGCTGTTCCAAACCACAATTCTTTTTAACCATAACCCCCATAAGTTGAATCAACCCTGAACTGTTGGTTCGACCCTCTCCAATTTATTTAGTCACTTCAGTTGAGTTTCCAAAGGCAAAGAAAGACGAGAATTTTGGTAACAAACAGCCAAACACACGCGTTTGCTGCTACTTATAAAACCTTAAACACAAAATTAAATGGCATTGTTTTAGTTTTAGGTAAGTTTCCCAATGTCATTTATTTATTTTTAAACCTCAATTTGCTCTTTCTTTGTCATCATCTTTCTCGGTCTCGTTTTTTATTAAACTCTCCTCGTAATATTAAAACTTGGGAATTTACATTAATCTACCGAATTTCTATCTTTCATAATAGAAGAGCTCTTCAAGTTCAAACATTTGTTTCAATGACCCATCGGGGGTGGGTTCTTGGCATCTCTACCCTAATTAACTTCTGTCAAGAGACCTATTTGTATTTAAAGTATATGCCAACTAAACAAAAGAATGGATAAGACCAAGAGAATATAATAAAATAATTAGTAGTTACAAAAGTCTGATTATTGTAAGCTTTTATTTAAAATTAAAAAGAAAACATTTTAAATAATGAAATGAAACTCTAGTGACAATATATACATTTTTCTTTTGTATTTAAAAGAAATAAAGGTGGCGGGGGGGACAATTAAGAGAAACACGTGGTTAAGGTTAAGTGAATGCATGGGAGGGTGTTAATCCAAAAACCACCCTAATAATTGGAGGAACAGTGGCAGTGACCCCGGGGGTAGATGGGAATAATGGTGGCGTGGCATGGCATTGGCAGGGGGAGGAGAGAGAGAAGGGGGGAGGGGGGAGGAACTGGGAGAGAGAGAGAGGGGTGACTGATAAAGTTTGAATCCGTTTTTGTTTTTGAGGCTTTTGGCTTTTAATAAAGTGGCGTTTTTGTTTTGTTTACTATTAATACCCCCCTTAAAAAATGAACTTTTTCTTGGAAAACACTTTGCATGGAAAGTAGTGCGAGAGAGAGAGAGAGGGGAGAGGAGAGAGCGTTTGAAATAAATAAAGAAAAATGAACACGCACGTATTTTTCTTCCGAGAGGGCACGGGTGCTGGGTCCGCTGATTTCTCCAATGTAATCCCACTTCCCACTGCCTTCACATAGGACCCACCTCGATCTCTGTGTTTCATATGACTCCCTCCCTTCCCCCTTCATATATTTTTATTATTTTTAAATTTTGTCTTGTTTGCTTGTATTTATATTTATATTTATATTCAAATAAGACAAATTCCCATTGATTAATTAATCAATGACAATGACCTCCGGTTAGAAGGATTGCAAAAGGAAATGAATTTGAACGCAAGTATCGAGTTGAGTCCTCTCCTCTCCTCTCCTCTACCCTCTATTTCTACCTACGTACTTTGCTTCTGTATAATTTTTTCAATTATTATTTAAATATTTTTTAACCTTGGAATACGAGAAACTTTGACCATAAGCAAGTGTTCGTGTTTCTTACATGTGAATTTAGATCGTGAAAAATGGGGAAATTTTTGGCTGCTTAACTTAACCTGCTTTAGAAGCAAAGCTAGTCAAGAGGAACCATATATACTACATAAAACTATTTTCATTTTTATAATTTATGATAGTTATTATTATTATTATTATTTTAATTTATATAGATATAATTGTTATATTTTAATTTTTAAAGTTAAAATATTAATAATGCTTGTTTTTAGATTATTTTTAAAATCAGTATCAGTTGAAATGATAAAATCTCTTAATTAAATATATTTTAAAAGGAGAACAAATGAACTTGGATTTGGTTATTCTTCCATTAATTAAACTAAGTAATTAATTAAATGAATATGTTTTTGCTGAATTTGACCAGATTTCATCCCCCACAAATCTATGTTAAAAATTAAATAAAGGAAAATCTATATTTTTGTTCACTCAAAATAATATAGAATATTTCGAGTGATCATAAAAAAAAAAGAAGAAGAAATGATGAAAACAATTTTTTTAATTTATTATTATTATTATTATTTTGCTTGGAATTGAATCTGCCCGTAGAGGCACACGTTTAAATAACCCAATTCATTTCATTAATGTGGTAGTGGACAGATACAGATACAGATGCAGATAGACAATGTAGGGGGTGGTGATATGGTGCAGACTCTCGACATTTAACCGACCTACACCCACTTGCCGGTCATCTCACCGGACGGCGCTCTCTCTCTCTAGACATTTTGATTTCATGCATTTGCATTTTGCAACTTTGCATCATTTTCTCCGAGGTTACTTTGCTTATTATCCGCTTTCTTGTCTATTTACGACATCGGCGATAGACTTTCATCTACACAATCATAGGTTTGAGTTCCTAAGACCTCTTTGATATGTATATATATAGCTATATATAGCTACATATATATATATATATATGTCGAAAGAGAGTGTTATTTTGATCCAAGAAATTGGAAGCATCACCTAAGATATACTGTTTGTCTTATTATTCATGAAAATCGAAATCATATTAGTTGAGAAAAACAAAAAATAAATGCTGAAAAAATAATATATATTATTTGGAAAAAAATCTTCCACTTAATTCGTATGATCAATAATTGATTTTGAAGCCCTCGAGTTGGAAGTTAACATGTGTCTTTGTTGAGAGAGAGAGAGAGAGAGAGAGAGAGAGAGAGAGAGAGAGAGAGAGAGAGCTTCGATGAAATGGCATCATGAACCCAAGAGCGGGCAATTTTTCTACTGTTCTATATATCATTTACTTCTACGCGTTGCAGCTCTGATTCTACCCGATCACTAATAATCACAATCTCTCTCTCTCTCTCTTTCCCAGTATTTCCTGAGTTTGAATTGTTTGTTTTAAATATATGTAAATAGATTTCGACGGGAATCTCTATAATTCCGAGTATATCAATCTATTAAAATTCAAAAGGAAGCCTAATGAAGATTGAAAGTACTGGTTGTTGCATAAATTTTTATTAAATAAAAAACAGATAATTTAATTTATATATTTTCTAGTGGTCATGGTTTTGCCAAAGTTGTGTGAAAATCATAACAATCCAATAAACACAATGAATTCCCCCCCCCCAACAATATTTACAACCTTTTCTTCCTTTATTTTTTACTCGTTCTGGCTTCGTATGTGCGATGTACTTAATTATATCCTGATGGATGCCATGAAAATATCGATCAAACCTTTATTATATTAAATAGAATCACTTATATCTATCTTTTTACGTCATTATACCCTTTTTCATATCATATATTTACTTATAAGATTATTTTTTATATTTTTATCTATTAAATTGAGTGAGTAATATGAATACTTTTATACCATTATACTCTCTCTTATATTATATTTTTATTTATATTTAAATAATTTATATTTTATTTTATTATTATAATTCAAATATTTTTATATTTTCCTCTTCTTTGATTAATACGAGTGATTGTCATAGTCACGTACTGCCAACTGGAGTGTCTGCCTATGTATGTGTCCAAACAATTTTAATTGAGTTTTTTCAATTTCTTCTCAATTGGTAGAACCCCAACTTTCTTTCTAATATATTTATTTATTTTTATCTTATCGATTATTGTGTATCTGCATGATCACTTTAACAACATCATGTCCCTAATTCTTATCTTTCGCACGTATTTTTTGTTCATTGCATTACATTTAAATTGATACAACAAAATAGATCTAATCATCGTTTAAAATCAATGCATATTGAAAATTTGTATTGCATGCAAAAAATTAGAGGTAAATAATACTATTTTTGGCGCGATAGGGGGGCGATAGTAAGAGTAACAGTAAAAAAAAAAGCCTTAAATTGAAAAGGTGATTAGGGTATGCCCACATCCATGGATATTTGTCTATGAACCACAGAAGATGGTTCCTAATAGGGTCAAAAGTCATACATTCTTTCTCTCTCTCTCTCTCTCTCTCCCTCCCTCCCCTAAGGTAAGGTAGAGAGAGGAGGTGGTAAGCTTTGGGGGCCTGATTATGATTAGATTACCGAGAGGATTTAATTTTATTTGAAAGCTTTTACAGTGGAGGGTGTGTGAAGGCAGGCTTTTGATATATTTACGAGAGAGAGATAAGGCCATGTGATTTTACAATCTTTGATTCCTTTATTGACGGTCAAACTTACAATAAGGTTTTTTGCACTCTCCGAGATATCTCAACTCAATCTCTCCCTTTCTGCAAACGCCTTCTCCCTTTAAATAAAATTCACAAAAAAAAAAAAATTACCTTCACTCTCTCTGTCTCTCTCTCTCCCCCTTCCGTACTCTTCTTCACCCATGACTCTGCAATAATAAGTGAACCAAAAATTTGTCATTATATACTTGCGTTTGTGTACCTAAAGTAGGAAGTGCCATTTTTTTCTTCTTCTTCATTTTTTTTTTAATCAAAACAGTCTTTAATTATATAAATGTGATATAAGATGATTTGATCAACTAATGTTATCATACGGTAATTTAATTAATCTTAATAATATACTCAATTTTAAAACAACAACAATAATAAATTGAACTTTAATTTTAATATTTGAAATCGATTATTTGAGATTAATTTTATATAAATTATAACTATATAAATTTAGGGTCGGTCAAAGAATAAGTATATCATAAACTACTTGTTTATATAAATTTGAAATTAATTTTATAACTATAAAATCATAGTGTCAATACTCAATTATAGAAAGAACACAAAAGTACATATAGACAATTGATGGAGGGAAATACATAACAATTTTTTAATATATTGATGAGATTGTGATAATAATACTCACTTTAGAAATAGTTACAGAAGAAAATTTTGATGCTCAGTAGTTATTTTTGGAATAAATATCATTTTTTACAAAGTGAATCTTGGCAAGCATGAAGAGAAAGAGAGTTGACAAAAGGCTTCGAGTATCCTAGTAGAGTAGGAGAATTCCAATTGGATCCTTAGGATTATGGATTTTTCTTCCAATCTGTCCCTACTTCTTAGCTTAGAGTCTGAAATTACATATCAAGACCCGGAAGACAAGGGTTTGTGTCTTCCTATAAGGCTACAACAAACAAGCTTCTCTCCATTATTTTTTTCTGCAAATAAATAATATTATATAATCCCTGGGATGGATTCTCTACCCCCTTTTCATTGCACAGAGAAAGCGTCAGTCATGCATGAATTATAATTATTGAGAGGGGCACAGAGGGGGGAGAGAGAGAGAGAGAGAGAGAGAGTTTAATAGGACTCCCGCTTGCAGCGGGGGAGCAGTTTGATAATTAGGACGATTGGGATAATAGTATATAATAATTTATAATAGGGGGGAGGGTCTGATACTATGATGGATGACAGGATGGAATGTGAGAAAGTTATGGGTGTGTTGAAGGTCGACTATTAGAGATGAGAGAGAGAGAGAGAGAGAGAGAGAGAGAGAGAGAGAGAGAGAGATATGAAACAAAAAGAAAAGGAGGGGTTGGTTAAAGGGCGTGGTAGTAGCAGATAAATACTGACAATTGAAATGACTCTTGTCCAACCGGGCATGAATAAATGGGTGCGGAGAGGGGGCTGCGTGTGGGTTTTTTGTCTCACCTCTGTCAGACTTCCATCTTCTACAGGTGTTCTTCCACACCAAACCAAATACCATTCAGAAAATAAACGACGATGAATGTATTAATTTATCAATATAGAAATTTCTTAATTATTAAATATTCAAATTAAATTGTAATTATTTGATTCTGAGTAGTGTTTACTAACATGATTTTCAATGTTAAAACTAGTTTTAAAAAAACTAGAAGTCCCAATAAATTACGCTACGGAGTTTATATTATTGTGTATTATTAATAAGGTCAAGTAGAATGAACGATACCTTTGAATAAGCCTAAAAAGTCTTAAACTAAAAGAGGGGGAAGAGGGAATGCCAACAACACACACTTTGTTTCGAGATTACGAAATCGCATGCTCATCATAAGTTATAGGTTTAAGACCCCATGTGTAAACCTTCGACCTCCAATTAAAATTACTACTTGGTCCCCCCAAGCTACCTCCAAAATATCAAACTCCTGAAGATAAGATCAACTTTTCTATATTTGGATGCAAATGACAAAAATTTATTGTACTAAATGTTTCAAAATCCTTTTTTTTTCCCCTCTCTTCGTGTCCTTTTTGGATTACACTGATATTTTAGTTCCTAAAGTACCAAGCAAGCAAATGTTGAGTGAGAGAGAGAGAGAGACATATTTTAGCTGCCCATTGCACGAGGGACTGTTGAAAGAAAGCCCATATCAAAACCTAATCTCTTTTAACACTCTCAGCAATATATTTCCATTTGATTTTGTTATAGATAACTCTTATATATTGTAAAACATTCATTTAATTCAAAAGTTTAGAATTGTGAACTCCCATCAATCATGCATTAAGTAATACATCTAATAACGAGATTTTTTATTAAGTTAAAAATACCCATTATTATTTAAATTCAGAATCTTTTATTTCAATTTTTTTTTTATTTTATATAATGATCACTCATTCCAAAATATCAAATTTATGAAATTATGTGCTATTTTTTTTTTATAAAATTATTTTTAAATTTTGATGCAATATAGTCGATTGCATAATGCCAATGTGTGTTTTTTTTTTTTTTTCCCTTTAAAAAAACAGAAGAGAGCAAGTGCGTTTCTTTCACTTCGTCAAAAGGATTAACGCACGCATTGGCTATCTTATTTTGTTGATAATATTAGCTCTCATTGTTTCGTGAAATTCGTGCAAAGCCCTTAGGCCTTAATGATGCCACTCCTGCTTTTAATACAGTGCAACTCAAGTCCAAACATAAAACACCAGTGCTGCCCCTTGAAATGACCGTGAAGGAAGTGCCCAATTAGTG
This sequence comes from Dillenia suffruticosa, assembly GCA_033439265.1. Taxonomy (NCBI): domain Eukaryota; kingdom Viridiplantae; phylum Streptophyta; class Magnoliopsida; order Dilleniales; family Dilleniaceae; genus Dillenia; species Dillenia suffruticosa. The sequence continues at coordinate 323,654 of JAVTVX010000018.1, read as the reverse complement.
ATACAAACTCTCAGAGAGAGAGAGAATTTATATTAGGTATAAAAAGCTTTCACATTGGCTTTGGGTAGGAATGATTTTTGCTCAAAATATTTTTGACCTTTCTCTTCTTCTCTCCTTGTCCGCCCTTCCATCTTCTCTTCCTTTTATCTCCCTAGTCATGGACTTTCTCTCCACTCCATGCATGTACTAATTCCTTCCATTCCCATCTTCTCTCTCTCTCTCTCTCTCTCTCCCTCCCTCCCTCCCTCTTTCTCTACTCCTCAATACAACCACTTGATTCTTAAGTGCAAGAGAGAGAAAAAGAAGATGGCATCAATGAACAACTGGTTAGCTTTCTCTCTCTCTCCTCAAGAAGCAGTAGCTGCAGCAGCTTCACAGCCTCATCAACAGTCTCGCATAGGTACTTTCAACTCTGACATGTCCGGCACAGATGTCTCTGGTGGTGGAGGCTGCGGCGGTGGCGGTGAGTGCTTTGATCTCACTTCTGACTCATCTGCTCCTCCTTCTCTCAACCACCTCCCTCCTCCTTTTGGCATTCTTGAAGCTTTCGATCGCAACAACCAATCTCAAGGTAATATATCCATATCTCTCTCTCCCTCTCTCCATCTCATTTATATGTAAGTATATATAAACTCTAACAACACAGACCTGTGAGTAGATTGGAATATGAAGGGTTTGGGAATGATTAGTGGTGGAGAAACAACAAACTACAAGAACAGCACATCGGAGATAGTTATGCTAATGGGAAGTTCGTGCACCTCAATCACACACAACAACATCTTGGACACTAATCAACAACCTAAGCTTGAAAACTTCCTCGGAAACAGCCACTCTTTCTCAGATCATCATCATCAGCAATCTTGCCACACCACTGACTACAACATGTTTCCCAACTGCTCCTTACATCTTCCTTCCGAGGCTGTCGAGACGGAGGCAGTATCTTCTGCTCGCGGCGGTGCTAACACTAGTAACTCTATTGGGCTGTCCATGATAAAGCATTGGTTGAGAAATCAGCCTCCTGCTCCAGCATCGGTGCAGCTGCAGGATCAGAATAAGGATAGTGACTGCGGTGGTGCAATTGTTGGTGGGGGAGCCCTTACCAATGCGCAGACATTATCGCTTTCAATGAGCACTGGCTCTCAATCAATCTCTCCCTTGCCGCTTCTTGCAGCAGCCGCCGAGTGTCCATCCTCTGATCATGCTAATAATAATAACAATAAGCAACAGATCGGTGCAAGTAACGGTTCTCTCGTTTCCCAGACAGGTGCTATAGAGGCTGTTCCTAGGAAATCTATTGATACTTTTGGACAAAGGACATCCATTTATCGTGGGGTTACAAGGTTTTCCCATTTCTTTAAATCATTTTTTTTTTAATTTTCTATGATGATTTAAGTTGTGAGCATTAACAGGGTTTAAGGGTTTTGCTTGATTTTGTGTAACAACAGACATAGATGGACTGGTAGATATGAGGCACATCTATGGGACAACAGTTGCAGAAGAGAAGGACAAACTCGGAAAGGAAGGCAAGGTGTGTGCGTGCGTGTGTTGTGTAATCTTTGGTTTCCCATTCCACACTTTGTATTTGTTCCATTTGTTGGTGTTCTCAAATTACGTGGTAGTCTTTGTATATTTAGGAGATGCTATCTCTATCTCTCTATCTATTTAATTTTGTGTTCGCCTTTTTTTCCGGGTGGATCTTTTTTCACGTACTGATGTTGCCGGGGGTTGGACTTTGCTTTTGCTCAATATCCTTTCTCTGCAGTCTACTTAGGTAAGTAAATGGAAGAAGAATCCTTTTTTTAGGCCTTTTCTATCATTTGTTTCCCTTTTTTTCTTGCGAAGACAGAAGGCAGAGCCACGAGATGAAAGCCCCTGAAGGAATTTGTCATTTGTTTCCTCCTCCACTTATGATATTCTTCCTCATTTTTATATGGAATATGCATCCACAGCACCTTTCCAAAAACCTTTTTTTTTCTTTTCATGTAATAAAGTGTTTTTTTTTTTTTTTATGTAGGTGGTTATGATAAAGAAGAAAAAGCAGCAAGAGCTTATGATTTAGCAGCATTGAAATACTGGGGTACCACGACCACTACAAACTTCCCAGTAAGTGTCGTCTTTGTATATATTCCTAATAATGTAATTGAAGATCCTGTCTTAGAAATTGCATGCCAATTTTTCTATACTATCCTTCTGGTTGCAAGCAAAACTTGGTTAAAATAATGGTTATGCGAAGCACACATGTAAGGAAAGTATAATATAAAGTCACACATATAGTACATTTTAGAGGAAACACTTGTGCCCCATTATCCCTAAGACTTGTAATGTGATTAGGAATTCTTGTGTCACACTTGTGCCCCATTATCCCTAAGACTTGTAAAGTGATTAGGAATTCTTGTGTCAAATTGGTCTACTACTATAGATTAATTTTACCATATTGTAGTGCCTACACTAATGAACCAACATCTTTATTTTGTGTGTCTTCCATTTTCTAATTTTCATTTTTGAAAATTTTCACAGATTAGCAACTATGAGAAAGAGCTGGAGGAAATGAAGCACATGACCAGGCAGGAATTTGTTGCATCTCTGCGAAGGTACTTCCAAAATGTTCCATTTGCCTTTTATACCTCTAGATGCGCGCTTTCTTGCCATCCCCCTCTCCTTTACACTCTAAAATTTTTTACAACCAGAGATTCAACTTTTCATTCTTTTTTTTTTTAATTAATTGCAGGAAGAGCAGTGGTTTCTCGAGAGGAGCATCCATGTATCGTGGAGTCACACGGTACATAGAATGCACATTATTTACATTATTACAACAAAATGCTCTTTGATCTTTTCTATGAACGTTGAACATCGTTGTTATATTATTCCAAGGTTTTAATTCTTGTGGGGTGGCTACATATGTGAAAGCATAGCAACCAAGTTGGTTACTAATATATGGTTTAACTTTTCCTCCTTTTTTTTTTGGGTTTTAGGCACCACCAGCATGGGAGATGGCAAGCAAGGATTGGAAGGGTTGCGGGGAACAAAGATCTTTACTTGGGAACTTTCAGTAGGACTTATCCAAATCTACACATTTGACACATTTTTTCTCAAATGTAATCAACCCTAACATATAGTGATGCTTCTGTGTTTTCTTTAGGCACTCAAGAGGAAGCAGCAGAGGCATATGACATTGCAGCCATAAAATTTCGAGGACTGAATGCAGTGACTAATTTCGACATCAGCAGGTACGATGTCAAGAGCATACTAGAGAGGAGCACATTGCCAATTGGAGGCGCTGCAAAGCGACTAAAAGACACAGAACAAGAAATGACAGTAGATGAACAGAGAACAGACGATGATATTAGCTCACAGCTCACAGATGGCATCAACAGCTACAGTCACCACCATGGATGGCCTACTTTAGCATTCCAACAGTCTCAACAGTTGAGTATGCACTATCCTTATTCACAACAGAGACTCTGGTGCAAGCAAGAACGATGTGACACAGCAGAAGTCGCTAACCATGGGTTCCAAGACCTTCATCAGCTCCAATTAGGCAACACCCACAACTTCTTTCAACCTTCTGTGCTTCATAATCTCATGAACCTGGATTCTTCCTCGTTGGAGCACAGCTCCGGCTCCAACTCTGTCATGTATAGTGGTGGCGGAGATGGTGGAGGTGGCTATGTGATGCCAATCAGTACAGTCGTAGCCAGTGGGGAAGGCAACAATGGGAACAGTTTTGGAGACACTGAGGTGAAGGCAATTGGGTATGAGAATATGTTTGGATCATCATCATCGGCTGACAATTCTTACCATGCTAGGAATTTGTTCTATTACTCTCAGCAGAATGGAGGAGGTCTGGTGAAGGCTAACAGTGCATATGATCAAGAATCGACTTGTCACAATTGGATCCCCACTGGGGTGCCTACACTTGGTGCACAGAGGACAAATGGCATGGGTGTTTGTCATTCTTTTGCAGATGGGATGACACATAGACTGATTTAACTAACTTGGACGTAGCAGGAAACAAAACGGGGTTTTGATGGCTTTTAGAAGGTTGTTTACAACTCATTTTCTTTCTCTGAATTCTTCATTTTGATTTTTGGTTCTCTTCGTTTTCCTTTTATATTGGCCAACTTTGAAAGAGAAAGATAGGATCAGGCTTCTACCCACCCTCCTGCTTTTTCTGACTGTTTTCCATTTTGTTTTTACAAAAGGATCTCACTGAAGTTCAGCAATAGCATTTGAGAGAGTATGGTTTCCTCGTTTGCTATGATTTTGGGAACTTCGGCTAAGATAGATCCTCAAGTTTTTCCCTTTTATTTATTTATTTTTAACACCAGGCTTTGTAATTTTGAATAACAGAATTAGGATACAAAGAATGGGAATTTCATTTTCATTGTCTGCCCCGTGTATCTGACTACTGTCCATATGTGGGTCTTGTGAGTTTTGAGTGAGCTTCTTTTACTTTGCCAGACCAACACCAATTCAAAATCAAATTCCATACATGACTATAATTGTAGGGTGGGGCATGTCTTTAGGAGGCTAACGAATCGTCCTCCAAAGCCCATTAGTTTGAGTAAGCTTCTCCGGTTGTTTTGTTCTCTACTTATCGGGGACACTCAAGAAATCTAGTGATACAAACTCCTCTCCCCCAACCTGATAATTTTATGTTCAAATCCTTATACAATCAAAAAAAAAAAAAGGAATAAAGCGTCGGCCTATTTGTGTCCTTTTATTGTTCGACCTCTTGCCCCCTTCTGAAAAGTAAATAGATAAATAGATACGTAAATAAATCTATATTTAAACTTCAATAAATCTATAGTTAAAAACTTTCAGGTCTCTAGTATGTATCAGTAATCTTTTTCACGAACTGAGGGGAGCCACTTAGGACTGGTTTTAATTACATATAGTTTCGATACGAGATTGTCTATGATCTCCACAATACAATGGACAGGAAAGTAAGGAAGAATTATGGCCCTTATGAGATGCCAGACTTGAGAACCCAGAACTGAGAACAACCTAGAGATCAATGTCGAAAACAACTCCTATTACTACCATAGGTAGGCAAATGCAGTACGAGGCCCAAATGGGAGTTTGTGTCAGAACCCATACGAAGCGCAACGTAGGCAACAGAACTAGCAGGGCAAACATCTGCAGTTTGCATTCTTTTCCCAGCATTCCAATTTGTCCATAACTATTACAATGTCCAATTAATATCTAATTATCAAAACTCTCTCTCTCTCTCTCTCTCTCTCTCTCTCTCTCTCTCTCTCTCTCTCTCTCTCTCTCTCTCTCTCTCTCTCTCTCTTCCCTCCCCTCTCTCTGTCCATTTCCAAGACATGACTAGTTACGGTACGAAAGGAAATGATTGCTGTTTTCCCCGCTTCTCTTGTTCATAAGACTACCAACAGAACTAGTGCAACAGAAGGAAGTAGAGCAAGAGCATCCACCTTTGAACGCCTTGCTCTCAATTGGATGGATTATTCGGTAGACGAATATCCAAGTAAGAAAATTGGTTGTTGTGCCAAATCCCTAGCTGCCTAGCTTGAAAGCATCTACAAACAGGCCTAAGATTACACCAGCTTTCCAATAATTTATCATGACCACCAAAGACTGCAGTCTCCCAGTAGACATAGAAGGGGCTTTTCTGTACATAAGCATACCTATTCCTTCAATTACAGCAACCACAACACCTGCAACCAGGACATCCCAGTCCCCTGTCTGACCAAGAATTGTGGCTAGTGCATTTGCTGTGTAAAATCCTAACAGGAGGAGGAATACCTTCATGGGAAAATTCTTTCTTGCTGAGTTTAGCTTCTGTAAGAGCTGTCTACCACTTTCAGTCACTATTCGGCCCAGTCGGGTGCCTCCAAGACCAGCACCATTGTTGTTGGCATCCTCCTGACCACCATCATCAGGAAGTCCACTGGTATTTAGAGCCAAAGATATTCTCCACCCTTGCCTTTTCATCTGGAACCTATTTAACGGTACAGAGATTGTATGAAGATGAGATGCAGAATGACTGTCTTAACATTCCTTAATGAGAAAAGCTTATTAAAGGGTTCACTATTTCTTGATTCAACAGGTATTGTATCATTCACCTGCATTAGACACTAGAAGTTGGTGTTTTAGTTCGATCTGAAGACTAACAAGTCTCACCCTTGAATAAAGTCGAGGTCACTGGTTCTTCTCAAGAAAGAAACAAGTGCAGAAGTGCAGAAATGCAGAAAACATGATAGCAACATGTATCCAAATAAAACAAAACTGAGTATTTCAGTTGCCAACACACATCTAAAATGTCTTCCTTTAAGTCTTATTACTTTCAATAGATGAGTGCAAGCATCCAGTTTCAGTCTCCCATATGTTTCTTTTGAAATGATATAAGCTTGTATTGATGAGTTCTACGTCCACAATCTACATTATCAACACATTTTAGCTTTCAGGGCTACATCAAATTTCTATCTGACGTCACACCGAAAAATGGTCCAGGTACCAGCCAAAACACCAACCATGAACATGCCCAGTAGACAACAAGCTCTTATAATATGTTACCCGCAACTTAGTCCTAATTAATGATTCCGGGCTTACTAAGTGGACAACTTTTGGCATGATTTTAGAAAAAAATAAATACAGAAGATCTGATTTAAACAATATTCAAGTCATGTTGAAATGGAATTGCTCTATAATTGGTGCAGTCATTCACATCTATACACAATAGGTAATAAACTGTAAACTTGTCTGAAGAATTGCATGTGAGGGAAAAAAAAATCACTTTTCTTTTTAAAAGAAAAAAAAATCCCATCTGTTCATCTGCAACTATGACCAATTTGAAAAGAGCACCTTACTATCAAAGCAGATCCTGAAAAATGCATCGAGTAAGTTGAAATAGTTCACAAATTACCTCTTGTCAAAAAACGGTGCAGTTTTTATGCGTGGCTTCAAAGGTTGCCCACCGGAGCTTGGATCGTTTTTCCAAAATTGAAATGTAGAACAAGTCACAAGGGTAAAGGAAGACCTTTCACATCTCTTATGTTTGGAAAAACTCGATGACATCACAATGGGCACCCGCAAACCTGCCATGAACTACAGGAAAGTAAAACGGAACATGAGTAAGTATATTTTTCATGAGTAACTTTAGAGGTTTAATGTAAATATGTACTAAATTTATATAACAGTGGGCATCTATCTGATATAACACTTCCGTTTAGCATTTCATTTTCCTGTAGAATTTGTAGAAATAAAATGGGGTTAGGAGAGAAATGAATCTCTCAGTGAACAAAAAATGCAGATTGGAAGGCATAGAAGAAAGGCCGTAACTTTAAAGAAAAATGATTTTTCAAACAATTAGACAAGAGGGGTCACTCCCCCTTCTGTCCCCCTAGGATTTGATTGGACAAAGCGAAGCAGAGGCAGAGGCAGAGGCAGAAGAGATGATGTCCCCAACAATTAAATAAGGAACTCAAAACCCAGAAATAGAAACAAGAATTAGGACGACTCACCTCTAGCCCTAGTGGAGCGGAGCAGATTAGGTTTGGTTAGTATGCATGGTGGATCGAAGCCATAGAGGTGGAAGAAGATTGTTGGGTTGGGTTGGGTTGGGTTGGCTACAAATCTCCTTCCCCCTTCTCCGAATCGAACTCAATCAAGTGTGTAGTTGAGACTTGAGATTGTCCCACTCCCACGTCGTCCACGTCCTCGTCCTCGTCCTCGTCCTCCACCACAACCACGCCCAACGCTTACCCCTCCTCCTCCTCCACTTCTACCTCCTCAAAGACTAGAAATTTACGACACCCGTTAAGAAATTAAATTAATTTAATTTTAATAATATTAATCTTATTATATTAGTATTATCAAAAAGTCGTGCATTCAATCCTAAATTTTAACGATGATAATAATAATAATAATAATAATAATAATAATAATAATAATAATAATAATAATAATAATAATAATAATAATCTTATTTTATTTTTCTTATCTTGCTTCTTACTATAATAGGAACAAATAAGAGGGGGAGTGGGGAGCGGATGGAGTGCCACGTCATATTTGAACGGTGCGTTACTGTTCATTCTTTTTTTTTTTTTTTTTTTTTTATTTTGTTGGTTTCTTCTTTTCCCGTTCATTTTTTTTTGTTTACCGTTTTCTCTTACTATTATAGTAAAAACCAAGAGAGGGGGTGTGAGAGAACGTGCCACCCCGAATGGAAACAATATGCAAGTGTTCCCATTTTTTTTTTTTCTTTTTCTATTTTTTTACCCATTTATTCCTTCTTTTTTACTTTTTTTTTTCTTTTTTTCACCTTTCCCCATTTTTTTTAATATACCATTTTTTGAGTTTCTTCTTATTTCTTTTTTTTTTTTTACATTTCTTTTCACCTTTCAACTTTCTTTTTTTTCACTTTTTTTTTATTTCACAGATTTGTTACTATTCTTTTTTTTCACTCATTTACCATTTTTTATTTCTTTTTTTTATTTTTTTTTTTCACCATTCACCATTCACTATTCACCCTTCTTTTTTTACGCTTATTTATTTTTCAAGTTCCACAATTACCAATTTACTACTATTCTTTTTTTACTTTTTTTTTACCCATTTATATTTTTTTTCTTCTTTTTTTCCTTCATTCACGTTTTCTTTTTTTTTTTTTTACTTTTTTTGAATTTCTTTTTTTTTTTTAACTTTTTGTTTTATCCTTCACATTTATTCTTTTTCACTCCATTTTTTTTACTATTATAGAAAAAAACGAGTGGGGAGGGGTGTGGAAGAATGTGCCACATTGGATGGGAACAGTGTGCAACTGTTCCCTTTCTTTGGTTTCTTTTCTTTTTCTTTTTCTTTTGTTTCTTTTTTTAATTTTTTTTCACTGTTCCCCTACCTTTTTTTTTTTTTACTTTTTTTTGGATTTCTTCTTCTTTCATTTTTTTACTTTTTTTTCACCATTCATCCTTTTTTTTACTTCTTTTTTTAAGTTCCACGATTATTGATTTGTTACTATTCTTTTTTTTTACTTCTTTTTTTTTCACCAATTTACCATTTTTGCTTCTTTTTTTAATTTCTTTTTTTTCACCATTTACCCTTCTTTTTTTCGCTCTTTTTTTTTGTCTTCCACTATTATCGATTTACTACTGTTTCTAGTTTTTTACTTCTTTCTTTTCACCCATTTACTCTTTTTTTCCTTTTTTTTTTCATCATTCACCCTTCCTTTTTTTTTTTCATCATTCACCGTTCCTTTTTTTAAAACTTTTTTTAGGTTTTTTTTTCACCTTTCATCCTTCTTTTTTTCACTATCTTTTTTTTTTTTTTTTGGGTTTCATGTTACTCGTTTGTTACTATTCTTTTTTTTTTTACTTCTTTTTTTTGGGTTTTTTCTTTTTCTTTTTTACTTTTTTTCCACCTTTCACTCATGGGAGAGAATGCCACATCGGATGGAAACAGTTAACTATTGTTTTCTCTTTTTTTATTCCTTTTTTTGGGATTTCTTTTTCCTTTTTTTTTTCTTTTTTACTCTTCACCCTTCTCCTTTTTTTTAAACTTTTTTTTGGGTTTTTTTTCGTTTTTTTTTTACTTCTTTTTTCTCACCCTTCATACTTCTTTTTTTTTTTTACTTTTTTTTTTGTTTCCACTGTTATCGATTTGTTACTATTCTTTTTTTTATTTCTTTTTTTCTTCTTTACTTTTTTTTCCACCCTTCACACACTCTCTCTCTATATATGTATATCTTATTTTGATTTTAATTTTTCTTAATCTTCTTAATTAATAATACTACTAATAATAATAATCTTACTATTATAGAAAAATTAAGTGGGGAGGGATATGGGAGGGCATGCCAAGTAGGATGGGATCAATAGCACACTTTTTCCTCCTTTTTTTTTTCTCTTTTTCTGGAGTTTTTTATTTCTTCTTCTAAGATAAGAAGCAAGTGGGGGAGGGGGGAGGGGGAGTGGAAGGGAGTAGCACATCGGATGGAAACAGTAGATAACTGTTCTCTATTTTTTTTCCTCTTTATTTTTTTTGTAGTTTTTTCTATAATCTTAATTTTATCTTAATTTTTAATTTTCTTAATTATATATAAAGAAACAAGTGGGAATGGGGTGGGAGGAATTGCCACATCGAATGGAAACACTATTCCCTTTTTTTCTTTCTTTTTTTGGGTCTCTTCTTTTTTTTTTCACCCTTCACCCTTCTTTTTTTTTTGTTTTTTTTTCACTCCTTTTCTTTTGGATTCCATTATTACTGGTTTGTTACTATTTTTTTTTCTTCTTCTTTTGTTTCTTTTTTTTTTTACTTCTTTTTTTCCCACCCTTCACCCTCAGTTTTGTTTTTTTTTTTTTTACTATTTTTTTGGGTCTCTTCTTGTTTTTTTTTTGTTAATTTTATTTTTCTTTTTTTTCACTATTCATCGTTCTTTTTTTTGTCACTCTTTTTTTTTATTCAACTGTTACCGGTTAGCTACTATTTCTATTTTTGTTTTTTTTTTACTTCTTTTTTTTCTTCCTTCACCCTTTTTTCCTTATTAATTTATCTATTCTCCTTTTTTGGCTTTTTTTTTCACAATTTTTATGTGAGTTTCACTGTTTTTGCAATTCTCTTTTGAAATCCCTCCTCCTCTTGATATCTCTTGGTGTAATTTGGTTTTTTCGAGTCATTTCCTTTTTAGGGTCCTTTTTTATTATCTAATTTATTAAAATACTTTTTGATAAAAAAATGTATACATATACACCTGCACATCATTGAAGATTTTTTTTAAAAAAACAAGTGGGGAGGGGGAGGGGGGAGGAATTGCTACTTTGGATGGGAACAGTTTACTACTGTTCTTTTTTTGGGGTGTCTTCTTTCTTTTTTTTTTTTACTTCTTTTTTTTATCCTTTCCCCTTCAGTTTTTTGTTTTGTTTTGTTTTTATTTATTTTTTTTTACCCTTCCTCTTTTGTATTTCACTCTTCACTTTTCCATTTTTTTTTCACTCCTTTTTTTTGTCCCCTGTTACTCGTTTTCTATTATTCTTTATTCTCTTTTCACCATTTTCTTTCAATAATTATAACATATATAAGAAAAAAAAATCTGGGACAAGGTGCGGCCATAACTCTCCTGGTATTGAAATAATAAAACATGTATTCTAAGACCACGCTCGAGTAGAAAAGTATCTTACAGAAAAAATCTTTTTTATAAATATCTTAACTATAAATTTTACCTTTCAATATTATATTTTTATGATTTATTTATAAAAAATAAAAATAAAAATCATCTATTCGAAGCGTATCGTTTTCTAGCATAGAGAAAACGCACCGTTTCGATTTGATTTTCTCATTTAGAAACTTGGCCGTCTATTTTGCCCGTCGTGGCGCAGGGCAGGCGTGAGATCTGAAATTTCTTGAATCGAAAAAGGCGCCCTCTCTCTCTCTCTCTCTCTCTCTCTCTCCATCTTCTCTCATATTTTCTGAGATGGAATCTTCAATCGCATTTGCATATTTCTAGGGTTTCTATTGCTGCTGCTGTTCCTAGTTCTCGCCTCTTCAAAGATGGATTCCGCTCCTCCTTGCCCTTCCACTCCTCGCTGGAACATTGAGAGACCCTTCCTTACAGGCCACTACCACCAAGTCTCTCTCCTGTTCTGTTCCCCTTCGAATGATTCACTTCTGCCCCCGATTATTTGATAGATTTTTTTTTTTTTTTTTTTTTTTTTTTTTTTTTTTATGTTGCAGGAAACGATGCCCACCTCTCGACTTGCCGATTCAAAGGGCATTTCTATGGTTTCCCTCAGGTACTCTGTCCTTCATTAAATTATATCTCTTCCCTTGAATTTCAATTGTTTCTTTTTATTTATTTATTTGGGTTATTTTTAATTTACAAAAGAGCAGTCTTGGATTACAAAACGCAATTGGGTATTACCAAGCTTCAGTGCAGGTGCTGTCTTATAGCTCCTATTTTAATAAGAAAACACTCTTCCTTTAAGTATTCGGAAAATGTTGGTGTATATTTGTCAAGCTTCCCTAATCTTTATAATTGGCATTATGTAGGAACTCATCGTCATCGATGACATTTTATATGCATTGGTTGGAATTGAAGGACGATATACTTCTATCAGAAGAGTTCATGCCAATGACAATACTGTTGCATTTCATGTTGATCCCTCCATGGATTTGGCACTGCAGGTATCATTCTTCATACCAATGCATGCCTCATATGCTTCACACATCCTGCCTTTTTCCTGTTCATTGTTCTGTCAAAACCAAATTAAACCCCCCAGAGGGGATGGGAAATTATATACTCTTTGCTTCCGAGGTGGGGAAAGATGGAAGTTAGGTGGTAGTTGCGAATTTTGAGTGGCTAGTAGTTCTATGCTACAATGTTTTACTTGTATTTACTATGGGCATGTTACTCTACATAGATTTTGAGGTTTGTTGGCTGATGATTTCGCTTGTGAAATTTATGGAAAAAATAAAATGCTTATAGGACTTTTAACTGTGGTTAGCTATGGAGAGCTCTTAGAGGTTTCTTCACATATTGCACAAAGCACCCACTTGACGAGTGCAAATGAATTTGTGAGGAATGTCCTGTATCTTCTTCAATAAATTTTTGGGTGGGAATCTTTTTTCTCTCCAACCTGTGCCGAAAAAGGATGGATTGATTATTTCAAGAAATGGGTCACTTTGATGGCATTACAGGTGTAAGTTGCGTCCTCCATTTGAAAACTGTTCTAACTTAAGAGGAAAGTAATTGCAGGAACTGGCAAAGCGGATATTCCCCTTGTGTGAAAACTTTTTGCTGATCAATCAGTTTGTTGAGTCAAGGTCGCAGTTCAAGAAGGGCTTGGTTAACCATGCTTTTGCTGCTGCACTGCGAGCATTCCTTTTGGTAGGTGGACTGTTCGAATGCTTTTTGTAGTGGTTGGAGTGCTTTAATGCGGGAAATTCTATTGCTTCATACTTTGAATTTCCTTTCCTAATTAATACAACATTTGCTACTTCATCATTTCAGGATTACCAGGCCATGGTAGCACAGCTGGAACACCAGTTTCGACTTGGAAGACTATCTATGCAAGGATTGTGGTTCTATTGCCAGGTTTGAATTTCTCTAACATCTTTGGAGTCATTCTTGAGATGTCCACTTAGGTTTTCCATGTGATGCAGCCAATGATTGGACCCATGCAAGCTTTGTCTGCTGTAATACAGAAGGCTTCAGCAAGTGATTATGCAGGTTCCATGCTGACTACTATTAGGAGATATTTCTATACTAAGGCTTATGCTACTTGGGTTGCATCCCTTTTGCATATGTTTACTGATGTCTTTTTCTTTTCTAACCATATGTACCATTGATTATGCAGGTTCTGCAGTTCTGAATCTCTTGCAAAGCCAGGTAAACATAATCATTGATATATCACCTGGAAAAAAATGTTGTCCTTGATTTAAATACTTTTTAAAGTAAAATCTGTTTGGGGAATATAATAGTCTACTACTACTTTTATATAGAAGTCCAAGGACAATCAGGTCTAGCATTTACTTTGTCCAAAAATGCTGAACCATAAATGTTAACTTCAACTGTGCAATTTTAGACCCTTCTCGGGAAGAATATTGTTGTAAAATAGCCTTCTTATGAGTATGCATTTTCCAACTTATTTGATAATTTACTCTTTATTCTTTCCCTGCTTCACTTCCTGAATTTGATGTTTCCTGCTTAGTGAGTGTTGTCTTATGACTTTGTCATTTTCAGGCCAAGGCGATGGCTGGTGATAATGTGGTGAGATTGTTGTTGGAGAAGATGACACAATCTGCAAGTTCTGCATATCTTGGCATACTAGAGAGGTACTATTCATGAACCCAAAAAAAAAAAATGGAGAGAGGTACCATTCACAGCTAGCCTGAATTGAAGTGAATTCATGAGGAGTGAAATAGCATTTGTCCCATCACCTGTGATATTCGACAAATGCAATAAATAGCAAGAAGAAATGTTTTTGTCAAGTCATAGACCCTAGGAGGTGCTGAACTTCCTTGTCTTGCTAAGGCATATTCTCGGTTTCTTTGCTCCGTCTCAAAGGATGGTTTATTGAGTTGTATTAGTCTTGCCCCTGACCATTCTGCCCTGGTTACACAAACTAGTCCAACTAGTGACCAGGTGGCATTGGCTACACAAAATCTCAATTGTGATGCTCAATTTAATGGGAGTTGAGGTTTTCGTGGTGGTAGAGGATACAGTGGTGGTAGTGGAGGACGAGGAGCTTGTGGCACTCGAAATTGTTTTCACAGCACTCAAAATTGTTTTCATTGCAGCCTAGAAGGTCATACCAAAGATCAACGTTGGGACCTACATGGAAAACCGAATTTTGTTGCCAATGTAGCCAATACATAAATTTCTTTGGTATCAATCTGCCCAACAATTTCGTTCTCCAATAGCTTTTCTAGCTCAAACCGGTAATCCTCTAACTTGTTTGTCTTCTAATCTCTCCTCTTCAAAACCTTGGGTTCTTGACTCTGTTGCTAGTGATCATATGTGAGGTACACCTTCTCTTTTCTCTAGTATTTCATTTTCAAATCTTTTACCCGCTGTGACCTTAGCAAATGGATCTGCCACACCTGTTAGTGGTGGGCGAATTGCTTAACCTAGTCCCTTAATTTATTTATCCTTTGTTTTGTATATTCCACAATTTCCTTTTAGTCTAATCTCCATCATCAAATTAACTAAGAGTTTGAATTCTTCTGTCACTTTCGTACCTAATTTTGCTGTTATTCAGGACTTTAGGACAAGGAAGACGATTGGAGGAGGTCATGAATCTAATGAAGCCTTTATTATTTTGATCCGTTGCCGTTACCTACAACCTGTTCAGTTTTTGTTTCTCCCGTGGAGATCCACTATTGTCTTGGTCATCCATCCTTGAAAAAGTTGCAGCAATTGGTTCCTTGTTTGAGTCATTTGTCATTTTTAAATTGTGAGTTGTATCAATTGGGAAAGCATCATTGTGTTTTATTTGCTTCCCGAGTCAATAAATGAGTTTCGGCTCCTTTTATGTTAGTTCATTCAGATACGTGGGGTCCATGTTGTGTTACATCCAAATTGAGGTTTTGTTTTGTTTTTTTTTTGTTACCTTTGTTGATGACTACTCTCATGTAGCATAGATAATGTTATGAACTTTTTCAAAATTTTTTGTTTTCTGTGTTGAAATTAAAACTCAATTTAACCTCTTTGTTTGCATACTTAGCAATGATAATGCGAAAAAATATTTTTCTGCTTCTCTTCATACTTTTATGACCAATAGGTTTATCCTTCACCAATCCTTAGGTTCTTATACCCCACAACAAAAATGGAGTGGTAGAATGGAAAATAGACATCTTTTAGAGACTACTCCGTGTCTTAGGTTTCAAATGAATGTTCCTGAGGTGTTTTGGAGTGATCTCTTCTTACAGCTGGTCATTTGATTAATAGGTTGTCTTCCTCTATTTTCACGGTCAATCCCCTCATTCTTTATTTTTTCCTCAAGAGTCAACTTTTTTTTTCTTTTTCTTTTTCTTTTTTTAAACTCCACGAATATTTCGTTGTGTCTCATTTGTTCATCAACCTTTTTCAGGAGATAACAAGTTTGATTCTCGTTCCATCAAATGCTTTTTCTTCGGATACTCTCGCGGTCAAAAGGGTTATTGTTGTTATTGTCCATCCCTAAATAAATTCTTTATTTATGCAGATGTCACCTTCTTTGAGAACAGTCGATGCCACAGTGAGTTCCACAAGTTTTCTGATCTACAGAATCTTTTTCACTTCCAATTCTTAGTTTCATTCCTACTTCTAATGTCTCTAATGACTTAGGCAATTCACCATCGAGTCTACCTAATCAGTTATCTCCTCATAAGTTGCAGACGTATTTTCAAAAATTGAATCAAAAAAAGGCATCTGAACCAGTCGAATCTGCTCCTCCTCCTTCGGACTCCTTATCTAATGGTCCTGCACCTGATTTGGATTTGCGTATTGCTCTTTGAAAGGGTAGGCATATTTGCACTGCTCATCCCATATCAAACTTTGTTTCCTATCAAGCATTATCATCTTCATACCATTTCCTTTATTTCTTCACTATCTTTTGTTTCTATTCCCAAGTCTATCTTTGGAGCCCTATCTCATTCGGGTTGGAGAGCTGCAATGGAGGAAGAAATGCACGCTTTATGGCAGAGTGGTACTTGGGATCCCTGCTGGTAAATCAGTTGTTGTGTCAGTTGTAAGTGGGTTTTTACTGTTAAGATTAATCCTGATGGCTTTGTTGATTGGTTAATTGCTTGTCTAGTTGCTAAAGGATATACTCAAGTTTTTGGGGTTGATTACTCTTGAGACATTTTCTCCAGTTGACAAGCTCACTTTAATCTGTTTATTTATTTCTTTGCCTGCCATTTTTCGGTGGCCATTGTATCAACTTGATATTAAGAATGCTTTCTTGCATGGTGATCTACAAGAAGAAGTCTATATGGATCAACCACTTGGGTTTGTTGCTCAGGGGAGTTTGGGTTAGGTTTTCAATTAAAGAAATCTTTGTATGGACTTAAACAATATCCTAGAGCATGGTTTGGGAGGTTTAGTGAAGTTGTTATTGAATTTGGTCTCCAAAGATGTGTATATGATCATTCAGTCTTCTATCGGAGTACATGTGCAGGGAAAGTCTTGTTGATTGTGTATGTGGATGATATTATTATCACAGGAGATGATAAAGAAGGAATACAGGAATTGAAGTTGTTTTTTCATAGTAGATTTCAAACCAAAGACTTAGGTGAGCTAAAATATTTCTTGGGTATTGAGGTTGTTAAATCGCATGAGGGAATCTCATTATCACAAAGGAAATATGTGCTTGGCTTACTATCTGAGACAAGCATGCTTGGATCTAAGCTTTTAGACTCTCCTATGGATCCTAACATGAAATTGGTAAGTGATAATGGTGAATTGTTGGCTGATCCTTGTCAATATCGAAGAGTAGTTGGCAAACCATATTATTTGATAGACACAAGACTAGATATAGTCTATGCAGTAAGTATTGTTAGCCAATTCCTAGAATCTCCAAGAACTAGTCATTGGGATGTTGTCATATGTTTCTTGAGATATCTTAAAAGAGCTCCACAAGATGGTTTACTCTGTAAGAATTATGGACATCTTCAAATTGTTGGATACTGAGATGCAGATTCGGCTAGATCTCCAGAGGATAGAAGACCCACCACTTGATATTGTGTGTTTGTTTAGAGGCAATTTGGTGTCTTGGAGAAGTAAGAAACAAACAATTGTTTCTAGATCAATTGTTGAGTCAAAGTATAGAGCTATGATAGACTCTACACATGAATTGGTTCGGCTGAGAAACATGATGGAAGTACTTGGGTTTAAACAACAAGATCCTATAACACTTGTTTGTGATAATAAGGCAGCGATACATATTGCATCCAATTCTGTGTTTCATGAAAGAACAAAATACAATGAGCTAGATTGTCATGTAGTTTGAGAAAAGATTGAACAGAGGATATCTTTGTACACAATCAGTGAGGTCATTTGATTAGCTTCTGATCTGTTTACTAAACCTTTATTTGGTTCTGGAGTGACATGTTTGTGACAAGTTGGGCACATATGATGTAAATACTCTAGCTTGAGGGGGAGTGCTAAGGAATTAGGGTAAATGATATTTTTGTCCTTTTGTACTCCAATATTTTAGTATGTATACAGTTGGAGACTACCAAATTAGGAATCTCACGTTCTCCCTATTTCTCTCTTCAATTTCGTCTCCTCTCTTTCCTTCTCATAAACAACAGCAACTAGGATTTTGAAACCCCATGTTTCCTAAGGTGACATTGTGTTCATATGTTACATGAAAGGAAAAATTGGATATACCCAAAGTTGTTCAAAATGAATCAAGGAAAAAAGAAACAACAATTGTTAGTGCTACTTGAGAATAAATAGGAGGAAAATAAAATAAAATAAAATAAAATACTTCCTTAGGTGCAGAAGAGACCGGAATCCAATACTCCTTTCTGATATATTTTTTCTTGTTCTTGTTCTTGTTCTCGTTCTTTTTTTTTTTTAAATGATCAGAAAATGAAGATTGTAATATATTGTATAATACAATACATGATCTTTAATAGATCTGATGGGAAGAAGTGGAAGAAAAAGATTCATGCCGCCTGATCTGTCATAGTTTGGGCATTCTGTGTAGTTGAGTGTAGTGTTGAAGTTAGAGTTTGTCATTGTTCATATGAGTAGCTTAAAGTTTCTTCTGAAAGAGATTCAATTGAGGTATAGAAAGCTTATATATATTATGTCAACCTCATCCTCTTCTCTATTTGTCAGTTTGGTTGTTACATTTTTAAACAAGTATTTCGTATTCTTTGTAATCCATACTTGTTCCTTTGAGCCTTTACTCTTGTACTCTCCTCTGAGCCTCTACTCTTGCTTGAATCCAAATTAAATTCAGGTGGGTGTATGAAGGAGTTATTGATGATCCTTATGATGAATTTTTCATTGCTGAGAACAGGTCCCTTCAGAAAGTATTTTTCTTTCCTGAATTTGCTACTATAAGTCCATTCGAGTTCCATTGCAAATACTTATGTTGTCTAACCTTGACAGGAGAGTCTCACTCATGATTATGATGCAAAGTATTGGCGACAACGTTACAGCCTCAAGGATGAACTTCCTAGTTTTCTTGCGAATGCTGCTAGTACAATTTTGACAACGGGAAAATATTTAAATGTCTTGAGGGAGTGTGGGCATAATGTTCAGGTTCTGATAATTAGTCTTTGTCTTCAGTGCCATAAGTCATTATTTACTCAGTTTTGGTGAATGTCCTTGACAATATCATTGTATAGGTTCCAATATCTGAAAACTCAAAGTTTACAAGCTTTGATTCAAACCATCAGTATCTGGAGTGCATAAAAGCTGCTTATGATTTCGCCAGTGGTGAGCTTCTGAATCTTATAAGAGAAAAGGTGCGGTTCTTGGTCAAGTTTTCAGTTAGTTTTAGGCAAGATCTCACTGTAGTTTTAGGCAAGATCTCACTGGAATCATGTTGTCCTGCCTCTACAAGTGTCATTCATCATAATTTGCCTTAGCTGTTTTCCAAGGACCAGTATTCTTTTTTGTTACTGACAAATCTTGTTGTTTATCTTGTAGTATGATCTCATGGGGAAGTTGCGGTCAATAAAGCACTACCTTCTTCTTGATCAGGTACAGCTACTTTTTCCAGTATTAAGCTCTTGAGTTGTTGACACTATTTTTGGCTTTCGGGCCATGAAAGTTGGTATTGTATCTTAAGCCGGTAGCATACGAGGAGTTGGAAACTCCTTGCTTCACTCCATTGGACAAAGGAATGAAGAATAATAATTAATAACTAAACAAAAAATGAATTATCAGGATGAAATTTTGTCCCTGAAGTTCATTTTGCAATTTGACATGTAACCTGAGCTCATTAAATTCCTTCGCTTATAAGATTCTTGATATTTCATCAAGCAGCAGCAACCTTCAGTGTTCCTGTCATAATATCTCACCTGTTTAATTGTTTACTGACTTCAGAATCCCTTGATGCATGCATATTGCTCAAACTTTGATTCTCCTGAGAACATATTAGACATATCATGTTAAGGGAGCTTGTAGCATGACTTCATTTATTTTCCGTTGATTGTGATCTACTGCTTATTGCCAAGCAAGAATCTTCGTCTGGCATTCTGAAAGAACCCTTTCTCTGTGTCAGATAGCTTACTCCTCTCTCTCGCACTGGGAGGAGGACAAATCCTTCCAATAAGGGTTTTTTGTTGTCATGGTAACACATTATTCTCTGTTTGTGGAACTTCTGGTTTAACTATCATGCCATGATGTAACAGGGTGATTTCCTGGTGCATTTTATGGATATAGCTCGAGATGAGCTCATGAAAAGGATTGATGAAATTTCTGTGGAGAAACTACAGGTTTTTCTTTTTTTTCGATTTTTATTTTTTCATACCTCCATTGGGTTGCTTACTATAACAAAACTATAACTTGAGGTCTTATGTCTTTTAATTTGATTGAATAGTCTCTCCTGGACCTTGCTTTGCGCACTACAGCAGCTGCAGCAGACCCTTGTCATGAGGACTTAACATGTTGTGTGGTAATCCAGTAACCGTTCTTTTGCAGGTGTGACTTGTGAAATTAAATTGGCAAGCATTAATTCATATATTACCCCCTTCTCTCTCTCAGGAAAGGTCTTCATTGCTTAAAAGACTAGGCACACTCAAAGGCTTGGAAGTCAATCAGAAGGTTTCCAATGCCGATGGTTACAATATGGAGGAGCCAGTTAGCATTACTGGGCTGGAAACATTTTCTTTGAGTTACAAGGTCTCCTTCATCCACACCCCCTCCCACCGTACATTCATTTTCAGCAAACAATCTAGCACGATTTTAAGCTCCATTAGTGACATGGTGCATGAAAATATGGTATATGCTATCATTTATGTCATGACAGGTGCTTGGGATTTCTTCTGGTGTAATAAAATTTATGGGACTCCGTATACTTGATTTTCATACATTTTTGCTTGATAAATACCCTGGAATTTGATGTTTTGGAAATGCAGGCATTTGAAGATTTTTAGATCTTGCGTTTCCCATGTCATCCTATTTAGAGAATTTGTATCTTTTTAGCTAACTGAGGTGGTAACAAAGCAATTGCTTTTGGCTAATGTTTCAGGTTCAATGGCCATTGTCTTTGGTTATATCAAGAAAGGCACTAACCAAATACCAGTTAATATTCCGCTTCTTGTTTCACTGTAAACATGTGGACCGCCAGCTTTCTGGGGCTTGGCAAGTGCATCAAGTATGATTTTGGAATCTAATTTAATTTAACCTGCATAGATAATTTCGTCCTTTTGGTGATTTTATGGCAGTTTTTTGGTACAGGGAGTTCGTGCACTCAACATTCGAGGAACTGCTATCTCTCGATCATCTCTACTTTGTCGTAGCATGCTTAAATTTATCAATAGCCTTCTACACTATTTAACATTTGAGGCAGGTTTTCATTAAGATTCGAAGATTTATATCTTGGCTCTGTCATGCTGTAAAGTAACATTGACATATGTTGTGTGTATGCATGTTTCGTAGATGTTTTGGTTTAGGGGGCTAGCTGTATAGAACCTTTTTAAAAATCAAAAAAATTATTGGAACAAGACTACTTTAAAGCCTTTTATGAAGAAATTTTATTCAGGTATAAAAACTTGTCCTGCTAATTTTTTTTCCCTAGCTGACGTATGCTACAAGTAGAATAAACAACAAATTGGGGGTTCATACAAGAAATAGAAGCTTTTTTTTTTTTTTCACCAAACGGCCCGTGGCCTTGGGCAAATAATTGTCAACATTAGACCTCCTAGTGAAGTCATTGTGGAGCATCTTCATATAATCAAAGCTTTTAGATTTTTTCTTTCTAATGGATGTGTGCAATCCTGTTCAACATCTTTCTTCTATTTTTCTTAAGGTATCTTGACACTAAATTGGCTTGTGGTTACAGGTTCTTGAACCCAATTGGCACATGATGCATAACAAACTTCAAAATGCAAAGAGCATTGATGAGGTCTGGATATCTTGTCTTCGTTTTGTTAAACTTACGAGGTTTTTTTTTTTTTTTTTTTTTTTTTTTTTTTTCACGACTCTTTACCATTCTTTATTTTTTTTTCTCCATTACTTTTGGAGAGAATAAGCTGCAGAAAACTAAGTGCTACTACACATAGTGCTCAGCTGTAGGTCTCTTTTTTCTAATACGTCACTGTGTGCCGCCTATGAAGCAGGTTATACAGTACCATGACTTTTTTCTGGAGAGGTGTCTCAGAGAATGTCTGCTTCTTCTGCCTGAACTTCTGAAGGTCAGTTCTGATTGTTTGGTTCTGGTGCAAAGATATTTCAGTTAATCATTAGGTAGATATGCTTTCTTCCAATTAAACTACTGAATAATATCTGAGGTAGATATGCTTCAGGGATATCTTGCAATGCAGTAAAAGTATGGTTTCAAGATATATGTGCCTATGCTAAAACTTCATTTCCTTTTCTGTGTACCATCTAAAACTGGTATTTCTCTGATTTGTGAGTCATACAAATGCAGAAGGTAGAGAGGTTGAAATCAATTTGCCTCCAGTACGCAGCGGCAACTCAGTGGCTGATTTCATCCTCCATTGAGATCGTGAAACCAGAAAATATGACAGATGGTCCCCTTGTGTCAGAAAAGTTTAAGCAGGGAAAAACAAGGAAGCTATCCCAAGTTTTGAAGTTATCACCTTCAAACTTAACGGTCAATGAATCTATTAAGTAAGTATTGTTAGAAGAGAAAACAAAAGTGCCTGGAGCCCTTATCTCCTCCTCCCTGCCCCTTTCTGGCTCTCACTTAGTTGAATTGATTGCAGAAAATTTGAGAGAGAATTTGATACTGAGCTTCAGAGCTTGGGACCTATTTTGAGCAGCAGTTCTCAAGCGGAGCCATATTTGACTCATCTTGCTCAGTGCATTCTTGGTGTTGGAAAGGACTCATGAGCGGGTATGTGTTTGATTGACTGCAAGCAACGACTGGGCTATCATGCACTGGGTGTTGATGGTGGCCAAGTGAACAATGGCCCTTGGTTTGTGGAATGCTGCAGCTGCATGCAGCACAAATGCTTTCCCACAATTTTAGAAAATCAAATTGTGTTCGGTTTGGGGGATGCTTGGCTTGTTAGAGCACTTTTGTTGTACAGCTCGGGCCATTAAAATATTAAAATCTTTTGAAATGTAGTTTGCTGTAATGATCTAGCAATTGTGTAAATCATTTTCTGATTTATGGTCACGTGGCTTGACATCCTGGCATCATACCTCAGAAGCAGATACAGTTCAACCTGCCTTCCCCATTCGATAGGATCTTCTGAAGGCTCGGTAATTCTGGTCACAAATTCCTTTGACCTCCTTGTATATGTAATTCCAATTGTCCAAACATAATGCAAAGCCAGTAAGTCCACCTAGATTCCAGTCCAAAAGGGTCCGGTAATAGTATACATATTCCAATTGAAGCGTGTAGAAGCCAAAGATTTTTCAATTCTGAACATTTGCTTAATCTACAATTCGCTGTTAAGAAAGTGGCTCTCCAAGACAAGTGGCACAGATTATAAGTATTCTGCGCCCAACTTTAGTATTACAACAAGTCAAAAGCTGCAACAGATCTATCAGAACCTTAAATCATAATAAGTTTACAGAAGAATGCGTGTGCAGTTGCATGCTCCCCAATGCCAGTAACGAAGCATAGGATGGCAGATGCAGGTAATATTTACATCTCTGTTGGCATTACAACAACAGGATTACAACAACAATGTTCTCGTGCTCCTTTTCTTTGAACCACCTCTCTTTATCTACCTTACATTTTCCTTGCCACTGTCCACAGTTCTGGGCAAAGACTTTGTCAAGAAATTCAGTGTGCAGTGTTCCTTGGGGACCTTGATGCTGCTACCACCCCCACAACAGGAAGAGACCAATCAGCCCCAAATCAGGCAGCATTCCTGTACAAATGAGGTTTATCGATGCCGCTGGCACATCTGGCAAACAGAGGTTGATTTGACATTAGCAAAGGTGCAGTGTTCACAGGACCAGTGACCAGAATCATCAAGATTTCTGCTAGAACTACTTGATTTGGATGTAGAACCCTTTCCCCTTCCACCCCTTCCCTTATTGCTACCACCCAAACTCTTTGAGCTTGCTGTCCTGCTGCAAGCACCATTGGAATCCACATCTGACAAACCATTCTCTAAGGCTCGAACCAGGTTCTCAAAGTAATTACGGGTGACACTGTTTACAGCAGAATAGGATTGAATTAAGTTGCTAACTGAAAAGATTTGATTTTAAAATGAAGACATTTTTGTAAGGAAAAAGAAGACATGAAATAATGTTTTATCAAATAATCCATAACAGGAAATTTTCAATCCAAACTGTAAGATTCGTCTCATTCAGTAGAAAGCTGTATCAGAGTTACTTATTACTGGATTTTTTGGCATCATAGGAATAACTACATTGAGTGAGATGCCATGAGGAATGTTATCAGTATATCACCTGGTCAATAAAGCCAACTTTGTGCGGAATTCATTGAAATCCCTGGATGGCACTTCTGCGTTAAGGTATATCTGCAGCTCTTTCTCTGCACATTGGTGCAGTCTTTCCAACCAAGACTCTGCTTCACCTGCAGAACCACCCAACTCAGACCTATCTCTTTCCTTCATTCAAAATCTTTTGCTTCTCACTTTGTTCTGGTTATTTGGGGCAGGGATGAGACAAAATATGACATATAATGATAAAGACACTCTTTAACAAATTCAGACCTTGCAAGTACTCAAAAAAATGTCTCTTGGCATGCTCATGCTCTGGTAAATAATATCCATAAGCATATGTCCACTTCAGAACTCTCCGGCATTCTACTATCTGCAAACACAAAAATATATCAGAGACAGCATTATGTTTTGAGTTTGTATGCTCCAGAACGGATAATTTACCTACCTGAAGCCAGGCTTCTGTGATAAACTTGATCTGTGACTCAGGTTGGCATTGCTTGTCACTAAGATTTTCAAGCTGAAAATTTTATTACATATCAGTAGCCTCCATAACATAGGAGAATTAACATAAGTTGAAAGATTGGTTCTGAAATTTTCTGTGTCGAAGACATAAGCCAGTATATCTTGATAAAAAATGGATAAAGTAAGAAATTTGAGTCGAAGAAAACAGATAAACAGAAAATAACAAATAGTAGTAAGAGCAGTTTGGCACAATGTTTACCCAGCTCCCCCCAAAAATAAGGATGACCAAAGAAATATACTCATGTGGACTCAACTAAACATTATGTCTATATAAACACACATACCAATGGTAATTAGATTGCACCTCCAAAGTACTAGCAAATGTGCATATCATTTGCATAACTTCAATTAATTGCATTTTTGCATATGGCAGAATGGATGATGAGAATGATATCATGGGCGAAATGATAATAGATATCTAAATCCTACAGCCACTTAAGATTTATCTCAAGGAAAAAGCCTAGTTTCAGTATTGAGGTCCATTGGGAGAGGGGGGATGCCTGGTGGCTGCTGCTGCAGCTCTGCAAGGAGATTGTATCAAGAATCCCTATGAAGACATTCCTGTCATTTTGCTCAGGCAGTATAAGGTGCACTGAGACAATAAAGAAGAAGATATGAATCTCAATTATCAGAAGCAACCATCTGCCGGTGCACAAAGTGCTCCCCGGCTTAGTGCGGGGGTAGGGGGAGGGTGGGTGTATAAGTACGTAGCCTTCCCCTTGCATTTTTTTGCAAATAAGTTGTTTCCACACCTCGAACCCGTAACCTCGAGTTCACCAAAGGAGCAACTCCACCATTGCGCCAAGGTTCGCCCTCACAATATATCATTATCATGAAAAATTTGTACATACTGATTGGTTGGTCACCCATCGTTCATAGTAATGTGTGTATCTCTCTAAAGAGTTCTTAGCCATCTCCCTGTGTTTTTCTGTCTCATCATACTGTAGACAACAGAACAATTAATTCATCACATGACTGATCTACATTTTAGCATCATTCACCCATCTTAGTAGTAATAAATAGCATGAAATACACTCACCACTCCCTTCTGTTTTGCTGCCTCAAAACGGTTACAGGCATAGAAATCCCCTGTCCTCTCACCATGTTCAGACCATACACCAAAACAGAGCCTGAAAGCATATGTTATCAAATTACAAGAAAGCAACTTCAATCTAGAGAAAAAATCAACAGCAATTCAGCAAAGAAAAGATAATATGAAAACCAGAAATGGAAAAACAACATAAAACTAAAATGGACTAGCATCTGATAGAAACTAGCATCTAAATGCATCATTCAACTGTAGACTTACCAGCAAAACTCAAATTTACAAGGTGGAGTGCACGTAATATGCATGCACCCTTGGTTTTTCTCAATGGGCCGTTTACACTTTGGACAAGGCTTGGAATTAGCTAAAATCCTGAAAGACATCACAAACACAGGTTAAGAAACATCTGCCAGGAAAAAACAAAAGGAGTAAATAAAGATTCAATATGGGCAATTTTACATCATCGTAAGTGCCCACCATAACCAAAAAAAAAAAAAAAAGGATAAAGAAAGACAGGTGGCTGGCCCTCCAAAAATTAAATTCAAACCATGGAAAAGAGCTTGCAACTCTAAATTTGTAATTCTATTAGTAAAGTTTAAAAAGCAAAAGACTGTCTATCAATACCTCTACCCAGATGCCTAGCAAAGATAAATAAAACAAAAGATCACCCCTACCCAGAAATGTTTTCCACCAGGGCTCAAATCTAAGGTAATCATCCTGCATCCCTCAAACTCCTTTTAGTATGGTTTTTCCACAACCACCACAAAATTGTAGGCAAAATTGGAATATTACAGGCTAGGATGGAACGGGAAAATGAAGTTTTCCACTGAGGCTCAAATTTAAGGTGATTCCTACCAGTTCAACTGCTACAAAGGTATAGCATAGAAAAGATGCCTATATGTAGCAGTCTTTTGTAGCCTAGGATTTTAATTTCTGCTCCCCCGCCTCCCCCCTCCCGCCCTCTCCCCCCCCCAAACTTCCCCCAACCAAGAGGTTGGTCAATTGAGTCCCAGTCTGATGTTTCAGATATGTCTGAGTATGTTTGTGAACACCATCTCTATTGAGTTTCTGCAAGTAACAATTCCAAAGCATAAAACCACAATGGCAAAAAGTGATTAAAATACAAATAGAACCGAGAAACATCCTTTAAAGAATGAATTGACCATGGATCAAAGAGTCCTCTGACTTTCTAAGTACAGGTACATGTTTCCTTTTAGTTGAATGTCATGTTTTCAAATACAATCTTTATCCACTAATCATGCACATAACAACCATGATAGGAATCGAATAACATGCAATAAAAATGATCTATGATGTCATTGACTACCAATTTATATTCTCTGATTCAGCACTATTCTTTAAGATCCACTTTGCCACTGTGCCGCAATCAACCGGACGGTGTGCTTCCTCAGTACACTACAAGTTGAATTCCATATAAATTGCTTAGTTTAACAGAGAGATTGAAATGAATAAGAAAATGACTTACAAGTATTTTTACTAATAATTCAGAGGGACTTACATTCCAACAAAAACTATAAGAGCAGCGGCAAGTGACATCATAGCTTCCGCTACCAACAATGAAATCAACTGCATAGTCACAACCTGGTGCAGGACACCACTTTGTCTGCATAATTTCAGAAAATACATTTGTAAAGATGGACACAAGGCAAATACGACTTGGAGAGAACTCAATTGGCTAAGTTAACACACATCTGAACCATGGTAAATAGAAGAAACTTTCAGTGCTCAACATAACAACACCGGGATTCTCTAGGCCCTCCTAGTGTTTGACACATCATTTTTTAGGACAAAAGTCCCACAAATTGCATATCAAAAATCTAGCACAAGTAAAACAGAAATTTTTATCCATTTCTAGTGGCATTTGGAAAAGAATACACACGACTATGTTAGTGCATGTTGCATATGCAGAAATTGTTTGGATAGCTTGCTTGACATAACAATGATCCTTGAAGTGGTTCCAGCTCTATCTAGAAGCATTTATGCTAGTTGCATGCAAAGTCCTGACACATAATAATCATAGTAATGGTAGTGAATCATAATAATAGTAGTAAATCATAGAATCATCAATAAATAATAATTATAAAAAATCATGATAGTTTTATATAATATATATATATATAAATATCAAGAACACTCACTTCAAAGAGTTGTCTAAGATCTTTTTTCCTTCTTTCTTCTTTCTCTCTTTTTTTTCTCTCTCTTCCTTACGGATTGTTTGATAGTTTTGGAATAGGAAGGGGAAAGGGGTATTTATAGGTATTGAAAAATGATGAGTCATTATCTTCTTTCATGGGTTGTGGACATGTGTAAGACACTTGTTCATCATAGATAACACCTTTCATGGATTATTGACTAGGACACTTGTTCATTATGTAGGACACTTGTTCTTGATGCAAAACACTTGTCTGAACACATATTCATCACATTTTTATCGTAGTCGGTGGTATGACCGATGGATATTTATCCTTTGGTTGGTAGTAACGTGGTTATCTATGTGATGTGTCAAAATTCAATTAACTTTAGATATTCAGCAGTTCTGGTTAATTGTTTTGGATATTTATTTCTGTATAATATCATTTAAGTAAATGAACATTTACTTAAAAATTACACATAAATAAGAAAATACTCCCCATTTGGATTTAATAAAAATAATTTCACAATCTAAATCCTTAAAAACAAAAAGTCAACCCTCCCTTTCAAAAACAAAACTCAAAACAATTAATTTTAGTGGATTCTATTTGGAAAGCTAATGACTTAGAAAAATTCTAGAAAAATAAGTTTTAACTTATTTGATATATAAAGAACAATTATCAGGATTTTTTCTTTTTATTTTGCAGACATTTCAAATATCTTATTTTTTTTTAGTACTTGGTTTCTAGCAAGCTACTCAAACCTAGGATTTTAATATTTCAAATCCTCTTATTCTTTATCTTTATCCTTATCCCCTTATATCTTAACCTTCTACGGATAAAGAACAAGGGGATTTGAAATATTAAAAATCTATATTTGACCGGTTAACTGGAAACTAAATACTCCAAAAACTAATGTATTTGAAATGTTTAGAAATAAAAAGAAAAACTCCCGGTAATTGTTCCTTATATATCAAATAAGTTAAAACATATGTTTTTAGAATTTTTCTAAATCATTAGCCCTCCGAATAAAATCCACTAAAATTAACCGTTGAGTTTTAATCTTGAATGGGAGAGTTGATATTTTGCTCTTAAAGAATTAGATCCTAAAACTAATTTTATTAAATCCAAACGAAGAGTATTTCCTTATTTACGTGTAATTTTTAAGTAAATAAACTAAAATAACGTCAAAACATTTACTTAAATGATATTACATGAAAATAAGTATCAAGAACAATTAACCAGAACAGCTGAATACCTAAAATACATTGAATCTTGACACATTACATAGATAACCACCTTACTACCAACCAAAGGATAAACATCTACCGGCTATGCCACCGACCACTATAAAAACGTTATGAATATGTGTCCAAACAAATGTTTTGCATCAAGAATAAGTATCTTACATAATGAACAAGTGTCATACACATATCAACAATCCATGAAATGTGTCATCTATGATAAAGAAGTGTCTTACATATGTCCACAACCCATGAAAGAAGATGATGACTCATCATTTTCTAACACCTATAAATACCCCTTTCCCCTTCCCATTCCAAAACCATCAAAGAATTCGTGAAGAAGAAAGAGAAAAGAAATAAAGAAAGCGAGAAAGAAGAAAAAAGAAAAAAAAGGAGAAAAAAAAATCTTAGACAACTCTTTGAAGTGAGTATTCTTGATATTCATATATATAATGCAAAACTATCATGATTTTTTATTATTATCATTTATTGTTGATTCTATGATTTACTGCTATTATTACGATTCACTACCGTAATCATGAATTACTATTATTATATCAATATATGTATTTGTGATTGTTATATAAACTGAAATATGTGGAGAGTGCTCGAGCAAGCAACGGATTTGTTGAACATCAAAATACATATTACTACCATCTCATTATTGTGGATATGAGGTTTGTCCACTTAATACATGGGAGACTATTAGATCTTTCCGGAATTGGATCTCTTGGGAGGGATAAGGAGACTATTATTATGAAGAGATAAGACAGAAGTGAACTGTTACTTGTACTGTATTGTATTATTGTTATTATTAAATTATGCATGTTGTTACTATATTGAAAGATTTCTTAAAAAATTTTACAATAAAGTCATCATCATATAATTTTATAATAAATTTTTTACACATACACACACGGATCTCACTAGACTATCAAACTCATCAAAAATTATTTTTAAATTCCGCAGGAACAAAGGTCAAAGAGGATTAAAGGTCAAGGAGAATTAGATAAACGGATAGAGACAGCTTTGCTGTAAATAACCTCTCTAATATAGAAATTCCACTACTTTATCATGTATAAAAGACTTTTGTAATATGTAGTAATTTAAATAAATGAAAGATTTACTATTTTAGTATGACTTCTATTACCATGCCAGTGAGTAAGCCTTAGTGAGAACCAGCAGTCCGTCAACAATGAAACCCTAGTGAGGGGGTGGATTTGGGACGTGACAATTGAATGGAGGTCCGTATATGCATGTGAAAAAAAAATTATTATAAAATTATATGATAATGGCCTTATAGTAAAATCTTTTGAGAAAGTTTTCAATCTATTAACAATATGCATAATTTAATAATAAGAATAACACAATACAATATAAATAACAGTGCACTTCCATCTTATCTCTTCATAAGAACAATATTCTTATCCCTCCAAGGAGGTCCAATTCTGGAAAGACCTAACAGTCTCCCTCGCATTAAGTGGACAAACCTCCTATTCACAATAATGGCGGGTATTAATATGTATTTTGATATTTGACAAATCCCTTGTTTGCTCAAACAATCTCTACATATATCAGTTTATATAACAATAACAAACACATACATTGATAAAATAATAGTAAATCATGATAACGGTAGTGAATCATAATAATAGCAATAAATTATTGAATCAACAATAAATGATGATCATAAATAAATCATGATAATTTTGTATAATATATATGAACATAAAAAACACTCGGTTCAAAGAGTTGTCTAAGATTTTGTTTCCTTCTTTTCTTTCTTTCTTCTTCTTTCTCTTTTTCTTTCTTTTTTCTCTCTTCCTCACGGATTGTTTGATGGTTTTGGAATGAGAAGGGGAAAGGGGTATTTATAGGTGTTGGAAAATGATGAGTTATCATCTTCTTTCATGAATTGTAGACATATGTAAGACACTTGATCATCATAGATGACACCTTTCATCAAAGAGCAGTTCTGGTTAATTGTTTTGGATACTTATTTTCGTGTAATATCATTTAAGTAAATATTTTAATGTTATTCTAGTTCATTTACTTAAAAATTGCATGTAAATAAGAAAATAACCTACATTTGGATTTAATAAAAATAATTTTAGAATCTAATTTTTTAAGGACAAAAAGTCAACTCTCCCTTTCAAGAACAAAACTCCAAAAGGTTAATTTTAGTAGATTTTATTCAGAGGGCTAATGACTTAGAAAAATTCTGAAAAAATAGGTTTTAACTTATTTAATAAACAAGAAACAATTACCAGGACTTTTTCTTTTTATTTTCTAGACATTTCATATAGACAACCACCTTACTACCGACCAAAAGATAAGCATCCACCGACCATGCCACAGATCACGATAAAAATGTGATGAATATGTGTCCAAACAAAGGTCTTGCATCAAGAACAAGTGTCCTACATAATGAATAAGTGTCCTACATATCAACAATCCATGAAAGATATCATCTGTGATGAATAAGTGTCTTACACATGTTCACAACCCATGAAAAAAGATGATTCATTATTTTTCAACACCTGTAAATACCTCTTTCCCCTTCCCAGTCCAAAACCATCAAACAATCTATGAGGAAGAGAGAGAAAAGAAAGAAAAAGAGAGAGAAAGAAGAATAAAGAAAGAAAAGAAGGGAAAGAAAGGAAAAATGAAAAATGATTTTAGACAACTTTTTGAAATGAGTGTTCTTGATATTCATATATATTATACAAAACTATCATGATTTTTTATAATCATCATTTATTGTTGATTTCATGATTTACTGCTATTATCATGATTTACTATTGTTATATCAATATATGTATTTGTGATTATTATATAAACTGATATGATAGAGATTGCTCGAGCAAACAAGAGCTTTGTCGAACATCGAAATACATATTAGTACCACCTCATTACTGTATATAGGAAGTTTGTCCACTTAATGCGGGGAAGACTGTTAGGCCTTTCTAGAATTGGACCTTCTGAGAGGGATAAGAAAACTGTTCTTATGAAGAGAGAAGACGGAAGTGAATTGTTACTTGTACTGTATTGTGTTACTATTATTATTAAATTCTGCATGTTGTTACTACATTGAAAGTTTTCTCAAAAGATTTTAGAATAAGATCATTATCGTATAATTTTATAATAATTGTTTTTTACACATACACACATGGAGCTCATTGGAATATCAAGCTCACACCAAAAATTAGATAAACGGATAGAGATAGCTTTGTTGTGGATAACCACTCTAGTATAGAAGTTCTACTGCTTGGTCATATATATAAGACTTTTATAATATGTAGTAATTTAAATAAATGAAAGATAAACTATTTTAGTATGACCTCCACTACCATGCAAGTGACTGAGCCCCGGTAAGAACTAGGCACTCCGTCACCGATGAATCCCTAGCAAGGAGGTGGATTTGGGGCGTGACATTTGAGTGGGATTCCGTATTTCCAGATCATATGTAGGCTACTTGAATGAGAGGATTCAACATGAAGTAGGGAAATTTTACCTTCCTATTATCTTCAATATACGACCTTAGGAAGTAACGAGAATATTTCTCTTTTTCTTCATCAGAAGCCAACTCATTTATCATGTCTTGGCCAACAGCAGCAGCACAAGATGGATAAGGGCAGCGCAACATTAAGCATCCAGGACCATCATTAATGGCAGTGCTCATATAACCTATCCAAAAACAAATGAGAGATATAAATCAAATGTCCCAAATACAATGTAAGACATGATACAGAAGACATGATTCAGAAACAACTTGAAATTTATAAATCAACAGTCATAGGCATTAAACAGAAAGTACATGCAACAACTGCTATGCGCAAACACATATGCTAGACATTTACGAGTGCAAACTCCTAGTCAACATTTACCAATTTACTCCATCAAAAAAATCAGCATGCCTTAAATTTTTAAGTGACATTGGGCAAAAAAAAAATTTGAAGTCTCTAGCTTGCAGGCACAAAAAAAAATGATAGAACTATGTGTTGGACAAAATGAAGGACAAACAAGTCCCTAGCCCTCATATGAATAAAAGATACTTAATCTAAAGATTTAGGATAAAAGATAATCTTAAGCATCGAGGACCATCACTAATGGCAGTCCAATAGAACAATCCTAAAATGCTTGCCTTTCTTTGCACAACGAACTGATTCTAAAAGAATCAACAACTTATGTTTAGAGACAATGAAAATGCCAAAATAAGTGAGAATGACCTGCATGCTTCTTTTTTTTTCCTGGTGGGTGGGGGGAGTAATTGGAAGAAGCAAATAACTGAGCCATGTTAGTGGTATATGATCTAAGTCCACAAGTTTTTTTCCAATTTCATATAAACTGAAAACAAGAGCAAAGGGTTGGGTGGGGGGATTTGTAGAAACCTGCCCAGCAAGAGTTGCAAAAATGATGGCCACAAGCAGCAGCATGTAATCTATCACAGGGATGGGTTTCAAAACATATCCCGCAAGTAAGCTGCGTCGACCAACCAAATAGCAAATATAAGTTGGTGTGAGCAAAAACCCACAATCCCATTGTAATTGAAAAAAGAAAGAAGGGGGGCATTGTTACTTCTCTGGCATTTGGGAAATGAACAACAGGGCTTTCCAACAAGCCAACAGCACTGCGAACCTTTTCTTCATCAGCAAACCACTCATCGTGCACTTTACTCACGCTCCTGCATACAAGGTGACCCAGAAATGTCAATTCCAAATCTCCACATCGAAATTCATATTATAGAAGTAATGAGAAATTATTAGCATTAGTTAAATAGTTACCAGTTATAATAGCGGAGAAGCATGCTTGCGGCAACTCTTGAAATGGAAAGAACCGTCGCTATCCTCGTTATATCCTCCTCTTGCTTCTGCCTAATATCCTCTTCGTTCAATATTGTATAGTTTTGCTGCAAACCATACATACATAAATATACTCTTTATAACAACATCAAGAACCCTAAACTCAAAATGGGGGGGGGGAATGAAATCGATCAGACCTGGTGGCGATGCAAGGCAGTGTCTTGAGAATCGTCGAAGTCATCGTCGATGAACTCAAAATCGGCATCAGCGTCGTCGCTGTCAACGGCGGTGTCTCCGCCGCTGTCGAAGTCATCATCGAGAGATTCCACGTCGTTGGCGACAAGCATATCCTCCTCCGAATCCATTATCAAACCTTAAACCAACAGAATAATACACCAATACCCCCCCCCCCACAATTAATTAAGCTATGAATCTTTTAGCGGTAGGGAAGGGATGGGGACGGTCTTTCTTTCTGAAATGTAAATTTTGACATTTGTTCCGTGACAAGGGGAATTTTGATATGATATTCTTCGTGGGTATAACAGAAATCCATAGTCAACCAACAAGTCAAGGCAGCAGAAACCTAGTTTTGTTTCCCTTTCCTCCCCATCCCTAATGTTATCTCCTCAGTAATTATATGAATTTATGGCGGGATTGAAAATTTACTAAATGGAGAGTGAGCAAGACAAGGGCAAGTGCATGTGCATCCCACCAGCTAAATGAGCCATAAAAGGGAAGAAGCGATTCATGCCACAAGTACTAGAGAAGAGAATCACAACACGTCAGATATTGGATGCGTGGATTGGTCATTAAACAGCAGACAAAAACCCTAAGAACGAATACTTTTTCTTTTTGTGGTTTGAAGGGGCCACACCACTGACTCACTCTATGTACGCCAACAGTGAATTTTAATTAATTAATTAATTAATACAAGAAAGAAGCAATATAAAGTTTTGAACTCTCACCATAAATAAGCGGAGCTCCGAAAACTAGGTTGCGCTTTGGACCCAGAAGGCAAATAAGCAAATGGGGACCGTGTAACAACAACTATCTATAAAATTAATTAGTTGTTAATCATAATTAATAGAAATAATTAATAATTAATTATAATTATTAAATTAGTTAATAGTTAATAAGATTTGGTTAGTAATCAAATGAAGTGATTAGTATAATTAATATAAATAGTAATCTCTTAAATATATAATAGGATATATGAAAATTGTATTAAAAATTTTCTTTCTTGTATTCTCTTTCTCTCTCTATCTTCTCTCCCTAGTCTCTCTCCTTCTCTTGATCTCACTCTCTCTTCCTCTCTTTCTTTATTTTCTTGAGTTGGTTTGTGACAAAATAGTATCAGAGTCTATAAATTCTTGACCAAATAATGATAGAGAAAACTAGGTATGAATCTATCAAAATCAAAATCAAAATCAATGAAAGTTATCTCCGATTGGTACGAAATATGGATGAATTTGATCAAAAATTGAAAACTCTTATAACAATTTTTGATAATAGATTCAACACCGTCACAAAATTGTTAAATAAAGACAATCACAAGAGACATGAAAGAATGTGGTATGATATATCTCCATTTCCAACATCTTTTTCAATTAGTCCCCCTCTAGATGAAGATCCACATGGTCCCGCCTATCAAGCAAATTCGCCTAGAAGCAATGAATCAAATTCAACAACTCAGTCAAATAGACTAGTTCTCCAACCTCCACTTGCATCTCCACACCTTAAGGTTCCCTTTGCTCCATAAACAAATAAAGAATTTACACAAATTATGTCACCCAATACAATGACAGTACTACCAACATTCATTGGCGCAGTTGGTCAAGAGAGCTACGTCCCGTCCCCCATGTCCAGGTTTGACTCGACATGGGAGTAAGAAAAAACCAATGTTGGGAGACCCGCCCTCACAAAATGGACCCTACAGCGGTCGATCCAAATTTAGTTAAGAAAATCTCTGATACTGGACAGTGACCAAGTCAAAATACAAAAAAAAAACAATGACAGTACTACGTCCATTTACCTCAGCTTCTTCACCTGTAATATTTCATGATATTTCTCCAACTTTGCTACATGTTATTCCAAAAAGAGTGGTGCCAAGTGATAATGGTTCTGCCTCTGGCCCATTGACTCCAGTACCAGTTGTATCATCCCCAAAGACATCGCCAAAGAATCATCCTTTAGTCCATCCTATAGCACAAGGATCAACACCACTAACTAAGAATCCACAAAAAATGGGGACTCCACAGTCAACACCTTAATCACAAAAAACCAATTCAAGAAAGGTCTCTCTTAAAATTTTTCGTCTTCATTTTTATCTCACCACTATTTCTGCAACTCATGTCATATCCGTAGTTTGTTTCCATCACCTTATCTTTTAACACAAATATAAACTTTGATTCAAAATTTATGGATTTAAAATCCCAATTCTTGGTTTTCCATTCTTGAGAATAAGGATGTATTTAAGGAGAAAGTATTGTAATAACAACTAAGTATAGGGTTAGTAGTTAATTATAGTTAATTGAAATAATTAATGATTATTAAATTAGTTAGTAGTTAATAAAATTTGGTTGATAATTAAATGAAGTGATTAGTAAAATTAATATAAATTGTAATCTCTTAAACATATAATAGAATATACGAAAATTATATTAAAAATCTTCTCTCTTTTGTATTTTTTTTCTCTCTCTATCTTGTCTCTCTAATATCTTTCCCCCTCTTGATCTCACTCTATCTTACTCTCTTTATTTTCTTTGAGTTGGTCTGTGACAGACCCTCCTATTCATTCACGAACCCACTTTTACATGGTTGCCGGAGTCACATGCATTAAGGTGATCGATTTGCGGCCTTTTTTTGTATGTGCAAGTCTAATAAATCACCATTTGATCTAACTCAAATTGAGCTGACGCCAACCGGAAGGCTCTTCCTGTCAATCCGGGCCTGCCATTGCATCCGCGTATTAATTTTTTTTTTAATCATTAATATTTAAATTTATATTTTAAATAATAAGGAGTATTTACAGAATTTTATTTAAGGAAATGATTGTTTTAATATATATATTTTTATTTTTAAATTTTAAATTTGAGAATTATTTAATAGATCACTTTGCATGCGCCGGGGGAAGCAGCAAGTCAAACAACGGAGTTGAATGATGCATTGGATATTGTGAGGGACCCATAAATGATAGCACTGAGCAGTTCTGTCTGTCTGTCTGTCTGTCTGTCTCTCTCTCTCTCTCTCTCTCTCTCTCTCTCTCTCTCTCTCTCTCTCTCTCTCTCTCTCTCTCAAGGAGTTTCCGCTAAAAAGCCCACTTTCCTCTTCTTGTTCTTCCGAGGAAAAGGAAAAAAAATTGCAATTATCATCAATACCATGCTCTGGAACCACAAATCTTCCTTCCAATTCAAGATTGTGCCATGTGCGGAACCAAGGTTTCAAGGGATGGAGGAGAAATAAGAGTTGACCCATTCATCAACTCATCTTAAACAGTCTCAAAGAAAAATTAAAAGATAACCAAAAAGGCAATAGTATTTAGATTTACATATACAAGTGACCGAGTTCGATTCTGTATCTGCCATCTATAGTAATCATGAAATCCATCCGATTCAATAATTACAACTTATAGTGATCGTGGAATTCCTGTGTGTCCATGTCATGCTCATGAACATCCCAAAAGGATGAAAATTTTGTTAAGCACTGTACTAGTTAAAACTTGTCTTTACAATGTTTCCGACCCAAAGAATGTGTTCATCCATGCTGATCCTGAAACAAAAGACGCTAACCATCTTCACCTCGTCCTTGAAAACCAAGCTTACTAACCATCTTCACCTTGTCCTTGAAAACCAAGCTTACTTTCACAGGCTTGAATTCCTTGAAAAACCAAATCACTTTCTCAACAAGCTTATGTCTGGAAGGTAACAACTGAACAGAAATGCATGCTACATTATTTGAATTGGTAACCTAAATCTGCTTCATAAGCCCATCTCCACAAGCTTCTCATCAAGTGCATCCTTCAAGATTTTTAGTATGCTCAATGCACATCCTCGACTTTTACCCGAAAAACAAGTTGTCAATAATTATGTGATGTGAATGCCCAATTCCTCTAAGCAGGAAGGCAAACTAGAGTTTCTTTTTATAAGAGATTCCTTCTTGAGTAATAGGAAGTCCACCTATTATTTCCTATATTTTGAAATAATGGTGAAGTATCCACTTGTGAAGAAACCATCCGGAATATCTCAGGTATGGCCTTGAACCCATTTAGTTGCACCCAATTCTACCAACTAGTGTCATTAACTTATAAGTTTACCTTCTTAGCAAAGGGCTTTCGTTGATCTTGATAAACTAGTGCCATACTCTTTCGGTCCACAACCAACTTACAAAGAGAATGGAAGTATTGGGATGCTGAGAAAAATGCAAAATCATAGTCCTCATGAAAATAACAGCTCGTGCAAACATACTACTGGCAAGTCAGGTTGGAAGAAGGGGCACTCTCTCATATAGTCCAACAAGATGGCTAGCCTGAGAAAAGATGGAAGATGAGGCATGCAAAGACAAGAAAACATTTGCAAACTGCTACAAGAAACTGTAGCCGGAAAGTACATGCATCCTTGTTTCCCCTAACTGTCATATTTATGAAAGATGAATTCTTGGACCTGAAAACATAAGTATACCAACATTGAGCATGTGAAACAGCAACAAACACGACCAAAAATGCGTACAAGTCAATCAAAACAAGGATACATGGAACATAGCCCTCGACTTTTTAATGTCACTTCATCTTTTGCCTGTCTAAAGTTCCATTTACCCCCAAACAAACCATGCACATGCAACAAAAGAGGTTGCACCTAAACTCCAATCAACCTCAATCATTGACTCATCCCAAAGTAGCCTTTCATAAGAAGGATGGAAAATATTAAAAACTTCACTTGGTCCTTGAAGATTATGGGGTCAAGCGTGGGCGATATGTAGCAATCTTACTTTCTTTTTATTAAGAAGAGATGTTTCCAGCAAGTTCTGAATCTCAGACCTTTATGGTATAGAACTTTACCATCAGCCTATGGCTTTGTGCACGTAGAAAAGATTAAAAGCGGCACCCCCGGGGGGGGGGGGGGTTGGAAGTTTAACCAGCCATTAGGGCATAGCTTGACTGTGTAACAAGCATAAAGAAGGTAAAATAATTCCTCTCTCCTAAGAAATCATGCATACGTTTTCTCTTCTCTAAAATAGTTGAAGTTAGAATCTTGGCCCAAGCAATAGGCCAACCAAAAATTATCATTTTCCCCCCATAAATCTACTCTACCAAGACATTTTTGTTCAATGGAATATCCAGGCATCTGCACTAAAAGGCCACAAATACCTACAACAAGTCCCTTTTCCCACTTTAGACTTGAAAACATTGTCCCACATAAGAAACACACATGCACAAGAACCATTTAAATACAAGCCATATTCGACTTATCTCAACATCCCCCTATTGCCCCCATGCTCACTATTTACATGTAAAATCACTGTCTAACAGCACATCTTATCATTATTATTATTAATCATATTTTATGGAAGCATAACTACATATTAGTAATCTGTGTAAAGGAAAAGGAAGCAAGGGTCACCCATTAGTCAATGGTATAGAAAACATTCTATGAATAAGCATTTGGGTCAATTTTAAAAGCTGAAGTGACAAACTATAAACCAATTTGGCTCTGA
The DNA here is from genome assembly GCA_033439265.1 of Dillenia suffruticosa. NCBI lineage: Eukaryota > Viridiplantae > Streptophyta > Magnoliopsida > Dilleniales > Dilleniaceae > Dillenia > Dillenia suffruticosa. The sequence continues at coordinate 284,176 of JAVTVX010000018.1, read as the reverse complement.
AACAAATGTATAAAGTGAATAGCAGAACTTCTAAAGGTAAGGACCCCATTATCTTATTGGCACATGAGGTGAAAAGTTTAAACGTACCAGCATTATGGCATGAATATAACCAGTATATCCACTTAAGCCTCCAGCAGGATGTGCCTCATGTAGTATCAATTAGAGCTAACCTAAAGAAACAACAAAGGCCATGTGTCTTGTACCCCAGTTGTTAACTTGTCAAACAAAAGATGCAAACAGACAATAGGTTGCTAGCAAGATCTACTCTAAAAAAAGGACAATGAAAGGTCACGCAAAAGTGGTATTTGCCATTATCTAACTTATGATGTATGGGGATTCCAGTGACTGTAAGCATTAGATCTTGTCATAGAAGACATTAGAAAAAGAGAGCCAAATCCATACCTCTGGTCATTCTCACTACCTTTTCCACCACAGTACTTCTATGAGGCTCATCCTTAGCCTTAGAAAGAGGTGAAAAGAACTGAAAATGCAATGAGAATAAGGAATGAGTCAAAAAAGGTTCAACCAGAATGACTGTAGGCTGAATATATATGGTTATATTTGCAGAAATAATTAATTAATCTCTATCCATCTCCCTCTCAGTCTGAATTACCTGGTGCGTTGAGATGAACACAATAGAGATTCCCAGGATAAAATTCATAGTCAGAGTATGACCAAACATTGCAGCAGATGCTATGCCAGTAAAAATTGTAGCAATGGTTGATAAATACTTCTTTAGAATGGTATCTTCCCATGACAGATGAAACCAAATGCAAGAAAAATGTAAATGAACATCTAAAAAGCATAAATAAATTATCAATCTACCATTTCACCCCGTGATAGAATATGAGCAACATTAACACTTAAATTGAGATGCAGAATGGAGAGTTCAACATGGTTATCCATAATTCTCCAGTTGTCTTGTTTCATTTTCCAGCTTGAAAAGGCAGAAACCGAAATAAATATTATATGTAGGCAAAGAAGTAAGAGTTTCTTCAAATAAATTATCATGCTTGCAACGTTATCCAGGATCAACTAGCAACAGGTTTTAATCCATGCGGTTTAAAATGGTCTCGCTAACATGGAAAATATCCATGAGCTCTACAAAGACAACGACATTTCCCTTCTAGACACTCACCAAGTCTGATATGCAGCATACAAACACCAATTCTCCCATAACAACCGTATTGGATATTATCATGCCATGCATTTAGTTTCACATTTCATATCAGTTTCCAAACAGTCTAAATTATGAGCAATAGAAACAGAGGTGAAGTTAATCCAAGCATGTATGGACAACCTAATTCTTAAGAGAGAAAATACGGTTCAAAGAATTATGTCACCTGCATATTTGAAAAAGAATGATGATAATATTCCTTGTGCTGCATTGTTGAAAATTAAAAACATGGTAGCCTTTGAATGTCCTTGTAGTATATCAAAGTTACTAGGACCCGAAACATATTTGATGCAGAAGTCAAGTTAAAATATTGAACAAACTAGGCATGCAGGCAAAAAGCAGAACCAATGAACTCAAGAAAAGCTTAGCAAGTGATGAATTGTGAAAAAAAATATGGCACTTGCATTTCAGTTTTTGTAATTTATTCCATCCATTCAGCGGAAAAGACAATGTGTGTTAAAAAACTCTAAATTCAACACAAGTTGCACAAGAAATAATTGCGAAATTTATATAAAAGAGAACCAAGAGGCTTCTCCTGTACAGCCTAGTCTTCCAAGTTCTAACCCCCTTCTCCCACCCCAAGAAAAAAAAATAAAAATGGGCCACATCTACATCAAAATAAAAACTTTTGTCTAAGTACCAAATATAAATGTTGATGAGAACATATCCACAAAAAAGGAGGGGGAGATAAGGTTTTTATGCCTACAAATGATCCTATTTTCCCTTCCTCCCTCCCTCAGATATCAATGATGCTGAGAAACATATCCACAGAAAAGGGGGAGGATGAGATAAGGGTTTTTATGCCTACAATTGATCCTATTTTCTCTCCCTCCCTCCCCCTCCCTGACTATCCTCCTCCTGTTCATTTACTTTATTTTATTTTATTTTATTTTATTTTTATTTTATTTTTTGCTCCACAGCTATCAAACAACTTATATCCCCCCATTCTCACTATTCAATGTGCACACAACACATGGAGTAGAGCAAATGGTTGGGAGCAACAAAAGTAACAATCTCCACAAATTCAAGAGTGTCTTCTGGAGGACAAAGAGAAACCAAAAAGGATGATTTCGTTAGTACTAAATACAGCCAACACGTGCATATCACTGCTAACTGTAAAGAGACCAACAAAAGTATTATATTAACTATAGATGCTGGATATCTATACCTTTCACGATGGCAGTTCCAAGAATAGCTAGAAAATTAAATATAGCTCCATATCCAAAAATATGTTCTGCATAACATGCAATGTGCATAATTAACTAACTGAAGATTTTTACTTCAACTAAACTGCTAATCAATTCCAATTAACGAGAACATGTTACCTGAAGGTAAATGCTCGTCTCAAATTGGCTCTTTAAAGCATACACATTGTAGACTGAGGCCAATGATGGAACAGTAACCTGCATAAAAATTTTATGAGAATATAAAACTAGTTGTGAGACAGATAAAAGTGTTGCTACGATCTCTGTCCCTATCCACTTTGTGATGACTCTAACCCTATATGGTGTAGTAATAATATCGACCATATGAAGACAAAGTTATTAATTGATACTGATGCCCAACAATTCCGCCTGGGTACCATCTCTATAACCGCATCTTTTAGAAGCCCCAAGATAGGAACCAGCCTTTTTCCAACACTGGGACTTGAAGTATGAAACGGAAAGCAATTATATTGAGTTTTGTATACATATATTCATGAAAAAAAAATTTTAAACATCTCTCACAGAAAGTAATTACGAAATTGACACAACATGTCGAGTTTTCAAAACTTGATATGTACTATTCATACATGTCGAGTTTTGAAAACTTGACATATCTCTTAACTGCCACCATATCAAGTTTTCGAGACTCGACATGCACTGTGTTTCTCGAGTCTTCAAAACTCGACATGTTCGTGCTTAGCCCTCCGCCCGCCCTTCTTTCTTTCTTTTTCTTCTTCTTTCTTCTTTCTTCTTCTTCCTTCTGCTTTCTTCTCTCCTCCTCCGCCACGAACGACTACTTCTGCTCTTACTGAGCGAACGATCTACAGCATCTAAGGAGATCTGCAACTTCGTGGTACTTAACTGAGGGCGATCCAAGCATTTGGAAGATCTGCACAGTCCATTCTTGCGAAGGTAAAAGCTTGTTCTTCCTTTGCAAACCCTAAGATTTGATATGTTTCTTTCCATTAAATTTTTATGTACATTGTTAAATTTAGGTGTTCTTGATTCATTGAACAATATTTTGCAAAAATTGAATAAGAAAAATTAAGATTTAGGATTTTATAAATTTAGGATAAAATTAGGGTTAGGGTTTTATTAAAAAATTAAATAAATAATAAATTTGTTATTTGTATTTTAATTAATATTATTTACTTAGAGATTGATTAACTTTGTCATGTTGATTTGTTTAGGGATAAGGGTTTTTTAAATTTAGAATCGAATTAGGATATAGGGTTAAATATTAATTCACAAATTAGGGTTTTCTAAATTTGTGACCGAATAAGAGTTTAGGGTTTTTTAAAAAAATTAATTATTTGTAATTTTAGAAACGTTAATATTAATAGTTCAATTAATATTATTTAACTAATTTGATTAATTGTTTATTTATTTGTTTGAAATTTAATTTTAGAACCGAATTAGGGTTTATCAATAGGATTCTAATTTAGCTTAATTTTAAAATTTTTTTAAAATGAAAATTGATTTGAATTTAGTATTCTGTTAAATAAAAATTGACATATAACAGTAATAAATTATTTTTTTGATATTGAGTAGAAATAGCAGAGATGATGAAATTATTATATTACACAAATGGTGAAATTGTGACGGTTGATAATGGAGTCGGTTATAATCATAGACCTTCGAAATTGATTCGGGTCAAGAGAAATGCATTTTTTAATGAGTTGGTCTCCGTGATGTGCAAGGGTTTTCAGATAAATTTAATGAGAAAACATGTAGAGATTTATTATCATTGTCTCGTGTCACACATGCAAGGGGGAATGTACGGTACGAATTGGAACCAATTAGTGATGACGACGACATTTTGAACTTGATGGAGTTTGCGGTGAGTGTGAGAGTGGGTATGACGCATGAATTATATGTAAAAACATATAGTGCTAGTATATCCGTGCAACAAGATCACGATTATACGGATAAATATCCATATATCGAATGTCTCGTGGATCTTGCTAGTGCAGATGAGGATAACGATGTGGACAAGAAAAAAATGATGGAAGAAGAGGAAGATGATGAAGAAGAAGATGTTAGAGAAATTCGTCGTGGTAGTTCTGCAAACCAGATGATATTGGGATCCTTTGCAGTGCCTACACCCATTGGTGGTGGTCGGAGATATGTCAATAGAGGAGTTGATGACTCAATTACTTTTATTAGAACTGTACCAAGAGGAGATGATTATGTGACTTTCGAGGAAGATTGTAGATTGAGAGATGATAGTGCGAGTTTTAGCGATGAATTGAATAAATGAATGAGATTTGAATCGAAAGATGAACTTATACACTTTGTGAAAATGCATCATGTAGAGTATCACTATCAATTTCGTATTGGGAGATCATCCCATACAATGTAAATAGTGATATGTACTCAAAGGGATGATGGTTGTAGGTGGAAGTTGCGTGCACATTAAACAAGACTCCTTAGTGCTTTTGTGATAACTGTTGTAGAGGGACCGCACACGTGTCGATGCTTGGTTAACGCGAATCATAGGCAATTGGATTCAAATTTGATGACCCGACATTTTCTTAGCTACGTAAGGGAAGACCCAAATGTGAAAGTTTCTTTCTACAAACCGTGATGACAGAAAAAATCACATATGCAGTTTCCCAAAAACGTGCTTGGGCTACGAAAAGAATGGTCATAGAGATGGTATACGGGAATTAAGAGGAATCATACAAAGAGCTGCCTTGAGTTTTGGATGCAATAGTCTAAAGGAATCCGGGATCACAAGTTTCATGGAAATTGGGTCCACCATGAGCAAATGGTGAAAGGGGTTTTGAAACTATGTTTTGGTCATTTAGTTCTAGTATCATTGCATTTAGGAGTTGTCGGCTATTGATAAGTATAGATGGGACTCACCCGTATGGGAAATACAAGCACAAGTTATTGATTACATGTAGTATGGACAGGGCAAATCACATTGTTCTGTTGGTATTGTTGGAGATAGGCAGAGTCCCATTTGTTTGATTTTAGATCGACATGAAGGGATAAGAGCAATTGTTACTCGGTCGGAGTTTGGATGGTCACCTCTGAATATTGTATGAGGCTTTTGCATAAGACATGTTGCTAGTAATTTTAACACCCATCACAAAAGCCAAGCTTGTAAGAAAGTCACCACTATTGCTGCTTTACAACGACAACAAAAGAAATTTGATGTATATATGATAAGGTTGAAGGAAATAAAAAATGAAGCCCTCGACTACTTTGCGAACATTTCTCATAAATAGTGGACCTTTCCGTACAATGGTGGCTTTCGTTTTGGCTACATGACGACCAATATCAGTGAAAATTATAATGTCGTCCTCAAAAGTGCAAGGAATTTAGCTGTTTCGATATTGGTATATAAAACTTTTTATAATTCGGTGAACTACTTTGAGTTTAGAATCGCTGAGGCGAAAACGGGAATGACAAGAGGAGAGCGGACACGAAGTATGCGAATGTCATACTAGGAAGGTGGATGAACACCGCTAATGTCCATACGGCGCTTTCATTTAGTAGGGAGAATTGGATCTTCAAAATAGAAACAGGGTATAGACAAACTCGGTATGCCACAAGGGAGGTAATAAATAGATCGTCGACGTCAATAATGAATATTGCATAAGCGGGAAGTGGCAAACTTATAAAATACCTTGCTCGCATACAATCGCTGCACTAACACGAACGATGATTGACGTGCATATGAAAGCTGGTCAATGGTATACATGGGAACATCAACTTCTTGTGTACGAGTCTCATTTTTGACCGGTGGGAGATAGATCTGGATGGCCCATGGGTTTATACCCCATTGTCATTCTCAATGGATCTCTTCGACGGATGACAGGAAGACTTAAATCATCTCGATATCATTACGAGATGAATATTCGAGAGTCATCTTCGCGGTCATCACATGGTAGTTGTAGTGCAGAGGGTCATAATCGGAGAAGATACACAAAACAAATTAAATATGGTTTCTGTGGCGGACAAGGAAATAATCAACGATATTGTCCCATCCTACCACGTGAAAATTAATTGTATTTGTCTTTTAATCACAATTCCCGATATATTTGTTATTATGTCATATATTGTGAATTTGTCAAACTTTCGAATTTTTTGTTTTTTTTTTAATGGTTAATGCATATTATATATTACGTATCATATATTTTTCTTAATGCACATTATATGTTACGTGTCGTATTTGAAGTATTAATTAATTTTTCATTTAAATTTTTTACAGATGAATCCTGGACCTTCTGATCTGAGTATTCTATGGTTACAGCGACGCCACCAATTTTCTACGGTTTGGTAGGGAGATGACACGGCCGTTTCCCTCACTTATCAGCGATGTGAGGTCGTGCTACGCCTTTGGGAGCACGGTTAGATCGACGAGTGAGTTCTCCCTTTTCTCGAGCAATTAGGATTTTTGGGTGTTGCCCGATTGTGATTTATTCAGTTATATTGGCATCTGATTACGGCCCTTGTTGAGCGATGGAGGTCGGAGACACACATTTTTCACCTCCCCCACGGTGAGTTGACTATTACATTTCAGGACGTAGAGGTACTCCTAGGGTTACCTGTGGATGGCCATCCTGTAGTCGCTAGGACTGCGAAAGTGTCGTGGGATGATATTTGTGAAAGATTGTTAGGTGTTAGACCTCTACGGACTACATTTAGAGATTATACTTTGAGTATGCCGTGGTTGGCTAAGTTTTTTTTATGATTTGCCTGATAGAGTTGATGATATACATATTACACAGTGGACACGGGTTTATATTTTACTTTTGTTAGGAGATATACTGTTTTGTGATAAAATAGCATACTATGTGCATTTACAGATTTTAGTATTGTTAGAGGATTTAGAGGTGTCGGATAGTTATTGTTGGGGTTCTGCATGTGTGGCATATTTATATAGACGGTTTTATATTGTCACGCACCTAGACTTACGTGAGATAGGTGGTGCATTAGTTTTGTTACAGATTTGGGGGAGGGAGCGGTTCCCTTATATGGCTCCTATTCGACGGTCCTTGCACGGAGATGGGAATGGCCTGCTTGCTTTGCAGTGGAGGACAGATTTTGACATCACTTCTTTCCCTACACACGTAGTCTCAGTATATAAGGATGGACTAGATAGGCAGGTCGTCGAGCAGGTCGTATGGGTACCCTATACGGAGGATTTACTGACATCTCTCCCTGGCTACTGTCACAAGAGAAGGGATATTTGATACGTACGGGTCCCATTGATCTGTTTTAGTATCGTGAAGTGGTACTTTCCAGATAGACTATTACGATAGTTTGGAGCATATCAGCACATTTCGATTCATTGTGACACAGAGGATAGACTTTACGATACGAGCAATCGAGGTACGCTGGAGGTCGATTGGATGGTGGAGCATGCAGTCCCTGTTGATATTTGGAGGCACCGACATGACTATTTAGTTTTACTAGACACTTCGTTCGGACCTATTGTCGATCATGCCTACACTAGTTGGTTTCACACAATCTCCTATAGGTTCATCAATCGTCGGGAAGCTTTTTTGACTTACGTGGTAACTCCTTTATATCTTCATTTTTCTTAATCAATCAATATTTTTGATTTGTTCTTTAAACTAACTTTAACACAGTTTATTGCAATGGGATACATTGCAAAAATTACGAGACACTTCGGGTGACGATGTTCAGAGACTTGTTGATTCAGTTATCTCGATTTTGGCAGATGACATGACTTATCTTTTCAGACATAGACCCGCTAAAGATAGAGACGGTGGTGGTGATGCAGATCAACTATGTGGGTGAGGACGAGGACGACGTACGAGACCACCACCCTCAGCCAATCATGCGTCACCACCACCGTTGTTTCATGTCTCCCCACCGGTTTTCTCTGACCCCTACCAGCATGATGCAGGCCCCTCCCAGATCTCACAAATAGATGAATTGGGATTAGTATTTTAGGCTTATTATACTGAAAGCAGACCTGATATAGATATTATGTCACGCCTCAAACCGGAATCGTGAACAGCCGCCCGTTGCCCTAGGATGCCGGCTGTATTTTTACAGAAAATCGGACAGAACCTCCCCATAAATCGGAGGTTTCCCGTGTACAATTAAACCTGTATAATCAAAATCAATCTATAATTTAAATAAATGGCCATCCTGGCCTCTCCAAAATCAATAAACACCACCGCCAGCATCCAGAACAACGCAAGACTACAAGTTTCTAGCAGTCCTAACCACAGATCTCTACTGTCATGCCCAACTAGAGCATGAGCAGCCGCTATACCGAGCGGACCCAAGTTTATACAATATATATCACATTTCCCAAGTAACGTTCAAATACGTACAATCGCCTCAATGCAAATGAAATATGAGAGTTAAACTATACAGTCATCCCAAAATAAGTACATGGCCAACTACGGACCTCAATGTCAAGATCTCGCAGGGTTAAAACTAAATTAGAAGTAAATCTCACCGTCGAAAATTCCAACTCCGCTCTAGAGCCTGTAGCGTCGCTCTATCACAATAAATCTGTCTGAGGAGAGAAAATAGAGGGGTGAGTATCATGGGAAAATACTCAGTGAGTGAGGGGGGTAATATCAAGCATAAATAGCATAGGTGAACAATTGGAGTGTCAAATAATACCATTTGAAATAACAATTTACATTTCGCAACAAAACATGATATATTTATCAATTTGAAATCATTTAATCAAACACACGATAGCAAGCATGTATGCATCCATTTAAAATCAAGTAATGTCAGAGCGAGTCAAAAATAGTCCTGGCAAAGGTCAACCGTGACCAAGGACAGGCGCGTCGGGGGTTTTATTATGCATAGACTTTGAAACGCTCTCTACCCCGACGTTGGCCATGAGCTCGCTGGGGCCAACTCATCAACGTGTATAGGACCCCGCCCGGTACTAGACGGTGGCGTCACACACGTCCTCCCCCTACGTGGGTTCAACCGGCCGCGCCTATAGCCTTTAGAATAAATGACGTTTGCGGATACCTCCTGCAGAAGCGTATCCGGGCAACCCGTGCTTCTACAAACGCCCTTCGTAGCTACGGAATCATCATAGTATCACAAGGGCACAACGTCCCATAATATCACAAGGGCACAACGTCCCACAAGTATCATCACATCATCGCACAACTAGTAGGCATCCAACCCACATAGTTCATCAAAAACATTTTTAAATTTGCATGCCAATACGTCTCATCAAATTCATTTCAAAACAGCATATCAATACATTGGTATAAAATGAAATTTATACATTTTCAAATAATGGCACAATTATTGATTCATTTCAAACCATGGATGCATAGTCATTGTAAATATAATTCAAGACACTCCAAAAATCACAAAACAGATTTTTACATTTAATATCACACGTCAACAAATGCATACCAAAGCATGTTTTATCGAAAATGCGACAGAAAATACGTTTTACTATTTTATGCAAGAGATTAGAGTCCCACTCACTGTCTACGGGAGGGAAGTCACTCCCTACTGACAAGCCAAATCGGATCTGACCGCTCGAGTCTCCAAAAGATCAACCTAAATCAGATTATCAACATTTAATATCAAATAAAAGCCAAATCAGGGATTTTCAATTTTTCCCTTCCAAATTTCTCCCACCTAATTTACAAAACTTCGTCATAGATTCTCGTTTCCTCAATTTCGAATCATCTGACTCACCAATGGTCAAGTTTCTAATATTTCTCATTTTTTTGTCTATTTTTCCTCGAATGTCACGCATTTCAATATATTATGTAACTCTCGATCTAAATTCGATCTAATTTCGATAGAATTAATTCAAATGTTGAAAAGGTTGCATCTCTCACCTAGGGTTTTCTCAGATTTCCGGATTTAGCTTTCGTTTGCCCGTCAACCTGATCTAAAACCTGTAATATTACAAAATTTCAATTATATTAGAAACAACTAAATTTCTAACACCGAACCCTAGAACTTCAATCAAATATAGTCGTTACCTGCAGTACAGAAGATGCAGGTGAGCTCTCGAAGGGGAAAGCCGGTCGTGGGCTCGTGGGCCGCAGGCTGGCGGGCTGATGGGCTGGCCGCCTGGTGGGCCTACGGGTCGACGAGCTAGCGGGCTGGCCCGCTGGTGGCTCACGGGCTCTCAGCCCGGCTTGCTGGCCACAGCGGGCTTCGCGGGTTGCAGTGGGTCGCGGCTGGACTGGGCCTTGGGCCGCTGGTGGGCTGGCCTGCTCACGGACTAGGGCTCGCGCTGGGTCGCGAGCTGGCTCGCGCTGGGTGGCAAGCTGGCTCGCGCTGTGTCGCGAGCTGGGTCGCGCGCTGGCTCGCGTGCTGGCTTGCGCTGGGCGCGAGCTGGGTCGCGAGCTGGGTCGCGCGCTGGCTCGCGCTGGGTCCGAGCTGTGGCGCGCTGGCTCGCGGGAGATCGCGAGCTGTGGCGCGCTGGGCTCGCGCGCTGGGCCGCGCACTGGCTCGTGCTGAGTCGCGCGCTGGCTTGCGCGCTGGGCCTCACGCTGGCTCGTGATAGCTCAAGGCGGCAGCGCTCGCGGGAGGGCCGATCTGCGCAGTGGCGTGGTGCGGTGGCGGAAGGGAGAGGCCGCAGCGGAGGAGAAGAGGAGAAAGAGGGAAAGAGGGAGAGAAAGAGAGAGAGAGAGAGAGAGAGAGAGAGAGGGAAAAGAGAGATTGGGAGAGAGGGAAAAGAGAGATTGGGGCTTTTTTAGCCCCAATCCCGAAATTTTTTTTTTTTTTTTTTTTTTTATATATATATTTATGGTGTTACATATTAGATATTATACTAGAAGAAGAAAACATCGTTGATTTTTTGTATTATGAATATTTTTTTAATTAATAAAATTTCTTCTGTTTTTTATATTTTATTGTACTTTATTTATTTTCATCGATTTGCTTTGGTGCTGGAAATATTTGTATTGTTCCTAAATTTTTTTTCTGTTTCGAAGTTGGGATGACAGAATTTGGAGATTATATTTTAGGGTTGTCATGGAAAATGGCATAGAAAATGTATATGTGTGGGAGAGGAGCCACAGACTCGACATGCACAGTGCATGTCAAGTTTTGAAAATTTGACTTGTTGTATAAATTCTGTAATTACTTTCCTGTGGGAGAAGTTTAAAAAAAAAATTCTTGTGGATATATTCGTTAGACTGGAAACTGGGCCGGTTTGGGCCCGAAAACCGGCCCGGGTGGCCCGGGTCAAGCCCGAACCGGAACCGGCCCAAGGCTACAGTAAAACCGGCCCGGCCCGGAACCGTTTCCTGTAGCGGGCCGGGCCGGTTCAAAAAAAATTGAACCGGGAACCGGCCCGGAACCGGCCCGGTTTGGAAAAGCGAACCGGACCGAACCGGCCCGGGCCCGGAACCTGCCCGGGCCCGGAACCGGCACGGAACCGGACCTGAACCGGCTGGAACCGCCGGTTCAGGCCCGGAACCGGCCCGGCCGGTTTCGTTTCAAATTTCCCCATTTTTTTTGAATTTTGAAATTTTTTTTTTCAATTTTACCCCTCCCAACAGCTATAAAACGGCTACTTTTGAGGTTATTTTGGTCCATAGGGTCAAAAAATTTTCCTATAAATACCTTATACCCCATTTCCAAAATTTCCACAATAAAATCTCTCTTTCTCTCTCACATCTACATTCTCTCAATATTACTATATTCTCTCATTATTATTTCCTTTGTATTACCATTTTTTATATCATTTCCATCATTTCCTACACTATTATCTACACCATTTCCATCAATTTTTACACCATTTCATCACCTTATACACCATTTTCATTTTCTCCATTATCTACATTTCCACAATTATTTACATTTCCACCAATTTTTACACCATTTCTATTCTCTTATACCACATTACCTACACCATTTTTTTTACTATTTCCATTAAATTCTACACCATTTCCATCAAAATTTACACTATTTCATCACCTTATACACCATTTTCATTTTCTCCATTATCTACATTTCCACAATTATTTACATTTCCACCAATTTCTACACCATTTCTATTCTTTTATACCACATTACCTACACCAATTTTTTTACTATTTCCATTAAATTCTACACCATTTCCATCAAAATTTACACCATTTCATCACCTTATACCCCATTATCTACATTAATCAAGATTTGAGAAGATTTCAAGGTTGGGAGCTCATTCAAGATTTTGCGAAAAACAACTGCGGTATTCGTCAAATCGGTATTTTTTAATTTTTTGCATATTTATTTTTTTGCATTTGCATTACATTTGTATTATCTTTTTAAAAAATTTAATTTTAAATTTTCTTTAAAAAATTTTATCGTGTATATTATTTTAAAAATTTTAATCTTAATTTTTTTTATAAAATGGCCGGAACACACTCTTCATAATCTTCTCAACAATCTCCTCTTCCTCCATTTTTTGAAATTCCCGATCATATAGATATTGAAACTTTTTTGGAAGAAACCGAACCTAGTAACACTGAATCTAACACAACACAAACTAAAAAAAATGATTTTAATATATGGACATTTTTTGAAAGAAAAAATGGTGAACAAAAAGCAATTTGTAAAATTTGTCATCAAAAATATAAATTTTTAAAAGGTTGGGGGGTAGGCACACTTAAGAGACAATTAATAATCATCCAGATAAATTACCACAAACAAAACAAACACAAATTTCTACGGGGGGAGGTAATATAATTGGTACATTTAAATATAATTCGGATAAAGAAAAAATTGGACAAATAGAATGGCTAGCAAGAAAAGAATTACCACTTAGTATAGTTGCATGTCCTGTATTTGAAGAATATGTCCAAAAATATTTACAACCCGATTATAAAAAAAGTAGTAAAAAATCCGGTAGGAGGAGATCATTAGATAGATATCAGGAATTAAAAAATGGTATACTTACAGAATTTATGACTAGTCAATGTAAATTTTCATTAACTTCGGATAGTTGGAAAAGTGAGCATAAAAAAGAATATTATATTGTAGTAACATGTTATTGGATAAATAATTCATGGTCTTTACAAAAAAGAATTTTAGCTTTTCAACGTTGGGAATTTTCACATTCTGGTGCACATATAGCTAGAATAATTTCAAATGTTGTTTATGATTATGGAATAAGTGATAGAATTTTTTCAATTTCTTTTGATAATGTTTCGGCTAATACTACTGCGGTTAATAGTTTAAAAAATTCTTTAAAAACAATTTTAAATGGAGCTTTTTTTCATGTTAGATGTGCATGTCATATAATTAATTTATGTGTTAAGGATGGTTTAGCAATGGGAGAACTATTTTTACAACCTATTCGCGATTTAATTCATCAAATAAGAAATTCTGCTGTAAAAACTCAAGAAATGAGACAATTATTTATTTTACATAACAAAAAATATAAAAAATTTAAAATGGAATGTGACACTAGGTGGAATTCAACATATGACATGTTACAAGGTATTCTTCTTTTTCAAAATATTTTAATTGAATTTGCAAATTCAAATTACGAATATGGTTTTATTGATAATACCGCTTTTGAATTTGCGTCTACACTTACAAAATTATTGGAAATTTTTTATTTATGTACAAAATTATTTTCTGGATATTATTATCCAACCACTCATTTAATGCTACTAAATCTTTGTAAAAATATTTATGTATTTAATCAATTTGAAAATGAAGAAAGATTTGGTGAAATTGTTCTTTCAATGAAAACAAAATTTTTAAAATATTATGAAGAAATTCCAATTTTATATTTAGTTGCAAATGCATTAGATCCACGTGTTAAGGTTGAAGGTGCTGAAATGTTAATAGATTGTTTTGCACAAGCTTTTCCATCTGAAATGTCTATTAACCCACATTTTTTAAAACAACAAATATCTTATACTTTACAATCAATATTTGAATTATATGAAAAGGAAATTAATAATTTAAATACTAATAATATAGCTAATAGTAGTAGTAATAGTATTCAATCATCTTCATTTTCATTTAATCCCTTACACATGTTAGGAAAAAAACAAAAAACTTCTTCATCATCATTTAATGAATTACTTTTATATAAACAAACACCTAGATTAGAAGGTTTTGATGATGTAGATTTATATGATATATTAGGTTGGTGGAAAAATAATGCATCATATTATCCAATTTTGGCCCAAGTGGCTAAAGATGTACTAACCCCTCCGGTATCTACAGTACCATCCGAAAGTGCTTTTAGTGCAGGTGGTCAAGTGTTAACCGAAAAACGTACAAATTTAGCGGACGACACTTTAGAAACTTTAATATGCATTAAAGATTGGAAGGATGCAGGAAAAAAGAATGCAAGGAATTATCAAAGTCTCGGAAGATGATGAACAAGAAGTTGAAGAAGAAGAAGAATAATAATAATAATAATAATAATATTAATATTTTCCTTTTGTTTACAAGTCATTTTAAATAGAAAAAAAAATCAAAGTGATGTAATTATCAAAATAATGTAAAAAAAAATAGTGGATTTAAAAATCCAAGTGATGAGCTTGGTAGTGGACGTACACCGAATTCGGTGGAACCACTCTAAAAATCTTGTGTCTCTAATTTTTAATTACAAGTGAATTATCAAAAGTTAATTAAAAAAAACAAAATTAAAAAAAAATGGAGTTATAAAATTAAAATGGAATTAAAAAATATAGTTAGAAAAAAATTTAGAAAAACGCAATAGAAAGAAAAAAAAAAAAAAAAAAAAAAAAAAACCGAACCGGGCCCGGCCCTGAACCGGCCCGGCCAGGAACCGCCGGTTCCGGTTCAGCGGGCCGGGCCGGTTCCACAAGGAAAAAAATGTGAACCGGCCCGGCACGGCCCGGTCTGGCCTAGGAACCGCTGCCGGCCCGGCCCGCGGTTCCTTGAACCGTCATTGAAACGGCCCGGGCCCGGCCCGGTTACTTCACTGATATTCGTACAAAGCTCCAATTATATTACCTTCAAAGCTATTAATTAGGTTTATGTAGCTGCAAATAATTTATTCCATATATGAGAAAGTAAGGATGAAGAAATGCAAATGGAACAAGAGGGACTACCTAGCTAGACCAATAATTTCAGGTTCAAAGTACTAGCCCTCCATGGAACAACTTCAAATTGAACTTTATGCAATCAAAACAGAACTCCTGACAAATTACCAGTTACTAAACACTTACAAAGATCAATGTATACAAGTATGCACCCATAGCAACTGGAAGACCCCAAGCTGTGGTAGCTGTGGTACCCTCAGGTAGGGATCGCAACTGGTTCACACTTATGCCGATGAGCAACAAAGCAAGCGCCTCCCACTATCATAAATGAAAAGGAAAAAAAAAGTAGTTAATTATAGGATTAAAAACTAAAACAATTCTCATTTTGAGGCAGTCTTGGATTTGACTCGCCACATGAGCGCCATGCCATGAAGAAGGTCCCTGTTCTTTTTCTTCACACCCAGGGTTCAAAAGTCCAGGAGGTTATAAAGCCGTCATTGTAAATTAAAATAAATAAATAAATAAATACAGGATTTGGGATGTCAGCTCTTGTACTTATATATCAACATAACATAACACGAGAGCAGCATAACTTCAAACAACAACACCAAGTAGTTAAATTTGAGCTGTTCAGAAGTATATGTGATAGTTGTGAAGAAGAAAAGCAAAATAAACAAATAAAATAAATGAAAGTGATTGTAATCGTGAGAGAGAGAGAGAGAGAGAGAGAATGGACTTGTAAGCCAACCAAGATGCAGTCACCGACGACAAGAAGGAAATTGAGGGCACGGGATTTTGAAGAGGCACTATTCGGTTGCTGGTGGTGATGTTGCTCATACTCATAGGATCTTGACACCAACTTTGAATGGCAAACACTGCACTCTGTCATCCCTTTCGTGTGGGTCTGGTCTCTCATCCACTACCTATATTCATGAAAAACCTTAAACCCATAACTCATAACAGTAATCCAAGTATAAAGAACAATCTCTGAATCCGAAACCCAGTAAAAAGAGACAGGTTAAATTAATGGAGGAAAGAGATAAGAATGATGATCAGAAATCGGGGTAGTTTGGATATAAGGAGAGCCTCACACAATTTGGTTGGAGTGTTTCTCGATCAAAGTCGTCGGGAAGTCGAAGAATTGCTTCAAGATCAAGCCGAGCAATTTGTTTGATGTGGAAGCAACTAACTAGAAGCAGAGAAAGAGAGAGGCAATGAGTGCTAACGTACCGGACGAATAGTAATTATATGCCAGATTTTAATTTGAATTTCTGGTCATTTTGCACCCTCTCTCGCCCGCTCGCTCGCTCGCGCTCTCTCCCTCTCTCTCTCTCTCTCAACACCCCCCCCCTCCGAGTAATTGGTTTTTGAAAACAGTCTAGAGAAGCCGCCAAAAACTAATGAAACAGAGAGTTGACCACAATTACTTAATTTATTATTATTCTCATTATCATTGGTGCTATTACTTGCGGCATTGCACTTTTAAGTATATTAGTCATTGCCCCGCGCGAGACATCACAAAACGTGAATAGTATTTTTTTATTGTATAAATGTTTGTTAATTGGGAACGCAAGAAGGTCCACTTGGTTGATTGGAAAACGATTTGCAATTTGAAAAGTGAGAGGGGTTTGGGATTGATAGCTACTAGAGATTCTAATATAGCTCTTATGGCCAAACTATGATGGAAGCTTATTAAGGGTGATAAGAGACTGTGGTGTAAAGTGCTGAGGAGTAAGTACCTCAAGGATGGACATCTTCTCAACCATAATTACAAGTCTGGGGCCTCCGTGGTATGGAAAGGGATTATTAAAAGCAAACAGCTGCTGGCTAAAGGAATCAAGTGGAAGGTTGGGGATGGGAGTAAGATTCGGTTTTGGTATGACCTTTGGATAGACAAAGAATCCCTAATCAATGGGATTATGGACTCCTCCACCCTAGTTTCTCATGACATCAAAGTCAACCACTTCATCTCTAACAGTAGAGAATGGAATTTGGAAGAGGTTCAAGTCTGTCTCCCAACTGAAAAAGTTGACCAGATAAGAAGTGTCATGATTTCCAGACATCTCAATGCTATTGATGATTTCAACTGGGATGGAAGTGGGGATGGGAGTTTCTCGGTTACCTCAGCCTATACGTGCTGTCTCTCTCTCAAATCCAAAGGAAGTGAGGAGAAAGAGGACTGTGATTGGATCTGGAAGGCCACTTGTCTTGAGAGAATCAAATTCTTCTTGTGGCTGGTTGCTGGCAATAAGCTCATGACTAATGTTGAGTGGAAGAAGAGACACTTCACGAATTTGCTGCTAATGTGGGAAGATGTTAAGTTACCAATGCTGAAATTTGGGGAGTCAGAGAGGGCCTTCTCCTTACGCTAAAGAAAGGTCTCAAATGCATTGAATTGGAGGTGGATTCACTGGGAGAGGGAACCTCAGTCAGTCATCCACCGAGTGATATTGTCAAGAATTGTCAAGAGCTGATAAGAGCGACTAACGTTGTTGGTATCCGCCACACGTTAAGGGAGGACAACAAGTGTGCTGACCATCTTGCTGCTCTCGGTCATGGTTGTAGCCCAAGTCTTCATGAATTTGCTTTCCTCCGGCCTCTATGCACGGTCTTCTCCATGATTACATGTTCAATGTCAAGTCTTTTCAGTCTAAGAATGGTCCGAGGCTGATTATGCCAAAAGGTTTTGGCTTACTTTTGTAGGCTTGTTGTTCTTCTTTCTTGCTTACAAAAAAAAAATGTTTGTTAAATTTATAATCAGGCCACTGTCTAAATTAAATTATTATTCAAATCACTAAAAAATATGATCTATATCTATAACAGAAAAAAAAAGTCTAACCTTTAAAATTTTAAAAAAGATCAATAAATGAGATAAAAAAGAGTAAAAAATGTAATAGAAATAAAAAAACGACTATCTGCGAGGATAAAAAAGAGAAAAAAAATCTATGTTAAATAAATGAATGACTCAAAAGAAAAAAAGAGTCAAAAAAATAAAAAGTTATAGTTTAAAAATAAAGAGAGGTGCTGAAAAAAGAGAAAAAACATATATTAAAATAAATAATAGATCAAAGTAAAAAAAAAGGGTCATAAAAATAACCTGAATTGACAAGTGGGACCCAAAAAGGTGGGGAAAATCTATGTCTAAAAATAATGAACAACTTGAGGGAAAAAATTCTATGTCTAAAAATAATGAACAACTTGAGGGAAAAAATTATGTAAAAAAACCAAAAGAACAAAAATTTAAATGAAAAAAATAAAAAATCATGGTCTAAAAATAAAAAAATAATCATCCGAAATTAGATTAAAAAATAAAAAGAGTAAAAATTTGAAAAAAAAAATAAAAAACTGTAATTTAAAAATAAATAGATGATTATCAATGAGAAAAAAAAAAAAAGAGGAAATGCTGATGTCCCCAAAAGAGAAAGGAATTAAACGAAAAGAATGGATAAAAAAAGCGAAAGAATTTGAATTAAAAAAAAAAGTGTAATCTAAAAAATACGAGCTACCTAAGAAAAAAAAAGGCTAAAAAAAAAAAAAGTGGTATGGTCCAAATCGATGAAAGAGTCAAATAAAAAAAAAGTAAAAAAATGTAAAGATTTGAATAAAAAATATAATATTCCAAAAATATAGAATGATCAGGTGTTTGAAAAGAAATGAATGGTAACGCCTTTCTCTGCATTACCCGTGCGAGCGCGCGCACACGAATAATTAATGTAATTTTTTCTCATTTCATTTAAAAAAATAATGTTAAGCGATGGAGCTCTGTTAAGTCATTATGGAATATACTATTGCCATGCTTCTCTCCCCCGGTATAAAGAGGAAGAGGAAGAAGAAGAAGAAGAAGAAGAAGAAGGGACCTACCAAGAAAACAAGATACCTACCCCACCTTGTAATATTGTAAACCTCTCAATCCCCATGCGAGGGGTTATTTTCCAAGTAGCGAATTAACTCCGGTGCCAGAAAGAAAAGTGAATGGCGAGACGGGGGCGGGGCACTCAAAATGATACCGTATCCAAAATGGCACAATTCTGGCCGCTGATAACGCTTTTGGATAAATTACATCAAATTAATGCGTGAGATGAAAGAGAAGAGGGGGTTGGATACTACTAACACGAGAAGAGCGCATTACTATCACATTTGTACACCTCCCCCCCCCCCATGCATGCTTCTGTTCTGCCTCGTGAACCCAGCACCAGTGGGCTGAGCTGAGCATGCCTTACCGGTAGCATTTGAGAAATATGTTGTGGTTTGATGGAAGGAGTTCCGACTTTGAGACTAATGTCAAACCTGCAAGGATGCTTCGACCTTAATGATGTCTATCAAACTTGGAACCTAATGCCGAACATGATGCTTCCAACTTAAAAACAACTTGGTGACCAATTTCACAGGCACAGGTAAATAATAAATGCAAAGAAGAGCACAAGCAAGCTTTCCTGACTGATGCTGTGGGAGGCCAGAGACCGACGCTATAACTTCACACAACAGATAACTCGATCCCACGATCAAGCAGGGCGGCGGTAACTCCTTCCCATCTGGTTTATCTTAGCAGGCATGTTAGTTTTATTCTCTACATGCACAAGTGGAATCATGTAAATTAAAATGTCAGAATTTTTTTATATATATCTGGATGTATAGGTCTACCAAAATTAACCGAACTGTAAAATCCGTCGAGCTACAAAATCCCCCAAACAAACACACGATCGAGATAGTGATCACGAAATTAAACCACCACCGTAGTATCATGACATTACAACCCTAAATCCAATAACACAATGATACAAGAAAATTTGCTCGTTAAAATTTTATCGATCCCTCAATCCTCTCTTTTTAGAACATATGTATTTATTTTTAAATTACTAATATTTCTTTGTCAAAATGATCGTTTACCTGACCAGCAATCTTCAGAGTAGTTAAACTCAATAATAATACGTGACTCTCATTAGAGAGATCATGGGGAGTGGGATAATGGTAGCTATTCACTTAAATCCAAACTAACTTGAATTAAATTAAATTATCTCAAAAAGTCCGAAATGCCGCTACACGGGCATATCAACTAATAAGGCAAGATCTGGAACTTCCAACAAAATAGCCTTCTTTTTTATCCTTTTGGCTACATTCGTGGCATGCAAAACCCAGTCTCCATTTTCTTTCTAAAACCATGTCATTCTAATAGATTCATGACCAATTGTATGCAAATTCTGTAACTGGCTGTCTAGTCACATGCTGATCAATGGATTTAGATCGAAGTTGACAAAGTGAAAGGCACCATAGCATTCAGCCCGTACAAACATACCATCAGACTAAACTTGTAAGTACAAGACCATGTAAAAAGAAAAAATATTTGAACAATTCATATCTCAAAATAATTTCTCTGCAATTATTTCACTTAATGAAAAATATAATGTACACCTTTCATAAAATAAGAATGCTTATTTTTCCAATATCTTTACATCAGAGATTAACAATATTCTGAGGGAGAAATCAATAATATATTGCAATCATACTTCTGCACTTGTGCCAAAAACACAAAACAGAGATGAGCCCAAGCAGATACCAAGAGGCTTACACTTTCATACAGTTGCAGCTTTTAGAGATAGAAAATCTGATATCTTGTTTGCATAGAAATCTGGTTGAATGGAGTTCTTGGGGTTCTGAAGCATCGAGAGACTTGTCACGCCTAATTACAGAGAGGGGACAAAGTGAATACTTTGTGTGGTCCTATGGCAGAGAAACCTGAAGTTGGAATCACAGGGATTAGAATACCATTAATTACCTGACAGAACAAGAAGAGTTTTGCAGCCACCATTTTGTCCAAACAGAATATCAGTGTCTAATCTGTCCCCGACCATGCATATTTGGGACTTGAGAATGCCAAACCTGTCATTTATATCAAATAAAGAAAACTTACATCAGTTTTAAAACACCCAAATACTGCCTTTCTCTTTCCAATTATATGATTTGGTTGTATAAGTATCTGAGGTTCCCATATATTATAGAAATGCACTCACCCTGGAAAACGGTATATGACATGCTCATATACCTTCTAGCAAAGAGGCTATTTTGCAATTCAAATTCATGGCCTCATACCATCACTCCAACCATTGTGCCGAGACCTAGCCTCAAGTCAGAAAGGAGAGGCACAGCCAAAGGCCATTTTTAACATACATAAGCTAAAAAAGAAGGCAATTATTCCATTGCTCTCTGAACAATTAGAAGCATACATTGTATTACAATAAAGGATAGATTTATGTCTGTTGAGGCATTTGACATAACAGGACTGGAGCCAATAAGGATCATTTGAAAGGCTTCCAAACATGCGGCATAGTGCCAATGGTCTTAGCTTGGGCAAGAAAAACAAAATCCTAGTTAATATGATGCAATTTTAGAAATAAAATTCCAGTAGCCTATGTGTCCCCAAAACATCTGGTAGGTCTTGAGAGTCCTTGCCAGAACATTCCATATATTCTTGTTAGCGTAAAGTAAAACGTATTGTCAACATAGCTTGGCAATGGCCATTAACAATGCAATGTGAGAGGCATACACTTGCGGAGACTGCGTGAGATTGCAAACAAAATTACTATACAAAACATGCAGGACAAAAGTTGGTCAGGCCTACTAGCATCAGAAAAAGAAGGAATCATTTGAAGGCCATACTTGTTAGCCAAGTAGTCCATCATAAAGGTTGACGGCTTTCCTACTACCATTGGCTCCCGTTGAGTAGATCCACAGAGAGCGCCAACCATAGAGCCACCACCTTAAGCAAATGAAAAGGTTAGATCAGAAAAAGAGATTTTTTTTTATTATTATTGAAAGACATGAATGGTACCCACATTCAGTTCTACAAAATGAGCTTTCTCGAAAAATTACAAGAAACAAGCTCTGAAGTGCATTCTAAATTCCTGCTTATATCCTTAAAACTAATGTAGACCAGTGGAACGGACAATGCTTAGAGTGTTAAGGATATATTGTATGAGGAGTTGATCCAATATGTGACTGGAACTAAGCATTACAGCCCATAACTGCAAAAGACCCACATAATATTCAGCATAGCTGTGGCAGTTACTCATAAAATTAGCCTTGTACAAAAGAATTAATAACATAAAGTAATTTCTGCAATGTTGCGATTCTTCTACTGTAATGATCATCTCAATCTTGGCAGAAGTATATACAGTCACTGAAACAAAAGTGGGAGTTGCATTTAGTAGCAGACCATACCTGCCCATTCTTGTGCATCTGTAAGATGAGTGACAGCGTCTCTGTTTGTAGCAATAAAAAGACACCCTGGGTTTTCACGTATGCACAGTGTCCCATACCTGTCATTGTAGGAGAGGAGTTAGAATATTGCCAGCTTCACAGAGAACAAAAGGAGCAACTTGATACAATGCATGTTAGATTAGTGCCATGACTTTCAAGAGAAATCAACAATCATTGGATGATACAATTCAGGATATTTGCTGCAATACGTTAACTTGCATTTGCAACATGGAAATAAGGCAGAGCCCCCAGAGAAAATATTAAGGAATGATCCTTTCTGGTAAAATTTGAAATATGCAAAGTAGCCAAAGCATGGGAACTCCCAAAGGATGGTTACAAATTTGATGAAAGCATTTCTATGGGGGGAAAAAAAGAAAGCGGGAGAGAGAGAGAGAGAGAGAGAGAGAGAGTTATGGTTCTTCTGTTGCAAGTAAAACCATAAAACAACCCCAAACACTGCAGATGCTGCCGGAAACAAAACAAATAAGTAAATAGGAATTCAAACAATGAGGAGATATTGAAACTTCAATACATGTGAACATATACATGTCAATGCTAGACCACGTTGACCCACACATGACCTTGAGAACTTACTGGATCTTGAAGTAATTAAAATAGCGATCAAAGCCAACCACAACAGCACCAACCTAAAAACAATGAGCAAGCCTATCAGTGCATGAGTGAAACCTTACGAAAATGGATATATGCTTTCTCCTTATGTCACCAAGTTTCAGACCATGATGCAGGTCAACAACATTGAGAAAATGTAATTGCGCTTTTCTCGGAGTGCATTAAAAGAAATATTCAAACTCCAACAAGCATCATCAGAAGTCTAGAAGAATAGTTGCATACACTCTCATCATGCTCCATTCTGAACCCAGGCTTTAGCTCTATCTTTTTACCACCATCTTCCTGCTCAATACATAATTTGTCATTTGCATTAACAAAAGTATAAAGGGCAGCCATGTGCTGAGTGCAATGTATATGTGATTCCTATTAACAGGACATTGAGGAGATGATCTTGTATCTATGTGAGTTGCTAATTTCATGGTAGAAGTGAAAAATACATCAAATTAAGACAACCAGCAGTATATACATACCGGCCCACCAAGATATTGAATACCAGCTTGCTCAAGCTCTTTCAAAATTCCATCCTCACCAATCACATAAACCTGAAACAGGGAACACGAATTCGGTTGAATGACTACATTAATTATCCAAGGACATTCAGAAGCATCTGTGACTTAACATATGTATAAACAAATCTTATCAGGAGAATTAACGATGGTGACTTGTGCCTGAAGAACTTATAATTTGTTAGACCGCTAACCATGACAAAGAGCTAAAATGATTGCATAATGCGAAGAATGGACTGCAAAATCTTACTCACAAAATGCAGTCTCTAAATTATTATTATTTCTTTTTGATAGAAAAAAAAAAAAAGAAAAAACAGCATTAGATATGGTAAAGAATGTACAAAAATTTCATGGACGAGAAACCCCTCAAAGATGGAAAAAAGAACAAAACAAAAACCAATGCATAAGTACTTTCCGATCCCTCCTCAACTCTTCTAACCTATAATCTTTATAAATCTTGGATGCACGAGCCAGCAAAGAAGTAATCTTGTCTGATTTCTGAATATTGTGGCATTCTGCTCCCTCCAATAATGTAGCTCAGTGAACACTGTAGTTGGCAGTTGCAAACACACACACACACACACACACACACACACACACACACACACACACAAGATGTAGGAAGCCAAAAAAAAATAAGGAATAGTTATGAAAAAGAAGCATTGTCTCATCATATTCCTGGCCTTAATCCATAAAACAACAACAAAGGCACAGCTTGCAAGCTAAGCGGAATAAAGGAACTGAGCAGAAAAACAATGGGCAACATCAGTGAGGGTTGAGATTTTTTTGTGGGGAGTCAGGCTACCTTCTTGTCTTTTGGGAAATTGGTGGAGGTGAGATAAGCGGCAGCAGCAAAAGATGAGGCGAAAATTTCTTCCTCGTTGACATTGAGACCTAGGGTTTCAAATTTCTTCCCATACTGTTTCCTGGACTTGGTTGAATTGTTTGTAACAAAAACTAATCTCTTTCCCTTTGATCGGAGCATATCAAGAGTTTCTGGAACTCCATCAATCAAACGATCCCCTTTCCATATAACTCCTGATAAAAGAAAACAAATTTAATGAAAAGACCTCAATTTTAAAATGAAAGAGAAACACTAGGGGGGAGAGACTGACCATCGCAATCGAATATGAAGGTCTCAACGGAATCGATGAGCTGGTCGGCGTCCTTGAGAGGTTGAGCAGCTGCTCGCACAGCGAAGTTGGACGCTGTAGAAGTTTCCATCCTCCTTCTACTCGAGTAGTTCCATCGGAAAAACAGGGAACGAGTAAAAGGATTGGCGGAAGAGATGCGGCGAGGTGTACTGCTGCTGCTTCTGCTGAGACCTCCAGAGAATGCAAGATTGGAGGTGGAGGAGGTGATTTGGGGAAGACGAAGAAGGGATGGATATTGGTTGAGAGTCGCAGTAGAAAGAGAGTGAGAAACTACTCTGCCGCTGCAATTACTGCTGCTCAGCATCTCTTCCCCTCTCTCTCTCTCTCTCTCGACTGTGTTTGTGTGGTGGGAAAGGGAACAATGCCCTTTCGGTTTGCTTAGGCAGGTGGCTGTTGCACGCTGACGTGCTTTTTGTGGATCCGCGTCGTTTTATCCACTTTGAATTGTTATGGCCCACTATTTTCTCCTCGCTCTCTCTCCTCTCTCCTCTCTCCTCTCTCCTCTCTCCTCTCTCCTTGTACAGTTGTACTAGGATCCTTTTCTTTTTTTTCTCGTCTCCTTTATCATTTTACCAGCCTAACTCTAGGGTAGTATTTAGTAATTTTAATGAAATTAGCTGAGTTGGTTGATTAATAGTCAAGTAATCAGTTGGGAGCGAACAAAATCAACTAAATTATATTTTTATTGTTCCATTTCAATTATCTTTTATGATTATTATACATTAATTAAAAAAAACGACTGAATAATCAAAATTTTAAAAATAACATTAATTTACTAAATTATTTATAAAAAGTCAATTTTATCTTGCTGAAATTAAATATTTAATAATATAACAAGAGAAGGATTAATTTGAGAAAAAATAATTAATATTGTACTTATTGCATTGAAACGAAAAAATAAAAATAAAATCTCTAACGTGACACTTAAAATAAAATAGGGGTATTTAGTTTATTCCATTTATTTAAATGATTAATGTGATTGCTGTTTGATTTTTCAATTAATTATTATATAACTTATAAATTAATTTCTATGTTGATCAAAAATAATAAACTTTAACTCTGATCTGAACCCAACGGTCTCATTAAACTCATTTGGACCTATTTGCAAAATTGTTTGCGTTAATAAGGATATTTGTTCGCTCTATCGTCTATGCTGTCCTCAAAACCAAAAAATAATTAATTTTTTATGTAAATATCTTATTCAATTATTTTTTTCTTTTCAAAATCTGTACCATGAATGACACGTCTCCTCTTGCCTTCCTTCCACCAAATGGCAAACTCTTCTCTCTCTCTCTCTCTCTCTCTCTCTCTCTCTCTCTCTCTTCCCCCGTATCCTTTGTCAGCAAAAGTACAATCCTTGTTAATAAACAAATAAAGATGCATATAAAATAAAAGCAATGTTAATAAACAAACATATATGTATATGGAACCAAAAGAAAGGGATCGGAGAGGACCAGTAGAATTAGAACACCAAGAGGATTTAGAAGTGAGGACGGAAAAAATTGGGTCCTCAGTTGAGAACCTGAAGTTTCTGGTTGATTGCAAAAAGGAACACAAGGAAGAGGAGGAATGGGTGAAAGGAGTTGCGTCAAAAAAGTCAATCAAATTGCTTCTAAAAATGATCCAAACAAATTATTCAATTGTTAGTTTTAAAAAGGAAAAAACTGATTTTTTCTGCCACTATTTGAATTCTATGTCATTTACATCTTAATTGTAAGTTCTATAAAGACATTTAAAGAAAATAACTATCGATATATGAAAATTTTTTATTTTTTTTAATTTATCTAATTAATTTGATTCGATTATTGTGAAATTTATTAAAATATTGACTCTTCTAAATAATATTTTTTCATTTTCATGATTTAAATCAGAGACTTACAATTAAATATGTGCATTAGGGGATTGACTCTTCCAAATTTCATTTTTTTCCATTCTCATAACTCGAATTCGAGATTTATAATTAAGAAAATATAGTGATCTATCATTACACTGATAAGGGTTTGCTAATTATATAAAGATATGGGAAAACAAGTTAATGACATTTGGCGCGAAGTTTCCGGGCATTGATAAAGAGATAAAGATTAGATATTGAATAAGTCAACTTTAGAAACAACACATTATGTATTGATGACGGTATTTTTTTCGATAATTAGTAGTAACCAAGAAATCACATAGTTTGAATCCAAAGATTGGAATTTATCTCGGGGAGAGCTTATCTTAAGGCTCCAAGTTGAA
Organism: Dillenia suffruticosa; assembly: GCA_033439265.1. NCBI lineage: Eukaryota > Viridiplantae > Streptophyta > Magnoliopsida > Dilleniales > Dilleniaceae > Dillenia > Dillenia suffruticosa. The sequence goes on along the minus strand of JAVTVX010000018.1, from coordinate 257,062 downwards.
AACAATGATGGAGGGTGTTGCTATAAATACAAAGCAAAAAAATATCAAAGAGAAAGCGAAGATAGAAAGACACTTCAACTTAGTGAAAAATGAAGTCCATGAGGGAATTATACATAAAATTGCTTCCTTCACTAAGTCCAATCCCCCCCCCCCCAAAAAATGATATTAGGTTAACAAAAAATGAGGAGGTGGATTCTGATTGCTCCATTCGGAGCCCAACCATCTTCTACACAATGTTCATGATTATCTTACGAAATTCAATAGAAAGAGAAATGAATGCTATTTGTTTGATCCCAGGGAGATAATGTTGGGGTGAAAGATTTTGTGCTGGACAACAATAGGGTTTAGCTCTGGTCATAACTTCTATCGTGGGTGTTAGATTTTGATACACACACATATGGAAGCCAGATAAATTTTCAAAATAATAAAAGTTTGGATTTTCGAACATACTTCAATGAGCAGATCGTAGGAAGATATTGGAAATCACGAATTCTTCTCGAAAGATCTCACCATTGGAATGGTAACCACGATAATCGAGTTATCACCTCATATCACAACACCGTAATCTATTATCCGGCAACCAATACAACGCGAAAAATTCTCTACGCAGAATTTTTCTCAAACCATATTTTTCATAGAAAAGTGTTCTCTCTCTCAGATTCAAATCTCAAAATTTGCTGTATGCCCTCTATGGTAATCCTAATCAACCTTATTTTTAAAGATTAATTATTCTCATATAATCACATAAGGAAACAATATCAATCCATATCAGTTATGATTTGGAGAATATAGAAAATTGTAATGGAGTCTCTATTCTTATTGTCTTTCCAAATGATTTTTTCATTATTTTGTCGGTTAGGTAAAACTTACATAGAGATAACTCGACCCAAATTAGCAAGTCTAATATGTCACTCACTGCTAACCGATTCATTCTCTCTTATTCTATGTGCCCAAGTCTACTATACTAAATAGAAATATTATAACTATGCTATCAGATGTATAAACAATAGAAGATAAATCAGAAATTTCATTATAAAAAATCATATTTAGCGCATATAGTCCATCGTGGGCCAAACCAGTACACAATAAAGAACTATCGTACGAAATGGAAATACTCGAGTTTTTAAATATAATAGAATATCCTAAACGATCTAGATAAAATATAGATACGACATTCTATCGAATCTCGGGAGCATATAATATATCATGCAGATATATGATTTTGTTACTTCACAGTATCAGTTTGCATGTACCAATCCCTCTCACAATCACAAATACTTAGTTTCCCACATATAGTCTCCTCGCATGGAAATTCAATCGGCAGAACTTCACATACACGCTCCTATCACAAGTTACATGGTCGGTAGTTTCTAACTCTACAATCTATAAAAAAGATGAATTAGTAAGTATCACAGTAAATGAAACATAACTCATACAATATAAGGAAGAAGGATATATCTTTCACTCGCCACATTCGCAAGCGAAGTATCCAAATCTGCCACATATATAACACTTGATTTTGCTCTTATTAAGCTCCTTCTTCCTGTGTTTCTGTTTTTTGTTGTCGGTTTTTGCTGATAGCTTATTCTTACTTTAGCCTTTAGTCTTTCTGTCATACTTATGCCACTTGCACTTGAAACTCCGGGAGCCCTTACTCGACTCCGTCATATAGGTATGACTAGAAACAGACCTAACCACCTCCTAGCACTCCTACTCGACCATGAAAGTACGAATACTCTCAGTATGTGTAAAATATGTCTTAACCATATCCTATGAGTCAAGTAAAGACTGGATTACCCTTATCGCCTGAATCTCATCAGATATCGGCTCTATCATGTTTTTTAGAGAGGTACTCATACTAGACATATGCATAAAATGTTATTTTATAGTATGATCGGGCCTCTTTTTCTAGATGATAAATCTATAAGTCAACATTCTCAGTTTAAGAGCTGACCGGGAGTCAAAATGCTCTCTCAGAGCAATCTAGACCGACATCGCTATAGTATACTTCTCATAAACTGAGATCATGTTATCGTACATACTACTAAGAAGGATTACTCTAGCCTGGTCATCCTTTTTTTTCCATACATGATATGCTTTGTGATCCCATTTCTCATGAGACGTAGTACCCTCCCCGGGTTCTGACATCTTGTGTCTCAGAATTTCCGCTAGAACTTCCGCCAGAACTTTCGCCAGAACTTCCACTAGATCCTACTCCTCGAATACAAACTGAACTTTTTGGTGTCATATATAATTGTTGTCACCATTTAGCTTGTCTCCCTTCACGAGATCAAGTACGATACTTTTTGTTGCTCAATTATCTCTGTTACACAAATAAAAATAGACGTTAATGACTAATAATATTTATTATCATAATTTTGTGCTCCTTACGAATCAACAAATTTTAAATTATTCGAATATTGACCACAAAGTGAGCATATAGGTCAACGGATACCATACACCACAATTAGGGATCGCATCTCACCATCTGAATTTGGATTCGGAATACAAAATTCCACAAATAGTCATGAATATAAATATAGGACCCTCAAAAAATTGAAAAAATTCAATTTCGAAAGATCTGACGCGCCGTTGGGGTCCTCATGTGCTAACGGCGCGTCTCCATGTGCTACCACGTGCCTCCACAAGCTGGCAGCTGTCTAGCGCACATGCCAGATGTGCGGCGCGTCCCACTCCCACTCCCACGCACCTGGAATGTCTTAGCACTTGCGCACCCACTCACGGCACACTGTTCACGTGCTCCCACGCGCCCCGATCTGTGTTACCCAGGTGGCGGATCGGATCGGTGCGGATCTAGGTCCTAACCGACTCAGATCGCTAGAAGCCTCCATGCTCCTCTCTGGTGCGTACACTACATGCGCCCGCTCCCTGATCACTAACGCACTTTCTTGCGCATGCTATTCACGTGCCTATGGGTTTGGATCATTCTTCCTCACCCAACGGGCCTACAACTAGGTTTTTTGGCCCAATTTTCGGAAAACCCATTTTCAACGATTTTTTCACGTCGATTTCGTTTGGAAAATAATATTGAATTTCCCAAAACTATTTTTAACTCGATTTTAGGAGATTCAAGCTCTAAACTCGATGAATTAAATATTCAAATTTTGACCCTCTATGGCCATAACGAAATACCAAATTTCCAGCAACGACAATGCACATACCTCAAATCGTAAATTAGCACACAAAAAACATATTTATGCTATTTTATAAATCAACTATCACTCTATCTGAACAAATTTAGGGTTTTAAGTTTCGGATACTATTAGAGTCGAAAACTTGGACCTTCATTTTCAAGATCCAAATATACTCCAAAAATTATGAAAAAATTATTTCTGTGATCTATGAAATATGGGTAATATTGTGGTATAATTAGATTCACGAAACTCAGTCATGTGTCAAGCACCAAATTTTTTTATACCCAAAAAAATTCTAAAAATTTATTTTTTAATAAATAAATCCAATAATACCAATATATACTAATCAATACAATTATACAATTTTCTTCTTTTATATCATGAAAAAAAAAGGGAAATGCGCATGCACACATTCAATACATACTATTCTCTTATCTTGTGATTTCTATTATATATTATCATGTTTTTTCGTATAATTTTTTATATATACCAAAAGTGCTTTTCTTTTCAAAAAAATTCTCAATCAGAAGTCTTTTTTCAATATATTTTTTGTTAAAATTTTACAAATAACATTTTGGCTGCTGTTATCGAAAGTCCATGAGAAAATACTCTGGGAAGCAAAGCTATACTAAAATAGAATTCAAAGAGTAAAATAAAAAGCACTTTTCATTTGATAAAGTTTTTCTTATAAAACATAGAATTTTACTGTTTTGCACATGCATAATATATTTTTTAAAAAAGTAAATAAATGAGTAAGTGACGTTATTATTATTTTTAAATATTAATATAAGAAATTTTAATCATTATAAAATATCTAATTTAAAACATTTTGAAATAAATATATTATTATAATTTTATTAAAATGTGAAACAAATAGAATAATAGTGATAACTCAAAGTTATATTTTATTTATACATCAAAACATATTATGTTTCTATTATTATTACTATTTTGCCTGGGCTATTTCCTTTTGTTTTTTGTTTTTTTTTTTGTTTTTTTACAATATATTATATCATGAATGGAAATTAAAGATTATAAGCAAAATCTGATAATTTACCGCAATTGCCACCACCCGATTCCCTTCCCACCGCCACCAACCCTCTCTCTCCCCGTCTCTTCCCTCTCCGCAGTGTCTTGAGCTGGAAGTTGTTTTCAAAATCAGGCAGCAGCAGCAAGGGAGAGCACAAAAATGGGATTTCCGAACAAGCTTCCATCACCTCATCCGAATCTCGCCACCGACAGAGACGCCCCCGCTTCCGCCGTTGTCTCCCGTCTTCCACCAACCGCTTCTCATGGCGACACCAAAACCAACGAAAACCCCAACCCTAACCCCACCACCCTTATCAAGCGCACCAGGGATATCGTCATGTCTTCCGACCACAACGCTTCGTCGTCGTCTTCGGCTTCCTCTTTCCGCATCGCCGCATCGGAGGAAGACTCCATACTCTTCAACTCGGAGGCCTTGACTCGGCAAGAGGTTCTGCGCCGGCGTTCTCGCCGGATCAAACAGCTTGTCGATTGCTACAAAGACCATTACTGGGCTTTGATGGAGGAACTGAGGTTTCAGTACAGAGAGTATTACTGGAAGTTCGGGAAAAGCCCTTTCAAGACGGAGCAAGAGGAAAAGCTGTGCGCCGTGACTGGAGAGAATGGTAATGGTAATGGGAATGGGAATACCAACAGCAACACTAGATTAGGGTTGGGGTCTGGGAATGGGGACGATCGGATTAAGCTGTGCGCCGTGACTGGATGCAAGTCAAAGGCCATGGCGTTAACCGATTATTGTCATCCACATATCTTGTTTGACAAGAGGCAGGTTCTTTATAAGCCCTGCAATTATGTCATCAAGAGGTTTGCCTTCTTTTCTTCTCTCTCTATTTCACTTATTTTTCTAAGCCCTTTTGATGCTCTACTTTGGTTTTGTTTAGGGATCATGATATATACAGCTCAAAACAGTATGTTTCCGCATGTTGACCCAGTTGAAAGGAATTTATTCATGGTGAATTGGGGTGCTGAAGTTGTTATTATTAGTTTACAACACTATGATTTTTTCTTGTTTTGTTACTAGACACTTGTGGGGTATGTGGTGTGACCTATTAATCGGTTTTCTTGACTCTTATTGCGCATATGGTTGTTCTGGAAATTCCATCTACTGTGGAAAATTGCATGAGGAGACTTTTCCTATTGTTCTCACAAGAAATGCTGGTGATTGTATTCTCAACCATTCATCTGTTAGAAATGTTAATCACATACTTAAAACAGTCGTGGGAAATAGTGGCAATTTTGTGGTTACCCGTCCCTCTTTCCTTTTATTAATTTCATTTAAGATTTATTTCCTTCCCAATGGTTACCTTGTTGGCGAATTGACAGCTATGTCTTAGTTAAATGCCCATATAATCTGTACTACACATAGAAGTAACTCAATCTAAGCTGTGCTTGTATATTACCCTTTGCGGCATGTATCTTACCCGTTCCTTGTATATTACCCTTTGCGGCTTGGTTATTTCATGGAGCTGATTATGCCATTTGCAATCACAACACTAAAATTGTTTACCTGATCTCAGTTGTATCCTCCCCTACTCATGTTGGAATGTGATACTAAGTTTTAAAAATATAACTTCACTATATATCTCTTCCTAGTCCCTACAAAGAAAAAGAGTTTTATTTTCCCCATCTTAAACTCGCTTATCATCGCCGCAAAGGCAGAACTTTCAAGGTGGAATTAGCAAAATTACATGTGAGGAACAAGAAATCTTGCAAGGGTTTCATATAATAAGCATTCAATCCGTAAGCATGATTTTTTTGTTAATATATTTGCAATTGTAATAATCAAATTTTGAATGTGTACTAGATTTTGTTTTAATTGATTACAAAAAGGAAAAGTGAGCTATATTTTATTATTATTGTTGTTGTTGTTATTATTGTAATGCTGAATTTGGATGTATGGGTTTGACTAGGGCTCCATTGTAGGACTATGATGACTTGAATGACTGATTGCAATTGAATTTGTTTTGTCTTTTGATAAGTGTTTGATAATCATGAGTCTTCATGCTTCTCTTTGACCGGCCTTCAAACAGTTTTTGTTGACACTTGAGATGTGAATTACAAGTTAGATATGATGATAATTAGTAGTTGTTGAATGTAATAAAGAGATTTGGTTTGTGATGTTTGCAGCCTTTATTAGAAATCAAAATCTTAGTCCCTAAGGGAACAATTTAGTGGTCACAAACCTCTTTTCCAACCCTGTGATCCGGGATTCAAATTTCGTGTAACCAAAAAAAAAGGAAAAAAAATCAAAATCTTAATTCATTGCCTTGCAATTAAACTTATCCTGGAGATAGGTGAGTTATTCTAAGAGAATAGCCTTGGCGATACTCGAGAAAGTAGACTAAGCAATTTAGGGTTTCTTACTGATAACCCATAAGATGACAATTCAAATAAGACCTTAGGAATCAAGTCACACAGGAAGTACATTGGATGAGAAGGCATTTCATTTATTGATTTAATTCACATCAGTTACTGATTATTTGGGTTTAGTATAGTCTCAGTACATTAATCATCACTTGAATTCTTATTCTAAATATTACAAGTAATTAGCTAAGTTAGTACTTAGACAACAATTCTCATGGGAACAATCATCACTCAAATGGTTTAGCATGATATTTGTGTGAAGAGATCTCCATACATTTGCTTGAATGCTTCAGAGAGTGGGCTGTTTCCTTTTCATCGAATTCTTAATGCCCTCTTTGGGAACAAAATGTAAAGGGGCAGGGAGTAAGTGGAAGTGAAAGAAAATGGGAGTAAAAGAATGACAAGGGAAAGAAAATGTTATTCCTTCCTGTTTGGCATAATTGAGGAATGATAGTTGGAGTAGATTAAATTTCAGAATGGTGAGTTGCGCAATGACATCAACGTCTGTCCAATGTTAAATCTTACCCCTTGATATTTTGATAGTTGATTTTGAATAAACAATAAATGTCAGCATCCTGTTATTTAAGTAACAGGAGATTTTTGTATACTAAAATAGTCCTGACGAAGCGACTTAATAATTCATCAATATCATTATTAATGATGCAAAATTACATAGTTTCATATCACATAATAATTTTGTCCAGGACCACAAGAATCCTTGATGTGCTGAAAAATGTTCTCTCTTTTGCAACTACCAAAATTTTTGGTGAAATAACAACGTAAAATGGATGTTGTAAATTATAAATACTGAAAATGTAAAAGGTCATGGTCATAATTCATGTGTTTATTTTAAAATCTAATTGACAGTGTAAATCATCATTGTTTGTTCTTCTTTTATTTGTTAATAAAATTAATACTGAGAGTTATTTGTTGTTTGCTTATTTTCACTCAGTATAAATTGCATTCATATGCAAAGAACATGCATAAATGTAGATTATATATATTTTTTATGTGTTGGTTATGCTCATATCTTTAATATTTGGAAGTTGGATTTTTGGTTTCTATACTTTGAATAGAGAATTTTTTGCCAAATATTTTATTGAGTTTACTTTTTGTTGACTTGGTAAATTATGTAATTAGTTTCACTTGCTTCCAGTGCACAGTCAGGACCTGTTCTTTGCGGAAAGCCAATACTGAAATCCTCTGTGCCTTCTCTATGCCCTCTGCATTTTCAGAAAGCTGAGAAGCATGTCACCCGGGCACTTAAGAAGGCTGGACTTAACAATATCTCTTCGTCTAGTAAGCTTGCTCCCAAGTTTCATGTTGTAGTGGCAGAATATGTCCGTCAAATCCAAGCAAAAAGACGGCAAATGCGAAGAACACCTATCGACCAAGTGGAGATTAAAAAGGAAAAGACTAGTTAAGGTACTTGATGTTGATGGGAAAAGAAACTCTAATAATCTTTGAGGCAGAGAAATGCTCTGTTTGGGAGGTCATTGATTGCTTTGACATAAGGGAAATTGATTAAAGATTAATTTTGCTGTCTGGGTAGTGCTTTGGGAGACTTAAATTTGTGCCAAATAAAGGTAATACTTTTTTCCGTAGTTGTTTCACGTACAAGCTTTTCTGGTTAATTGATTGTTGCCAAATTATTAAGTGCAAAGTTTTGCCTCTTTTTAAATATCCTTATTTTAGACTGTATTGATGCAAATGATAACTAAAGATAAAATGAGGGGAGGATAAGGAACTAGCATGATTATGCTTTCCTCATTTGCTGGCATAATTAATTTGTTGGCTCACAGGGGCCATGGATGGAGTATATGATTTGGGGTGATCTCAGCATATAATTTTAGACTACTATGATATTTGATTTCATTAGGATTTGATTTAGTCTCCTATTCTTTAATCATAAATTTAGTAATTTCCTGTGGGTATTGGAAATGGAAAAGATATTATCCCATATGCTATGTAATGGTTTAGGATCCCTAATTTTGTTTGGATTCGGAAAGTTCGACTACAAGTTTATAAATAATAGGCTTGTAGATATTTGTAGGGCAACCATTTAGTGTTTTACTAAAATTATCCTTTTGAGAAAATCCTTTGTTTCATTGGTGGGTTCAGGTAATTTAATATTGGATTCTGTGGTTTTGGTAGACTCTAAAATGATTTGTAAAGACTAACTTGTTTAGTATTTATTCCATGCTTTCCATGTCACATTAGTGTGTTTCATTTGCTTTTCCTTGCTCCCAAAAAGTGGCAAGAAAAAAAATTCCAGTTCTGTTGAAAAGGTTCTTGTCCAGTTGACTTTTCCCAAGTTGTCTTGTCCATTGTTGAGCTACTGCACATCATCATCATCATCTAGAATTCTCGTTTGGATTGATTACTTGTATTTTTTCCTTAATGCTCGTTTGGCAAAACAAATTTATAATGTGCAGGAGAAAGTGATTAAAAGAAGCGATTGATATATAAAGTTGCAAATTCAAAAACAGCTACCAACCAAAACTTGTATACAATTAGCAATAGTTAGTTAGATTGGTCGCATTTGATTGTGCTTGGTTTTGGTTGGGAATATAAAAAAAAATTGCGGCAACGGATGAGAAAGATGGTTTAAACTTGGATTGAGGAAACTCCTTTTCTTTTCTTCTCTCTATCTCTTTCGAGTTGAAGAATAGTTTGAGTTACCTCATCACTACCTGCTACTGGTCCTTCCTCCAATTGATTCAATTAAAGGGCTTTCCTGGTGAAGTGTTCTTTCCTTCCTTCCCAATGCTTTACCAGGACAAGATTCCTTTCTAGTCCTGAGTTAGCATGGGTCTAGAGAGGGTAAGGCTCTGTGTGATACCTAACCTACTAATAAAATGGGGGAGAGCCTGCAGTAAGAAGTGAGTTTGCTAGTTCCTACTACTTTGTCTCTATTTCGGAATTGCTGTGGAAAATCATGACTAGTCATTGTTTCGGTCTGTATATGGTTATCTATACTTTTTCCTTCTATTTCTTTATTGGTAAGTAAATATTCTTTTAACGATCCTTATGCATTTTAAGATAAGTTGAACTGAATAAAAAGATGGTGCTGAACATACTTTAGAAAGATGGGTAGCCACAAGAGGATGCAGTCAGAGGGCAACTATTCTGAGATAAAAAGATAGAAGAGGGGCCTAGGTCTTCTATTTTACCTTAACACACCCAGTCCCAGGAAACAATGTCGTTTGCTATGTGAAATCTGGGAAAAACATCCTTATTAGCTATTCTCTAGTTGGCTCGGTGCATCATTCATCACCACCGAGAAGCAAGCAGCAATTATTGGCGAATACCACATATTGTCAAGAAAAGAGTATCTATAATCTTATGAAGCCATGATTTAAATATTCCATCCTAGCTGCCATATTTATTGTTGAAATACTAGCAAATTTTGGCCTGGACGGCTTCGGCTCCCTGGTTTTGTTGGTTTATGACTGAGTTGTTCACACAAATGCATATGGTTTTTGAGTTTGGCTATTCCTTACGGTGGGGAGAGGTGTTGAGATGTGGTTTAGAGGGAACTGAGAGAGAGAGAGAGGCCACTCTCATCTATTCTTTGGTGGGAGTGAATGATGTACAGGAATAATGAAAAAGGTGGAACATTGAATACTATTTCATGAATGTAGATCTCAGGTTAAGTATTTTAAAATTTCATAAATGGTAAAAATACCACTCAATAATAACATTTTAACAATCACGTCATTGTGAAAGAGAAAATAATAAACATAAAAATCATCTGTCTTCACTTATACGTAGACAAGAAATGTACTTAGAAACGATGAGTTTAAATTCTTTCCAATTAAATAGGGTGCTGTACCTAATTGAAGTTGTATCCACCTATTGTTGCCATAAATGGTTTTGCTTACCTTCTTTTTTTTTTTTATTTATTTTGGTTCTTGTCAGATACGAAATGTGTCAAGTATGAGTACTGGTCTAGTTGGAATAGAAAATGGAAATGAGTATATTTTGGTCGTTTGGTATACAATCATGCCAAATCTTACCAATTTTGGTAAGAAAGTGAGGGTGGAAAATAAGGAAGGTGAGATTTGGTGACAATTATTTGTCTCTCCTGTTTCCACCATGTCTCATGTACCAAATAAATTAATCTTACCAATTTTGGTGAGAAAGTGATGGTGGAAAATGAGGAAGTTGAGATTTGGTGACAGTTATTTAAGTCTCCCAATTTTCACCATGTACCAAATAAGTTAAGTGGCACCAAGTTTTGGTACCAAACATCATGTTAATGTTCATATTGTTTAGCCTTTTTCTTACTTTTGGTTGATTTTCGTATGAATAAGATTCTTTGTCTTCTCTGTCCACATGAAGAAGCTAATTATAACACAAGCTCTGTGAATTTGTTTTTCTAGGTCAAAACAGGGGAAAGAAGAATGAGCTCACACATGATTTGTGCATTGCCTTCAGCTGCAAGAAAGTGTACATGATTCAAGCCAGCATATCACAAGCTCTTGGGAAGGTCCAAATGCTTTGTTATTCTTTAATTTCTATTCATGAAGACAATCTGATCTGAACAATAGTAGTACAAATCTGGAGAAAATTCAGTACCTGTCTTTACAAATATTGTATGTTCACCTTTCTCAAAATTCTTTGTTACTTCAGAAATGATTTTTAGTATTACTGTGTGCAAATCTTACAAACAAGTGCATAGGCCACTAGATCTTAATTGATTTAGCAGTATTAGCTTTGTCAGTGGGAGGGTTATGGGGGGATTAGTGGCCTATTCAGTGTACCCAGCGTGATGCCCCTGATTCATTTTTCAGATGATTCATAAGTGTTGCCACCTCTACTCAATGCTTAAGGTGCTTTCAGTTTTATATTTAGAAAAACCATTTTATGTCACTTTTACAAAAGCAAACTTTATCAGCAAATTGGAGTAAGGTTTTTTATGGTGGAATCCTCATTTTTTTAGAGATGGTGTTTGTCATGGTTATTGCTCCCCCCTCCTCCTGCAATTAGAAGAAGTTGAAAACTATGTGCTAGATATTATTTTTTTATTTAGATTGGATATGATCAAGCTAATTTTTCTCATTCGGTGAGCATCTTTTGCTTAGGTTGTTATCATTTAGCATGGCTGGTAGTGGTGGAACTATTGCGTGATGGTGTATCTAGTATTTCTGATGAAGTTTCTAAATAATGAGTTTGAGGAGTTTTACAGCAGCAACAATTCTTAGATTTATGTGTTGATGCTGCTAAGAGTTGGAATCATGTGTCAAGATTGTGTTTGTGGTGAGTTGTCCTATGAATCCATTGGTTTGCTTGTATACTTCCCTAGTATTTTTAGTAATATAAGAGGACCGGGTTGTTTACTCTTTGGATTGTTAGTACATGTTGCATTGATTTTTAGCTTCATGGCATCAGGCAAAGTTGCCTGGAATCAAATTTTGAAGTTTGGTTTGAAATTTGGATGAGTCATGCAATGGTAGTCTCCTATTTAGGTTAGATGGGGAGTGACATAAGTCTTTAGCTTTGACTTCTAACTAAACGCGAGACAAATGATAATTCATCATTCTCTCAGGTTCCAACTTATGGTTGCACCTGTGTAGCATTTAGGTGTTCAGATGTTGCTGTCAATGGGTTCATCAAAGTTTTTGGTGGCCTATATTCTATGTGAACAGTGTGCAACTAATAAACGAGGTGATCCTGATCAAACTTCCTATAGTGGTCTTTAAAAAGGATTCTTGCTCAATTTGTTTCCATATGATTATGTTGAAATCTTATACAAATCAAGAAGATCCCTCTCCTTTCTTCTGTGCGAATAATTTTGCAAGTATGTTCAATAAAATTTGTGAAACTCTGGCTGCTATCAAATAATTTGGAAGAAAGACACATCTATGACATGTAGTAACCTATACGGACAAGTGATAACTACGAATTCAGTTTGTCCTAAATGTCTCTCATGCTTAGAGCTTGGACAAAATTGTTGGATGTGATCTAAGAAGGACAGATATGAATGTGGTATTGTATCGCGCATGACACGGATACAAGAATATAGCAAATTTCTAACAAGGATAGGAGGATATGACTTTGAAATAATAAATTTTATATATTCACAGTGACCAAATTTTACTATTTTTATATAATTTTATGTATAAATAAGTTTTGTTTAATAAATTAGTAATTTAAATATTTAAAATTGGGTACTAATAAGAAATGACTAGTGGGTATAACGATTCTGGTTTTTCATTCACATGTTGTGTAATAGAGGAACAAATGAAAGGACCATCTGGGCTGTGAGTAAATGTGAGCATCCCAAAATAATTCAAGTTGGGTATCTGGGAAGAATGTGATAGTTAAAGAGATAACTAAACAATTGATACATAACATGGAGTATCTGACATGTATCAAACGAGTACCAGTAGAGTATTCTATCTGATTTGGTCCAATATAAATAAGACTTCCATTTTGAAGTATCGCTTTCAAGATATGATGATTACAGTAGTGCATCCCCTTGTCACCTTTTATTTAAGTAGTTGTTTCCCTTCCCTTTAATTGCTTCTTTGATGAGATTGCAATTGTCTAATGAAAGAGCCTATTTCCTAGTTCATACAAAAAGCTTTATCATTTTGTTTATAGGGAAAGACACTTAAGTTCTGTCATGATTACATGCTGTGGATTATTTGTAAGGATTCATTGTATCCTTGCTGTGGCCTTCTCCTCTTCCTTTTGTAGATTTTTTTTCTCTTCTGGGTTTAGTGATGTAATTTGGTCTACTGTGATCTACTGTTTTGTGTGGCTGTTTGTGCCTTTTCTCCTGTTACTAGTGTTGCTATTCTTGAAATTGTTTCTACTACAGCTTCTGGTATTTGTTTAAATGTGATTGTGCATGAATGTATGTATATTTTTAAAACCTGTATTTACCAAATGTGGTACATGCATCTTGGTAGGCTTATCAGCCTCTTCTTTGCTGACATAGTTTAGCTTTCCATTTTTTTCTGACCACCACTTCCAACAATGTCGGTGATAATATCCATACTTTTAGTTCAAGATGCTACTGGCAGCTGTTCCATTAACATGTCCTCAAAGTTATTTGATTATGAAATAGGCTGTGGTATAAACAAGCTTTTCCAGGATTATGTTTGTGACATACCTACACACAGAAGGACAGACCTATGTGTATTAAGTATGTTATTACGTGTGTAGCCACGCATATATCTAGATTGTATAACTGAACGAAGAGTTGACTGGCTCAAGGACCTATGGAATCATACAATGCTGATGATAACCTTTTTCTGTTTTTGGCTAGATGTTGATAATTTTTTTTTTTTTTTGGGCATGAGTCTGAATATTTTATGCTCTGGGTGACATTGTCAGGTACCTTTAATTATTTTATTTTTTGATTGTTGGGATTTTTCTTTCTTTTTTTTAGTGTGGTTTTGAAAGGAAATTAGTGTAGAAGAATTTTATTTCTTTGGTATTCTCTCTGCCATATGAGCATTGCATTCTCTCTCTCTCTCTCTTTCTGGGGATAAGAAGAGCATCTGACAACTGATTTTTGGTGCATAGTTTCATAATTGGACTGAAGTACTTAAAACCATATCAAGCCTCCATGGCGAATGCCATCAATTAGTTGCCAAAAAGTATTGACTGTTGACAAAGCTATCTACGAAGGTGATCAGGAACACATGACCTAATGTCATTGATGTCAATATTTTTTTAGGTTAACCAGGCTTTAAGTTGTATGTGTCATTACAATGCTAGTTGGTTTGCAGATATTGAATTTCTTGAAGGGAATTATAGTATGAGTTGAGGCTTTCTGGGCTATGTGCAAGGCATGTTTGGCAAGCCTAGTGGTCACAACCCCCTTCCCCCAGCCTTGTGATCCCAGGTTCGATTCTCTATGTAACCAAAAAAAAAAAAAAACTGGCAGATGGTTGGCATCAAATAGCATGTATGTAAATTAATGAACCTACGAATCTAGGGTGCCATGGTTTTGACCTAGGAGATCAATTTACTTCACAACATGAACCATGAGTAGTAGTCCCATTAGGAGTAGGTTCAAATTCCCCTTTTCTGATCGGATAAATGTCCGAGTCACGAATAAATATCCTGCCTTTTTTACTCTGTTCTCTGTAATGGGTTTTATGGCTCTATATTCACTTGGAGCACACAGTTTCTTTTTATCTCTGTTCATTTTGCTGGATGTTTCTTTGGCCCTTCATTTAATAGGTATGTTGATATAGAGGCTTAGACTATACATTTGTGGTGTTGCCGTAAGCATTAAGGAAAAAAAAAAGAAAAAAAAGAAAAAAGAAAAGGAGCATGTCACTTTGGTATGTATTGCATTTTGGCATTGTTTTTGTATAGTCAAGGATATATAAGTCAGATTGGCTTTGAACAAGGTTTAGCATGTAGTTAATGTGATGACATTCCTTTATAGTGTGTATCGGTTGATCTTGTATAAATTCAATGCTCGGACAAGGAAAGAAAAATCTACCAAGATATGTTTTGGTTGCTGTATCTATGATATATGCTGCCGCCATAAATCCATTGTGAAGTAGAATAGGAGGCCCTGCTCAGAGTTAAGTTTTCAATATTTTTGTAGTTTTCCCTTTGTATGCTTTGTAGTTTTCAAGATATTGTGTAGTGGAATAGGAGGCCCTGCTCAGAGTTAAGCAGGAAACTTTTGCAGACGGCATAATATATTACGATACACGCATTGCTGTTTGGTACACATCATTTCCTTTTCAAGATATATTGTGAAGTGAAATTGATTTTTTTAATTATTGAATATCCTTGCATGAGATGATTAAGGCAATTATGCTTTGGTAGATGGGACCTGTAACTTCCCTTCTTTTCCCATCATGTTTTCTTTTGTATTCTGTTCTAAGAAGGAATAGTAGCAGTAGATACTAGTAGCCTTCTATGAAATGAATGATATTGTTCCCCTGCAGGGTGTTTCAGGACCACAGGGCCTCGTTATAAGGTGGGGACCAGAAGAACCTATTGTTATTTGTTTTGTTGGTAAATGGATGCATTGAAGTGTCCACAATTGTGGTAAGAAGTCAAATTACATACTAATCTGGTATACTTTCAGGCTTAAAGTGGAGAAAGCAGCTCCTCGTGACAAGGAGCATTTTATTTCTTTTGTGAAGGACAATAGTCTAAACATGGTATTCAAGGATTAGATGGGCCAGAGCACTAGTGATGACCAGTTTCTTGCATACTTGGATTTGAGAAAGTTTTCTGTTCTGATGATAATTAATAGTTACAAGAAATCATCTGCTACTTAAACTAGAAAGGGGAACACCCGATCGCTGCTGGTCTTGGATGTACATATAGCTGGAAGTTGTAGGGTCCAAGGCTCTATTGTTCTCTGAGGGAAGTGACCCCCCGGGGTGTGGGGTAGGGCTACATCTGTCTCACAAGAACTGTTAGTCAGAGAGACTGGTTGTTGGCTTTAGCAGAAAGTACACTGCTTGATAACCCTCTCTCAGTGGCAATAAGGAGCTGTTTTTAAGCTAGTTTTGATGGACAAAGGTGATCACTAAGGTTTACGTTTCTCTAGTATTTTTTTTGGGCTACGCTGGTTTCCCTGGTCTCATTAAAGAAGAAAATTTGTGATGGTTAAGGAAGATGTTGTAGAGCTTTCAGTTGTATTATCCGGGGCCATCCCAAGGATTATAATTTTTTTTTTGATACATGGAACTATAAATTCTCAATATACATGAAAACCGTAGAGGTGTACACTGTCAGTTGCCGCTATTGGTGAAAAATTTTTTAAATTATGTGAAAGGAACAATAAATGAAAAGCTTTGAACTCTCTCTCTCTCTCTCATGTCACGAAAAGTAAGGGAGATTCGTTGATCAAACTGGACTGAATACTGATGGTTAAGAGAGTGACCTTATTCAGACGTCATTGCACAGCAATAACTTTTATTGGCAGCGCAGTCAGTTTTCTTCCACGTTCAATCCATCTTCATAAATTTTTTTTTGCGAGTGCTTTTCTGTTTCCCTTATTAATATGAAATTAACAAAACTATATAAAATCTATTATAGATCTTAAACAGTATTAAGGTTGACAAAGGTGTACTAGTAATGGGCGAACAGGGTTTTCGTTTTTTCTTATTTTTAATTTTTTAACTTGAGATTTCTTACTTATTTGTGACCATTCTTATGAGATTGAATATCTAAATGTGTTGGATTGCGCGCGAGCCCGCGAGCACACACGGTTCAAATGTTCAATAAGGTGCTGTTGCTGGATATTAATGTTGACTGAGCAAGCCCACTGGCGTTTGGTTTATTGTCGGTATTGGTGTTTTTGAAAGAGTAGGGGCCTTAGAAATGTAAGGAATGGGGGGCCACCGGGCCAGATAAAGTTTATAAGCCAAGGGGCAAGCGGTAGTTTACACGCATATATTATTGCAGTTAGCGTATAGTGGTGGACTTACATGCGTGGGTGAAAGGAAGAAAAAAAGTGGGTTTTTTTTTTTTTTCCTTTTTTTTGGGGGGGGGGGGGGTGTAATTAATTAAAATAACCCAACCTCCCCCCTCCCTTCCCTTTTAATTGGCCTTGAAATCCTACGGGTGTCTGTTAGACAGATAAAATATATGACAATAGTGTACATATGTAAATGTAACGAGAACATAAAGTCTCTAATTTGATTATTGCTCTATCACCAAATCTAGTCTTGCACGTACAATGTCGACAATCATACTATTTATTTATATTTTTGTTGGATGGAGTCGGGACATGAATCATTATACATGTTAGACCATGCCAATGAGGAATGAATGGATTATAAGCACACACACCAGCATGGTATGACATGAGATTATCAACCTTCTGTAAGCATTATTGCTTGTAAGTTATAGCGGATAGATTATCTCACCCAAAAAAAAAAAAAAAATTAGCGGATAGATTATCATTCAATGTTTACTAATTTACTTAAAATAAAATAGTAAAATGATAGTTATCGATTGATTGATAATTTATGATATATTTTTATAATTATAACTGGTTATTTAGATATACGTGTCTATAAATTTCCCTTTTTAATGGGACAGAGGCCAAATGATGAATCCTTTGTGTGTGCGTGTGTGTGTGTGTGTGTGTGTGTTTTATGGTTGTATCTGCCAAAACCTTAAACTTTCATTAACTTAGAGCCCCCAGCAAGCCCAGCGACCAACTAACCTTCTTTATTAAAAAAGGCCTCCCCTTTATGGTCTTGTGCTTGTGTTGTGTGTTGCTGTAAGACGATGAAAGCGATCTCGTGATAGCTTCCAAGTTTTCTGTTTCTTTTTCTAGTCCGCTCTTTCTTCCATTGTAGCAATCTAACCCCACCCCATTACCCAGTTAAATTTGCCCACGTGTCAGCATTCAAGTCTTCTGACTACTTAAGCATTCAATCCCAAGCCTACCACTGAGTTTCCCTCCTGTGTTAACCATTATTTGTTTGGTCTCGCTCTCTGTATCAGTATAAATATTGAATTCCCATTTCCCACGACCACCACCAACAACAGCAGCAAAAGATTTCAAAAAACTTAGTAAAATCCTCAACTATTAGTAAACCAGAAAGCGAAGAGAATCATGGGAACTGTATACCAAGGAGAGGGAGGAGGAGCTACTGATCCCATCACCGCTCTCATACATGACCTCAAAGTCACGGTCCATTGTTCCTCCCTATTGTCCCTACCAGAACAAACAGAGAGAAAATGCATGTTCCTCTCCAACATTGATCAAGTCCTCGACCTCGATGTTGAGACTGTCCATTTCTTCAGGTCTCATCCTGATTTCCCTCCAGAAATCCTGCAAGACAAGCTCAAAATCGCCTACCAGAAGCTGTTGGTGCCGTACTATTTCTTGGCGGGGAGGCTGAAGATGAATGCCGAGGTGGGGCGGCTTGAGATTGATTGCAATGATGCAGGGGTGGGGTATGTGGTTGCTAGTAGTGAGTATGCTTTGGATGAGATTGGGGACTTGGTTTATCCAAATCCTGCATTTCGTCAGCTTATTACTCGGAATCCCAACTTCTTGGGAAAAGATGACCGCCCACTTTGTGTCATTCAGGTAACATCGTGCCGTGCTCATTCCTTACATTATATAGTCTGTTATATTTTAACTCTCTCCTGAGAGTAGCTAGTGTGATAAATAGTTTATCGCGTGCACATGAGTACCCATTCTTGCATATGCCTACAACATTATTTTAAGACTCCCATCTGATCGCTGCATGAGCAATGACCAATCATTTCAGTATCATAAAGATTGAAACCTGCCATATCAGCTCTCTACACCTCATTGTCCAGGTTCCGGGGTGTTGATTTCAGGGTCACAGCACATACAGCGGGCAGAATAGAATCACCCTTTTATTTGCCTTTTCTTCTCTGGTGTAGTTTTATTTTTACATGGTGGAAGAGGGTGAATTTTTCTCTCACCTAAAAAGTTTGGCTAGCAATTACTCGCTGCTACTTTGACAACCTATTTCTGGGTGGGGTTGAGCGTGACTGCCATCCACCTAAAGAAGCACGACATAAATGACCTCCCCTCCCCTACACTTCTCTTTTCATTCAACTTTATCGTTTTCTCTTAATAAATTGCTATTTGCATTTTAGAGTCTTTTACACATCCATAACAAATGGGAATTTTCCAGGTGGAGTTTGACGATTATTAACGGTCATTTCTTTTTTTATGGGAATGGTCCCTCTTTTTCGTTAAAAAGAGATTTGATTTACTTATAAATCTTTAACTATGATTTAATCAAATGTTTCTACAACTAAACTAAGTTGGTTGAATACATTATCCTTATCACGCCATCCCTCTATTTATTATTTCATTAAGAAGTCCTTATTTTTTTTTTCTCAATAAATCATAGATATTCGGTAATCACGTTGGATTCGATTAAATTCGATTCGTGTCGGTCGATAAAAAGTCAGTGTTAAGCCATAACATAAGCAATATTTAAGGTGGATGGATTCACATTATTTTTGAAGGGATGCTTTTTATATGAGATTAAAAATACATGTTTTAATTGTGATTTTTTTTTTTTATCCCAAATGTGGTATTTGGATAATATAAATCATATTGTGTTTGAAATTTTGTGCGCTTACCTTTGCATTGATTGCCAAATATGTTAATAAATTTAGTTTCTTTACTTTCATTTTTAATTAAGAAACACAGGAAAACCAATTAGATTAACAAACAAATAATAAGGATGTTAAACAATACTAGAAATACTAAACACACGTTGATGCATGGTGAATTGGGAATGCAGGTGACGACGTTCAAGTGCGGTGGATTTGCGATGGGAGTCTCGACCAACCACACCACCTTCGACGGCATTAGCTTCAAACACTTCCTCCAAAACTTGGCTGCCGTTGCGTCCGGCAAGCCTCTCTTCATCCCTCCCTGCAACAAGCGCGAGCTCCTCTCGGCACGATCCCCTCCCCGCGTCACTTTCCCTCACCCCGAACTCCTCAAGTTTAAACTCCCCATTGGCCATAAACAAGGATCCCCAATACCATTGGAGGTCGACGCCGCCGCCGCCGCCGCCAACAATGGCAACGGAAATGCTCCACCCTCACCCCCACTCCCAGCTCTGCCTCCACTTCCAGAACTAGAGCAGGAGGAGCAGCTGGACGTCAAGATATTCAAGCTCACCTCCTCCCAAATCTCCCACCTCAAGGACAAGGCCAAGTCCGCCAACAGCAAAGTCCGCGCCACCGGCTTCAATGTCGTCACCGCCCTCATCTGGCGCTGCAACGCCCTCTCTTGTACTCATCCTAATGATGTTAATGATCACATCAGTTCCGATTCATCCACCATACTGTATGCGGTCGATGTAAGGCCTAGACTGAATCCTCCCCTGCCTCCCTCCTACACGGGCAATGCCGTCCTAACAGGTTACGCCACTGCCACCAGGGTCGAGCTGGACGGTGGAGCAGAGTGGTGGAGGCTGGTAGAGATGGTGTCTGAGGGGTCAACAAGGATGACGGACGACTACGCTAGGTCTGCCATTGACTGGGGTGAATTGTACAGGGGTTTTCCTCATGGAGATGTGCTCGTGTCTTCCTGGTGGAGGCTCGGTTTTGCTGACATTGAGTATCCTTGGGGGAAGCCTCGCTATAGTTGTCCTGTGGTGTATCACCGCAAGGACATCATCCTGCTCTTCCCCAACATTGTCGATGATGGTGATGGTGCGAAGGCCAAAGACGTGGATACAGGAGTCAATGTTTTGGTTGCTCTCCCACCAAAGGAAATGGACAAGTTCCACTCCCTCTTCCATAAGTTCCTCCTGCCTTAAAAGCTAAAGTATAATATTAATGATGTATACACCTTCCTGTCTTCTACTCTGATGATGGTGATGATGATGATGATCTGCTGTCTGTCTGCCAATTGCATAGGATATTATATTTACTCGGGACAAATATGGGCCGTTAGTATTGGCTATTGGGTGAATATGCTTGCTTTCTAGTGTGATTATCGCTTATGGGTTGATTACTCAATCAAAAAATGAATTTGTGTAAGTCAGGACAATCTAGTGTATTTGATGCTATATAATGCTGGTACCAATAAGCAATATACTACTATAGTTAATTTGTATTACAGAATCACTCTGTTTCGTATGTTAATGCTGAACCTATGTTACTTTTATGGATTGATTTGTTTTATGGTAGCATTGGTGTGAATTTTGTTTGATTTGCAAATAAACACTCACGCACACACTCGAGGTCAATTGAGCTGAACACTCTCACGTAAGCAGTAAGCAGCAGCAAATGTTGAACATATTTACCATATGTTTTGGTGCTTATAATAATAATAATAATCATGGAGTAGTGTAAGGAAAAGGGAGATGGTGGATCACAAATAATTCACACATAACAAAGAACATAGGTATTCTGATTTAATGATTTCTATCTTCTTCTATAATTGATGAATATAGGGGTTTTATAACATCAAAATGACACTTAGTTTACCAGAGTACATGAATCGATCAAAATAACTTTTAGTTTACCTGAATACATGAATTGACTCTTGAGAAATGAACAGACACGTTGGACACAATACAATCAACTTATTTTCATATTACAGTCCCAAAATCCCCCCCCCCTCCCCCCCAAATCTGAAATTCTTCTAAATCCAAGCTTGCTGTGCAACTGCGTGAAAATCTCTGATTTCAATGGCTGTGAATATAACAGCAACATTCTCCTATGATTTGACAAACTTGAGCTGCACTTTTTTCTTCTCAACACACTCTTTGATAAAATGAAATCTTGTGTCAATATATTTGCTCCTGTCATGATACACTTGGTTCCCGACTAAAGCTTCTGTGCTTCTACTGACCTATTATCCATTAGAATTTCTGCTGCTGCTTGCTGAGGAAATTGAACCTCTTTCAAAAGTCTTCTTAACCATGTAGCATGACACGCTGAGGAAGTTACTGCTATGTACTCCGATTCACACGAAGATAAAGTCACATTAGGCAGCTTTTTAGAACTCCAACTTACTGCATTATTCCCCAAGAAAAAAACAAAAGATGTTTTGCTTTTCGTATCATTCATATCACCTGCAAAATCACTGTTGCAATAACCAGAAATTTTGAACTTATCTGAAGAGAAGTACAACAAGCCATAATCCTGAGTTTCTTTCAAGAAATGCATGATTCTCTTCGCTACGTTCAAATAGGTATATGAAGCCTCCATGAAATGAGAAATCAGACCAACTGTGAACAGAATAACAGGTTTAGTGCATATTAATATCTCAAACTCCCGCAAGACTCTTGAAAGTTGTAGAATTGACCATACCAATATTATCTTGTTTTGCCAGTTTTAAGCCACTTTCCGTAGAAGTGTTAGTAAGTTTGTTGTACAACGTATTATAATTTTCAAGAATCTTTCTGGTATAGTCCTTTTAAGAAAAAAAAATGTCTTCTTCCAGTTGCTTGACTTCAATGCCCAAACAATAATTTATAAGTCCCAAATCCGTCATCCCAAAAACTTGAGTCATAACTTGCTTAAATTCGTCAATAAGTGTCGCCTCAGATCCTATAAGAATTAAATCATCCACATAAAAACACGCTGGCATACTATCTCCTCTTTCTAAAGTTTTGATATAAAGTGCATGCTCATGTGAGCATTTCTTGAATCCTTCTTACTGAAAATATTTGTCAATATCTGATTCCATGCCCTTGGACCCTCCTTAAGACCAATATAATGTCTTTTCAACCTCAGGACTTTATCTTCTTCTCCTTGAACGACATATGAAGGTGGTTGATCAATGTAAACCTCCTCTTCCAAATTGCCATTAGGAAAAGTGGACTTCACATCCATTCGAAAAATTCTCTATTTCTGCCGAGCAGCAAAAGAAATCAATCTCATCGACTCTAACCGTGCAACAGAAGTGAAAATTTCATCATAATCCGCTTCTTGTTTTTGCTTATAGTCTTTGACGACCAGTCTTGTCTTGTATTTTTCTACTTCACCTCTAGAATCATCTTCAGCTTGTATACCCATTTTGATTTTTGATCTTTTGGAAATGACACCAGCTTCTGTTCTTCTCTATTGCTCTAATTTCTTCCTCCATGGCTTGCTTCCAATTCTTATGGGTTACAGCTTTTTCAAAATTCAAAAGCTTAATTCCTGCAAAAAGGCAAAATAAGTTGAAATTATTCAACTCTTCTGTTGATTCTTTCACTTCAAAAATCTCCTATAGGCTTCTAAGTTGTGGAGATCTTTCTTGAGAGGAATATGATGATGAAGTTGGAGAAGCAGGGTTGACTTGTTGACTGGTCTCCGAATTAACTCCCTGGTCTTTTTCAAAAAAAAAAAAGAAAATAATCATACTTGTCATCATCTTCTATCCAATCCATTGTCCTTCTTCATCAAAATCAAAATGTCGACTTTTTATAATTTTCTTTTCTTAGGGATCATAAAGCTTGTATCCCTTAAAAACTCATTCATAGCCAATAAAAATGAGTCTTCTGTTGCAATTGTCCAGCTTTGATCTCTCCCTTTCGGGCAAGTGAGAATATGCAAGATGTCCAAAAATTTTTAAATGAGACATTCCCAGCTTCTTTCCGCTCCAGATTTCTTGTGGATTTCTTCCTCCATTGCTTCTAGTCGGACCTCTATTTGATAAATATACTGCACATGAAACAGTTTCGGTCCAAAAACTCTCTTGGCAATATATTGGTCTTTAACATACTTTTGGCCATATTTAAAACTGTTCTATTTTTTTCTTTCGACAACGTTGTTTTGCTGTGGTGTTTTTGGCATTGTCAGACGACGAATACCAAGTATCTCACAAAAAGTATTGAACTCATGAGAAGTGAACTTAGGTCATCCGTCAGTCCTCAAACATTTAATTTGATGGCCACTTTCCTTCCCAACTTTTGCTCTAAATTTCTCAAAAGTATCAAATGCACCATATTTCTGTTTCAACAAATAAACCCATGTTTTGCGACTATAATCATCTATAAATATGAGAAAATAATTGTTTTTACCCAAGATAAAGGACTGATCAGACCACAAACATCAACATGAATAAGCTCTAAAGGCCTTCTAGCTCTTGAAGAAGCTTCCTTCGGAAAAGCTTTTCTAGCTTGTGAATCAGAACACCTTTCTCCTTGGTTACGTGTGAGTTATTTGTGATCCACCATCTCTTTTTTCCTTACAAAGTGGTATCAAAGCCAATAAAAATGAGTTTTCTGCTACGATCGTCCAATTTCGATCTCTGCCTTTCAGGCACTTGAGAATATGAAGAAATCCAAATATCTTTACATGAGGCACACCCAGCTTCCTTCTGCTCCAGACTTACTATAGATTTCTTCCTCCATTGCTTCTAGTTGGACTCTTGCTGGGCAAATAACTCGCACGTAACAAAGGAGATAGGTATTCTGATTTAATGAATTTCTATCTTCTTCGATAACTGATGAGTACTCGGGGTTTTTATGAGACTAAAATGACTCTTCAGTTTACCTGAGTTTCCATGAACCGATCAAAATGACTAACATGAATCGACTCTTGAGAAATGAACAGAAACGTTAGACACAATACAATCAACTTAATTTCATATTACATTCCTAACAGTGTAGTAGTGTGTGCCTTACCTTGCCTCCATGGATGAGGTGAGGGACATGCACATACACCTACTCTTAGTTGCCCAGAGTATAAGTTGAGGCATGCTTTTACCTTGTGCTTTGCTTAGCGATGCTAGTGTGTTGTATTTTGTCTCTATTATCTTCTTTTTGGATTAATTACATGTTCTCGGTTTCTGAACTTGTACCATTAGTTTCTGAATTTCAAAATAACAAGGACGAGTTCTTGGATTTTCAAAAAATGCTACCAGCTGATTTCCTTCTAAGTGACGGAACCAAATTATATATTAAGCATTGACGTGAGATGACATGGTGAATGAGCCGAACGTATAGATACTTACGTGACGTTGCCGAGTTATCATCCTAAAACACCTCACACTCCCACGCTAACAAGCCCTCCGTTATAGTTTTTGTTTTTTTCCCCGAAAATTAATTTTGATTTATTTTTATTTGACATACCCCCCACCCCCCAGTTTCCGAACACTAATGTATGGGACCCACACAAACCCCTCGGAGGCTAAATCTCAATTCCCATTTTCGTAATGATTTATATTATTATATATAATTTATGGTATGACCACTAAAATTTTTATGATCCGTTTGTATTTTGGTCGCATGATGGCATTAACCCTTCCCCACCATATTTATTTGCGTTTTATTTGTTTTATTTTAATTTGTAAATCATAATTATATTTATATTTCATTTGTTTAATTCATTTCAAACTTCGTATTTTTGTTATATTCTTATCACTTTTATCATATAGGTTTTTATAAAATTCTAAAATAACCATTGAAATTTTTATAGATTTTCATTAAAAATCTGTATTCTTCAGCAACTCCGGCGAGTCGAATTGAACGACAACTGGAAGTGGACGGTGGCTGAATCTGAAGACCTACGCGTGAATGACGTGAACAGACATCTGCAGAAATTCCCGACATGATTAGAGCAAGCAACGACTAAAGAAAGGATAACAACCGCATTTGAAGACAGAAATTGAAGGTTTGAACGGCAAAATTAAATGGAAATTAAAAGAGTAAAGCAGCAACTGAAGAAGAATTGAATGGGGAACGAGAACGCAAAAGAGGAAAATAAATGACGCTTTGCAAAATTAAAAAACGAGAACGGAATTTGAATGGCGGTAGAGATGAATTTCTGTCAACCAATTTAATTGAATGATGGGAGTGCCCCCCAAAATCAAAATTTAATTCCATCATTAACAATTGGACCCATCAATAACACTTGAAAATCCAAAAACTCCCCGTCGTATTTTGAAATTTAAAGACTAATTTGAAAACTCAATTCATAGTTCAAGGACCGAACATGTAATTAACACCGTTCCTTTTCGGCCCCTAACACTAATAGCTCCAGGTGTGTCTGATGATAAATAAGAATAGTATGTAGGGTTGCTATGGGGGCAGGCAGAGATCTCAGTGCTTTGGCATTGGCTTTGTCTTTGGCTTTGGCTTTACCTTACCGCACTCCTTATTCTAAAGCTTCCACTTTTGTGTGTCTTAACCTAAGAGGGAGGGGAAGGAGTTGTCTTGTTTTTATTTTTGTCTGTCAAGTATCTTCACCTTTGAAAAAGTTTTTACACATGTGTGATCTGATGGGACTTTAAGCTTGTTCATTGACTATAGTGGGGGATGGGGATGGGGATGCAACAACTAATAATCAACTCCTACTCCTCTAATACCGTGTTTTAATATATAATTTATTTATTTATTTATTTAGTATGGGACCAAATATGGAATGATGTGACCATGCAATTATGAGAAAATCCAATCTTTTTTTTTTCCTAAATTTTTGAAAGTCATATGGTAAAATTAAGTTTTGAAACAATTTGTCTCATCCTTTCTCCTTCGAATCCGGTCCATCCAAGGGACACACGCCACTCATCCTTACACGACCACAACCCACATCTCCTCCGTCCTTTTGTTCTTCGCCGGTTCAAGTCATGGAGTGGTTGATGTTTGATTGCATAACAAAACATAAACAGAATTATGCTCTAAAAGTCGACTCAAACAAAGGATTAATTTAAATGTATCAGATGATCAAGTTTTTGAAAGGAAAGTAAACTACAAGGGCAAATTTTTATTTTTTATTTTTTTTTAAAAATAAATAAATAATTACCATTAGCTTCGTTCAAAGTCGATAAAAATCTCAAACATATTATTTATTTTCTAAAATTATAATTTCCTGTCCTTTTTGCTTCCTACTATATATATATATATATGTAGAGTATTTTGGGTCGCTAATACAAATTTATTCTACTTTTATGTATTGTATTTTGTACCACTAAATTAAATTTTTGATTTTGCTATTTTAAGCAGATGGGGAAAGGGATAAAGTAGAATCAGGGCTTGTAAAATTTTTAACAGAACACGTAAAATCTCCATCCATCGAAGAAAGAAGAAGGCATTCTACATATTATACCTTACACCACCAATACTATTTTAAACGGGTAAGGAGAATAGGGGTTGTGTGTAGTATTTCAACAGGAGATGTACAATCTCCTTTCATAAGAAGAAACAAATATTTGTTGGTGTAAATGAGATGGATACTTTCGTCCCTCGATTAGATCAGGAGTTCGATTTTCTCTGAATACAAAAAAAAACAATGTTAGGAGACCCTTCTCCAAAATGAGTCTTGTAACGGTCGATTCAGATTAGTCGAAATAAAATTTCGGATATTAAGTGGTGGTCAAATTAAGGTAAAAAAAAAAAGAGAGAAAGAAGAATGACATTTTTTTTTTTCCCTTTTACTTGGGTTTAAAATGTGAGGTTCATGATGATGATTATGGGGTTGGGAGTGGGGAGGTATGGACTAACATATTGGAAAATGGGGCGAATTCGAGAAAAAAACAGGGGATGGGAGGGGGTGGGGTAGGCATGTTAGAGGCTGAACTCCATAGAGAGATGCCCACGAGTTTCGAGGTTGAGGTAGAGGGTAAACCATGTCATCAAGTAGTACAAGGAATATAAAAAGGTGAAATTCTTGCAGTTGATGGAATTGGAGATTGAAAAAAAAGATAGTTTTGAGTTTTTGATTTTTTGAGTTGAGGTGGATGTTGACTACACTAAGATATTTGCCTTACCCTTAGGGGTGTCCCTGGCCTACCCACCAAGCCCGGTTCTTTCCATTTTAGGAAAGAATCTCTCTTTCTCTGTCTCTCACTCTCTGAAGGTGGACCATACCATACCATACCAAACCATACCCACACCCTTAACTTTTTATTTGGGTCGTACAAAAGAATGAAATGAAACAACACAGGGTGACTAAAACAGAAAGGAGGGAAATCATCAACTAATCCGTACACGAGATTCTCTTTTGATTTCACTCACTCACTCACCACTCCACTTCACCAACTCTTAATCGGTCAAAAGCGGGACTGATACAGTGAGAGTCATGTTTTCTTCACTGTGGAGACCGCCATATCACCACAAAATCTAAAACACCCCCCCCATCTCAATATCTTGTCCGCTGAACCTGGATTTCTGATTTTTTTTCTTCTTTATGGTTGGTTGTGTTGTGTCGTTTACCTTTAATTTTTTCTCTTGCCTATTTGTTTGACGCCAATATATGTTATAAGAAAATTTGGTAAAAAAATATCTCAATAGATGGTTATAACATGCAAGATCATGTAGTACATATAGAAATTTTGCACATTCATATTGGTGTTTGGGAAGGGACTAGACTTAATTCTTGGCCTTCGCCAGAGAATGCACGCTTTTGGCATAACATAAATTAAAATTGTTAAATCTCATGCTGACAAAATTAATTTTCAATGCATGAATTATAAATGTAAAAACTTTTTACTTTAATAGCTATCTTTAGAGTTAGTTGTTTAAGTTCTATCTCCTGGGTTTGCTTCCTTTGTTTTTCTTTCCTTTTGCTTCACCTAAGTTTAAGAGAGCTCAAAAATATAATGAGGATATATACTTTTTTGCTTTTCATGTGCAAGTAGAATATATCTACATTTGTGTCGGCCACAGCACAAGTCATCTGTCGGAGGGAGGTGCGAATCCCCCTGGTGCTTGAGAACTACGTATAGTGGGTGGATGCAACGATTGAGAACAATGTTCTCGCTAAGGAGAAAAAATAAAATCCAATTGCATATGTTGGTGCTTCCTAAGTGATTTTCTTCCAAAGGAAAAGCATTATTTCCCTTTGAAATTCTGAGATGAATAGAATCTAAGGACTTAAAATAGACTCTGGTCATCAACGATGAGGACTCGAGATGAATTAGGTATTGTGTCCAATCAAAACCCAGAACAATATTCTGACGTTGCAAGGAGAAAAATAATAAAAAAGAGCCTGTTCCACTTGGCACCTATTAAAGAGATGAGAATGACTTTGGCTGTAGGAGTCTCCTATTCATGGCACCAACACAACCATGTTCACATTCGGATGACCTTAAGCAACGTAGAAGGATGATACATTGGCAGCATGATGACCCGGTTCATATCCCGTCAGCTAAGCAATCAAGAATGTTATCTCGTAGGTCCACACACGCAAGACTGTGTCAATAAAGTAAAGATGCATGACAAGCTACTGCAACGAACGAATACAGAAACTATCAATATCAACCAGATGGGAAGTGCAAATTTCCTGGTCCCTTTTTTTCTTTTTTTCTTTTTTCTTGGAATAGCAAAAGAGATGGGAAAGATTCCATAGAAGGATCCAGAGGATAAGAGGCAGATACCAACGCCAAAATGGTTTATAGATAGATACTGTGGGAAGCTTCGATAGCTAGGCCATTGGTATAAATAGAGCAATAGAGGGCATTATTGTGCATCCGACGGTGGTTAAACACGCGCTGAAGTGGGCTATCTATATTATTTGAGATCTTAATTGGTAGAGTAGAGAAATATAATGCCAAGGGAGAGGGATCCACTTGTTGTTGGCCGGGTGGTAGGAGATGTTTTGGACTCCTTCACTAGGTCCTTATCGATGAGGGTGACTTACAACAATAGGGAAGTTAACAATGGCTGTGAACTCAGGCCCAATCAGGTTGTCAACCAACCTAGGGTTGATATTGGAGGAGATGATCTTAGGACCTTCTACACTCTGGTATACATATATACTCTTTTTTTCCTTTTGGTTTTGTCCTCATATTCTTCTACTTCATCCAGCTCTTCTTCTTCTCTTGATTCCATATGATACGTACACATTTTCTTGTTTTTTTTTTTACTTGCTACTACCTAATACAAGTTGTGTGGCATATAACCCTAGGTTAATTATCTTGTCATCGCAGGTTATGGTTGATCCTGATGCTCCAAGTCCAAGTGACCCTAATCTAAGAGAATATTTGCATTGGTAAGTGACTCTCTCGCTCTCTCTCTCTCTCTCTCTCTCATGCGTACAAGTTCAAGTGCAAACCCTTGCTAGCGAGCACCTGCCTTCGTATACGGTGCACATGATTCATAGTTAGGGGGTAACTTCTCCTGTGGCTTTAATTATCTTGTTAGCGCGCACTTTCCGATTATCTTATTACTCTATTTCACAAGAAATGGTGGTGGTTTATGGTGTAAATCAAATTGATATTTATAGAAAAAAAAATAATAATAGTAATAAAAAAACATAGAGAGACCGTACAGTACCATTAAGGTTGAGAAGTGGCGCAAAAAAAAAAAAAAAAAAATAGGACCACAAAGCACTATATAGTTTATTGAGAGAGAGAGAGAGAGAGAGAGAGATATTTTATTGGAAGTGGGTTTGAATATTACAAAGGTTAATGATGTGCAGAGGCAAAGGCCGGCAAGGGGACAGGATTGGGCCGTAGACACCCAGGATTAAATATCAGCAATTCTAGCCTCACATTAGCTTCTCCAATTTCCAAAACTATTCCATATTCCCAATTGCCATCCCGAGTGCATAAAGTGTTCTCCAACCTGGCATATTGTTCTTCCCTTTGATATATGCTTCAGAAACAGAGTTCAGTTTGCAGGGGTAGGCAGGTGCATCCAGTTGACGTTTAGCCTAAGGCTCACTTGGGATGGGGGTGGGTGTGTGGGGAGGGGGAGGGGGAACTGGGACTAGTAACTAATACTATATTATAAACCGTATATTTCATGACCTTTCTGTTAGTTGTCAAACTTGAACTAAAGGACATACCTCTTCCTCTCTCTCTCTCTCTCTCTCTCTCTCTCTCTCTCTCTCTCTCAATGCTATCTATTTTCAGGTTGGTGACTGACATTCCTGCCACTACCGGGGCAAGCTTTGGTAAGCTTTTCTAAAAGTTCAAATGATTGATCATATATAATTATTAATCCCATCAAATGTAATTCACGGATCATCAAATATGTTTGAATGTGGGGGATCAGGGCAAGAGATAGTGTGCTACGAGAGTCCAAGGCCAACGGTGGGGATACATCGGTTTGTTTTCATTCTGTTCAGGCAGCTGGGAAGGCAGACGGTGTATGCACCAGGGTGGCGCCAGAACTTCAACACCAGGGACTTTGCGGAGCTTTACAACCTGGGCTTGCCTGTTGCTGCTGTTTACTACAATTGCCAGAGGGAGAGCGGCTCCGGTGGCCGAAGAAGATAAAAACATTAATTATTGTTAATATATTTTATTCCCCCCCCCCCCCCCCCCAAAACCAGAAAAAAAATAGACGGAAACAAACATTGTTTGGTGTTTCTCAAACGCTGTCACAACAAATATTAAAATAGCCTTATCAAGGGATTATATATATATATATATAGTACTATATATTATGCAATTTGCGATTGCTCGATCTATAGTCCTAGTTGTAATGTTAGTCATAGGCAACATGGTTGTTGTCGATGTAGAGTGGGGGTATGAGTGTGACAAACAGAATAGAAGTTCTACCAAGAGAAAAAAAAAACAATAGACAATGAGGTAAGGTGTACTGCATGCATATGTACGTACACATGCTTCATTCTTTTCATTGTTATTTCTTTTCATTGTTATTTTGTAGTGTATTAAATATTAATAATAATCATTATTATCTAATGTACAATGTTTTGAGTGTGATAAACCCTCCCCCACCCCTACGGCCGGCCCCTCCACGCGCCCCGTGCATAATAATATTTTTTTTGATTACATGAATATTTAAATCTGAAACCATTAAATTAAAAAAAAAGAATTATGATCATTAAATTATTCTTCATTAAATCATTCTTTTAGCGACGTGCATGCATAATAACGTTGATTTTTAGAAAACAAACGACACCATTTCTGGACCGTATATTTCTGGACCCGGGGGTAGGCCCAACATCACGAAAGCACAATGACCAGTGGGCCATAGAGACGGAGGAGAGACTGCACCCACACCTTGCATTCGAAAGCAAAAACCGAGGCCCGGAGAGTTTTCACTTTTAAGATTACATCAATGAAATTTAATGAAATTTAATATAATAATTGAATATAGATGATTAATAAAAAATAACTTTATACAAATAATTTATTTTTATTATGGACATTCAATTCCCTTTTTTATTTAAAAAAAAAAAAAATCAAACAACTCTATTGGTTTGGTTTGGGAAATGACACAACAATCACTCCCCTTGGTAAATAATAGATCCCCACCCGTAGCAATGCACTATGCACTTTTCGACATTTCTGTATGAATTTAGTTCATGTCTAGCATGGGCTTTTTCTTTTTATAGATTTGGGAAATGATTTAAGCAAAATTATGAAAATAAAATGAACAAGCTGTTTTATATTTTAAAAACACAATTGCGCGGGCGGGATCCTCATTCCAAATTCATAAATTTGACGAAAAAGGGTGAGGCCGCCAAATACCCCCAAAGTTTGCGTTACAAGAGCGCGACGCGCGTCCTACATCGGCGGGAAACCCAACAACAAAAGCAACCATTTTCCTTTTCTTTAATAATTAATATATCTACAACTTAACTATACTTTACTCAATTCAATTCCCACTGCGATTGGATTTACTCAACCGAAAACCCTACATTCTCTTCTTCCCCTCATCTTTTCCTCCGATGGCCGACTCTTCTATGCTCATCGACGACAATCCTACGCCCACTCCACCATCCTCACAGTCTAAGAAACGAAAGAGGGTGTCCGAGCACCTCCTCCACCTCTCGCCGCAGGATCTCACCTCCCGTATAGACTCTCTACGCCGAGAAATCGATGCCTTGTTCAAGTACTACAGCGATTCTCACTCTCAGAAATGCAGCCTCGTCGACGCCGCCGACCATCCTTCTTCCGGCAATGCCTTCATTGCTTGTTCCCTCGAAGAAAGTTCTCTTCCATTTTCTAAACTGGTCGATCAGATTTACCCAAGGTTGAAAGCCAGAGATGGCGACTCCGTCACGATTGCCTCCGTCAAGAGTTCGGTGCTTCTTGTCGGCCAAAGGTGGTCTTTCGGAGTTCCTAATCCCGATGTAGATGTCTTGGAAGACGAGTCTCCGTCCTGTCTTTGGTGTTGGGAGGTTTTCCTCATCTGTCAATCTCATTACTTCAAAATTCTTTTGCCTTTCGTTTTTATTACTTTTTGACGATGCCGATGAGTTTTCTGGTTTTGGTTCTTTGTGGGTCTTCTGTGTAGGCGAGGGATTTGAAATTACTTCCCAAGACTGCTCGTGTTGCATTGAAGATCAGGAGGATTTGCCGTAAAAAGATACACGAGAGGATTCTTGCTCTTTCTGGTATTCTATTCCGATATTGCTTTTTATATTCTCTATTAATGCATTTCCGTAGTACCACTTATTTAATTCTCATTTTTGCTTTTCTGTTGCATTTTTCTTCTTTAATTCTCATTTCATTCAGTGGTTACTCGCTGCACTAGTTCTCTTGGGCTATGTGCGAGGATGTTTAATTGGTGGCCTTAATTTCAGTTAATTGCTTCACTCCACAGATTGATTTTGGATTCCGTATCTGCCATTTCCACCAATTTATGACTTCAACGCCCATTCCAGTTTATGCCTGTTGCTTTCAGGCGCAGTGGATTGTCCAAATAGTATTGGTTTTACATGTTTTTTTTCTTTGTATTATGCTTTCGCTCTTTAAGTATTTGTTAGTTAGAGCCTTAGAGGTGAAATTCCAGAATGGAATTTCACAAACCTATCTTCAAAGTTCATTGGAAGAACTCATTCCCCTTAATTCTGTCTACATGTTTTGTTGGTTTTACATCTTCTGATTGATCCAACAATGCTTCTATTTCTGGGTAGTAATCGGTCTATTTGGCATATATTGTCATCTTCTTCCCCCC
The DNA here is from genome assembly GCA_033439265.1 of Dillenia suffruticosa. Taxonomy (NCBI): domain Eukaryota; kingdom Viridiplantae; phylum Streptophyta; class Magnoliopsida; order Dilleniales; family Dilleniaceae; genus Dillenia; species Dillenia suffruticosa. Next base: position 223,230 of record JAVTVX010000018.1, on the reverse strand, counting down.
TGTCCACAGTTTGTTCATCTTTCTGGAAAACAGCCCTTCTTCTTGCCCTCATTGCCCATCTACATATAGCTTCTCCTTATATTTTTAAGTTTAGTTGGTTGTGTTCTTATTATCTCACTCATCTATCTCATATTTGTCATTCCTGGTTTCATCTGTTTTCAATAAATGATTATGTAAACCTTAACTAACATGATTCTGCAATAAAATTATTGCATGTATTCTAGGCTCCAACTTGCAAATGTTTTTATATAGCAAGTAGCAAAAAGCATCTAGTTTTGTGAGCTTCATAACTCTGAATTCTGCTACTTGTTTCAGCCATGATTACTGCATTTCATAAGTCAGGAACCGATCAGAATTGCCACCATGAGTTGATGAAAGCATCAGAGAAGCTTAGTAAAGTGTTAAATGAGGAGGGGATTCGTCTGCTGGTCGAAGGCATGGAGCAGAAGAATGGCACTGACATGTATAAATATACAGTTTTTTCCCCATTTTCTTCAACTTATACAAAATTATCTGGTTTTCTGCATTTACAAACTTTTCTATATTGTGTATTGATGCAGAACTGAGAATGCAGCCAAGAGAGAAGAGAAACTGCTGGCCAGGAAAATTGAGAAAAACCAACGTGAAATTGAGAAAGAGAAAAAGAAAAAAGAGCGTGAACTTCAAAAGGAGAAGTTAGAAAGAGTAAGGAGAGAATCTCCAAGTTTCTAGTTATTGTTTTTGTTTTCACTTAATGGCAGCAGTCTTTCTGTTTCTAGTTGTACATTCTGACACTTCTGTATTTGCAGGAAAAGGAGCAAAAACGGTTGCAAATTGAAGCAGAAAAAGAAGAAAGACGCCGTGAGAAAGAAGAATCTGAGATGAAGAAACAGCTGAGGAAGCAGCAAGAGGAAGCTGAGAAAGATCAACGGTGTCGAGAGAAGGAAGAAGCTGAGCTGAGAAAGCAACTTTCTATACAAAAGCAAGCTTCAATGATGGAGCGGTTCTTGAAAAGAAGTAAAAGTATTTCAATCTCCCCAACGAATCAGCCTTCAGAAAGGGAACTTACATCAAATGTATCTTCTGGTGTTGGGGAAAGCAATCCTCATGCAGTTACCGTGTCCATGGACATCATTCTTTCTCGTGAAAGTCAGGATGGTGCTGAGGACCTCTGGAAGTAGGTGTTGTTATGTTCTCTGTTGGCAATTGTGCAAATTTCATTCCATTAATTTGAACCATGTGATAATTTTGTTATCAAACTTCAGGTCACACTTGATTTCCTGGCATAAGGCTGGTCAGTCCATGCGTTCAAAAAGAAAACAGCACTGGGGTATACGTCACAAACCCAAGACAGAACTGTACAAGGAACTGAAGTTAACTACCGGCAGAGAACTCATTTGCGATAATGAGTTGAATTTAGAGAAGCTTGTGGATGGATGGGGAGAAGTGGCTTCTGTTGATAGATTGGGTAGTGCTGATGCAGATACTTCCCTTCCTTGTGCCCATAAGCATGGTCGAAGTAAGCAGTTGTTGCAGTTTGATAAGAGCTACAGACCTGCATTCTATGGCATTTGGCCCAACAAAAGGTAAACTTCTCTTTCTTGGGCTTTTCGTTTGCTGGTGGAAGATGTAGTTAATGAGAGTGATAAAACCCTTCTTTTGCAGTTTCCAAATAGATAATACAGTTTCCAAATAGTTAATGAGAGTGCAGTTTCAAGCTTAAACTCTGGGCTTCTCAGTTTTTTGTCCTTTGCTTTAGATCTACTTGGCTCTGTTCCATAGTGTCCCTGAATATTCTCCAGAATCTTACTTATTGCTTGTCTTCTCTTTGAAGAAGATGGAGTTCCCTTGCTCCCATTGAAAAAAATCTTCTTACTAGAAACCTTTGACTGAGATTTTGTTATTCACTTAGGTTGAAACATGAAAAGGGAAGAAAGGAAGAAGGTGTTTCAACCTTTAAGTCTGGCCTATTTCTGTTTTGTTGTCCTATAATGCAAAAACAGATACAGTCTTGCTTTCCTTTGACGTGAAATTGTACAGCATTGGCCGTGGTTTGGCCCCTTCTTCCCTTTGCTAACAGTCCACCACCTGCCTTAGTAGTCTCAAATAGGGTGCGCAGGCCTGTCCCTTTGTTGAGTACACTACCTAAGCGAAGAAGGTGCTACTACAAGCTCTCTGCCCCATGCATCTAACCAGCTCTTGTGGTTCACCTCTTCCACCACTTAGATCCTTAGAAATATTCCGTCGATACAGAGGTGTGGTTGATGTGGGGAGTGTGCTGCCCCTATAGAGCTGGGCCTTTCCCTGTTAAGACCCCAACATCAAGGCATAAGTGTCCTATTGCTACCCATATGCGAGGCACCGTTTTAGCCTTCCCTGACCATAGGGCTGGGCCTTCTATGGCTCTGTGCCGTATGGACTTTTGATGTTCTTTTGCTTTTAAGTCACTGTGCATATTCTTTTTGAGAAGGCTGTTGATCCCCCTGACCATCTAATTCAAGTTGAACAATGAGTTTTTGAATTGTAACATTTTTGCCTTTGAACTTGAAGATATCCTTTTCTAAGTTGAAGGGGCTACCTTCTTTAATGTTTTTGCATGCTTAAAGATAACCGTGCTTTTTTGATTGGTTAAGAGTGTTTCCTCTTAAGGCCCTCCCCACCCCACCCCCCCCCCCCCCCAAAAAAAAAAAGAAAGCTCACAAGATGGTTTGCCAATTCTAAATAATAATCAAATAAGTGGATCAGTGAACATGAATACTTATGTTTAGTTTTTAGTTGAAGGACTACTTTAAGCAGTAGATGAAATTGACTTGAAGTGTTGCCTAGGCACCTTCTATTTGATTGTCTTCCTGAAACCTTTTTATGTATTAGTTAATTTTTGATTGTGCACTTCTGCTGAATTTCAGTCATGTTGTTGGATCGCGCTGCCCTCTCAAGCAGGACCCAGAATTGGATTATGATGTTGATAGCGATGAAGAATGGGAAGAGGTAGTTTTCTTATTATCTTGACCAAACTACATTAACTTATCTAATATATTATTAACCTTCCTTTTCTTTGCAGGAGGATCCAGGTGAAAGCCTTTCAGACTGTGACAAAGATGATGAAGAAGAAAACTTAGAGGAAGGATATTCAAAAGTTGATGAAGAAGAAAGTGAAGATGGCTTCTTTGTACCTGATGGCTATCTTTCAGAAAATGAGGTATTAGATGTAGAGCCTGTGCATTCGGTTTTGCGATTGTTCTCCTCTATTTTCTTTCTTTCTTTCTTTCTTTCTTTTTATTTTTCTTTTATTTATTTATTTATTCATTTATTTTGGTTTTGTGGCCTATCATGCATATAGTATGCCGAATTATCTTAATGGAACATTATTGGAGCTTTATAATTCTAATTTTCTGATGTTGCTCACCTTTTGATGCCATCCATCTTTGTACATAATAAAATCTGTTTAAGAAGATGATTTAATTTGCTGAAGTTGCATATAATGTTTGTTCCCAGGAAAAGCTATACTACGGAGTTGTAGTTTTTGTGCAAGGTGATTTCACCCATCTCTTTCAATGCTGTCCCTTTCCTTGGCCAATTGGGAAAATCACCTTTTTCTACTAGAGATTTTTCTATTAGACGTTGCCGCATTTCACTGGGTTTATGTTAACCACATCGGAAGTAATCTAAGTAATTTAGTTGTTGATAGAGGAGAAAGTGAGAACTAGATGACATAGTTTTGCAAATATTTGAGGCAAAACACACTCCAACACAATATACAAGCATGAAAATGTAAGGGTAGTTTTTAACATACGCTTGATTGGATCTGATAAGTAGTGAATGCTACTGCAAAGACCAAATATTTTCTCATGCCAACTCTTCCTTGTCAAGAATACAACTCATGGCCATCAGTGTCCTGTGGAGAGCCACATAAGAGCTTCTGCTTGTGTAGGTTTAGGCTTCCACTATTGCTGCTTTTGGTGTGGCATACTAAAAGGTGCATCTTGAATTTTCAGGGAGTAGAAGTTGATAGATTAGAGTCTGACATTGTACTGTTTGAGCCGAGAAGCCCACCTGTTTTTAGGCAAGATTCTGAGGATGAAAAATTCAGTGTGCTGCTTCGACAGCAGAAGTATTTGCAGAATGTGACTGATCATGCTCTTCGAAAGAACCAGCCCCTAATAATATTGAATTTAATGCATGAGAAGACCCCATTGTTAATTGCTGAAGATCTTAGTGGAACACCAAAGCTTGAACATATGTGTTTGCAAGCCTTGAGTATGTGCCTATTTCCTGGTGGTGTGACTATTGAAGTGCCGGTTGATGAGATCACCACTGATGATCAAATTGGTTGTCCACCAATTGATAGGGAAAGTGTTACACCGCCAACATCTGTGCCAGTTATAGAAGACTCCGATTTGCCTCAAATTGTGAGTTAGTTCTGGTTGATAGTTGTTGGAATTTGTTCTGTAAAGTCTTGTTATATTCAATGTTGTTCAGTCTGACAGCACCTTTGAAATTAATATAGGTCTTGCTCTTATCTCCAGGTATCTGTTATTCAGTCATGCTCACAGAGTATCAGCAAGGTGTTGCGATCCCTACAGCAGAAGTTCCCTGCAATCCCAAAGTCCCAGTTAAGAAATAAAGTCCGTGAACTATCAGATTTTGTGGACAACCGATGGCAGGTTAGTCAAAAGTTCTTACCAATATTTTTGCCCTGATGTTCTGCTTTGTGTGCTTGATGCATTTCGGTAGTGTGCCATTTGGCTGATGATAAGGTTATTAAACAAAGGATATGGTTCTTCATGCAAATAGCCTGATGATTAGGTTATTAAACAAATGATGTGTGATTGAAAATTTGCATGAAGAAAATTTTCTTCACATCAGATTTTGATGCGAAGAAAATTTAACCTTCAATATTATTTATGCCTTTTGTACCTGTAGTATTTATGCCTTTTGTACCTGTAGTCATTCGCTTGTGGTTCTTTGTGCAATTGGTTATGTCCCAATATATATATTTTTTGGTATATTATCAATCGGTGTTCGAAATTATATTCTGACTAATCTGGTTCGAGTATTATTGGGTCTATTTTAGGGAGTACCAATGTAGTCTTTTCCATTCTTAAGTTTCGAATCTGAGACTAATTTGGTTAAGAGATCTAACACCCTTACTTAACCAACTGCCCGTTGATAGTTATGTCCCAATATAAAACAGTGAAGATCGCATCTCAGGCTTTTATTTGATATTATCTTATCCATAATATTTTGTCAAAGAAAGATGTTTTTCCATATTTGATCCAGACACAAGGAAACAGAAGTATACTTTCTTGCCAGTGTTTTTATTCTGTTGATACCCGCTCTAGATGTTCATTAGTATAATAAGTCCTCTGCATAATGTTTGAAGTGTTTCTGATCTGAGTGGAGACATTTGATGCTTCTAGCACTTATATCTCTATTTTCTTGTATAATTTATTTTATTTCATTCCTTTTTAACTAGTATCTGTTTCTGATGTTTTTGTGCACTTATCATGGGGGAATTATTTTGAATGATAGATCTGTCATGGTCATCTTTTGCACTTTTTTTTTTTCTTGTTGATATTTATGATGTCTAATTAAAATTTCATATAAAAAGATTTTTAATTAAGAGTAGCAGTTTTCTAAAAGGTATTGAAATTGTGATGCAGGTGAAGAAAGATATTTTAGACAAGCTTGGCTTGTCAATCTCACCAGGTTGGTAGAATATCGAAGTGAATCCTCTTCATTTGGGTCTGATTCCTTTTTTTTTTTTGTTTGAAGATTTCGCTTGTGATTAAACTTGGATCTTTTTGTGTCTCTTACAGAAAAGAATAGGACTAAAAGTATTGCTGCATTTTTCTCGAAACGATGTATGCCTCCTGCCGGAAAACAGGTAAGCACCAACGATACATTTTCTTCATCACATTAAGGTGGACTTGCTGATTTACAGAAGCAGAATGGCACATAATGATCATTTGTGAGACTTTTTTGGTGTTTGACATGGTCTATAAATTGTTAACTGCCCTTTTTATTGTCTTCTCTCGATTTTGTATGTGATTGCAGAGATTATCGTGTACACACTTTGTTTTGACCTGTTTTTTTGTGGGGGGAGAGGGGTGTAGGAAGCAATTTCTGTTTCTAAAGGAGATGATGTTTGGTGTTGTATGGTGTAGATTCTCTATATACCAAAATAAGATGCATTTAAGCTACTGAGTGTCCTGATAAAATTTTGCATTCTGCCAAATGTTTGAATTAATGTTGTGTGGAGCCTTTTTTATAGTTATTTGTACTTCAATTTGTCTATATTATTCTACGTTTTTTTCTTTATATATATATATATATATATATATATATATACATACATACATATTACTTTGATGTAGTGATGATTTAATTGAAATTGAATCTCTCTACTAAAACATTAAAGATTTTATCAGTAATTAGAGAATTGTGTATATTAATTATTCGTGAAAAAAAAAGAGGATAAAATAGGCAAAACAGAGTAATAACTAGAAAATTTGGCCAACCTTGCCCAGCTCACTCGATGGTTAGTCTAGATTTTTTTTACAGCACTAGAAAAAGAAGGATGAAATGTAGATGTTACTTTTCTTACACGTCCTTCCCTCCTTTTAAAAAAAGGCAAAAGTAATGGGATTTTGGACCAGGTTTTCGTAATTTTGAGTAGAGAATGAAAGGGGGTGACAAAAACTTTAGTAATGTAATCTCAGCATTTTAATCCAACTATTAAAAATTAAAATGAATGTTTTATGGAAGAAATTTAATCTCAACATATCAGCTAACTAAAATGAAATGATATAATCTCAGCATTTTAATGTAATGACATGGTGTAACCTATTTAACTAAAGTTTCTTTTTATTAAAATTTATTTATGAATAAAAATATTCACTTGATAATTAAAAAGTCATCAGGTGATGTCGTAATATTTAAGTCATGCTTTAGCAATAATGATTATATAAGCTACTCCCATTATGTATGTGTTCATGCCCTAAATGTCTTAATTACATTATTGCATTTTGATATTATAACAAAATAGTCAAAAATAATCCCCATCAGCATCTCTTGATGAGCTCAAATTGTTACTCTGAATCCATCATCCATGAATACTATCCTATTCTTACCAAAAATCAAAACATATGACGTGCGTCATTTTTTTCTGTATTGTTTAGTACAAATAATCGATTATTATTATTATTATTATTATTATTATTATTATTATTATTATTATTATTATTATTATTTAATTTTGTATATACAATATGGAAATCATTTTTCTTTTTATTTTATTTATAAATTTAAGAGTATCAACAAAAGTTTCGTATGAACCCCCGGAAGGTGACTAGTTTTTCAATATAGCAAAAACCACATCTCCTTAAAACTAAGCTCATTTATTTATTTATTTATTTATTTATTTATTTATTTTCATAATTCATTAAATTGTTGTTCCATAAGTTGGTTTTTACCCAAACATTCTTTCAGGCAAAAAAAAAAAAAAAATACATAATGTGTCGTCAATTGAAAAACAATAACTTCTTTCTTTAGTGTAATGCTAAAGTCGTCTTCATTGAAAACAATTTTAAAAAACTTAAAAATAGAATTAATTATATTTCTATTTATCGCTCTTAACTTGTAATTTGTGAGAAAAAAATAACATTTTCTTATATATTTTTTAAATATTATTATTTGAATCAAATGAAAAAGTCAAAAAAACTAAATCTTCGTTATAATTTTCATAATATCAATTTATAATTAAATATTTATTTAAATAAATTAATAGATATAAATAATTTGATAAAAAATAATTAATATATATCGCTATAAAATTTTACGTAAAATTAAACCTATTTAATTTTGGGCATGTGACATTAATTCTTGTGTTTTTTGGGGCGGGGGGGGGGTGTGAGATTTACTTTGTCCGGTCCAACCACAAAAATGGAATAAGTTTAGAGCGGAACAAAGAAGACCATAAATGAAAAATAATGTCCGAAAAGTAAAAGCGTATTTCTTTTTAGAAGCAAAAAAAAAAAAATGTAATTTGTTGAGATAATAATTAAAAAAAAAAGAGGTATTTAGATGGCCAAAGTCCGTAAAAGCAAACCCACACATCACTGAAAGCACGCAACCGTCTGTGTCTGTCTCCCTCTCCCTCTCCTCCTCGACTAGTTCTACTTAACTTCGCGTTCCCCGCGTTACTGTTAACTCTCTCTCTCTCTCTCTTATGGATATGGCTTTGAAATTGAAATCCCTCAGCTTCCAATCAAGCAAATTACAACGACATATTTCTAATTTCAGCTCGGAGAATCACAGATCTCATAGAGTTTTCATGGCTTCCACTCTTCGCTCCTCCCCCAAGTGAGTTTCCTTGATTGAACTCGCCTCTCCTCCCCCCCTTTTCTTTTAATTCTTTATATCCGTTTATGATCAATTTTGTTTTCTTTTAGATTGCCCTCCCTGGTGGTCCCAAAATTTTCGTCTTTCTATCAACATCTTCTTCAATTGCATTTTCACCATTCCCCCTTTTCGAGAATTCAATAACTACCGTCTTTTCCATATCCAATCACTTGAGATTTTTAAATGGAGTGAATAAAAGCCCAATTCGAACTCAGGATCTTCGGCTTCGATAACGTTTTATATTTTGTATAATTATTCTCTTCCAAAATTTTAAACCAGTACCAGTGAGAAAAGGTTTTTATCTTTACCACGCTGCTTACATAATTAAAGGGATCTGGGTTTGCTACTCTTTAGTTCTAGAAATGACTTTGATCTTTTTGCGTTTTCATTAACGTTGAATATTGAATATTTCTGTCTTGAAAATGAATAAAATTGTAAAGCATATTCATACTCCAATACCCATATTCCTTTTTTTTAAAAAAAAAAAAAAAAAAAAAACCTTCAATCTTATAGGGGGTGATTATTTATTGTCATTGGTGAAATGGACGAGGCCTGGGGTTTCGGTGTTTGGTTTTCGTTGGTTTCTATGTTATGTAGGGGGGCGGCATCTGCATATTCGGTTGGATTTAATTTGACATTAACTTCGCTTGTGAGGCGGTGCATATTGGGTTTCTGCTTTGGTCCTTTTCAATTTGGTGGAGGGTAAGATGGGGATGGTGTGAATATCTTTGATTGCGCTACTTTTCTTTCGTATGGATGCCCACTGTCACATTATTATTATAGTGCTTTGTTCCGAGTGCATTTATTTTGCTTCTACATTTGTAGAGAAAATTAGGTTTGATTTTTTTTTTTTTTTTTTTTTTCTTTTTCCTCATTACTCATTTCTGGGGTGGGTCCTGTTTGTTGACTGAATGAGTTTGGTTGCCCTCCCCCTGCTTACTACAGTTGATTAGTTTGTTAATCTCTGACTTTGTATTCCAGTTCGGTTAGAAAAGTGAAGTTATGTTTATTAACAAACTTTTGAATTCTACGTTTCTTCTTTTAGAGTAATAAGAGGTTTATCAAAATTATTTTCCTGAGGACATGACTTAAACAGCATACCTTTTTTATGGACTTAGCAAACACGAGACTGAATTCGTTTGAATTCTTTGGGGGATTGAAATAAGCACAGATCCGGAGATTGAATGGGTAACCTTTCGAACTGCTGCTGGACTGGATCCATGGGCAGGATAGAGACAACCTAGCAAGTTTAAAGATGAAGAGAATCTTATGATATACAGGGAATCTTTTATGATAATCATCCGGGCTTGATCTTGCTCTTTCTCACACGGTTGATATTTTCTGCTTTTATAGTTGAGAAAATTGGTGGAATAACAAGGATATTGTTGTGCATTACTACTGCAACTTTATCCTTTTTCTTTCCTTTCTTTTGTAGTGAGATATAGCATTTTTATGAAATTATCATCCTATAATCGAAGTTGCATAAAGCCTCGCTCTCTTCGTCTCTCTCTCTCCCTCTCACACCCAAAGTGTGTGCGTGCTTGTGTCTATATGTTTTAGCCCACATGTTGTACTTATTGTCCTTTTTGTTCTCTCATTCTTGTCCTCCCTCTTCTTGATTTCTTCCTTCGGTATAAGGTTATGAATCTAGTTATCATGTTTTAAGAAATACTTGATAGAGGTTTTAGAATAATATAACCGGAGCCATTCTGATTAATGGTTTTCTTGCATGGTGTGCGGTCTAATCAGGTTACATTAGTTTATAATATAAACTTAAGAAAAATTACACCTAATGTCTCAATCAAAGGGTCATTGTCCAATGGAATTAGCATTTCTAATTAGATTTTATGATATAAGTGGACTCATGGTAATTTATTGTTTCCTATGATGGGATGGTGAGCGGTCTAATAAGGATATTAAGAAAAATGATCCTAATTGTCGTATATCAAAGAGTGATTCTGCAATAGAATTAGTAATGAATGATGGAAAGGAACATTTTCTTTCTGTATATTTGAGCCATTGCTTTCCTGTGTTCTTCATTTTGCTTTATAATCTGTGTCCCATGGTCCCCTCTCTCTCTCTCTCTGTGGCATTGTTCAAATGGTACTAATATCTGTGTCCCTACTTTCTGCTGTTTCCGGGAGGATCATCACGGGAGCGAACAATTTTTTAATATCCTAGAAGTTACAGCTTGATGACCATTTTCACTGGGAAAAGATCTTTTCATCAATGCTATTGTTTATTTATCTTTGCCAATTGTCTGATGATTATGTCTTCCATTCCCAAAGCTGCAAGATTCCTGACGTTTCAAAAAATTTCAGGCCTGGCCACAAGATATGACTTTGCCAATTATTGGAGACTGTTTGTGCATGAACCTTGACTGATGTAAATGGTTATTAAATGCTTGTCTGTTACATGCATCAAAATGGATTTGTAATTGACAGTAATTTTGTTGTTTATTGGTCATCTTATTTAGAAAAGCATGTCAGATGAGTTTCGTCTCCATTAGTGTATCGTGTTTAATGCATTTTGATTCTGAACTGGCTTATGACTCTTGTTGAATCTATTTCTTGCCAACAATATTTTGGATTTGTTTGACATAGACCATAAATGGGTAGTTTGCCTTTAGCTGCTCTGTTGAATTGTAACTTGGCCTTATTTATACAGGGAGTTTGAGAATCTTAAAAAGCCTTATGTCCCTCCTCGTGAAGTACATGTTCAAGTTACACACTCCATGCCACCACAGAAGATTGAAATATTCAAATCTCTGGAGGACTGGGCTGAGAATAATATCTTGGTGCACCTGAAACCAGTTGAGAAGTGCTGGCAACCTCAGGATTTTCTGCCGGACCCTGCGTCAGATGGGTTCCATGAAGAAGTCATGAAGCTGAGGGAGAGATCAAAGGAGCTCCCAGATGACTATTTTGTTGTCTTGGTTGGAGATATGATCACAGAGGAGGCCCTTCCAACATACCAAACAATGCTCAATACTTTGGATGGAGTTCGAGACGAGACAGGTGCAAGCCTTACTTCTTGGGCTATCTGGACAAGGGCATGGACTGCTGAAGAAAATAGGCATGGTGACCTCCTGAACAAGTATCTTTATCTTTGTGGACGAGTTGACATGAAGCAGATTGAAAAGACCATCCAATACCTTATAGGGTCTGGAATGGTGAGATTACTGTCGATGTATTGCATGCTGTCTAAGTATAGATTAATGGCATGAACTGCATTTGCGCCACAGCCTTTTGGTTGTTGGGTTTTCCTTTCCTAAAAGAAAAGAAAAAGTACGTGCATTTTCTTTCCATCAATCTTCTCGGTGTTAAATTATTCAAACTTATATGCTGTTGCTGAACCAAAATATTTGAATTTGTGGGTTTGAATTAGTAAATTTTATTTAATGTTGAGGATCATGCATGTTAGGACCATTAGAGTTATGTTTTTGTCCCTGATCTACGTTGAAACTTGACTAGACCTCTCCATTGCATGGCATCCTGGAAAAGGAAAAATTAGAAACATGTAGTGCTGTAATTTGTAATGGTGCTTCTTGTGGACCATAAATATATTATATACCCAAAATGGAAGTACTCCTAGATGAGTAACCTCTTTCCATGCAATATCTGTAAAAGGGGATAAGATTGATTGCATAGATTGCAGTATGGTTTTTCGTGTAGACTTTAAGACCATCTTACAGTTGGGTGGTTGTGGTTATGATCTGCCTGGAACAGGTAAGAGGAGCTATTCCTCAGTTTGCTGTCCTTGATTGATTGATTGTTACTCTTCCTTTTTATTGCCCACTTTATTTACTGTCATTCTCTATGCTACCTTTCTCTTTTCTGCTTATGCTTTCCTCGTGTTTTAAAATCTTAGGATCCATGCACCGAAAATAGCCCTTACCTTGGTTTCATATATACATCATTTCAAGAGAGGGCTACCTTCATATCCCATGGAAACACTGCCAGGCTTGCAAAGGAACATGGTGATATAAAATTGGCACAGATATGTGGCGCAATAGCAGCTGATGAGAAGCGCCATGAAACTGCATACACAAAAATAGTGGAGAAGCTCTTTGAGATTGATCCTGATGGCACTGTCTTGGCACTTGCTGACATGATGAAAAAGAAAATCTCAATGCCAGCACACCTGATGTTTGATGGCCAGGATGACAACCTTTTTGAGAACTTCTCTGCTGTTGCACAGCGGCTTGGAGTCTATACTGCTAAAGATTATGCTGATATTTTGGAATTTCTTGTAGGAAGATGGAATATAGAAAAGCTGACAGGCCTCTCAGGTGAAGGGCGCAAGGCACAAGACTACGTATGTGGGTTGCCTACAAGAATCCGAAGACTGGAAGAGAGAGTTCAGGGAAGGGCCAAGCAAGCATCTGCGGTGCCATTCAGCTGGGTTTATGGAAAAAACATAATGGCTTAAGTGACGTTGGGGTTCTGGTCCAAGATTAATTGAGACAGAGAGAGATTTTATGGAAGGGGGTCTTGCATATATGTATAGTATAGATATAAAATAATTGGTCTTGCTAAAATACCAGGATTCCACCTTTTTTTTTTTTGTTTTGGGGGGGGGGGGGTTACTGTCCGGGGTGGGGTTTCCAGAACTTTCAAACCTCAGTGGGTTTGGCATGAAAACTTCATTTTGAACTCATTGCGAGTGGTAGCATTGCACAGAAAATCAGCAGAACATTGCATTAAAAATGAGAAAAGAAAGAGGTAAGAACAAAAGGTAGTTGCTCATTCGATTGCACACCAAACCAAATTTGGTTACAAAACAAAGCACAATTGAAATGAAAACAATACAGAGAAATAAAAGAATGAATTGGAATTGAAATGAATTGGGTGCTAATATAGTAACAAAACGAACTGTTAAGACTCTGCAGGTTTTTAAACTTGGAGAGGCCATGGCAAGTGGCCCATCTCCTCCTGATGTCCAACCTTGGCAGTCCTCCTCATAGAATTATAATTGGCGTTGCTGCTACCCTCATTGGCTGCAACAGAGGCAAAGTACTTCAAGAAGAAAGCAAGGGTCAAGACCACCCACTCCAAGCAGAAGATGAGCACACAAAGCCCACCAGCCAACCTGAGTATGACTACCCCATCTTCTTCCCTCACGTAGGACTTGAGATTCCCTAGAAAATCCCCAGTTCTGGTAAAAATGAGCACGGAAACCGACCCTTGAAATATGGCAGTGAGGACAGTGGCCACCATGTGAGCTGCGTACCATCTGCTGCCGCCTGCTGAGGATGCAGCTGCGCAGCCTGAGATTGCGCCCGCGATTGTGAAGACTTGGAGCAGAATGAGAAAGAATCCGGAGATGGAGGGGAGGAGGCGGAGGGACAGTGTGAGGAAGATGCAGCTGGAGGCGGCTCCTAAGAGGATGTAGTTGCAGAACAGGAACATCTTGTGGGTGTGGTAGTGGGTTGGGTTCGCCACCGGTGTTTCAAGGGAAAGCCCCATCTCTATCTCTCAATTTCTAAATAAAGAAGGCTTGTGATTTTTGGGTAATGTGAATGACCAAGAAGAAGAGGAAGAGAGAGAGAGAGAGAGAGAGTGAATTTGGGATATGGGTGAGCAGGCGTGGTGTATTTATATTTGGATGAGAGAAACAATAGAATAGACAAATGGGGGTAACGGTCATATTGTGGGGCCTGCGTATGAATGAACCCACTGGATTTACCCGTTGGGGGAGTGGGGAACGGCTGGCAAAGCATCGTTCCGGCATCCCCAACGGCTACTTTTAAACCCCCACCCCTTCCCCTATTTTTTTTTTTTTTTTTTGCCTCGGATGCTACTCGGGTGAGGTACGTGCACTGATTATGATTTTATTGTAGGATAACTTACAAAATTGCCCCCAAAATTGTATCTTTTACATTTCACACCGACAATCCGATGGTCCTACCGCCTAAAAAGGTCATGTGGCTTCCACATGCTGCCGTCCTCAACAAATCTCAGACATTATTCTTTCTTTTATAAGAAAAATATAAAATGGAAGTTAATATAGAATAGAAAAATCTTTCTTCTATTATTATTTATAACAATAATAAAAGTTTATACCACTAATATAATTTGAAAAACCCCCTGTCTATGCAAAAATCCCAAAAAAGTTCAATGATCCTGGATTACCTTCTAACACTCCTTGTGCCGAATCTAAAAACATTGTAAGGAAGTTAAAACACTTTTTAAGATGCTAAAAAGAAAAAAAGGAATCAAATACCATCTATTAAAAAAAAATCTTAATCCAAGAGGTTCACAAAGGTACTTAAAGAAATAGTTTAGTGTTCACAATCTTCACCCCCTTAAACCCATATTTCAGAATTCAAATATTGTGTAACAAAAAAAAAAAAAAAACAGAGAGAAGGAAAGAAAGAGAGATTGAGATTTTTGTGCAAAGTATTTTTCTTACCTACGTTGAAGCTAAAGCTAAAGCTAAAGCCAAGGGACGCTTACCCTCAAGATTCTAAGATTATGCCCTTCTAAGCTATATCCACGTGACTAATGAATCTGATATGAAAGCTAAAATATGCAATGAATAAGTTAAAGAAGGAAAATGTAAACAATGGGTCAATCAATTAGAGTAATCAAAATTATTGTTTTCCAGCATAATCAATCTTAACTATTTTGCCTTTTGTGTTAAATCACTATCATTTCTTTTGATTTCCTATTATTATTTTAGTCTAAATCCCCCCCTAGGTTTGTATTATTTATACCCCTCCCGAGATTTTTACTGTACATTAATTTTTCCTTCATACAAACAAATAATATATGTTTATTCTTAAGTCTACGTCCATACATATTATCATCAATGCAAAATTTCCCATATTAGCATCAGTGGAGAAAGGAAAATAAAATAAAATAAAATAAAATAAAATTCCCGGGTCGGCACCTGAGAGTACAGAGAGTGCGAACTGGTATTCTCACTCTCTGGAGTCTTCTTCTCGTGGCAAACTGAATAGGCAGAAACTAAACGAATGGAGAAAGACGAAGCAAAAGAAGCAACAGAAGCTGAAGAAGTCGGGAAGTTGATGCCTTCTCTGGATGCCACTACTACCACAACCCCACATCCACCCCCAGGTCTCTCTCTCTCTCTCTCTCTCTCTTCTCCCCCTTATTTCTTTTGTTTTGGTAAACAATCCAAGATTCTACTCACTTCCTTGCAAAACCCCAATTTTTACTTCATCACTCTTTTAATGGCCCAGTATATTATGCTTGCCCCCGTTAGGGCAGTCTGGGCATCATTACCACTGCATCATCCCTTTCTCGATAGCTGAAAGGACACGAGGTTGCAATTAGAAATTTCGGTTTGCAAATTAATGATGTTTATAATAATCTTTGTAGGTGGAGAAGTTGGATGGTATATTCTTGGCGATAATCAACAGTACGTTGGCCCTTACGCCATCTCCGAGTTGCGAGGTCTCTCTCTCTCTCTCTCTCTCTCTCTCTCTCTCTCACTCGCACGCACACGCACACAACCACAAACACATTATTTATGCTGCTAATTGTCTTTAGGGTTCTTAATAATCTCATACTTGGAACAAGGCCCCCCAACAAATTATTTTGTTCCCCGAATTACACTTTGTGCTTTATATTCTTAATTGCTCTTTTTTGAGGATTTCAGGCCTAGTCAACATCATTCATGGTTCCATTTAGAATGTTCAATTAAGTTAACAAGCTTTTGTCAGTACCAACTGTATGTACGTATTGAGCTTTTATTTACTTTTCTTTGTTTCAACAGAACACGACAGGAGGGGCTACCTCTCAGAAGCTACACTCTTATGGTCTGAAGGAAGAACGGATTGGCAGCCATTTTCTGCAATTCCCGAGCTGCTAACTGCAGTCTCTCTTCTTGGAAATGATATTCCGACTTCAGGTGATACATTTTAATTCATATCATCAATTTAGCCTTTTTTGAAATTGAAATGTGCAATTCTTGTTCAACACTTGTGGCAGCACCCTTTAACAATGATGATGAATCTGAGAAATGGCAAAAGGAGGTCAGAGAGGCAGAGGCAGAAGCAGAGGCCTTGAGCGACAATGCTGAACCGTTGAGTGCACAAAGTGGAGATGACCTGAGAGGCCTTCGACCCCTCCTGATGGTGAGGCGGAATTCACTGATGATGATGGAACTGTATATAAGTGGGATCGTGGTCTTAGGGCATGGGTTCCTCAGGTTTTTTCTTGCACATTTTCAAAGCTTTATCAATCATAGCATTTCCAAGGCCTTACAGGTCTTTTGTTCCCCAAACCTATTTGAGCTACATTATCCCCGACTGTCTATAACATCACATTGCTCTTCTCCTGTCTAATTCTGCATTATAGCTCCCCCACCCCCACACTCCACCCCAAAAGAAGAAGGCAGTTTAGGTTCAATCTGTATTTGGACCTGCTACTGCTCTAAATCTTTTTCCTAAATGACCTTCCACTGCACTCATTGTAATTTATACAGCATTTGCTAATTGCTCTGTATTGTAGCTTATTTTATGGACTTATGGTCACCATGATTCCAACCTACCACTGTTTTCATGGACTGTTTGATAGGATAACAAACGTAAAAGAACAGAGGAATACAATGTTGACGAGATGACCTTCTTACAAGAAGAGGAAGTCTTTCCAACAGCAAATGTTGCTGAAGCCAGTTTGGAAGATATACCCAATGGCTCAAGTAAGATAAAGGAAACAAAAAATGATGCCAAGAGAAAAGCGTCGGACAAGCAAGCTAATAAAAAGGTCTACAACATTTAGTCTCAATAGCTCCCCTGCTCCGTTGTCTGGTCATTGTTGTTCATGTGGTAAAACTTAGATGTTTTTTCTTTGTATGCCATAGTTTGTCTGTAGGCATCTCTCTAACCACCATTGTCTTGATGTTAAAAGTAGAAATGCTGTTTCCATGCATATCCTCATCATGGCTACTGATATTTAATTAGGAATAGTCCATGTGTGGATCTACTGTGTACTTTGGTTTTTCAGGTATCTAGCATATGTGCGAGATTTACTATTTGTTTGGCCTCAATTGCATTCTCTATTTTGCAATCTATCTTTCATTTTTTTTTCTTGTTTGGGGGGGGGGGTGGGAGGCTATGGGTTGTGTTGTCAACTAATAGAGGCTGTTAAAGAATACTACTAGAGTATAAATTGAAATGTATATGCTAGTCAATTCACATATCAGTTCACATGTAAGTTTAGTGCATGGTTCATTTCTATGTCCACAGTTGTTGTCTTGTATTCACAGCTAGACCGGCAGTTGACCTTGTATATGGAGATTAATGTGTTGAATATACCAACTCAGTTGCTCAAGTATTCATCCTAGACTTCATGTTTTACCTTGTCTAGAGAGGTTGATACTGAATTTCTTCTTCAAAAAGAAGAGTAAACTGTATACCTTCACCTTTTACCGTGGAGGCAAGAAGGTCCGCAAGACATTCAAAGCCTTACAGGTATTCACCACCAGTTTGCATCAACAGAATAATGGCAGGCTACATTTCCATGGCTATTAAGAGAAATGTATGATGAATCCAATTAGTAGGAAAGTCAAAATATAGTTTGTCAGCAGACTATTGAATTGAAGGTATACTCTTATTTATAAAGAATCAAAACTTGAGTCTTAATCAACTTTGCTTTTATGAAATGTCATTTTTCCCTAAACAAGTGCCTTAGTCAATCCTAGTACCTTGAGCAATGGGCCCTTTTCAACTTAAAATCACCTCCTTGCCCTAAAAAGTCACCAGTCCCAATAAATATTCAAATTGATGAAACATTTTTAGTAACATTTAACTATGGAGCAATAAATTATATCCTATACTAGCATTGTCTTATCTTTTGACATCCTTGCACAGTTAGTACGTGGCTCCTGAACTATAGCCCTTAAATCGTTCGCCATTGGTGTATCTAGCCCTGAAGTTCTGGACGCCAACTGCTAGATTATCGATCCTTGCATCTGCCATTAACAGGAATAAAAATGTACAGATACTTCAATTTTCAAACATTTTACTAACAACTTATGTAGATTAATCACAAACAATGCAATGCAACATGGGGAAATCCATTTGGGATGTGATGTTGTCTCTGATGCTTAGCCAAGCTGAATTACATTAGGTGCATATCTTTGTTAGTTTGTTGTGGAAAAAAAAAAATTATTTACAACTAAAACCGTGAATGTGTTGCTGCTGTTAGTGGTGTATTGTTTTAAGAAAGATTGCCAACATGAGAAAGCTAATGGCAATGATTTAGTACCATCATAATTGTCATTGGTTATGTGGATGATGGTCCAGTTGAATATACCAAGAATTGCGATGTTTAACTTCCTTACAATTTTAGTGTAATGGTTTGTAGGAAGCTAATAAACCTCCAGATGGTTGGTTTGATCTAAAAGTCAACACTCATGTCTATGTCAGTGGACTGCCTGAAAATGTTACTTTTGAGGAGGTAAGCTGCAGATACTGTTTTCTTCTATCCTTATTATTCATTTCCTAATGTTATTGCCCGTTAAATTGAGCCAAAAGCCGTCTCTTCAGCTTTATTACTTCGGATGTCTTTTGTAGGACGGCACTAATTTGGGATGCTTTGCAGGTGGTGGAAGTATTTTCCAAATGTGGGATAATAAAAGAGGTAGCGGGTTATGTTTTCACACAGATTTATTGACTTCTACACCTTGAAAAATTTTTGAACATCCTTTTCCCATTCTGTGGTCTTGTCATACTGATCTGAAGTGATTGCAGATTATTACCTGTGCAATATATGTCTCTACATGACATACACTGAGTATGCTTTACTTATTGTGTTATTATTGCTACACTTTTTCTCTAATCTTCTGCATGTTTGACTCTGTTAGTTGCCCTTTCTAGTGCCATTCTTGCAAAATGCTGCAGATCATTGAATTCTCCATAAATTTGTTGAACTAAGGTTTTAGTGTGGACAGCTGAGATTAATCCGGTTAATTTAATCATTAATGAATATCTCAAATCTAGATTCATCCAGTCTTGTAACCTGTCCTCTGGACTTCTAAAGCATCTCTTACCATAAGAAAGGATCATTGAATCCTGTTGCATGTTATGTTCAAGATAATGTCATGGTCTCCAAATTGGGCGCAATGAGAAGCAAACTCTCTCACAAGGCGTTGTACTTGAGTGAAGTATTTAGATGGCCTGTGACCGCATTTGCAATTCTTTCGGTGTCCGTATCTTGCATTTGGGTGAGTTTGAGAAAAAACCTTTTTAGATTTTACTTGCATTTGTTCAAGAATTTGCATGGTAGATGGAGCCCCTATTGTTTAGTTTTTCATTTATACTATAATGGATGAAAGCTAAAGGAGAGATTTTAATTTCATATTGTTTATCCTTTAAAAACATAGGACCCTGAAACAAAAAAACCCCGTGTGAAGATCTATGTTGATAAAGAGACAGGAAGGAAAAAAGGAGACGCACTTGTTTCATATCTGATGGTGATATATCTTTTGCACCTGCCGATTTTCACTCTTAGACTGTGAAACCCATTAGTATATTGTTCTTTATTGTTTTGTCTGTACCCAGGAACCTTCAGTTGCTTTGGCTATCCAAATTTTGGATGGGACTCCTTTGCGGCCAGGTGGAAAGGTTCTTATGTCAGTTTCACAGGCTAAATTTGAGCAGAAAGGTATTGTATCCTAGGCAATGAAACTTATTGACTTTATTGGAGCACTCATCTGATGGTTTCTTAATGCGTTTCCACTATATTGATAACAGGGGATAAATTCATATCCAAACAAGTGGACAACAGGAAAAAGAAGAAATTAAAGAAGGTTGAAGACAAGATGCTTGGCTGCGGTAGATTTCTTATTTCACATTCTACAATCACACCACAAGAGTTTTTTTTTTTTTTTTTATTAACTATTACTTCCATGATTTTACTTCAGTACATTCTGATTAATTGCTGTTAAGATTTATAGCCATATCTTTGCAAGCTTCTACCAGAGCATTTAGTTGTCACCTTTCATATCTTTGTCATCTTATGGTTTCAATTTGATTTTGAACCCCTCCCAACTGAAGCCTGGACACCAGACAACTGAGATATGCTTCTTTCTTTACATAACAATTTTAATTACTTCCTTTTGAGAAATTGTTTATCTCAATGCCCCATGCATGTACTTTTGCCATACCTAACTAACTTGAAAACCCTCAAAATTGCTTCCCACCAAGGACTATGTAAAGACACGGAAATGCCATTTCTGGTTCAACCTTCTCATCGCTCATGGTCATCCTGGAATGCACTTTGCCTGCCACAATGTGTGCACAAGCCTGTTTGGGTTCTCTTAAGTTAGTTTTTAAGTGCTCAATTTTGGAACTCCTAGTCAAAAAGAGGAAAAGGAAAAAGGCAACAAATAATAAGTTTACGAACTTAGAGTCCATCCTCCTTTTAAAAATCATTTGAAACCATAATAGTTGGTCCCACTCTATTATCCTTTGGGTCACCTTGATAGCCACTTTCTCTAAACATGTGGTGTCTTATAGATAATGTCTCAACAGAATCCCAGCTCTTGGTTTTTCCATGTATTTTGTTTGATCCAAATTTTTATATCAAGCTTTCTGTAGCTCTATTTGATTTCTTGCCGATTACAGTTTTTCCTTATTGATGGCTTAGGGGGTCGTGATGATGCAAAGTTGGTGTATTCCTGCTACTGTTATACTTCGTTTCATGTTCACACCTGCTGAAATGAGGGTAAGTTCGATCACTGCATTCTTTGGCTTTTTCCAAGTGGTCTTCTAATTAGTTTTCAATATTATTACATGGTCTATGGGGTAATTAATACAAAGGTGATGGAAATGACAATTGTGTTACTCTTTACATGGCAAAACACTATGGATGATGTGACATAAGTGACACAATATATCTGCAGAAAGACATGTGACTATTCAATTGGTTTCATCTTTCAGTTGTTCTCAGATTGTATATGATATGTAGTAAAAGTTCTTTAATGTCTGCAGTATGGTCAGGACAAGACTTTAGAAACTGGTGGGAGCAGAGGATATTTTGTTGCTTTACTATTTATGCATATATTTCTCTGTTTCGATTTCAGTGGAAGGCAACATTTTGCACCTTTGGACCTCTGTTGTGAATTTCTTCTAATGCTTACAGGCTGATGCAAATCTGCGTACGGTGCTAGAAGAAGATGTTCAGGAGGAATGCGGGAAGCTTGGCCCGGTTGATTCTGTCAAGGTAATGCTTAGTTCCAGTTGGGCAATTTATTATCTTGTTTAGTTTCTGCAGATGGAATATGTGGATCTGTTGTTGACAAAATGAGTATTTGAAAGGAACTCCTTTAGCTACTTAGTCCTGGACAGAGGAAGCCTGGATCTCATGACTTCCTTTTTTTTGGGGGGGGGGGGGTTTGAGGGGGTCTTACAAGGAGGGAATAGCCCTTTGGGAGAGGAGAGATCGCTCAAATCCTTGACTAGCGGTGATGAGGCATGAGCTTATACCACTCAGTCAAAGGAACTATGTGGGTCCAACTTTCAGTGATACTATATTGTTGCATAATTAATGAAATAACCAAAATCCTGTAAAAAGAATTAATGGCGATTCTATGGATGACAAAATGAGTACTGGAAAGGAACTCTGTTTTTTGGGGGGGGGTTTGCTTGAATCTGAGAACTGGTCATGTGCCTAAAGGTTATACCACTCATTCATTGGAATGGGTGGTTGGCCCAACATTTAATGATACTATCTTGTTGGATAATTAGTGAAATAAATAAAATCTTGAAAAAAGAGTTAAATACGAACCTATGGTTGAGAAAATAAGTATTGGAAAGGAACTCTTATGGCTCCTTGGCCCAAGATAGTGATGAAGCTAGGATTTTCATTACAGGGAGTCAATGTTCCTTTTCTTTGGGGGGGATTGCTTTTCCTCCCCCCCGCCTGGGAGGGGGGGAATCCTAGACGTGATGGTCATGAGGAAAGAGTTCAAGCCGCTGTTCAGTCAAAGGAGCTGGTGTTGGGGCTGTCATTCAAAAATACTATATTATTGCATAATTAATAAATAACTAAAATGATCTATGGTTGACAGAGCAAGTATTATAAAGGAACTGTTTTAGCTACTTAGTCCTAGATGCAGATGAACCTGTAATTTTGCAATAGTGGTCATTTGTAGATGGGGGATCTAATGGTCATGAGGCAAGAGTTTATACCACTTGGTCAAAGGGACAAGTGGTGGGCCCAATGTCTAATGATACTATCTTGTTGCATAATTAATGAAAATACTAAAAGCCCTGAAAAAAGAGTTAATTTTATATTACTTTTTGCTATTGAAAAATTTTTAACTCCCTCATATCAATATAAAGCCTTAAACTAAAAATTTTAATATCAATAATTTTGAGAAAATGAGAACTAATATACTAAAAATGTATATAAAAAATATAAATAATAAAATTTTAAATATAATACCATTAGCATTGAGAAGTGAAAATCACGTCAAATAATTGCTATGTCATTCAATTATATTCCATTTATATATAAAAAAAATTGAAAGAGAGAGGTCCAATCTTTTCTCTCCAAGAAAACAAAAAGTAGAAAGAGCCTCTTTTAAGTCTGTTCTTACTAATTTGTGAGAGCCTGTGTGTTTGATTATGTCAAAACTTATTTTCACATGAGCAAGAGGGGCAGGCTTTACCCTAATTATTGAAATTTCATTTTGGAAACCATAAACGATTAAATAGGAGAGAATCCTAGGTTTTCTCAAGACTGTAGAAAGCAAGAGGAGATTTTATTATAAAAGGAGCCAAATTAATTAAATTAAGAAGAATCTGCAAAAATGGCCCAGAATGTATGTGAAAAAGGGAATTCTTCAAAAGGTGGGCGTAAGGTTGGTCTTTTTTTTCCCTTTTTTTTGGGGGGGGGGGTGTTTGGCGTGTGGTCCCCTTCCCTTGTTAATGCCTTTGTTCATGTCCTATAATAATGATGCTATGGGGTAAGGTTGGTTTTTTTTTTTTGGGGGGGGGGTGTTTGGCGTGTGGTCCCCTTGCCTTGTTAATGCTTTTGTTCATGTCCTATGATAATGATGCTATGCGGCACAATGGAAGAACAACTTCATCAGCAAGATGGATGTGTATGTGTTTTTGGAGATGGAGGTTCTATGTGGGTTTCACAATAACACGTCCTTAGGCCCATTCTTAGCAATAGGTTTACAATCCTTGATACAATGTCAATGTACTAGACAGATAAGAGATGTCTGTTTGGCTTGAAAAACCATGTCGGCCAGGGGAGATTTGGAGGCTTTGCAGCCTTCAGTTTGGGGATACCCATGGGTCTGACTCGTTTTATGAGGTTGGTTCTGAATTGGAAAGCCTATCGAGTGTGTTTATTGTGAGAAAAGGATGGATGGTTGATGTTTAGGACTTCAGGCTGGTGACTTCAGTGTAGAACATTCACCAAGGAAGTCTACAGCCTCAGGCAGTAATGCTATATATTGTCTGAGACTTCAGTGGACTAGCTACCTCCTCATATCTTGCCTTTGATTTCTCCATCATCTCTAGTTACTCTCCCCTCTTGGATTCTGAACCTGGCTTTGCAAACATTATACTCTGAGAAAGTCCAAGAGGACTGGATCGAACAAGAGAAAGTGGAGTAATTCATTGACATTCAAAGAGGACCCGGTAATTAAAGGACTTCTTGAGAAGCTCAGTTGGAACTGGGCTCGCAGTCTAGATTCAAATGTGGTTTGCCCCATGTTGGTGCTTTCCTCTTTATACCCATCCTGAGGCTGTGCCTGCATATCAGCAGAGCCTTTGAGAAGCAATTAACAGAAACTCTTTTTCTGGGACTCTTGCAAGTTCAACCCTTCCCTGGAAGGTTGATGAACCAACTGATATAGCGTTAATATTGAATTCTGCACAGCTCACACGAGATCTGGAGATTGCTGACTTTCTTATTTAAATACCGATCAAGGACGATGAAAATTTGGAAGTCACCAATGTTCATCTGTCATGCCATGCTTGGTTCAAGGGAGAGATGGTGTAATAATTTTCTTAATTTTAAGTGACATGTTGCTTGTATATCATGATTATAAAATAATAATATTAATAAATTCGAAAATAAAAAGACAAATTATTCTCTCCTTTCTCACCACCGCCACTACAATGGATCTAGAATAGGGTTAAAGAGGGGACTATGCGCAATGATGAAACCTTTTTTTTTTTGTGGGGGGGGGGGTTTGGGTTCCTGAACTAACTCTTCTATCACCGTCCCAAATATTAATTATGGTGATGAGAGCAATGTGAGATGCAGGGAAGCTTGATGGCAGTTTTAGGGTTAATCAAATAAAATTAAGTCTAGAAAAAAGATATGGCTGGAGTTTTAGGGGTTAGGAATGATAGGCGTGTAAATCTCGTCTGGGAAGTTCTTCAATTTTTAAAAAATAGTAACGGGACATGTATGTGTGTATTTATCTCTTGGATATCCAGTTATATAGGTAGAAATGAAATTTGAAATTCTTGTTTTTGGGGAATATATTAGAAATTTTAGGATGACTTGTTGAAGAGCATGCTTATTTTTCTACTAGGAATTTTTATATTTTATATTTTATATTTTTTCAAGTTCTCTTGCATCCTTCGTTGGGTTACGTGGTCATGTAGCTGAAGGTGATATTACCTGTGACTCGTAGCTCAATTCTGATCTAGATTTTGGGCAAGATAACATTAATTTTGACTTGGATGGGTTGGATTATATGACTTAATTGATGTCTTACTTGCAGAGGTCTAAAATTAGGTGCATCCGTCAGGACTTCTGTACAATGCCCTAGAAGGAAATGTTAAAGCAAGTTTTCTCATTAATTTATTTCCGCAAGTCTTCTTCGTAATTGTTCTGTGTATGTTGCTCATGAGTGGGTATGCAAGCCTGATGTTTTTGTTGCTTAATGTCATAATAGCGTAACTTAACGTAATTGAGTTTTATTTTTACTTTTTATTTTTCTTAAATCATCCCTGGATCATTTTCTATTGGACATAATTGTATTTTCTTACTTGAGTTCTGTTTCTGTTTTCAGGTTTGTGAAAATCACCCACAGGGAGTTGTTTTGGTGAAGTTTAAGGACAGGAACAATGCTCAAAAGTGCATAGAAGTGATGAATGGGAGATGGTAATTACTCTTGATTAATTTTAACAATTTGGTTTGGAAGTCTTCTGTGTGTAATGTTTGTTTATTAGTTATACTACGATTCCGTATCTATGTTTGTTCTGTTGTTGAAAGGATTTATTACACTTATATGTGGGATTATAACACGAATGTAGGTGCAATTATGTTCCTTAATATCTGCAGTGAAATCTTTCTGCATTTGAGAATTAATGAGGCAGCATTGTCTGCTTTAGCTAATGTTCCTTAAGAGGATCATCAAATGTGAAAGAGTTTCTGCAGATTTATGAGTTAACACGAATCCTGCTAATACAAGTATGTTACAAGTTTCACCTTGTTTTCTTTGGTTGTGAGAGTTCCCGAATAGGCAATTCTTGAGCCCAATGCATTCATGTTCATGTAGTTTAGAGATACATTGGCATAGCGCATTCTACAGCTCTTGTGTATTCTAGTTGCGTAGCTGAGCTTTATGATCACATGATTCTTTAATGCATTACCAGAGGATGAACAAAGAACAATTATATAATAAAAAAAGTTTGTTGGTGCTGGTTGTGCCAATACATATATGGTCAATTATGGCTTTAATTCAAAGATTCGCACATATTTTGGTGAAGAAAATGGATGTCACCGGATGAAATTTCTGGATAAGTATTTATATTGTCTGTGCAAAATTTGCATAATCCCTCATCTTAGAATTCTTATTTGATTTTTCAGTAGGAATTTCAGTTCTGATGTTTTCATCTTCTGGGGTGTGTTTGCTGTCTTGATTATCTGTATTTTAGGTTTGGTGGGAGGCAGATTCATGCCAGTGAAGATGATGGATCAATCAACCATGCTATGGTCCGTGATCTGGAAGATGATGCTGCTCGGTTGGAGGAGTTTGGCACAGAACTCGAAGCCGATTGAGTTATTTGTGTTGGACTTGGACATCACATGATTCGCAGAGAGCTGTGTTGGTTGTATAAAATCATGAAGGCGTGAGAGAACCTTCCTCACATGTTTGTTTGAATTTTTTTCAGGAACATGAGAGGTGCTCTTGAGCGCAAATATGTTTTTGTAGTATAGTAGTTTAAATGACGGGTGAGGAAATTTTGAGACGTTTCTCTTGCTTTTGTCTCGTGCTCCCACCTAGGCAGATTATTGTGTTGGGAAGGGGATGCTGGGTGTTTGGGAAGAGGAAGGAGATTAAGATGATGGTAGGTGGGAGTTCGACTGATACCTAGAAATGGCCAAGTAGTTGAGGCCAGGACCCGTCTTGCATTCAATTGTGTAGACGAACATTTTTTACTGGATTTGCAGGAGCAAGTGGTGGTGGTAAGTTGGAAAGCCAGATGCAGATGGTGGGACTGTCTTGTTAATTCTGTTGTTCCTTTTTCCGACCCTTCTGGTTGGCTCATGAAATTATTACGAAACAAAGAGTTGGAGTGTTTTATTTATATATTTATTTATTGGGTTCCCCGCAAAACACCCCCCGGTTCTATCTCTCTTCGCTCCTCTACTGTCGAAATCATCATCAACTTTCACCTGTATGCCACCACTTTACCACTATCATCAATCTTAATTAATTATACCCAAAAATCAAATTAAATACAACCCCAACCCCAAAATCAAATTAAATCATATTACTAAAACAAGTAAAAATATAAAATCCTAAAACGAGGATTGATAAAAGTAAATCCCACTAAATTAGGGGGGGGGGGTGAAGTGACTGGTTGTTTGGAGGAGTAAGGAAGAGTAGCACGAGAGTGAGGAGCCAGCAGGAAGAGGCCTATCCCGACTACGTATATGGATTTGGCATTTTCGCCTATTTGAAAAGGAAACAACAAAACACGGGGAAACAGCACGAGAGTGAGGAGCCAGTAGGAAGAGATCTAACATATGATCCTACCTGTACTTTATAATTTTTGGTCCTTTGTTAGTAGATTGTATTAGTCTCAACCAATATAGTCTGCTTTGAAGAAATGGACTTAAATAGTACTGTAACATCTAGTTCTTGGGTAATTGACGCATGGTGTGTGCCTTGAGATATTTCAGATATGTGTGTTATCAATGACCTGTTTTGACCTTGGATGTGTTGAAGTCTGCACGTGCTTTTGAATCTACATAAGCGCTTGGTTCATAGTTTTCATGCTTGTGAGGGGGACTATCTGTCTGGATTTGTTTACACCTAACAATTACCTTCTGCAAGGCTTAATTTTTTCAAATTGATGTTGCCTCTTTGTTTGCGTTTCCTGAGGATTGTTTCTACGTTTAGCTTGGGTGTAAAATTCTGCAGTATGAACACTAATTGTTAGTAACTTGCAAGGAGTACAAAAGATGAGACCTCAAAGCATTTATGACCGCGTTAATAATGCTGATAAGGGCCATTTGGACCTGCTACAGGTTGATACCAGTTGCGGAGCCCCCTCATGGCTAGCAGCAACGGTCACAGCCTTGCAGGAATGATATGATTTGGCATGGCCACTGCAGACCTTTCTTTGAGTACTAGATTTTAGGATTCTGACTCAGGTTCCTTTGGCCTATTATCGTGTACAAAGACCAACTCTTCCAAAAGCTCAAGTTCATTTAAAAACTTTTTGGATTAATTTCTAATATTATTAAATGAACATGGTTGGGGGAGTCGACCGGTGTAGGAAAGGTGGGAATGAGCTGAGGAAGCATTAAGTTGTACCATAAGTAGAAACTTTCACAATGGACCTTCACATGTAGAAAGTAAATATGGCTTCTGTTGTCTGCATCAAAGTATCTTTGTTCTTTTGCAGGCTATTCTTGTTGCACTTTAAACTTTCATGCCAAGTACATCAGATATATATTTGCTCCTTACTAACAGTAAAGATGTGCCTGTGTTTTTGGAGAACTTTCAGAGAGTACTTCGCAATCTATGCAGAAACATGCTTTGCAAGTTCTGTTGAGAGAGTAAAGGATTGGGTTACAATCAATGAACCTCTTCAAACGGCAGTGAATGGATATTGTGCTGGGATATTTGCACCTGGAAGGCCTGAAAATCCATCTAAAGAACCATACTTGGTTGCTCACCATCAGATATTAGCCTATGCTACAGCTGTTTCTATATACAAGCAGTTGTCCTTTGTGATTTCAATTTGTGTTTTGAATATGGTTTACAGATGAAGTATCGAGTGTCACCTAGTTTAATGACACAATTAACGGCATGTCACCCTAGAGGACACATGTCATGAGAACCATGTTGACTCGTTTCATGACAGGTGAATAGATCTTGTTAGCAAGCCTAAGAAGCATGGATATAAACATCGGTATCGTCTCTGATAAAATATGAATGCAGAATATATCCAGACTTCAAAATGAGGATCCGCGAATATGACATTGAAAATATATTTTGAAATTTTTATTTATAATTTCGTCTACCCATAAAAAGGGTTCCTATTTTGAAGCCATATTTTATGCTGAAAAATGATATCGATCGGAGATAATTACACATTTTGGCTTAAGTTGAAGCGAGCTCCGCTTCATCCTCACCCCGCTCCTTTACTATCTGCCTATTTAACTGGGTTTTCAATCCTTCATTGTTAGGGTTCGGCCTCTATGTACACTTTTGGATTGTCTTTATTGATTTATTAGTTTGTTTGAATATAGTCTTTGCTGGCTTTCATGTGATCTATAAGCATTGGAGCTTAATTTCTTTTCTTTCCCAAGAAGAAAAATGGTGTTATTTTTTGTCCTGATGGTCTGTTCAGGAGAAGCAGGGAAGACAGATCGGACTTATTGTTGATTGTGAATGGGCAGAGGCTTTTTTCCGGAAAAAGTTGAAGATACAAGATCGGTTTCAAGGAGGCTGGATTTTCAGCTTGGCTGATACATAAGGTCATTTTGAAATGAGTGTGGGTTCCTTTTGCATAGGCGTAATAATTACATGCAAATATTTAACCAGCTTTCTAATGTACCTATTTAGATGTTGAGCCATCATGGGTAGTTATGGTTGATAAAGGCATTCCTCTGGAAGTGTTTGGAAATTATAAAAAAAAAAAAAAAAAAAAAAAAAAAAAAAATTAAAATTAAAATAAAATTAATATGTTTGGAAACCACATCCATAAACCCTTCCAAGGAATTAGAATTAGAATTAGAAATAAGGTACAGAAGAATCTAAAAGGTTAGAAGTTTTTTTATTTTTTTATTTTTTGTTATTATTAGTTTCTCTTTTTTACTTATGTTTCTATTTAGGAAGTTTCGATATTTTTGTTTTGTTTCTTGAAAGCTTTCTTTATGGGTTGTTGGTATAAATAGGATAAAAATGTAGTCACTTTACAATATTAATTGAATTTTATTTGGGGTTTTCTTTTAAACTTAATTATTTACTATTGTTGTTTTAACCACAATTATCGCATTCGGGTCGTTATTGTTGAGATCTAATTGCTATAAACCCTTCTGTTGTGTCCAGTGGTGTTAGAGCATGATTTTTTTTTTTTTTTTTTTTTTTTTTTCCTGAATGATGCAATCAACCCCTAACAAACAGAGTTGGCCGAGATGTGGAGAATGATTGAGGACTTCACCCGAGCTGTCGAAGCCTTGCAGCATCACGAACTCGTGGAAGCCCCAGTGGAGATTCTAGAAGGAGGTGACAAACAATTCGAGATTCAAGATCTTGAGACTGAAAGAGGAAGTCGAGAATGTAATCCCTTTCCATGAAGCTGGACCCGCAAATCGAGTTGCACAAAGTGGATTGGAAGAGTAGTTACTACATGCTCTTCGTCAAAATGGAGTTTTTGATGAGGAGTTCGATCCAATTCTACAACGAGAAGATACAACAAATTGATCTTCAAGTGAGGATTGAATTTGAGGAAGAGTTAGATTTGGCTTTTGATGAATACAATGAGGAGATAGCAGAAATTGATGTTCAGCCAGCCCAAGGTGAGTCTTTGGTGGTGCGAGCAGTGATGGTGGGAACGATTAAAGATGAAAAGGAAGATTGGAGGTGTAATATTTTTCCCTATAGGTTGATTGGAGAAGGGGTACACGATACCCCCCTCCCCCCCTCCCAAAAAAAAAAATGTTTGGTGAAATTGATGAAATTTTATATGAGGTTCCAATGGATGTGGGGCATATTCTTCTTGGAAGACCCTGGTTGTTTTATCGTGATATGGATTATAAGACAAAGCCCAATATCTACTCCTTCCACAAGGATAATAGCAGGTACACTCCTCATGCTTTTGAGGAAGAGTTAAAACAAAGCATTGGCAGGATGGATTTTGAAAAGGCATCAAAAGAAAGTTATATCGGTCAATGAAGATCATGCCATCCAGACTGCATTTCTTTCAGAGTAGAGAAGCATTAGGTGTGGTATTTCAATAGCTGCATTACCAGAAACAAGTTGAAGAACTGAAGGAGAGCTGTAACTAGTTGGATCCACCCACATGAGGAATATGTCAAGGCTTACTCGTTGTTTTTTTTTTTTCCCTAGTCCAGGGAGAACGAGGCAAGAGCATCCAAGAAATTAGAAACCAGGTGCAGAGAATCTTAAAAAAAAAAAAAAAATTATTATTTTTTGGGTAATTTCACTTCTTTATTTAAATTTCTATTTCGGAAATTTCTAATTTTTTTGTTTTTGTTTTTTTTGTTTCTATCTTATTATTTAGGAAGTTTTAACAAATTAGAAAGTTCTAGTTTAGAATTAGAGGTTGTCAGAGTAGTAGTCACCTTTATGATATAAGTATTTTCTTTCTCAATAAAGAATGTTATTTCGGTTTTCTTTAGACCTAATTATTTATTATTTTTCTCACCATAATCACTCTATTCTAGCCTCTAATGTTGGTTCTGCTACACTTTAGTTTAATTTAGTTTGACATCAATTTGGTGGTTCCAAGATGAAGACGATATTTCAAGCTAATGCTCAATTTGGTTATGCTCATAGCCAAGGAATCTTTGAGGTTTGGAATGGAAATTGTGAAAATTATAGAATAGGAGTATTTCTGATATATAAATTTTGGAGTTTCAAAGAATCATTTCGATTTCGATTTTCACCGGCCATCCAAATGAGGTCTTAATTTACCGAAGGCCATTCTATACAACCTGTGGATGACTTTTTTGAAGAGAACATTCTTGCCTTTGGGCAGGTGTCTCCTCAGGATCTCCATTTTACTGTTTTGGAGAACCAGATGTTTGTCCTGATGGGCATACTTAGTGCACTTTTTAGTTGCAATTTTTGGATCTATGACAAGATATTGTTGTTACTCCAATTATTCTATAGCAATTGATGTGGACCATTTCTAGTGCAGGTTCTTGAATCCACTATATTATGGTGATTATCCAGATGTAATGCGTGAAAGACTATAGTGCTGACAACTTTGAACGAAATGATTTTTATGAAGCACAAATGATGGATAGAACTGGTATGTCTTTATCCCATCTTGAGTAAATAAGAATAAAAATTCCCTAATATTCAAGTTCCTTTTCCTTATCTTTTCTTTTTTATTATTTTTTCATTTTCACAGCTGAATGGGAAGGAAACAAGGCGATTGGTGAGAGGGTAAGAATCTCTCTCTCTCTCTCTCTCTCTCTCTCTCTCTCTCTCTCTCTGCGTGTGTGCGCGCACATTCTTTATGTTCTATTTTTATCTTATGCAGCTGACATTATGTGCTTCAGTGAGTAGTTGCTGAAAGCTCTTGTGTATTGCAGGCAGCTTCTCCATGGCTCTATATAGTTCCCTGGGGAATTGAGAAAGTTCTCAAATACATTGCAGAGAAACATAACAGTCCTCCAATATACATTACTGAGAATGGTAATTCTTTAGAGTATTACAATTCTTAGAGGATATATCTCTTGGGGCTACATTTTTTTTTGTTAAATGCACTAGCCTGCAGTTGTCAGACTGTGACTTTAATTGATGATCTCTAGATGTGTTTCTAGCTTTTTTACATTTCCCCGAGTGAATTTGGTTGGAGTCAGAAACTGAGCTTGAGGGAACACAAAGGGAAGAGGAAAAAAAATGTATCCCACCTCTATTCACTTAGCTAGGGAATGATTGTCCCTTCCCTTTGTATTTTAGGGGCCTTTTAAAAAAGAACAAACTCTAAAATAGTGAGTTTGATGGAATATTAGGTCTTTCGACTGGAATTCATATTTATCACATCTCTCTGTTTTTTGTTTTAGAAGAAAAATAGATCAAGGGTTTTAAGTTTAGAACTTAGCTCCTGCCTCATTCCCATTCCGTTTCTATTCTTTATTTGTTTATGGCCAATGGGGACTATGGGCTGGCAACAAGGCAGTCAGGAGTCCAGATGACCAAATTCTCAGATGCACATTGGAAGAATAAGACAACTCACAGGCTCTAGAGTCCTGAGAGGTTCAGCCGCAAATGCATGTTGAATTGCACCTTCAATATCTATTTTTCTAGCCCCGTGCTTTCAGATTGGATTCCTTTCCATTGTTTGGGATCATTTCCTTGGTTTCTCGTGTCAATCGCCTTCAAAACAATATTTTTATTTATTTTTTAAATTATGATATTGCATCCCACAATCGAAAGATCCGTTAGTAGATCGGTATCTTACCATTATTGTTCTTGGCATTGTTGAAAGATACGGGTATATTGTATTTTATTCTTCTTTGATTTATATAATATAATTAAGGCTGAGAGTCTATACATAACTGTCTCTAGAAGTTAGGGATCCGATTGAAAGAAAGTTAAAGATTATCATATTTAGGGTTTCCTTCTTTAACTAGTTCCTTATTTTAGTTCGCAACAGCTATTGTATATTTAGTTGGTTGAACCTATGTAAAACATATAGCGGAAAAATGTAAAACCTTTTCAATAGTCTTTTTTTTTTTTTTTTTCTATATGGTATCAGAGATTTAGACTCTTTCCGGGATTGAAAACTTTGGCCTTCACAACCTCCCTTTTGTGCTCTGTTTTACTCTGTTTTTTGAGAACAAAAAGGAGTGGTTTTTGGGTCCTAGAACCTTTTCTTGATTCCTGGAACCGAGATGCCTTCATTGCCGCCATCATCCCCTATTTCTCTTTAGGCCTTTGTAGCCCCCTTTTACCCTCTTGTGATGTGCTTTCATTGCCGTCATCATCATCTTTTTCCTCTATTTCTTTTCCCTTGGTCCTTACAACCAGTTCCTGAAGAATGTCATAAATGACATCTTCTAGCCCCTGTTGTCTAACCGTCTCAGCAAGCGGAGGACAAACAGGTACCAGGTATGCAGGTGAACCGCAAAATATCCAACCGGCGTACAATGGTAAAAATTACTTGAAGTGGTCTCAGTTGATTCTGACTTTTCTAAGAGGGAAGGGAAAATTGAACCACCTATTTGGGACTGGACCAAAAGGAGAGAAGCAGGTTCCGAAGTGTGGGATGAGGAAGACTCTATGATTATCTCTTGGCTGTGGAACTCCATGACTACCGAAATCAGCAACACATGTACGTTCTTGTCGTCTGCAAACGCAATTTGGGAGTCCGTGAATCGGACGTATTCCAAAATCTATGATGCTGCCCTGATATATGAAATTAGGATCAAGATGGGAGCAACCAAATAGGGGAGTAAAACTGTGACTGAATATGTTAATTTCCTACAAAACCAATGGCAGGAACTTGATTATTATCGAGTGATTGATTTAAAATGCACCAATTGTGCAGCCAAATTAAAAAATTTTATTGAAAGGGATCGAGTTTATAATTTCATTGTAGGTTCAAACTCTAAATTTGATCAAATTTGGATTCAAATTCTAGGAAGGACACAGGATTCATCCGTTAATGAAACAATCTTCTTGGTTTGGGCTGAAGAGAGTGGAAGGGGAGTTATGCTTAAACCCTAATCAACCAAAGGCTTGCATTTTGATAGGCAACGATGTTAAACCTTGGAAAAGCCACCAAATATTGAACACAGAAAGGCAAGTCATGGGAGATTTGATGTAGAATAAATTACATGCTTAGTCCATCAAGTTTGTTTCATTTTCACAAATTAATTCATACAATTAGGAATGCTACATTGTGATACTCAAATTTCTGAAAGTGTAATGAGTTTGTCCTTTCGTCAATGACAACGACAGGGTAACCGTTAACTATTGACGTAGTAATTGCGTGTCGTAAAAATGTTGATTTGTCTTGTCATGTCAGCATCTAAAAATTTCTCATGGTACCTTACAAATTGTTGACTTGGCACTACATCTTTCTCTCACAACATGTTGACTTTTACTTTTTTTGCAATGCATCCCACCATCATCTTCTACTTCTTTGACCCATTCCCCCACAACTCTCTCTTTCTCCCTATCTCTTTCTCTCTCTTCTCTTACCCAATCCAACTTACTCTTACTCTTACTTTTCGTACGATGGATCCCACCGTACTCTTCTACCAACCTTTTCTACTTCTTTGACATGTTTCCCCACAATAAGGATGATGTGCTGCCACGATAATAGAATGAATATGGTCCAACCTCATGAATATTGGTACAATGGGATAACTGAAAACCCCGAGCTTGAAAATTCTATTTGAGCTAATCCACAGGCACTCTTCGCTCTCCAGCTCACTGCAATTCAATGACCTGCATTCAGATAGCTCTGCAGAAAACTAAATTTTAAAAAGAAAATGAGCCAACATTCACATTATTACCAGAATGCCCTTGCAAGTTAAATCTAATCTCACTTTTCTTGATTCTGCAACTTCACAGCTATAAATCAAATGCTATACCTCCCACATCTGATCATTCCCCAACCATCTCTCTCTCTCTCTCTCTCTCTCCAATCTCTATAAAGCAATTAGAAATCACATACATCATCTCATTCCGAAAAGATTACATCGACCGCTGTGCATCATCTTCATCTCTCTCTCTCTCACTCACAAGAAACTGGTTAAAACCCCCAACACTTTCTCAATGTCTCTTTCTCTCTCTCTTTCTAATTTGTGAAACAAGATTACACAACACACCCAGTTCATATCTTCCCATTCCTCAAATTCCCCGGAATTCATCTTCTTGAACAAAACTATTTCAAGAATCCATCAAAAATTTGTCCCCCAAAGAAATCAGAAAACCTCCGATGGCTAATCAAGAGGCTGCTCAAGAGCTTAGCGAATAAGGTCTTATGACAAGGATACTAATGACCTACCATGAGGACCGATGCAGAGACTTATGTTAAATATTGCGACAAGTGCCAACGCTTCTCTTCGGTCCCTCATCAACCTTCTTGTAACCTTACAAGCCCATGGCCGTTCGTGCAGTGGGGAATGGACATATTGGGACCGTTTCCATAAGTAGCCGAACAAGGGAAATTCCTCATCGTTACCATCGATTATTTCATCACGTGGGTGGAAGCAAACTCTTGGCTCAAATAACTGCAGACAAAATACAAGTGTTCGTCTAGATATCCATCATTACCAAATTCGGCTTGCCCCATATTCTTGTTATTGACAACGTAAGCTATTCGACAACAAAAATTTTAAAGAATTCTGCAACAAGCCCGAAATACAATATCGTTTTACCTCTATTGCTTACCCATAAGCAAACGGTCTTACCGAAATCACTAACCGAATGATTTTTCAAGGACTCATGGCAGCGCTGGACAAACCCAAGGGCCAATGGTAGACAAACTCTATGGAATCCTTTGGACCTACAGATCACTCCTAGAACAGTCACAGGGGAAACACCGTTCAACTAACCGAGGAGTGTGAAGCGGTTTTGCTGGTGGAAATAGGTATTCATTCATTCCATGTAGAACAATATCAACCAAGGCAAACAGTTCGCACTACGTGAGAAACTAGACCTGCTGCCTGAACTACGAGATGTCGCGTACGCTGGAATGGCGGCCTACCAACAACAGAAAACCCAATATTATAATAGAAGAGTGAAGACAAGAACATTCAAACCGAGAGATCTAGTCCTCCGCAGTGTAGAAACTACAGGACAACAATAACCCGAAGGGAAACTTGCAACTAATTGGGAAGGCTTGTACTGGGTATATTTTATAGTTCAACCAAGAACATATCTGCTCTGCCATCTAAATAGCACCGTTATACCCATAACCTAGAATTCGCATAACTTACGCATCTACGATCAGTAAACCTTGTTATTCTTCTGGTTTTGACATATGTCCCAATTTATTAGCAATAATACTATTTTTCATTTAATACGTTATTATCAGTCGGGTCCCTACTTTCTTATTATGCTCAATGCAGAAACCATCTCTCGGCCGTATGCCCCATATGGGTTCTGCACCCATCCTTAACCTTTATATGAGATCCAACTCTCGATTGAGTGGTTTCCAACCTTCTCTCGGCATGAACGAATCACCTGGGTTCCGCATCCATCCTTAACCTCTACACGGGATCTAACTCCCAAGCAGGTGAATCCCAACTGTCTCTCAGCACGAATGCCTTATATGGGTTCTGTACTCATTCCTAGCCTATAAGGGATCCAACTTCCAAGCGGGTGTCTCTCAACTGTCTCTTGACACGAACACCTCAGATGGGTTCTACACCCATTCTTAGCCTTTATACTTCCAAGAGGTTGTTTCCAACCATCTCTCGGCATGAACGCCTCACATGAGTTCCATACACATCCTTATCCTCTATATAGAATTGAAGTCCCAAATGGGTGGCTCGTAACCATCTCTCCGTTCTACATCCCACATGGGTTCTGCACCTATATTTAACCTCTATACGGGATCCAACTCCGAACAGGTGGTTCACAACCATCTCTCGGCTCGAATGCCACACATGGTTTCCGCGTCCATCTCCTTACACCAAGTATTTCACTGGAACAACATTTACCGCACTTGATTTCACTACTTAGAAGGAATTTGATTCCCTTCCCCACAAGGGCTCTGCACTCATGGCCTCTCGGCCCCCCTCATCTCTCAAGGGGCTTATAATCATCCTTTGGCTCCGCACCTTCTATAGTGTTCCCTTAGTCATACGCCAAGGCATCCCACTGAGCCCATAGCCTGGAGTTATACTTTTGAAAGCCTAGTGGGATGGCGGAGCTAGTAAGCGAAGTTGCTATCTTAGCTCTAACATCCTAATCGACCCACTTTGGCATTACTATTTGGGTCGCTCTCCTAGTTACGCGTTTCGAGTACAAATCACTCAGACCACATATGGATCAAACGCTTCTCTCTTGGCAACGACAAGATTAATAAGTAATAAAAATTTTATTTCAATGCAACATTAGAGTACAAGTTTGAATACAATAGAAGGCATGTGTTTTCACATTTATTAGTATCCTAAATTACACCAAGGAAAAATTATGAAACCAAAAAGTTTAACTCGATAGAATATGCCGCTGAATATCTTCGTCTTTCCAAACAAATTAGCTCTTCAAGTCCAGGCATATTCTTTCAATAAAATGTCCAATGCCTTCCCAAACAAATCCGTAGATGAACTCTACAAATCTCACAATCCCTATCTAGCACCTAGTAAGATGTTATAACTAGAAAAGTAGCTAGATGCTAAACAGAAGATGGAAAGGATTTTGTAACTCATCAAACTATGCTTTGGTAATTAAGGAGCATAAAAGCAATGATGAGTTGTAGGAAGTTAAACAAAATATGCCAGTACAACCCTATCATAATAGTAGACTATGACTTTTCTACTATCATGACGGAACCTTCTTCCTGCGGTTGTATCGTGACTTCTGCTGCCACATACCTATGAAATGCCAAACCCTTAGAAAGATAAATCTCTTTGGATACTATTGGTAAACACAACCTTTTCTTTGAGGCTCTGAAATCCAATCATCCTATGAGAAATATATAACCAAAGGACGAAAATTTTATCACCAAAGTCCCTTGAAAGTTGAGAAGACCATTTAATAGACACGCCCTTCCTTTAACGCTCCCCATTACATCCTTTTCGTTTAACCACGACGCCTCATGCCTTTTCGAAATTCCTTATTACTATTGCATTTAATCTACTCCTAATGTTATTTTTCCAAATTAACATTAGGAATGGAAGGTAAATGATGATACTAGGCCCAATGGCCTATGACCAGCATGGTTCATACTTATCACTGCCCAAACCATGTCAAACCTACTAGACTACAGCTAAGCCCAGAAGGAACCAAAACTACCTCTTGACCCCTACTGAGTGAACTGCACCACATGATGAATCCTAACTGTAATTACTTGACAAGGAAGGAAATCGGTGACCTTTTCTGCTCCGATATGTCCTTGTGATGATCTTTCCCCGATAAGAAAACAAATCTCTTAATGATTTAAGCCTTCACGAGTCTCTGCAACAGCAAAGGAAACTTTTCTATCTCAAAGGATCCCGAATCTACAAGAGGTCTATCAACACAGTTCCTGTAATTTCATAAGATCTCACACGATCTCTCTACAAGGCAAGTATGGTTTCGACACCCTAAAGCATATACGACACTACCACACGTGCCTTGTATATATATTAAACAGAGGCAATATGCCAAGTACATACTACACACAGAGGCTACATAGGGGTCAGACTCTCTCAGTCTTTTCTTCTAAAACCATTCTTTTTGATTTGAGTATCAAAGTCTTCTCCGGTAGGTTTCTTCTAGGTCTCTACCTTGAAAATCATCCCGAAGATTCTCATCTATCGGATCACCAGAAAGGTGATATGGTGAAGTCAATTTTTGGCATCAACAACTTTCAACAACTTTTTCTCATTACGTAACACTACCCTACAATAAAATTGAGTAGCAGAAAGAAAAAATTGACACCTTCTAAAGAGTACATGAGCATTATTATTTTATCACAATATACCAAAATAATATCGGGGAAGGAGTACTTACATATGCTTACATCATAAACAAAATTTTTCATGGGTTTTAATTTCAAAATGTCCGATGGAAGTCCTATCGCAAGTTTTATCCCAGCATTAGTGTCACATTCAAACTCACCCCTCGGGTATTTGGGTGTACTTTGTTTGCCCATATGCATAACCATAATCGGGAAAATTGTACTCTGGAGCCATTAAGAGTGTTTGTCGAATACTCATCCACTCGGAAGGGCTCCAAATGCTTCCATCCACCTACCAAAAAACAATATGCCACCTTTGTGGAAGCAAAACCAAATTTCACCACACTTTATGCTTAGGAGGATGCATCTACCATGCAAGATAAGGATTTTTTGTTGCTTGAGTTACCTTCTTCCACCTCATCCAAGTCGCCAACTCATATCATAAATTCTGATTCTGAGTCCATCGACCCTACTTCATCCTTTGAACCTGAGTCTCCGATTCAATTAAGTCTACATCGTCTATTCCATATGCTCCTGGTCCGCACAAGTTTCCAATAGGGGATAATAGAGTTTTGGATCATTTCAAATTTGAATAGGTGTACACGACCCGCGAAGCTCCACCTCCGGATCTAAAGCAAGTTCAAGCGACCTATCCAAATGCTGAGAATAAGGTAACAGTATCTAACTCCATACCAACTATTGATGACCAACTTCGCAAGACTTAGATTGCAGACCTAGACATAGCCATAACTATGATAAAAGGAACCCAAGAGTGTACCAAACGACCACTATTTTTTTTTTGGAAAAGACCAAACGACCACTGTATCCTCTATCCAATTTTCACCGGCCCATAAGAGCTTCCTCATGAGTTTAAATGAAATATCAATTCCAAGCACTTTATATCGAAGGCATTATCCAAAACTGTAGCGCCACAAAGCAAGATTAGTTGCTAAGGGGTACACTCTAATTTACAGGGTTGATAATCAAGAAACATTTACACTAGTCACAAAAATAAACACCGTGAGGATATTGTTGTCACTAGCTGTCGGTCTTAATTGGAAATTACAGCAATATGATGTGAAGAACGCCTTCCACCATAGCGATCTTGAGGAAGAAATCTACGTGAGTATCTCACTAGGATTTAGAGGAGTTGAAGGAATAAAGTATGTCAATTAAGAAATGCATTGTACGGCTTAAAACAGTCTCCTTGTGCTTTGGGAGTAAAAGATTGATATTCACCGGATTGAGGGGGAGTGTTGGGAATATGTATATAACTCTCTAGAAGTTAGGGATGTGATCGACAGAAAATCAAAGATTATAGTATTTAGGTTTTCCTTTCTTAGTTTGTTCCTTGCTTAAGTCGGTGATAACTCTTGTGGCTGAAGCTATGTAAAACATATAGCGAAAAATACAGAACCTTTTCAATGTCGTCTTTTTCCGACAGGCATGTCGGGATGCGGAAATTTTTGATTGAGATTAGAATAGTGATTTGCCATACTTAAGGTTAAGCAGCTGACGTCACCCCAAACATGAGATTAGCGGAGCTGAGTCCCCAAAACTGAATGAATGTAAAAAGCTCTTGTACATCCAAAGCTTCTTCAAAGCCTGTCCAGAACCAGTTCAAGCGACAGAGGACTTTTATCTATCTTTTCTCCTTGTCTAATTCTTTTTTGATGCTTAATTAATTGTTTGGTGCAGAACCTTCATTAGACACTTGTCAAATAGGGTTATATATTGGAAGCCTTTAAGTACTCAAGTGTCTTAGTAGTCATTTTCGGTCTCTATTTTCAGTCTCTAGGCCTTTAATGTCTTGTATCTGCAGGCATGGATGATGAACAAGATGATAGGGCCCCACTTGATGAGGCAACCCAGCATCAACGTCAACCGAGATGTACAATTCAAACCCAATTGGGCTGTGTAATTGGGCCCACATCCTTCAAATCATAACTTGAACATGACCATAATTCATGTCCAAGACATGGAATTAAATTACCTGACCGTAAAAAGCACCACCAAAATAAAATTTAAGAGATCCGTTACGCCAAATCACGGGAGAGAATGAATAAGACTACTGAGATCCTTTTCGGTTACATTCCCTATGGATGAAAATTATCAGCATTTCAGCACCAAAAAAAAAAGAAAATTATCAGCATTTTCAATTGCAAATGGTAATTAATTTTACAGATATGTACATTACAACATGCTACAATCACTATGATACAACTGCTATAACATCCTACTGTTGGAGCTACAAGTTACATGAGATCAAATAAAAAGCATTACTTAAAAAGACTTGGGGCGACGAAAGAATGTACCAAAATGATGAGATTTTGCAGCCAAGATGAGTCGGCCAGCCTCAAATTACAAGGACATTTTCAATTGTCCCGTTCCTATTTGTGTGTCATCAGAAGTCTGATTTCATGAGCTTCACTCGAGGCTTTACGTCAATATTACCGAAGGGATTAATTTGCTCTACATCAATGTAATCCCTTGTTTTAAGGACCTGCAAATAAAATCAAATGCATAGAGTGAATTTGAGGCCCAGAAAGTCTCTACAAATGAGAATAAATCACCAAGCACAGAATAACTTATGGTATGACATATAAAGAACAAGCTACGGAAAAAATTGAAGAGCATTTAATAGAAATTCTTCTTTTACTGCCGCTCAATAAACTAAATTATTCCATTAAGGAGGATTGGAAAAGGGCCAATAGTCCTTAAAAAGAGGGTGGACCAGGGAGAGCTTATTTCAACACGGAAAGCCATAATTGATGGTGGGTTGTCCTCTCCGAGGTATCTAGAAATGCCACATCCAGTTGTTCCATCCTAACTGTAAACACATGATTCCAACTGACTGCTGGGTGAACTTATCACTGAAGGAAACATCAATTTGCCAAAGCAAGCAGACAAAATGTGTTCATCTCTTGTTCAACAGTCATATGGCATTCTTCATGAGCTACTTATTTCTTTCAAATCCTCAGTATTTAAAAGGAAAAGAAAAAAGATGAAGAGATAGTGCAGACAGAGCACACATTCAAAGAATCAACTAAATCAAGAGTGGCAGTTCTTATTTTAGAGGAGAATGCACTTCAAAGAAGTCCATTCCTGCCCAGACTATTTGGTAGAGCTCATGAAATGCAGAACAGCAACCCTTAAAAACTCAAGTATTATAACTTCAGCACCCATTGTCCTGCCAACAACCTTGAGAGAATTTTCCACTATGTTCTAATCCTGACCTTACTATGTTGCGGCACTAAAAAAGACCCAATGTTAAAGGAACTCGACCCTAAACCTCTACATGAAGAGATGGAAGAGCCAGATTTGACCAATTCAAAATATAGAATATAATAAAATAAAACAGAAGAAAAAAATTGAGTTAGCATACCAATGTCTCAAAAAACATCCTTGATGCTTCCTTTCGAGTTTTACCAGCTAAAAGATTATCCATAGGAGGAACCTTTCTTCCATGTTCAGCTTCCTTGTCAAACAGAGACTGGAGATACTTGGCAACAGCTCTACAATGGAAAGAGCAAATCAAGGACCCAAAGTACGTACTGACAATGTTTCTAACAGCACACTAATATCGGAGTGTTGATCAAGAAAGAAATATATTGGAATAGTCATATAGAGGGTAAGTATGCAAAACAATACTGAGACTCCATTGGACTGCATCAAAGAATATAAACCGAATAATCCAAAAAATAATATCAACTAAGCACTTCATGCCGTAAATTAAGGATCACAGAGGTCCCTATGTCTTTTTATTTACACTGGAGACAAAAATATTGTGCTTGCATAGAGCAACAGTGAGCAAAATGCAGAAATATGCTTGTCAGCTACTTTGTTCTCAAAGCACAATAACAGCTAATACTTGACCCAATCCATGAAAACATTTGATCAGATGAAACTCAGTAAGCCAAAACCTATATGCTAACAGTTTCCCAGATTGGACAAACCAACACTATAGTGATTGTTGTTAAATCTAGGGCATGCATAAAACAGTGGGAATAATTGAAACCCTAAATGCCCCTAGGAATCAAGAAAGTTAGAGGTGAAGAGATATGAGTAGATCACATTTGAACTGATTTCTAAACCAATAATACACGTTCAGAAGTTGGGAAACAATACCATTTTAACCAGCCTCTAATAAATGTGCTCGATTGATATTTTTTAATGTAATATTGTTGGCATAAGGGCCCTACCAAAGACAAGCACCCCCCCAAAAAAAAACACACACAAGTAATAAAGAAAAAATCCCAGAAAAAGAGACCTGTATTGAGTATCTTTGCAATTAAAAGTTTGAGATACAGATCCTATGCCCTGGAAGTGACCAAACCTAAACTACCACACTCCATAGAACGTAAAATTGATACCTAGTTCGAGATGACCAGCCCCTGTTCTCATTGATGCGAGTTTCTTCAGTACTTGGAGCAAAACCATCTACTTCAGGTATCTCATCATCATCGACATTTAAAAACTCTGAAAAAGTGAAAGAGAAATGAATTCCCACAATAGCATCGGGTCTAACTGGTTGATAATGCATGCTGCACATAAAATATTTTTCAAATAGGATAATATAAATTATTTTTGAGATACTCAGACAGACCCTGCAGCAACAAGAACCTCATTCACTGGGGCACCCATTTCTAGACTAAAACATCAAAGAGAATGAAGACACTCTGCCATGTCAGTT
The DNA here is from genome assembly GCA_033439265.1 of Dillenia suffruticosa. Taxonomy (NCBI): domain Eukaryota; kingdom Viridiplantae; phylum Streptophyta; class Magnoliopsida; order Dilleniales; family Dilleniaceae; genus Dillenia; species Dillenia suffruticosa. The sequence goes on along the minus strand of JAVTVX010000018.1, from coordinate 179,374 downwards.
ATAAATTTGCCATCAAAGAGGACTAGGCCCATCTGGAAGACATAAGACTCCGTCATTATATGTTTAACTTGGTTTTGTCTTATAGTAAATATAAAAGATATAAATTAAATGAATTTTTCTCAATCAAGATGTGTCGTTGACAAGTACAACGAGAACTTGCCATTTAAATCTATCTTACTAGCAGCTGATGAAAAATACAATTGGATTAAAGAACAATAAAATAGAGAGAGACAGAGAGACAGAGAGAACCTGTATCATGTCCAACAAACGTGTTTTGAAGATCCTGCAGCACAGTGAAGATGTCCTTAGCACATGTGACCAAAGAAAATACCTTAAATCCAACTGCTAGAAGGAATATTTTGAAGTTATCATGCAACTGCACAGGTATAGATGTGTTGCCAGGGCAGCCAGTGAAACCCGTAGCTAACCATTTTCGGAAGTCATAAATTTTACCTAGGCTTACAGCTTATTTGGTATGCATTCCTGGAGAATAAAAACTAACAGAAGTGTTGCAGATCCAACCTTAATGAACTTTATATCTAGACAAGATATAACTAGTTTCTGAAGAGCACGGATTGGCGTCTCTTTCAAATGATGTGATATGTAAATGACATCATTTCTAAACTCGATCTCTGCACTATCTTGCGTTTAAGCAGTTCTTTTCCTTTTTCTATAAAATCTACTTGGGCTATATGCATTTCGATCTTCTGCAGCCAGCACAAATGTCACATAAAGAAGGTCGCATTATGGGGGGAGCCAGCATTACATTTTTCACCCAACAAATTAAACTCACTGACACTAGTGAAGTATCATTTTGAGTTCATCAACTTGATGCCAAAGCACAAACAGAAGCTAAAATGAACAAGCATAGCATCTGCAGTAAGCATGATCAACAGATTCTAAAACTTAGTTGCAGATGGGATGCGTAGGCAGTATGAAGGCTCCCCAGAAAGCATACAAGTATCTGTGATATAAATACAAATCAAATGTAGAATTGAAACTAAAGCGCATTAAATCCAAGTATTGTCCCCATAACCAAATCCCTTTGCAAGCATTTTCAGCAATATGGTTGGGTATTTAAAAAATAAAATAAAATAAAAGGCAAATGGAGGATACATGACAATAGAACTAACAGATGAAAACAAAGCAGGCACTTCATAAAAACATTTAGAACAGATTTTATCAAGTGCACAACTTACAATCTGGTCCCTGACAGCAAGTTGGTCCGGAGAAGTAAAATCTGCATCAACAATATTCTGTGCAGAATTCGTGTCCCCAATATCCTGTAGATTAAGTTCCTGGCAGCCAGCATCTTCACCTTCATTGAAAGAACAAATTTTCATGTCCGCACCCAGTTTTACTGAATCAAAGCCATCATTTTTAGACTTTTCATGACAAACAGCATCAAGTGTCTGATTCTTATCTCCGTATGCCAGTTCCATACTCATGAATTCATCCCCTCTCACAGCCCCAAGCTCACTCTCACTAGTATGCTCTATAGCTTGATTGGCACGTTCCACAACAACGTTATTGTGCCCACCATTTTCTAAGCACATGGTTTCCTGGGAGGGATTGACACTGTTAAAAGGCCCAGAAAATTCAACATCAACATCTGCAATACTTTCCACCAATCTACCATTTTCACCTTTATCTAGACATACCCCAGCCTTTTTTCCAGATTCAGTTGCAGCAATACAACCAGTGTCATCCACTTTATCAACTATACCAAATCCTTTCTCAATAGAATGACCACCAACCTCCTGATCAGGGGATAAGAACAACAGAGTTTTTTCTAGAGTTGCACTAGCAATTTTACTTTGTTCTAGGGGAGCAGACTGGGCAACATCACCAGAAGCAGTGCCGCAATTATCTTCAGAAGCAGGAGTAGTCATTGATGAAGGCTCAACTCCAGGAATTACAGCACAATTTGCTTCACCAGCAAGAGTGGTCCCTCCATCAATTTCCATTTCACCAATCTCCCCTAAAAATTCATGCTCTAAGGTTTTGTGTTGCAGCTTGTCACTGGTAGCTTTCATCTGTAAAGCAGTACCATCTCCTTCTCCATGGAAGTCAGAAGGGAGGACTCCCCCTTCGGCAGGTTTTACATAACCATCAGTTTGGACTTCTGCAAGTTCCGAAACTCTTTGGATTGCAGTTTCATCATCAAAATTTGACCTCTTAAGAGACTCCATATTCTTTGCAGTTTCCTCACAACTTTCTTCATCATCCCGGTAAACCTTGATTCTGCTCAGATCATAAGCTTGACTGTGTATAAGAATCAATTCTGTTGACATACCTGAGGAAAGAGGCATGGCCTAATTAGAATATTAGGACAGATGCAAGATTGAAGACTTCATCTAGGATTGTTCAAAGTATTATCAAAATACTAGAGGCAATGATAACCAATTTAAGTTGTCTAGGCACTAGTTGAACGAATTTGAAATGATTAAGAAAAGAAAGAATAGCTATACAATTGCAGAATACAAGGAAACAAGGAAAACAGAAAAAGAAAACAAGCTAACTCCTGTCTTATAAAAAAGTTATAATGGCAAAAAGGAAATAATAATTGCAAAAGGACCACTTAAACTTCGGTCCAACTACAATTACACATTCTCTTAAAATTCAAATTTGGGACCTGACCTTCAAAAACCCATGCAATGAATCATTTTTAGACCATTATAATACTTGAAAGTTGTAATGTCCAAGTCAGGCCATAGCTTTCAGAGAATATAATCAAAGTTCTAAACCTAAGAAATTTGTTCAAAACAGATCTTAAAAAAGACCAGAAGTTTAAAGATTGATTGCTTATGAGCTGAAGTCATTTTGCAAGCATAAGTAAGATGGCAGGGGGGGGGGGAGAGAGAGAGAGAGAGAGAGAGAAGCCAAAAAAGCAATTTAGGTTATGAGAGATCAAAGGGACACATTAATGTTTTTCTTGATTAAGTGTCATTTGTAGTATTCCTTCTCTTCCTTATCAATGCAATGTAATTTTGGGGTCAGAAGTTGACAAGATTACAAATACAGATGTACACAAACAAATGAAGAGGATAAAAAAGTAAATAAATAAATTATGAGAAGAATATAATGATGCCACCTCAAAATCATAAGATATTCCAATTGAGATATTAGTATATATTCTTATATCAAGAATCATGAACTCACCCACATGTAGAGGTTCGATGAAAATTTCGTCTTCCAATAACTGCTTCTGCATTATCCAAATTTCAGGGCGAGAACAAGGAGCCTTCTTTCTTATACGACGTATGTCCTCAGTACTTGTCAATTGTTGTCTTATGGTACTAAATAGACAAAACACACAAACTTTATTACATCTCAAAATGAGACAAAAGTAGAATGATATAATTCTGGCCAGAGAAGCTACAAATGTGAATATCCTATCAGCAGCGAGAATAAAAGGTTTAATCAATATTTGATCACTTTGGATATAAGAGACAAGTATAAATGACATCCTAAAAATCAACTGCAATGACTATGGCCCTAAATAGCCATGATACATTAATGAATGAAAATATAGAACACTGCAAGTCAAGAAATGAAAGGTTTCATTTTGAGATTTGCAGCAGTAAGTCAGAATCTGCTTCAACTTAGCCTTGCAACTTCTCTTAAGTTCAAACTGAAATCTCTCATTTCTTGAAAACTTTAAATGGTTTTCATTTGAGTCACGTTGGAGGTTCTTAATTGAGCATTATTATCAATGGAGAGTGGCAAAAATAGCAAGTACGGAACAACTCAAAAAGTTGAATGTCCAATGAGGTGGTTGGACCTCTTGGGCAACTGTGTGGAAGGGAATGCTGATATGTTGGGTTGCTCTTATGGGTTTTGTGGTTTTCAAAGTGGGCAATGGGTCAAGGACTTCTTTTGCAAGATGTATGGTATGGTTTTTGAAGAGTCGTTTCCCCGGTAAAGACTTTGGTATGCTCTTTAGTCTCCATTCAAGGGGTGCAGATCGAATAAGATGTGAATTTCATTTGGCAAGAAAATGACTGAAAATCGGAGAGTTTCTTCAACTTCTTTTTGCTTGAAAGGAATGTAAGTGGATTTGGGCAGAGAGGATTGTGTCATTTGAAAGGGCTCTCCAAGTGGAGGTTTGAGGTTAAAGGGTCTAACAATCTGATTAGGTCAAATAGTAGGGGTGGGGGGAGGGCTTCTTTTCCGTTCAGGCGAAAGCTCAAATGGGATCCCTTCGCACCCTCAAAAGTCACCTTCTTTGTATGGAGGCTGCTTGGGAAGATTTCTAACCCTAGATAATCTCCAAAGGAGGGGTATTCTTTTGGTGAATAGATGTGTTTTATTAGAAGTCCGAGAATCACTTGTGCATTGCATCTTGACTTAGTTTAGTGACCTTGAAGATCCTCTCTTTTCAATCTTCATTTGTCTACTTCCAGCTCCATCCATGGTGACCCATGGGCTTGGCATGAGGTGAGGAGAGGGTAAGTACCGCACAAAGGAGAGCTATTTGCTTGCTCTCTATGGCAGTGATTTGGTTGGTTTGAGGGAATGAAATAAGAGGGTTTTTTAGGGGGCTGGAGACACCCTTGTTCGGTAGATGTCATTATTAATCATATTTATTTCTGGTTGTCTTCCAAATCATTTGTTTCCCTTTTAGCGGTTGCTGATTTGTAGAGCCTTTGGGTTTTAATCTTTCAATGGGAGGGCACTACCCTCTTTCCCTGTTGTTTCGCTGATTAATTGTGAATTAGTTTCCTCCATCTGATTAAAAAAATGGCATGTGTTGCCAGTTCTTTTGTTTTTTCCATCTGGTCTGTGTATAAGTTAATGATGTGTGATTTGAAACAGGGGGATTTGGATAAAGGGTCATGTTAAATTGCTTCATGCAAAAAGGGCACCCCAAAAAAAAAAAAAAAAAGAAAAAAGAAAAGGAAAGAATTGGTTAGTAAAAATCATGTCAACAAAACTGCTGCAAAATAAAAGAACTGCACCAGAAAAGAAATTGAACACCGAAACTAGACAACCATATAACAGCTAATAAGAACAGATAATGAAACTCAAAAAAATAAAAATAGAAACAACGTACTCGCCATGCAAGATCATTGTATCATCCATCAGCACCTTCCTCTTGGTGACAACTCGAGTCATAGATCTGGATCGTTTTGCAGGTGCTTCTTCTGGTATGGATGGAGTTGGCTTCATTTTCAAGACCGAAGTTCTTCTTCCAACTAAATTCATTCAAAAGCATGTGATGGCATAAGCATAATACTAGAAGGCAAATAGTTCTGAAACACATCAGCTTCCAGTGTAAACAAAGAAAGTGAAGTGATCTTCCATCGAGTCATCTAGCTATCAACAGAAGCCTTGGATCAAATACCACCACCTAAAGGCATTAAGCAAGAAATTTCAATACCTAAAATTGAAGATAAGAGATCATCATCATCGGGAATGAACTCTGAACTTTGCTTGGATCTAGATAGTGTCAGATATTCAACTGAGTGTATACTGTTTGCAGTCTCAGTAGTCTCTGTGAAACTGCGCTTTCTTCCAGAAAAAATTTCGACTCCAGTGATACTGGCTTCACCTTCCGCAAGATTTCCTTTGTCCGGAGTAGACACCATTAACAAATCATTTGACGCATCAGGAATGGCATCCTGAACAGAAAGCAACCTTTCGGGAGCAGGCAAGTCTAAACATGGTGAATTTGATTCCTCCAAGGGAGTATCCATAAGGTTTGCATGACCCACATCCTCCAACTTGATTTGCTCTGCCTGAGTGTCCTCAGAAAGTGTCGAATCAGTTGCCTCTAAACCTGCCTTTGGAGAATAACGCTTCTGGCACCCGTCATCTGAGACAAAAGAAATTCAATGAAGTGCAAAAATTGCATAATCAATTGTACATCATCTAGAAATAGTCATTAAAATTTCAGAACAAACCTTGCACCTCGATGGGATTTCTCAAAGAATTAAATGCTTCATTTCCAGATGCCATTGATGTGGACAACTCGACGACTTCGGATGTTAAGCTGGAAAGAGCTTCTGGCTTATCACTGCTCTCAGGTCTGCTTAGACTTGAATTGCATGATTTTAAGACATGCAATTGGCCAGAGAGCATTCCCTGAGGAGTTGTAGGATTCAATGTGCTGGAATTTTCTCTCCCTTGAGCAGGCTGAGCTTCAACAAGCTCAACTTCAGTTCCGCTGGGCGACAAACAGCCAGCAGATGATGCTAACAAATAATTATGGGAGGATGATTCTTTTGCAACCTTGACATTATTGCACTGCGCAGGCTCAGAGGATCTCACATTAATTTCTGACATATTATCAATCAAACAGGAGTTCTCAAGCACATCCCCAATATTCTTAGAACAGTCCTCCAATAGAGACTCGGGATTCAGCATAGTTGAAGATACATCCAATCTGGGGTCTATGCTTTTTACAGTTTCATTCTCTCCATTTTTCACCTGTTCTTGAGAATCAATTGCAGAATGGATAGCACCTGGTAAAGACACAGACAAGGCATTATCTGGTGAGATATTATCCATCTCCAACAATGCCAGAGAATCACTTTGTTGTGTTGCTTCTCTTATTTTCTGACCATCTGAAATATAGCCATTCTCCACAGTTGGATCAAGGAGAGCAATATCATGGTTAGCTTCATCGACCAGACGGCATTTACCTGCATTTTCATCCTCAAAATGATGGCCCAGCTTATCACAAGCACCTATATCATCATCTTTGCTCACAAACTCTGCTAAATTATGATCTTCTGGCTCCAAATGATCATCACAGGCCAGGGTGTCTTGAATAACGGATAAATTAGGTTGTTCAACTAAACCTGGTGTTGTTGGGGCTTGAGCATACTCAGCATAATCGATTTTCGAAGCAATTGCTTCAAACTGCTAACAAGAGACACCATATTCATCAGACATAAGATAGCAGTACACCCTAAAACTAATATAAGCCCCAATTAATAAAATTAAAAATTAGTAGTTACTTGGGTCTACTTTACCATAGGAAAGTGGACACAAGTTAAACAACAAAAACTAGATTCATTTCATATTAACGTAACCAACCAACCTGAGCAGTAGTATTAGTATCCGGCCTGGCTGATGAAATTTCAGCAGGCACAGTAGTGTCTTCTCTGAGAAGAGTTGGCCGGACAATCTTGGGATCACCACTGGGATAGAGAAGACAAATAACATAAGAAAAAAAATCTCTCATTTGTAAATTACACATATCATTCCAAAGAGGTTAAAGGAATAGTTAGGCAACAAATGATTACAATCTTGTTATTGATGTTTTTTAGAGAAGTTATCACATTATGTGAAGCTGATCTAATATCCACAGCATTCTAAGATAATGACTATAGCAAAAATATGCAAACCGACCATCAAGGTCAAACGTGTATGAATGGTAGGACATATAAATCAAATCAAAGTGACAATACAACAAATTTTCTAAAAACAGATGAAAGAACAGCACTAAAATGATCTTATGTTTATAATAAACTATAAACTTTTTATTGGTGAACCCTTGTCTGTGATACACTCACTGACAACTCATTTATGGGTATGGTGAGTTTGTTTCTAATATATATATATATACATGCCCAGGCCCACATGTAAAATGGGCAGTGTACTAGATTCATTGCAACCGCTTCAGCTACAACTTCACATTTTTTTTTTTGGATAGGAAAAGAAACTGTATTCAACGTAGTAAAAGAATGTACAAAAACTTCAAAATGAGAAACCCTCAAAAGTGAGAAAAGAAGGATCCATAACTAAAAAAGAGCTTCTCTCAAACCCCTCTTCAACTCCGTTAAAAATAAATCTTTATAAATTCATGAGGCATAAGCCCACAAAAAAGCATAAAAAAATCCCTTAGAAGAGAAGCAAAACTTTGAATTTTTTAAAAATTCTAGCATTCCGCTTCTTTTAAATACGATGGGAATAGTCACAAAACACGTACAAAGCAAGCAAGCATATTTCTGCCCTCAAAAACCTCTAAGTTTTATGAAAAAAACAATTTACAAAGGCTCTTACGACAAACCCAATCATTATCATACACAACCAATAGGTGGTTCCACATATTTGGTGCAATCAGGCAATGCAAAAACATGTTCAGAATTGCTGTAGCACATGATACAAACATTTGGAGAAAGAACTTTAAACAATCTCCTCAAACTCCTATTGATATATTTGTAATTTAAAATTTACTATTGTTATTATTATCGTATTTTTTAATTTTTTTTACATATTACAATTTGAAGAACTCCGCCACGGTCGGTCTCAAATCTAGATAAAGGAGTAAGGTTGCTGTAGGTCAACAATTAGCGTAAAATGTATCGTCAAAACAAAAAATGGGAGAAAAATATAAGAAAACTTTTGGGGGTTTCCCCCTCATCGACATGCTACATCGGATCCCAAGTGTAGTGACAAACTAGCAGGGACCTTAGCATACGGATAAATAAGTCAGTCCATAAAGATAAGATTCGTCTGGCCATTTGGAACATAAAATTCTTAACCGACAAGTTAGGAGAGATGAGAGAAATAATAAATAGAAGAAAAATTAATATCATGTCTCAAAGAAACTAAGTGGGTGGAGGAGAATGCTAAAATAGTAGAGCTTACTACCATAAGATTTGATACACAGATAGGGATAGAACTAAGAATGGGGTAGTATTAATTGTACATAAAAACCTACTAGAGAATGTTGTAGAGATAAAAAAGAAAGGGAGAGAAAGAGATATAGAATTATGTTTGTCAAGTTATTCAATGGAGAAAACGTAGTTAATATAGTCAGTGTGTATACGTCCCAGATAAGAATATATGCAATTAGTAAAAAACAATTTTAAGAGAATTTAGACGAATTTATACAAGCCATACCTAGCTGAGAGAAGTTATTCATTAGAGGAGACCTAAATAGACATGTAGAATAAAAAAATGATGGCTTCAAAGCCATACATGGAAACTTTGGCTTCGGCAATAGGAATGAGGCGGGAAGTACCATTTTAGAGTTTGTCACACCATCCAATTGGATACTTGTAAACACCCTCTTCAAGAAAAATGAATCACACATAGTTATATATAAAAGTTGGTCAAATGCCAATCAAATAAATTTCTTTCTCACCAAGAAAAGTGATAGAATGACATGTAAGAATTGTAAAGTTATACTGAAAGAAAGTGTAACAACACAGTATAAGCTTTCAGTTTTAGATATACGTGTATCTAAAAGACAAGAAATATCTTCCATTTGTAGAGTTGAGAATTAAGTGGTGTAATCTAAAAGAAGAAAAGGTGACAACTTTTAGAGACAAATTAATTCGAATAGCAAATTGGTCTGCTAATGATGATTCAAAAACAATGTAAAAAGAAATGTTTACTAATATTAAAAGTATAGGTAAGCAGGTTTTTTGTGTATCTAAGGTTCAGATTCCAATAGACAAGAAGGCATGGTAGTGGAACGAGAAAATACAAACTGCTATCTAAATAAATCGAGAGTGTTATAGGAGTTTTAAATATAATAATAGTAGCGATACATATAAAAAATACAAAGGTGTAAAAAAAGAGATGAAAAACGATTATCTGTAAATCAAAAAGTAAGCTGTGTAACGAATTATATAAGAGACTGAAAACTAAAAACGGAAAAAAAAGAGATCTACAGAATTGCCAAACTAAGAGAGAGAGAGAAAAAAAAGATCCAAATGGTGTTAGGTGTATTAAAAGTAAAACCAATAGTTTATTTGTACGAAATGAAGATATAAGAAAACGTTGGAAGAATTATTTTGATAATCTCTTTCATGTTAAGAGTACAATAGATATAGAAAATATCGAGATACCTATAAAAGAGGTCAATAAAGATTTTAAATGTAAAATTTGTTCCCATGAAGTAAAGGATGCCTTAAAGAGAATGAAAAATAATAAAATCATAGGTCTTGATGGCATTCCCATTGAAATGTGAAAATGTTTGAGTTAATTTGATATAAGAATGTTATAAGATCTTTTCAACAAAATTTGGGAACCAAAAAAATGCTCCAAACATGCAAAGAGAATACACTTGTACCACTATATAAGAATAAATGATATACAAAATTACTCTAACTATAGAGAAATTAAACTTATAAGTCATATCACAAAACCATGGGAGAGAGTGACAGAGTATAGATTGAGATTAGAGATAACGATCCAAAAAAATGCTCCAAACATGAAAAGAGAATACACTTGTACCACTATATAAGAATAAATGAGATATACAAGATTACTCAAACTATAGAGAAATTAAACTTATAAGTCATATCACGAAACCATGGGAAAGAGTGATAGAATATAGATTGAGATTAGAGATAACGATGTCTCAAAATCAATTTGAATTTGTCAAAAAAAATCCACCACGAAAGCAATCCACTTGTTAAGACATTTGATGAAGGCATTTAAAGTACAGAAGAAAAACCTACATATGGTATTCATTGATCTGGAAAAAGCATAAAATAGGGTTCCTAAAACCATATTGTGGCGGGCAATAATGAAGAAAAAGATCTCATTGAAATACATTAATCTTATTAGAGATATGTCTAAGGGAATTGTAACCAATATACAAACTTGTGACGATTGAGCGATAGCTTTCCTATTAACATTTGGCTCCATCAAAATTCGGCATTAAATCTCATCCTAATTGCAATAGTGATAGATGAAATCACAAAAAGTATCCAAAATGAAATACCGTGATGTATGCTTTTTATAGATGATATAGTGTTAGTTGATAAAACTAGAAAGGGTATTAGCGCTAAATTAGAATTATCAAGGACCACACTAGAATCCAGAAGATTTAAATTGAATAGGTCAAAAGCTGAATATATGATATGTAGGTTTAGCGGTAATCATCAGAATAATGAAGAAGCAATTAAGTTAAAAGAATAAAACGTAACAAAAAGTGAATATTTTAGATATCTTGGTTCTATCATTCAAAATGAAAATAATATAGATGGGAATATAAATTATAGGATTCAAGCGATTTGGATAAAATGGAGAAGGGCATCCAGAGTTCTTTGCGATCGCACGATGCCCATTGTTTTTGAAGGAAAAGTTCTATAGGGTTGCAGTAAGACCTATATTATTATATGACACCGAATGTTGAACCATTAAATAACAATAAAAACAAAAAATGATTATAGCAAAAATGAAAATATTTAGGTAAATATGTGACAAAAATAAAAAAGATAGAATTAAAAATGAAAAAATTCATAATAAGTTGGGAGTTAGTTCAATTGTGGATAAGATGCGAATGTCGTCTGAGATGATTTGGACATGTGCAACGAAAATCAAAAGGCGCACCAGTTACAAAAACTGAGAACTTATATATAAGAAATTTAATAAAATGTAAAGATAGATAGTTGAAAACTTGAATGAAAGTTATCCGTAAAGACATAATAGTAGTTTAGATGAGAAGATGACCATCAATGGGAATAAGTGGAGTAGGAAAATCCACACAAATTAAACCAACAATCTTTTCTTTTGAAAAATGAGATGGCCTTAAATAAGAATGAGTAGCCTTAAATACGAATGACCCAAAGGCTCAGGTTATTATTATTGTACTCCCCTCTTTCATAGCAAATCATTAGTATTGATCTTGCTAAATACCATGGACCCAGTAAAAGCCCTAGGTTTCACCAGATACTTGGACTTCCAAATAAAATTTCTTAACATGGGGAAGACTAATAAAATTTTGAAAGAGTTTTGCGAGAAGAAGCACCCCAAATATCAATGCTTTAAAATATAGTATCACGATTATTGTGGTGGGAAGGCTCATAACCTTGTAAGAGAGAAATTAGCAAGAAAAACTATAAAACTTCCCTATATTAAGAAGATTTCTTTAAAAAATGAAAATCCCAAGAGATCAACTGTTGTTCCCAATCATAGAATTCTTTACTAAAAGCTGAGTGGAGCCTAGACAGTCTATAGAGACGAAGAAAAGTAATAGACTACCAAGAACCCAAAATCAAGGGTCCTCCCAAAAAAGACCACGAGACCCATCATCCACTTTGAAAGACACAAGACAATGAAAATCGGATATAACAAAGAGATGAATCTCCAATAGCTATAATGAAAAGCTGTCACTCCATAAGTGAAGTCATTTTTACTCTTTTACAAGCTGATGCTCCTATCGTTGGTAATACTCATTTTCCCTGAAAATGGATTTGGAAGGTGCACGCTCCTCTCTATATTTCTCTCTTTAGGTGGGAGACCATGTGGGAAGATATTCTCATTTTAGATAATTTACAAAGACGGGAAAAGTTATTGTGAATAAGTGCTATATGTGCAAATCTGATACGAAGTCTATTTGTCATCTTGTATTAGAGTTATGGAATTTGGTTTTAGTTTTCCTTGGATGTTCATAGGTGGTGGCATGGTGTATTGAAGATAGAAGTCTGAGCTTGATCGTATTTTCCAATGAATAAGGCGACGAGAAGACCTTTAACAATTGTTTTTTGTTTATTTTTTGGATTGTGTTGCACGAACGCAATCCTAGAGCTTTCGAGGGTAGAGAGAGAACTACAAACTCTTTGAAAGTTAAGTGGTTATATACTTTCACTTTTTGAGCTACTAGCTAGGCTCTAGACATAGACGTATCTTGCTTCAAATTGTTAGCAATGTAACTTGTTGATTTGGCATCCCCTTAATGCCTCTAATAAAGTTTTTACTCACCAAAAAAATGAAATGCTGTCACTCCAGCATTTACATCCTATTCTCAAAAGCCAGTCACATACCAAGGAAATGTTTCTAGATACTAGTATCAAAGGCCCGAACCACCCCCATATTAGGTTTCAAAGCATGTTCCCAACTTATCAAATGACCTATTTTAGCCCAATCCACTTCCCGACCAAAGGAAGTGTCTCATTAACTTTTCAATCTTTTTCACTACCACAATAGAAATCTTATAAGGAAGTAAAAATATATGGGGATATTAGACACAAACACATGCACAAGGATAAGTGTAATACTCCTACCTAATGTAAGAAAATCTCTCTTCCACCCTAGCTTCCAACTAACTCTACACACACACACATGCACAAGGATAAGTGTAATACTCCTACCTAAGGTAAGAAAATCTCTCTTTCACCCTAACTTCCAACTAACTCCATCCACAATAGAAACCCAAAAAATGAACACCCCCCCAAACAAACCCCTAAAAAAGAAAGAGAATCCTTTCTCACTATTAATGATGGCAGCCAAATAATCAAGAGTCTCAGTGGACACATCAGTACCAAGAACTTCACTAATGGTCCATTTTTCTATGAATAAAAAGCTGTATAAAGGGCTTCCTTCACTAATGGCCATATTGATGATCTTAAGCCGACTTTCCCAGAGAAGTTAACTATGGAGACCATATCCCTTAAACCCCAACAGTCCCTTATATGATAGACGAAGATGTTAAATATGGAGACCATATCCCTTAAACCCTCACATTCCCTTTTATGATAGAAGATAGTATCATCAACAAACTGAATATGGGAAACATAAGCATCATCACGTCCACCCCAAGACCCAAGACAAAGTTAGTCCAAACCCCTCTCAATTTGCTCAGTCAGTCTACCACGAGAAAGAAGGAGAAAGAGGACCTTGCAAAGCCAGGAACCAACTTTTAAGCTTACCATTAATAATGATAGAAAAAGTAGCCAAAGCCAAACAGCATCTTATTCACTTCACTGACACCCAAAACTCTTGTTTTCCAACACATTGTCTAGAAGACACCAACTAACCCCATCACAGGCTCTTTCAAAGTTTAACTTCTAAACTACACCCTTATCATGCTTTCTAACATAAGCAACATCCCATTAGCAAGTGAGGCTGCATGCAGAATCTGTCTACCTCCCATAATAAAACTCCGGGCAAAATAAAAAATGGTCTCATCAAGCACCACACACAACCTATTGTTAGCTGAAACCTTAGCCACAATTCATGAAACATTAGTGGTAACTAATGTCTAAGATCCTTCACTTTCAAGGAGTGTTTTTTTAGAACTAAGGGAAATAAAGGAGAATTCATACTTTTATCTGCTGCCCCATTCATATAAAAAATCATTGAAGCCTTTAAAATATCCTCACAAACGATGTCCCAAAAATTCTGGGAAAAAAAAGAAAAAAAAATGAAAATGAAAAAAAAAAAAAAAAAACACCGTGGTAAAACCATCTAGAAGCTTTATCTCTAAGAAAACCAAAAATCGCTCCATGAATCTTCTCCCTCTCGAAGAGTCTCTCTAGTCAAGAGGGTCCACAACTCTCAACAGGATACCAACCAGACCTACAATTGTTGGACAGTCTCACTCCTCGATATACAGATTCCTATAGAAGCCAGAGATGGTAGTCCCACGTCATCCTCTAATCCTCTCTGTTTTCCCTCTTTTTCTCTCTCTTTAGCTCTCTTCCCTCTTTCTCTATAAAAAGAGGCTCTAGTTGCTTTTTGAAGGTATGAAAAAATGTCTTCAATTTTTGTACATTTCCTTTGAAAGATCAATAAAACTCTTGAAGTTTTCATTCCTTACTCATTGCTTGCTACTTTAAATTTTCAATATGGTATCAGAGCAGGCTTCAATTCCTTCTTCCTCCATCCTTAGTGATCCACCACCACAAATTAGCACTTCCATGTTCACTTCCATTCTTTTGGATTCATCAAACTACAATGCTTGGCAAGATACCATCAAGAGATCTTTAAACTTCTTCAATCTTGAAAACCACATATTTGAAGATCCTCTTGATGATGCTGATCCATTATTCAAAGCATGGAAGAAAAGAGATGATCAAGTGGTGGTGTTTCTACAAATGTCTCTTGACAAGACCCACAAAGCAATGGTCACTTGCATTCCAAATGCAAAGATCTTGTGAGATCAAATGCATGCTCTATATGGCCAAAAAACAAACACCGGCAGAATTTTTAAGTTGAAAAAGATCTCTAAAATCCAAAGGAGGTAAATCCCTACCCGAATACTTTGGGGAATATAGAGATCTATGGAATGAGTTCAATCTTCTAAGGCCTCCTACCTCAAATCTCAAAACTCTTCTTCAAAGAAATGATGAAGATATGACTTTTGGTCTTCTTATGGGCCTTGGAGAAGAATATGCTTCAATTCGCCAAGAAATTCTTAGAATGAAGATATTTCCTTCATTCCAAGAAAACCAATTTATGATTCAAAGGGTCAAAACAAGCATGAGGCTAGAAGAATCTAACAAGCTGAAATCCGAAGCCCAAGTCTTCAAATCTGTCCAGGAACAACATATGGCCAACAAAAGTCGGAATTTCATGAAAAAGGATGTGTGCACAAACTGCAAAAAACCTGGCCACAAAAGGGAAAAGTGCTGGTTTCTTTATCCACACTTGAGGCCAAAGAACAATAAAAGGGAGGTAGATTCTCCTGCACACGCTCAACAAGTCTCTCAAGTGGTTGCCCTTGAATCTAAGATGGAGGAAATGCATAAAGAAATGAAAAGGCTCATCGATCAAATGGCTCCGCATTCTGGTAATAATCTAAACTCTTCTCATTTTGATAAATGGTTTATTGATTCCGGTTGTGACAATCATATGGTCAAAAATAGAAACAAAATTAAGAAACTTATTTCTCTTTCAGACCATAAGATTGTCAAAATTGTCAATGGTCAAAAATTAAGAGTTGATTACTTAGGTGAAGTTGAACTTCTTGGCAAGAAAACTAAAGCACTATATGTGCCAAAGTTCAACTCCAACCTCATGTCCATTGGCAAAATAACCAAAGAACGAGAATGCAAAGCCACTTTTGATCCTAACCAAATTGCATTTTAGAATCTCAAGTCGAATCTCTTGATTGGCAAGGGGTCTAGAAAGAACAACCTATATTACTTGGAGGGAGAAAATCAAGTTTTTGTTGTCCAGAGTCAAGATCCTTCCATATGGCATGCTCGTTTAGGACATCTGGGTGACTTAGCTTTAAAACGCCTATTTCCAAACATAGAGATAGAAGATAGGCATTGCAAAACTTGTGTTCTTGGAAAACAAACTAAGATGTACCATCCAATTTCAAACATAATATATAAAAATGCTTTTGAGCTCATTCATTCTGATGTGTGGACTTCACCCATAGTTTCCCATAATGATTTTAAATACTTTGTGACATTCATTGATCATAAGACTAGATACACTTGGGTATACCTTTTGATGACCAAATCTTAAGTTTTTGAGACACTCAAGAGTTATTATAGATATGTAACTAAGCAATTCGATACCAACATCAAAATTCTTAGATCAGATCATGGAGGAGAATACACTAGTCATGCATTTGAGAATTTCTTAGAGGAGAAAGGAATCATCCATAAAAAATCATGTGTATATACTACACAACAAAATGGAGTTGTCGAAAGAAAAAATAGACACTTACTAGAAACGGTCAGGACCATGATGTTCCATTCAAATGTCCCTAAGGAATATTGGAATGAAGCCATAAAAACAACAGCTCACCTTATAAACCTTATGCCCTCAAATATCCTAGGAGGAATGTCCCCCTTAGAGCTTCTTCTTAATAGGAAACCGAATATTTCTCATTTAAAGGTTTTTGGATGCACTTGCTATGTACATGTACCAACACATTTTCGAAATAAACTAAATGAAAAAGGAAGAAAATATGTATTTTTAGGTTATTCCACATTTGAGAAATGATATAAATGCTATGATCCTTTGACTAACAAACTATACACATCTAAGGATGTGATATTTGTGGAAAATAAATCTTATTTTGCAGAAATAAAGAATCTAGAACACTCAAGAGAGAAAGGTGACCAAGATCATTGGAATGTAGTACTTCCTACCATCAAAGATCTACCTCAAATAAATGAAGAAGACGAACCAATTCAAAGGGAAGATGATCATCCATCCCAAGAAGAATTGGCCTCTTCTCGTTCGGATCATGAAACAGACCAAGAGGAAAGGGGAACTATCTTGGAACACGGGCAAGAAGAACAAAATGATTCTCCTTCTCTTCGAAGATCAACTAAACTTAGACTTCCTCTATCGGAATGGAGGAATCGAAGATACCCAATTTGTAACTATTATACCACCTCACATGTTTCCTTGAGCCACCAAACCTTCATAAGAAACATAGACCAACATCAAGAGCCTAGAACCTTTGAAGAAGCCAAAAAATCATCCTCAATGGGTCCAAACCATGAAGAATGAGCTAGATGCCTTGGCTAAGAATGAGACATGGGAAATATCTTTGCTTCCAAAAGGAAAAAGGGCTGTGGGATGCAAATGGGTCTATAAAATCAAACATAAGAGTGATGGAAGAATTGATAAATACAAGGCAAGATTAGTGGCAAAGGACTTCACTCAAGCATATGGAGTAGATTACAAAGAGACTTATGCACCGGTGGCCAAGATGAACACAATTCGGGTCTTATTGTCTCTTGCAATTAATCACTCTTGGCCAATATTTCAAATGGATGTAGCAAACGCATTTCTCCAAGGGGACCTAGAAGAAGAAGCATATATGGAAATTCTTTCGGGGTTTGCTCATCATAGCAATAAAGTTTGCAAACTAAAGAAAGCAATTTACGGCCTCAAACAATCTCCGAGAGCTTGGTACACAAAACTTAGCACTACTCTTCTTAATCATGATTTTAAAAAATGAAATAGTGATACACTCTTTGTTAAAAATCAAAATGGAAAAATCATAGTAGTGTTAGTTTATGTAGATGACATAATCATAACTGGAAATGATTTAAATTTAATCAACCAAATTAGGAAATTTCTTCAAACTAAATTTGACATTAAAGACTTAGGGAAATTAAAGTATTTCTTAGGGATAGAACTTGTCTATTGTCCAAATGGGCTTGTTTTATCACAAAGAAAGTATGTGCTGAATCTTTTACAGGAAACAGGGAAGTTAGGTGCTAAGCCCGCATGTAGTCCCATCAGCTCCTCCTACGGTCTCAAGGATGATGATGAAGAGTATGAGGATAGGCAAAGATATCAAAGGCTTGTAGGGAGATTGATCTATCTTACCATAACCAGACCACATATCTCATTCGCCATGAGTCAAGTAAGCCAACACATGCACAAGCCAAAAAGAAAGCATTGGCGAGCTGCGGAAAGGATTCTCCATTACCTAAAAGGCACTCCAAGCATGGGAATTTGGACGAAGGAAAATGACAGCTCAGAAATCATGGGTTATTGTGATGCGGATTGGGCCGGAGACTCGGAAGATAGGCGATTTACCACAGGGTATTGCATGTTTGTCGGAGGAAATCTAATAGCATGGAAGAGCAAAAACCAACTTGTAGTTTCAAGGTCAAGTGTTGAGACGGAATATAGAGCTATGGCGCCGCAACAAGAGAGATAGTTTGGTTAAAGGCTCTTATTGAAGAACTTGGATTCTCCATCTCAACCCCTATTCATCTTCATTGCGATAATCAATTGGTAACATATCATCAAACCCGGTTTTCTATGAAAGAACAAAGCACATTGAAGTCGATTGTCACTTTGTTGGACAAAAGATTGAAGAAAAGCTCATCACTCCTAGCTTTACAAAGAGTGATCATCAAGTTGCTCATATTCTCACTAAGCCGGGAACCGCAAAGCACATCCTCAAAAATATGGACAAGTTAGGTGTTATAGATATATACATACCTAACTTGAGAGGGTGTTGAAATGAAGACCCAAATTAGGCCCTAAATGGGCTCTTCCTGTATGCATCTGCTGGGGCCCTTTAGGGCCCAGATTTGCCCCTGCCGTCTCCTCTCTGTTTTCCCTCTTTTTCTCTCTCTTTAGCTCTCTTCCCTCTTTCTCTATAAAAAGAGGCTCTAGTTGCTCTTTGAAGGTATGAAAAAATGTCTTCAATTCTTGTACATTTCCTTTGAAAGATCAATAAAACTCTTGAAGTTTTCATTCTTTACTCATTGCTTGCTACTTTAAATCTTCAATAACCATTAGCAACTTGACAAGAAAACCAACAGTCCTTTTCTAGTCCACGACTTCCTAGTCGTGAATTAATCTCCTCCTTTAGAAGAAGCTCCTCCAGATAATTCCTAAGATTCTCTCTACAAGTGGAAAGATCCTCAGGCAAACCTTTATCAACCTCAAGCAAATCAATCTCATTAATACCTCGAAAAATAGCACTTTTCTTCTCTTGAATATCTCCAAAAACATCCTCATTCCAAACTTTAAGAGCCATTTTTAAATTCTTCAATTTCCTCATAAACTTAAAACCCTCCTATCCTATGACATCATTTACTTTCCAAGAATCCTCTACCACTCCTGAAATCCCTATGAGAAAGCCACATGATCTCAAATCTAAATGGGTCTCCAACAAAATAGGAAAATGATCAAAGGCAGTTCTAGTAAGAACACCCTGACTAAGACTAGGAAAACAGGGCTTCCACTCATTAGAAACAAGGAACCAATTGTTATGAGAAGCTACCCTACTCTCTCGTGACACAGAACAAGTGAAGTGAGCATTGGATAGAGGAAAATCTTGTAACTCAACACTCAATAAAAGAGTCAACATCACCACCAATCACAACTCATGATGATTGCTCTCCCAATCAATGAAATTGAACTCCAACTTAGATTTGGTGTACCCCTAATTTCACTTGTATTCATGGACAGATCTAGAAACCAAAAATTTTGAAAATTAATGTGCAGAGTTTATTCGGGATGAGGGACTGAAGATTTTCAAAGGGGATAAAGGTAAGAATCTAAAATAAGTAATAAAAAAATAATAAAAACTTAAGGGCCATGCACAGATTTTCAAGATTTTTTTGGGGGGGGGGCTATATTTTATCTTTCCTGGATTTGAATTCGTCCCTTCAAAGTTCAATTCTATATTTCACTGGATAGAACTGATAATGGTAAGAGTATAATTACAGTCCCAACTGGCAATACTCTTGCACTTGTTGATAAAGCAGTAATAACAGAGACCATATCAAACATCCTTTGAAGTAACAAAATGCACTTCTAACTCATTAAAATTATGTATAAGTGATGTTTATTTTATTTTGGTATAGATCAAATACAATAATACTTATGATTGTTAAATTTCTTTAAGCAGTTAACAAAATGCAGAAACATAATGCCTATGTTAGGCTCTAACCATGATAATTAGCATTTCATTTAGGAATGACAATATACTATCTTAAGTTCTAGAGCTTAGACACATTAACCCATTTTAAATAATAAAATTTAAATAAAAATAAAGGGTTAAGCAAGCTAAAATAAAATTGATGTTTTTTAACTTGTTTTAACATAATCATCGACATTTTGTTGTCTATGTAACACAATACTTTTCATTTATATATCTTTTCTGCCTACCTGTACCATAGTGTCCTTTATCCTCCAAGAAGTAATTCAATATCATATTAATTCTTTGAGCTGTTAAGGGTGACCAAATTCTACATGATTATCATAGAGAAGGTTAAGGATTCTGGACCCATTATTTTAAGTAGAGCCAGTAAAAAATCTTGCCAAGGTATCAGTTAATTACTTCTTGTAGTGTTGGATAAGACCATCACCTTCATTTACACGTAAAAATTGTGAAAAGGTAGCTTTTAAGTAATTTATAAAAATATGTTTGTCAAAGTTTTTGATTTAATAGGTGCATTCAATCATTGGCACTTTTTTCTTTTTTTATTTGATAAATAAAGTCTTTATTAGAGGCAATAACAAGGTACCTATGTCCACATCCATTGTCTCTCCAGAACTTTCAAAAATTCTATAGAACTCTTACTACCCTCAAAAACTCTAGTATTTAGTTCGCACCGCACAAGCCAAAAAATAGCCAAGCGAGCCACTGCAAAAAGCCTTCTCTTTGCCTTATGCGTAAGAAAATACAACCAAGTCTATACTTCATCTTCAATACACCCGGCCACCACCCATGAACATCCAAGAAAACCCAAAACCATATTCCATAGCTCTTTTATCCACAGGCAACATAGTGGAAGATGAAGAATGGACTCTGCCTCCCATTTGCACATATAACACCTATTCACATGAACCTTTCCCTATCTTTGTAGATTATCTAGAGTAGGAATACTTTCCCACACAGCCTTCCAACCAAAGAAAGAAACTCGGACAGGCATTTGCATCTTCCAAATCCATTTCCAAGGAAATAGGATCACCAAAAATGACTTCACACTGAACTACCATTTCCTTCGAACACCAAACAGAATCTGCAATATTAACACCCAAATTCTGCTTGTGTAGGAAAGCAAAAAAACTCCAAAGCTTAAGGCAATTGCCAGCATATTAAACGTATAACTTTTTTCCTTCTTTATAGACAAAGAAATTGCATTAAATGAATTGAAGAATGTAAAAGAAACTTCAAGGATGAGAAGTCCGGTGAGGTGGATGAAAGAATAATACATAACCTAATGGATGTTCTGAAAATTCAAACATTGCACTCTCTCCACTTATACCAAGGAATGAGCACAAAAGCACATCTGGAAAGGAAGCGAGCATCTTGCTGCCTTCCAAAAACTTAAGTTTCTTGGGAAACAAATCAACAAGGATGCTACAACAAACCTGGTCATTGTCACACACTACAAATTCGTGGTTCCATATCTCTAATGCAATTGAACTATGTAAAAACAAGTGACCTCTATTCGCAGAATTTGTTACACCACCTGGGAAGATAAATTTCATAAGTCTCCTCTTTTATAACAGATCGTGGGTATTCATCTTGTCCAACACCATGGACCAGGAAACAGACTTAATCCTGGCAGAACCTTCGCCTTCCAAAATTAGTTAAGGAAAAGAAGGTGCTAGGGAAGACTAATGAGATGTTAGAAAAATTATCAAAGACTCCAAATTTTAGTGTCAGGGAAACTAGGGAAGAAAACTATATTACTTTTGTATCATTAATATTTCTTTAAAAAATGAAAATCTCAAGAGATCCACTGTCCCAATTATAAAAATCTCCAACAATAGACTAGTGATGTTTAGACAACTGAAAGAGTTGTGGAAAAGTAATGGACAAGGGAAAGGCGCCAATCCAACTATCCTCCCAATAAAAAGATATAAGAACCATCTTGCACTTTAAAATACACAAAAGGGGAAAAAATCACAATACAACTGAGAGATAAATTTCCATAAACTAAAATGAGAAATTCTCACTCCAACATCCGCATCTCATTCATTTTGTCAAAGATCATAATAACCTTAGGCCATAAGGAATTATTGTTCCAGGGAGAATTTCCAAAACCATTTGCTAACTAGAGAAATGTTCTTTGATACCATGTACTCAGACCCAAACCACCCTTGGACTTAAGGTTTTGAAACTTGATCCCAACTCACTAAGCAATCTCTTCTAACGAACCCACTTCCAGACTACAGGAAACCCTCATCAATTCTCAATTTTATCCGCTACTCTAATTGGAACCTCAAAAAGGGAAAGGAAATAGAGGGGATATTAGATGAGAGGCACAATGATACTAGTGATACACCCTCCTAAGGCAAGAAAAACTCCCTTCCACCCATTTATTCTCCTACTAATTCTATCCACAACAAGGTCCCAAAAATGAAACACTACTTGGATTTCTCCCTAAAAGAACCCCTAAATAAGAGATAGTTCACTCCCTTATCGCATAATTAATAATAACAGCCAAATGATCGAGAGTTTTCACCAGATGCATTTATAGCAAGAACCTCTCTCTTGGCCACATTGATCTTTATTCTGGAAACTTTCTCAAAAATGTTATGCAGAGACCTCATATCTCTGAAACCCTTGCTACCCCCTTTAAGAAAGAGGATCGTATCATGTACAAACCAAAGAGGATAGTATCATTAAGCAGGGAGAGTTTCTTATTTTCTGTTTTTTTTTTCTTTTTCAACCAAGAAGTTTCTTGATTTCTTGTTTCGTGTACTTCAATAAGGTTCACGACTACATCAGCCATTGTCTATCATGAGAACTTCAAGTAACAAACAAGTGTCAGGAGTGTTGGAGAAGTAGATACTAAAAATAAATAACAAAAATATATAAGCACAAGTAACTCATGTTGAACATGATTTCAAGGCAGTCCACAAAAGTGTCCGACATAGACATAAC
Source organism: Dillenia suffruticosa (assembly GCA_033439265.1). NCBI lineage: Eukaryota > Viridiplantae > Streptophyta > Magnoliopsida > Dilleniales > Dilleniaceae > Dillenia > Dillenia suffruticosa. The sequence continues at coordinate 156,345 of JAVTVX010000018.1, read as the reverse complement.
TCCTTTATAGAACTGTCTATGGAACAAAGAAGTAAGGCATAGAATTAGGAATAATCTAATTGCATTTGTATCTCTAATACAAAAGGTGTATGAATGTAATTAAAAAGCTTTACCTGATTAGCTATTCCCTTTTGATTTTTGTTCCCTTTTCATGGAGTGCTTCTTTAAGAAAATAACTTATTTCCATTTCATAATGAGTTATTTTAAAATTAAAACAAAACCAATCTTAAGTCCACCATCTTCTACTACTATAAAATAGCTGTTCTAAGGATGAAATATTTTGGGGAAAAGCATAGTTATTCGCAGGACACATGAAAAATTACTAGCAATCAAGAAGCACTTACCCCAATATTGATGCATCTCCACCAATTCCTGGAGCCACAACCTTGTCTAGAAATAGGTCCTATTTGTGCAAACATAAAACAATTAGAAGTATTCTTGAACTGAGAACACAGGCGAGTCAATTATCACACAACTAAGACCTACCTCCTGTAAACTATAAGAAAATTATAATTACAATTAAAAATCAGGCAACACAACTTTCAAATGAAAAGCAGCATACAAGATCATTCATACACATGTATAAGGATAGTGTCTTCATTTTTTGTCAATAGAAAGAATCTTCACTTGCCTTCTTCATTAATAAAGTAGCGTATCACACCTTGCTTTTTGTTGGGTAACAAAATAGGTTTTAGAAGTATTAAGCATTATTATCACTCTTTTGTGGACCCTATGGAAAGAAAGAAAAGCAAAAGCTTCTACAAGGAATTGAGCCTGTCTAAAAATGCTGCTGGAATATTTGTTAAAATCACAGGGACTACTCTAATCAAAGGGCATTGATCTCAAGCATTAATAGAACACAAGAATGGAAAAAGAATGGACAAATCAACTTAAAATAGTAAGAAGTTCATTTGGTTAAATTCAAATATTGAGATGACAAAATAGTCTTACAATTTTAGTACATGTACTCACCTCATCCAGATCTAGACCAATTTGTGAAGTGTCACCATCACCAAACCGCTCTAAAAGAAAGAGCAAAATAAAAAAATAAAATAAAGCAAGGACAAAATTTAGTTCTAAGACAGACAAGGCAACAACCTCAAATTTATAGTACCATGTCTTGCCAAAGAAATAACTAACCATCCAGTCCAAATTGTGATGTTGAATATACCACTCCTTCCATGGTGTCTTGGAGTGTGATCTGCTCCCGCGTACTGATGTGCTGATCAACATAATTACTGCAAATTTGCACGCAGTTAGCAAATATTAAACCGAATCAGAAATGAAGATGGACTATACATAGAAGAAAATATTTATTGCTATAAAGTTTTATAAACTGCAGAGCCTAATCTGCCCAACAATATGCTGTCTATAAACAAATCACACTTTAATTCTAAACAGAAACCCTCAAGCACTTGACTTCAAGCTGAAATTTTACAATGACCATACACACTTTCTACAACCATTTATACTTCCACATATTGTCCAGAAAGTGGTACATGTAAAACTCTAATACTAGATACCATCCAGACAAGTTAGGTTAACAGAATCTAGCTATAAACATTATATGCACAAAGAATAACTTTGTGCATAAAAGCATTATAACAAGCAAGTATATTCTCAGTATGGAGTATTTGGTTTGGAACCAACCCTTGAAAAATATCACTATCTGGAAGCTCAAAATCATCAAGATCAAAAGTCTCTGGCAAAGTGATAGAATGATACGGTGCAGTAGATTCTTCTGGAGGTAAATCAACAGCAGTGGAGCGAAAAGCCTGCTTTATCTTAAGTAGAGCCTCACTGCAATCGTCAAATAAGTAGTTCACCTTTCTGGAATAGATTCTCACAACACCAAGCAGAAGATGGCTAGACAACCGGAGTGCTATTGGTACTTCAGGGAAAAGGATAGAATCTGTTCAAGAGATTTTCAGAAAGGAGAACAAGAAGGGTGGAAATGTCAGCTAAGTGCAGATGGACAAAAATAAAGCATAACCAGAGAATTGATAAGTTTACATCTACCAAAAAAGCCACTCAAATATAGAGTTTTAAGGCATGCAAGCATCATCTCACATATTCCCTAGTACATAAGTTAAAAGGTGTTTAAATGAGAGACTGCTAAAGTACCATCTTACACCAACTAGATTGGGTCACCGACTGCTGACAGGCACCATAAAGGGAACATATTCTATAAAGTAGACATAATTAGGGGCATATTTGGCACAAGGATGAGTGAAGGGGCAAAATTCAAAAGGGAACAAAATACAAAAGGCATGTGTAATTCCAAACAAGCATCCTCATATTTTGCACCAAGGCTGTTATATGTTACACAATCTTTGTGCATGGAAACATATGACCCCCTTTTCACCTCATCGCTCCATCTCTTCTGAAAATATCTATGCATTCGTCTCATTGATGACATACAAGATATGGCAGTATATTCGTGCATACAGCAAAGAGGCCAGCTTAGGGCCAACTTCAACAATGTCCTGTCCCCAAATTCATAGAAACCTTTTATAGTAGATTGCTAAATTGGCCAGTATATAAAATATGAACCATCTCTTCCCCCTGCCCCATGATTTTGTGTTATCTTTTAATATAGATAGGATATCGATTTGCATTGTAGTGTTGAAACAATTTTATACATCTAAACTCTGTAGTTTTATCTTCATGTTGTTGATCCTACTGCAAATAAAAAAAATAATAATTGAACTAATTTTATGTGTCTCAAGGCAGCAATTGTACCCTCCATAAAGAGAGAACGATAGTGCATAAAAGAGGATCCACCACTTATAAAGAAAAGGTAAAAATACAAAATAAATAAAACCACTATAATAGGGCTCTCCAACCCTTTTGATGTCCTTGAAGGCACAAATTTGAGATGCCATCATCAAGTCTCTGTCTCAACTCATTTGTAGATGTTGCCAACACACACAAAATTGAGCTCAAGTTAGATTTGATCCCATGTCTGGCAATTTTCTTTCTTGTTGGGAGGACATTGACGCTCAAAACAAAACTCAGGTCACCGATAGTTTCTTTGCATGCAGCTATTTGATTCTCTCCACAATTGTTGGTATCCTCTCATATCTTTGCATTTAGGGAAGGATAATAACTTGAAGAGAAACTCTTAAGCTGCTTATGGATTATTTCCATAAAAAGTTGGCCCAGACCTTGATTTATATTTATCTTAGTCATAATTTCTTTTGGACTTCTTATTGTTCCATATTTTTTTCCTTGATGACTAGGATCTTCTCCAGTAATGTTTCTCTCATTGCAAAATCTCTAGCTTAGTTGAGTGGTTCAGTTGTCAATTTGAGAAACTGTTAAGGTCACCTTGGCCAATAAAATCAATAAAACCAACCAATGACCACCCATGCATGTAGCCCTAGAACCAGCAGTTCCAAAGTGCATAAGACAGAAATATAGTGCATAGAAAGAATTCAACAGCATAGTTTTCTTTTCACAAGGGTTGCTTCTTTCCAATGAAAATTTGTCTTGCGATACAAAACTATCCTTTCCCCAAGAAGTTCCCCAATAGTATCACAGACTCTTTTCCCTTTAAATTGAAAACCTTAACATTCAAGAGGGGGAGAGAGATACATATATAGAGAGAGTTGAAAGAGAACCAGACACCCCAAGAGAAAACCATCATCTCCCATCCACCTTATTCCCCAATAAGGATGCACTAACTATTTCCTATACTTCCATTTTAGTTGAATTGATCTGCATAACAGCTCTGTTTAAAAGAAAATTCAATTTCTTGAGGTGGTTAATTTAGCAAATAATAACTATTTTCTATGGTTTCTTTCATCCCCAAAACAACTTCCAAAATAAGTACCATCCAAAAACACAGTCGAATCTTGGCTCAGTCCTCATTCCTTATTTTCTTAGAATGCGATAGACAAGTAGAAAACCCAAATATAACCAGTAAAAGATTTCAAAATCTCTGAGGCCCATTCTCCACCACTCTTAACATCTTAACCCAAACCTCAAGAACCAGGATAAATTCAACGAGGGTTATTACTTAAAAGTGTATATAAATTTCAAAAAGTGACCTGTTATTGAGAAAATAAAGAAGAAACACATCATTTAACCATGTCTGCAGAAGATTCGTGACCTGAACCGAATCCCTTCAAGAATATAAGGAAGGAAATCTAAATCCTAAGTCACATTGTCAGAAGTTATTTCCTTTGTCAAGATATTTATAATAATCATCGTACAATCCGTGATCTTACTCGTTAACCAAAAATGTAGCATCAAAAATTTTCCTTACCCACAATAAAGGCAATCTAAAAGTCACCACACCTACTACATTTTCAACATTGCTGTGGTGGTTGCATGGGCTGTGGGACATTAGTTGTGAAATCGTGAACTGATGTGGCATGAATACATCTACAGATATCAGAATCTTGAGTTGTCACTTATCTTTATGATGATGAAGAGAAGAGGAAGAGGAATGGGAGAGCCTCTTATAAGAAAGAATGATCCACCTAGGAGTTTATCCAGATCTGGTTTCAATATTTTTAAATTTTGGTAAAAGGACTAGGTATTATAATGGCGGCCTTATCCCCCCCAATTTATCTTGCAGAATTCCTTGCATCATTGCAGGCATTTGAAGGATTGAAAATTGATCTTGGAAGTAGCTTGGCTCATTGGAGAGAGATGCCTAGTCTGGAGAAAGTCAGGCAGGGCTGAACTTGGTACCTGGAAGTACCTTAATGCTACGTTCTGTTTCACCATATGAGTAGAAGTAGCAATAAACTCCACGCAAGGATGAAGAGGTAAGAACATCAAAAACTGTTGGTTGGTGTTTTCGGCCTATCCCTTCTCCAGTAGGAATCCAAAACTCAATTTCTCTCCAGAGAACACGGGGGGAGAATTGATAACTGAGAGGGTTAAATACAGCTTAAAGTTGAGGATTTACTAAAACCCCACTTTTTTGTGGGAAAAATACGATAGTATCATGCATGAACAGAAAACAATTACAGACCTGCGCAAGCACACCCACAAGAAAAGAAAAGGAAAGTGAAGGGCCCCTTTTCTTCTCTTCTCCAGTCCAGAGAGTATTAAATACAGAGTCGTGGTAGTATCATAATTAGGAAACAAATCGCATGCGCAATTGGCAACAGAAATGAAATCCTTATAACGAGAGCAAGTAGGTAAAATAGGTAAAAGAAGCGCAAAAAAAAAGCAACAACTGGATTTGATGAACACAAACGTGAGAATAGCGAGAGAGAGATGAATGAGGAATAAGGAACAGACCAACAGAGACACCGATGTCGGTGTCAGCAACCTGGTTCTTGCGCAATTTCCTCTCCAAATGAGCAGCAATCCATATGGTTCCGAGAGGGCCCTTCTTGGCTAGTATAAACTGCGAATAAAACATCTTTTTCTTCCTTCAACCCCCGGCCCCACCCCCACTTGCAGAAACCATACAATTAGGCCTCCGAATTGCAGTTGCGACGACCGCAGAAGCCCTAAACGAGAGAGAGAGAGAAGCAGAACAACAAAGTTGAAATTTAGGTGGAAAGTTGCTTGATCATGTCAAAATTTATTTGGGGGAGGGGTGTTAAGTTGCGCGTAGAAATGGAAATAAAACCCTAGGGGAGGAGGAGGGGGAAAGGGGTTCACCTTCAGTTGAGTGGAAAGAAACTGAAACCCTTGGAAGAGGGAGAGGAGGAGAAAGCAAGAAGAAGAAGAAGCAGCAGCGGCAAGAGCAAGGCTCCTCCGGAATTCTACCGATCCAGCGGAGTTGAAGCGAGAGAGAGAGAGAATTTCTAATTAATTTAGGTAATAAATAAAAAGCGAAGGCAGAGGGGAGAAACAAGCGCCCGGTTTGTTTAGATTGTAAGAATTTCGGAGCAAAAGTGTTTTTCGATAGAGAGAGAATGAGATCGGACGAGGGGGATTGGTTGCTGTTGTGAATGAAAGGTAAACAAGTAGAGTAGATTTTATTTAGATTCATCTTTTGAATAAAAGAGCGAGTTGAGTTGCAGTAATTATCGCGAGAGACGAGATTTGAGAGTTGAGTTTGATATCGGCCCGCGCGTTAGCGTCCCCAAAATTTCAACCATGTCTTTAATTCAAATAAAATTTATAAAGAGATAATTATACGTGAAATTCTTAAACTTTATCATAAATTTATAAATTAGTCTCTGAACTTCAAAACAAAATGATTAAAAAGTTAAACTTTAAAAATAGTAACTTATTAATCCTTTCATTAGTAACAACGTCTAATTAACTGTTTTGTGTTGAATTGATTCAAAATGATAGATTATGTGAATGTAATGTGTCAAGAATTACTGACATATTACGTGATACGTCAATACTATCACACACAATATTTTAACGTCAGCACTAATATTGATGTGGCAATACCACATCATCATTTTAAATTAATAAAATTTGTTTTTTTTTAATTAATAAAAAATTTATTTTCTTTCTCTCCTCTCCCCCTTTCTCTCTCTCCTTCCCTCCCCCCCCCCTCTCTCTCTCTCTCTCTCACTCGAAAAAAATGAAAATGATTGTCTGAAGTTATGGAAGTTTCCCTTGATCATTGATTGTCGGTCATCGTTTCCTGATATGGTGAGACATCCATGGGAGAATAACTATCAAAAGGCTGTGTTTTCTGGAGAACTGGTTTCTCTCACAGAAGAATCTTGCCCAAGCCAAGGCCGAACCCAGATAGTTTGCCTCCATTTGTCTCTTCTTTGCTTTAATTTAGTGTCTTTGATAGTTTCCCTCTTTGAGCTAAAGTCAAACCTCTGCCTCATGGAAGTAAACAGGTAGAATTTTGGTTTGGGAGTTTTGAAGTCAATATGGGATGTCAGTGGGCCATCACATTTGCTAGTAAAACTGAACCCCTCTTCCATGGTTCGATCTGGAGTGAGTTGACCACCACTCAAGTTCTTATCTTGCACGTTTCGCACAAAAGTGAATGGAGAGGGACTTGGTTGACCCTCAGCATTAAAACTTTTTGGTCCCCGATCTCCGTGTTGCTCCTTCAGAAAGATTATGGAGTAATTGGCCTTTTCTGTCCTACCAGAAGAAACTTCTTCCCTCGTGGTTTTGATGTTCAACCTCTCCATCTCAGTGGAAAGCAAGTTTTATCCACTTTCACCAGCCCTGAATCCACTTTCGTTGCTTTGCATATGGTTCACCTTTATGTTACTATTTGCCCCTATATTCAAATTTTCCATCTTCTCAAAAATTCTAGTACTGTAAACTTCTTTGCTCCCAAAGACACCCCCATAAGGGTCCACATTTTTTATGCTTAACTTCTGCATCCCATTCGGGAGTTGTGATGCAAAGGCACTTGCATTGACATTGGCATTAAGTTCAGTCCCGGAGTTGGTCTTCCCATCAGCACTAAACCTAAACTCAGCATCACCACTTGTTTTCAGATTTTGGCCATCCTGAGAACTTTCAATCTTCAAATTTCTAATCTTCTCCGAAAGCTGACCTATTGCACTTTCATCAAATGCAGGAAGAGAACTTGCTTTGACAGAACCATCAACGGAATTCAAATTCACGTTTCTAGCTTCCTTTCCAGACTCAATTCTCAACTTTCTCATCTCATCAAGAATTTCTTTTTTGGTATTTCCTCTAGAATCACCCTTTTCAAATACAAACCTCTCATCCCTAGTCGTCCTAGAACTATACTCCCCAGCATTGGAACTACCCAAACCAGAAGCATAAGGGACAGAGCTAAATTTAGGATTGAAACTGAGGTCAGAAACCCTAACGGGCCTATGATGATGAGGATTAGAATGCTTTCTCACCTTCTCATGGCGTGGCTTAGACAAATCTGAAGAAGATGATGATGAAGAAGAGTTCAATGCAGCCTTCTCGGCACCCATTCGCGAAATGGGCACAGCCGAAAGCTAAAATCATGGCTACTTGAATTGGAATTTCGATACACAGAAGAGTTCTCAATAAAATTAGGGTTAGGATTTGATGAATAAACAGTATTGGTTTGATCACCAAAATTGAATGGGAAAGGAGGAGGAGAAGAGGATTTGATTAATAAATCAATCGAACATTCGTACGGAAGAAGAAATGGGATTCGAGATCGTGTCCTGTTTCTGTATTTTTTGAGTTTTCTTAGGTTTGAAGGACCGAGAGGGGAAGGGAAGGAGAGAGAGAGAAGAATGTTACTTTTTTTTCTGGTGAGTGAGAGAGAGAGAGAGAGAGAGACATTAATTGTTTAACACTAGAAAATTATCTTCGAAGAAAATGTGATGAAAAAGATTTGATGCAAGTATTTTTATAATGGGCTTTTTTACTATTTTTTGATGTAAAAAATTGTTCCATTACAGCCATTATTAAGTATTTTATACCAAGTACTCTCAAACTCAACCTAAATTAATGCTAATTCTAATAATTGTAAAAACTAAATGTGGTAACAAGGTTGTTTTAAAACATCATTCAAATAATTTGAAATTCTTACCACTTTGCCATGCTATAAATATATATATATACATACATATATATATATATATATATATATATATATATATTTCTAAAAAAATGAAAAAATCTTGTCAACCAAAAATAAGATTGGCCTTTCTGATATTCCTCTTTACAATCTATGTTTGTAAAATCAAATTTCATGGACGTACCATGTGTAATTGGCATCAAAATCAGAAACAATATCACAAAAGATTTCACGCCTATGAAATCTAGGACAGGGGTTCATCTCCTGCACAAAATGGTACTATTAAGTTGCACAGAGAAAGAGAGAGAGAGAAAGAGAGACCTTCCACAGGGCTGGAGACCTTGCCTGTTGGGAGCCATCAATGCATCATCCCACCAAACCCAGACAAGGTTATATAAGTTGTCTTGTCTGGACATTCTTTCGAGATCAACGCATACATATTTTCTTCCTCTGCCAGTCAGCAGGAAGGTGGCTAAAGAGGTAGAAGTTGCACATAATATCATTTCTATAGACTCTGCTACACCAGCCAACTGAACCAGAAAATATAGAACTCCAAATGCAGGACTCGAAACATCAGGTCCTTTCAGACCGAGCTCCTTTGCTATCTGTAGCTTGGCTGCCTAATCTGACGATGTCTTCAACGAGTATCTTTCCTTCTGTTACAAGAATTTATGGGTCAAGTGAGACAACAAAATCAAATAATACCAAAGTTATTGGTACACAACACTATGGCATAGGTCTCAAATTATAAACTATAAACAAGGACATTATGTGGCATCTGATCTGAGCTGCTCCCCCACCACCTAGAATGAATTTATTATTGATGAATGAACAGACTGGGGATACACTACGGCAAACAAACTTAGGGTATTGCCTTGTTCTATAAAAAAAGGTGTGTTTTAGATGCCAATTACTTCAAATGTGGAGGCATAAAAAACAGAAAGGCAGCAACCTTATTTATCACATACCTCCGTCTTTAGATAGGTTGGTTATAAGTTCCTGGATACCCTCCTTGCCCAAGGTGTCCTTAAGGTATGCAGCTGCAGATGCTACCTCCTCAGGAGTTACTTTCCCATCATAGTCTCTAGAAGAAAAAAAAAGGAGCTCGTATGAAGGAAACTTTATGTAATATCATAATGAATTGCTAACAAAAGGTTTCAAAATCAAAGAATTTTCACACCTAACAAGCCTATGTTTTCTTAGACAACAGGGTATAACACAGTGATCAATCTCATGGAAACTTCTATAAGACCACAATATGGATGTAGCTTCTCGGTAAGAGCGTATCCCCCACGCTATGAATTCAGTTTAAAAATTAGTATAGCCAGATAAAGGTTCACCTGTTACGAGATTACAGGAAAGTCATTTTTTGTGATCAACAAATTATGCAAAATAAAAACTACATAACTTTAGATGATACAATGCAGTCATCCTCAGTGATGGTCAAAGTGCAAGACAACATAAAAATATGCCATTTGTAACTCATGGCCTCAATAAAACTTTGGCCACTAGTTGCCCACTTTATTTGGGCAACAAATATAAATTCTGTATTGGTCAATTATGTTTTTAGTTGAAGGAGGAGGGGATAAATTCTTGACCCTTGGCTAGGTCAATGTTCAATCTCCCCTTTGGGATCAGTAGAACAATAACAATTTGGAAAATCAAAACTACATATGCATTGGATCGTGAAAACGGATTTCTAGCATCATCCTGTATTGGCTTCAAATCATGGGGGAAAACTCAAATTTGCAACTCATTCTAAATGAAGTAAACTTCTTTTTTTCAAAATATAAATAAATAAATAAATAAAGATCCAATGAACATCAGATGAAAGGACTGAAATGAATCATACTGCAATTAAAAAACACTGTCAAATCTGAAAAGGCATTGAAAGAAAGCCATCAACAACCTGTCAAGCAGCTTCCAACGATCCCCAATGGTCGCGTCCACATCATCAATTTCTTTTTCAAGCTTCTGGAGCATAGCATCAATCTGAAACATAAAAAAACCAGAGAAAAATTGGTGACTTTCTGTTTTGTCACTTCCATGATATAATATGGCTTTGGCAGATAAATAATTGTTTAAGGGTACATCATGGTAAAATCTTAGCAAAAAGAAAGACCTTGTCTATAAGTGCTGAGGATGGTTTGTCACTGATAGCTGCCTCAGCTGCTTGATCACTATCTTCCCTGGCAGCTCTGTATGCCCTCTTGGCCTCTTCTTCACCATCTGTACCCTCCTTGTCCAACATGTTACTGTACGGCTCCATCTGCCAACAAACACATGAAGAAGCTCGTACCCAATGGCAAAACATAAGGCCAAATATGTAACTCACTGGAAGAATAGAAAACCAGCCTTTCTAGCCTTAAATTGGCAATACTAGTGGTTAGCCATCTCTTCTTAGATAGAAATAGGAAGACTCAATCATTTAGTGCCAAAGGTCCCAACCATACAATAAAGAATATGATCAATAATTGTCCAGCTCAAGGCAATTTCCTAGGAAATTAACTTCACGGATTGGAACAGAAGTGCGTGAGCATGTCTTATTTTTTCACCAGAAGAAAAACTTAAGCATGGCTTACCTCTTTATTGACTAGCCTCAAGAGCTCTTCACGCTCCCTGCTGACAGACTGGGAACCAACAGAAAAGGCCAATTAAACAACTATAAGCAGAATATAATAGCAACAAAAAATTTTACTGTTCATAAGTTGGCTATTTCGTACAGATGCCGAAGCTAAAACAGCAAGCGCACGACTGAGCTCACAAAGCTGATCCTGTTTATCCAATGTTTTAACTTTTGCCTGATATTATTTTTCTCTTCTTGTGGGAACAATAATTTCTTCCAGAGCAACATCTTTCTCACTGACAACAGATTCTTTTGCTCTGGCGTGCATTTCTTCCTCTTTCTTTTCCTCCTCCTACATAAAATAAAAAGATCACACGGTAGCTCAAACTGAATGCCGAAGATAAAGTTACGCTTCAACCGAAGCACCCCAAGAAAAAATATTTGAGAGTGGAGCATGCACAACAAAAACTGTGTAAGAATAAACTCTGTTACATCCCAATCTTGAAGCCCAACAAACTTCCTTTTGCATAGAAAAGGAAAATGTAGTATCATTAACCTTAATAAGCTTTTCTTGCATTTCTAGGAACTCCAATTTTCGCCTTCGTTCTGCGACAGAATCTTCAGATGGCAGAGTTGTCACCCCCACGGTATCCACAACCTCATCAGGCAGAGAAGAGAGTGTGGCTTGAACAGCTTCCTCTGGTCTGACTTTACCGGACACAGTGAAGGCTCTAGCAAGGGTAAGAAAGCATGGGTATCACTGGAGGACCTAGATGTCTTATTTTGTTTTTTTCTTTTTAATAAAAAAAGGCAAGCATACATAATGTCCAAATTACCTGGAAAGAATTAGAAGAGATGATGGAACAGAGTGATTGAGAGACAAATCCAGCCAGTCACGTAGCTGCACAAACAGGAATGAAATGATTGTTTACAGGGAACGGGATTAAAAGTTTTCCATTTTAAATTTCAGGTTGATGTCTACCCAACAATAGTTTTATGCCAGAACTTAAAGCTTCTATTTCTGAAATGAGTTTAGAGAGTGACAATAATGCACGGGAGTATTTGAATGGTAGATTCCCCAGGCTTACCATATTCTTTTTATGCACCTTAAATCAGACAAGCAACTGACATAAAAGATGGTTATGGGACTGCGTTGACAATGAACATCAGAAATATTTTAATCCAATAGTTAGCATAGCCCAAAGATTACTAAGATGGAATTCAAACTCTTACGTAACCAAGTACTCATGGATTCCCTTGAAGTCAAAGATCATTCTGCTAAACAAGACTACTGACACCAGTGACACAAACTACTTTGCTGGTTCTCTTTCCCGCATTTGGCACTTGTTGCACTAAAGACTGATTTTGACATAGAATTTCAGATTATATATTAAATGAAAATTACAAGGAATCCAGTCGAGTGGCAAAATAGGTTAGCTACAAGGTAAAGAAGAAACTCCACATTCTACATTGGCAGAAATAAACATAAAGCACAAACAGGGGCCTCACAGAGAGAGGCAGATTCAAATTTTTTGAGAAGCCTACTTAAAACATACTGCATGCCCTTCTAGAATAGAAACAAGCACTAATTTAATAGCTTTCAACTTATCCATAAAATTTGTCAGAACCTTTCTAATAGATTTCAAATTAACCTAGTCTAGGGCCAACATGACCTGCGGTCAAACATTTTAACCTTCCCCAGGCATTCCAGAATTAGCATTTCACCATAATGAATACAATTCCCCCATGAACTGCCAGAGCTACTCTCCAAGGAGGGCTGTTTTTTTTTTTTAATAATAACCGGAAGAGAAAAAATTTTATTCACAAGAAGAGAAATACAAAAGCAATGGAAAAACACCAAGGAGATGCTGCCCATGACTCTTCAAAGAAAGAGAATCTATGAAACAAAAGATTTAGAGAACTTCGAAGTGGCACAAATACTTCACAATATTATCCACAAAAGTCATCAAGAAATTCTCCACACCCTAAAACATTCTTCCATTCCTTTCCCTACAAACCAACCAAAACACCTTCAGGGGAAATATCCGGACAACTCAATTCTTGGTTGTATAAACCCTAGCCCTCACATCATTCCAAGCCCCAACTATATTTGTACGGAGTTTGAATTCATTCCAAGGAGCTTTTAAGGGTCCAAACATTGTTTCCGATCCACCAACAAGCATAACGAGTTTAACTCCCACCCCAACTACCGGATGAAATTTAAATTTATCCAGGTACACTATGTTGTGGAACCTTTGAGTTTCTTATAGCGTTGCATCTATCTACATAGTATGAATATGAGAAGGTGACACATGATGACCATAATGCCCACTATCTAACTACAGCGGACACAAGAGTGACTGTTATACGACTTACAAGCCCATTCAATAGTTGTGGCCAGTGAGTGATTATAATTGCCATAATGGCCTATTTGAAGCCATTATTGCTGTTATAGTCCCCTTTCTACCGGAAATTTGTTTCTTTTTTCTATATCACGCTTCCCTCTGCCATTGAAAGGAACAATTTTGTTATCCATCACTCCGTATGAGTACCAACAATAAATCTGCTGGAGCAATTTAATTCAATGTGCACATTATGTATATCATTCAGGTTCTGTAAAGGGAAACAGTTTCCATCAGCAATTCATAGTTAGTCTTCTATTGCATCACTTTAAAGGAAAAAATAACAGAAAATTTGACAAGAACCCATTCACGCATTTCCTCAACAGATAGTAATCCAAGTAAGCCTCGATCTCTACAGGCTTGACGAAGCTCTGCTTCTGAAAGGGACTCAACGGCCTCTGATTGAATCATCTTATCATCTTCTTTGATCCTGCCAAACCAAACAGCTCAATATTTCCAGAATACAATGGAATGCTCAGATCACGAGATATAAAAAGAGTACATGACACTTCTTTTTATTTACTTATTTATTCCTTTTTTTTGTTCCAAAGGTGATTAGCACTGTACAAGGGAATAAACAAAGTAAAAGACATTCAAAAACTCCAAAAAAAAAATCGAGACAAAAAAGAAAGAAAAAGTGCATTTCAACCATAAAATAGAAAAAGAAACAGAAGGGAAAACTTCATTTTACCCTCCTAAGATTTACCATGAAGTCGCTTAGTCCATGTGTATTTCAGATCACATTAAAGTTCCCCGCTTGTACTTTCATATATGGGCAAAAAGTGGCCTCTATTAGTTTCTAACTTTAAAAAGTCTACTTTTAACTCCCTTGGGGTTTGATGCATGGTTACTCGAGCAATAAGTCAATATGGTTTCAAATATGAAAAAAAAAAAAAAATCCCGCCTTGTTTTAGTACCAGTGGCTCCAAAAAGAATATAAAAAAAAAATAGAGAAGGACCATTATTTCTAACAACAGCAACCATAGACAAGTATTTTGATATGTTTTAAATCTTGTGTAGCGTGAATGCTTCAATAAACGAGTATTTTTAAGTTGTGACTTGCATCCTTTAACTTAAGATATAGTAAATTTTTTAGAGAACTGTATTTACAGTTCTAAACCTTTTGTCGATTCATTCTATTGAGTCCTAAACCCTAAATAAAATTAGTTGTATGACAAAATTATTAATAGATTTTGTTAAATTCACAATGTAGACGTGGCATTGAGAGGGTTGCCGCATGGACAAAATATGATAAACTATAAATTTATTAAAGTATTTTATTTAAACCAAAATCAAATAGATGTAAAATAGAAAATGACAAATAAAGAAAAAATCTTCTCCAGAAATCATTGCCATCATTGACCATGCACCTCCCTGGCAGAGCACCACCACCATCTCCAATAAACCACAAATTAGAGAGCAGTAGTTTATATATTATTATTTTTCTCTCCCCTAAGGATTTCTCATCATCAGAGTTTCGTATATTCTTTGCTTTGTTTAACATAATTGTTTTCCATATAAAAGAAACACCAAAAAAGAGTACCAGATAATCACAACCACACCACAATGTCATTGTTAATGGAATCAAAGCCTCCCCATCAACACCACAAAATTGCAGCAAACCCAATACGCAAGCTTCTGTCAAGAGAATGGCCGAAAGAACTAATGCTCATCAAATCGCCCACAAAGAGATCCAAATTGACACAATCCAAAAAGAAATCACAAACCTCAACTTCATCTTCTTCCTCTTTCCCTCCTTCTCTCTCATCCTCTACAATATCTCTTCTTAGGACAACATCGAATCCAATTTGTCATGCAACAGGTCACGGTTTCCCATCACTATCTCTCCTCTGTTTGCTTGGAATCATTTGGGCTGTCACAAGACCAATGTTGAAGCCCACATGAAAAAGCCATTGGAGAATGAAAAGGAAGATGGTAAAGTGCATGGAGTAAAAAAGAAATGGGGTTAAGTTTGACATGCAATTTTGAATACTAGGTTTAGTAGAAACAGTGGTGGCAATGGGTTGCGAAGTTGGCAGTCAATGAAGGCAATGATCCACGGAAAGGCTAGGCTTTGTTTTCAAAGAGATTTAGGAGAGAATTATATTCTCTCTTTTTTCTTTTTTAAATTATATATTTAAAGGTCTATTTATCTTTTAATAAAAAAGTTCGGCATTATTATATATATATATATTTCATTGTATTTTGCCTACATTACAGCTTTGTCAATGGTATTGTAATTGCCACATAAGCACCCACATGTTAAATTCAACAAAGTCCACTAGAAATCCTGTTATAGTTCTAAATCTTATCCTTTTTTTCAAGGTTTTGGACTTAACAAATAAATAGTTTTCTTTTAGAATTAAACTAGAAAATGAACACAAGGTTTAGGACTACGATAACAACTATCCATTTCTTTAACCTTGTCATGTCACTCTATTTATGTTCTATAGAGTTGTGTCCTTTCTACATGTCTGTACTTCGTAGTTTAAATCATATGGTGGTCAAGTAAACTCTAGGCAAATGCCTTTGCATACCCCCCGGAAGCACTTTTGATACAGTTTGACCATATAACTGAATTATCAAACTTGTGGAAGATCAGGCAAGATAACTTACTCTTGAAGCCTCTTTCGAAGCATAAAACGCAGATATGTACCTGTTCCAAATGGGCTGATGCCCATGTATTTGCACATGTTCACTAGACGTGGCCTATTATGTAACAAAAGAAACGGGAACAAAGATCAAGTCAACATTGGGATCAATGATAGGATGGATTTATAAATTACTAAAACACCAACCTGCTTATATTATCTGAAGTGAGCTCATCATTGAACAATTTGGCAAATCCTAGAATTTCATCATTGGAAACACGAGCACCAGTTCTAACCTGTTTCAGCATATGAATGAAGAACGTCACTGATAGATAACAGGAGACAGTGATAGGCAATCGGTAAAGTTCCATTTTCTTAGGTACACCAAGCCTCCCCCTCCCCCCCCCCCCCCCACAAAAAAAGAAAGAAAGAAAACCGCTAACATTCAACTACCTAAAAAAAAACCTAAAAAGAAGTGGAGACGAACAACAACATTGAACCTTGGTACCTTATTCATAAATTCATCAAGATCTTCTGCTGTCTTCTTGATTTCTCCACTTCGTGAGTTTTGAACTTCCTTTGCCATTTCTTTGATAGTATCTTGAAGAAACTTCGCATATTCTATCCTTGCATTTAGCTTCTTCTTTAGTGCCTCCGACAAATAAAGCAACTGAATTGAGATCAATAATTCTGCCAAAGTACACATGCTGCTAGAGTAACATAAAAACAAGAACAAAAATATGCATGCAAGTCAGTGTACAAGCTGTATTGTACAAAAGAAGACAGTATTTGCATCAATGTACTATTTCAATTGAAAAGTGATAACATAATTTTTGAAAGCAAGGGGAAAGAACTGCACGAGAGGATACTGAGATGCTTTCCATTTTGAAAATTCTCCTCCCAAAATCACAATCCCAAGCTCCATTCCAATGTCACAAGAACAAGGAATACTAAGGTGCTTTTACATACACATTAAAGAAGTTAGTAATACTAAGTTGCTTTTCCCATTGAAGAAAATAATATGTGTTCTTCCTTTTCAATACAAGAGAGTGAAGTCCTAATACTTGAGACATATTGTCCTCCTCGGCTACTTATATGACCCTTGGTCACTGTACCTATACCCTCTTAACAACCAAGAGACAAAAACACATCCATTCCCATGTTAGCAAATTAGCGAGGATGAAATAATCATAACTCTTTCCACTTAGTGAAGCAATGACCCAGAAGGATAGGCAAGCAACCCAACCCCACTTATTATGAATGCAGCTAATTCAGAGTATACTTGAAGAGCTAAGTGAAGACGGGAAGCAAATGAGAAATGTTATAAAACATTACCTGTTCTTTCATCTTGTCCTGGAAGGTAGACGGCAACATGTTGGGAAATATTTTCAGGAAAACTGGCAGCAAAAGCTCCGTGAATGGGACTATAATAAAGACTGCAAAAGGAACTAGCCTGAAGATATCAGCAGCGGTGTTTGTAAGTTGTTGTCTCTCCCTCCTAGATAGACTCTTCCGACCAGCAAGTTTTATCAGAAGCCTGGAGCTTATCCTAACATCAGCCCAAAGTAATTTGGTGCCCAACAAATAATGCTGCAGCGTGGATTTAAATTCATCCTTCCAATGGCGACCCTTATTAACCCAGTCCTCCCTTTCCAAAAATAAAATCATAAAAATCAAATCAGATTTTTTTTTAGGGAAAAAAGAAAGCAGAAAGAAGAGAAATTGTATTTATAATTTGTGTGGTAGAAAAAACCTGGACATGGAAGCAATGGCCCTGAAAGCAGGACCAATCCCCAAAAGCATAGACCAGAGTCTGGTTATGATAAACTTGGCACTCTTTTGGGAATCTTGCAGCTGCTTGGCTTTGGCTTTGGCTTTCACAGTGGTCAAACCTTCAACAGCCTTGTCACGTTGCTCGGGGTAAGCTTCTTGATTCTGTTTAGGGAACTGGTCTTCGTCGAGGCCTCCCACTCCCTCTCCCAGTTTAGGTCAACCAGCTGCAGCGGCCATTGAAGAAGAAGAATTGGAAGAATAGCAGCGAACAGATTGAAGGACCAGACTAACAAGTTTTGTATGGAAATGGTGTTTTTTAAATAAAAAAATTTTAAAACATCACTCATGGGAAATTAAGTTCGAAAATGACACACATAGTTTTCAAAACTCGACATGCTTCAAATAGAAGCATGTCCGGTCTTCAAGACTCGACATGCATACATTGTGCATGTTGAGTTTTCAAGACTCAAAGTAGTTCATTGTATTATAAAAGTTTTTAAGTACTAATGCAGAAACGGGTAGATTTCTTATACCTTTGAGGATGACATTATAACTTTCACTGATATTGGTCGTCATGTACCCAAAACGAAAGTTACCATCGTGCGAAAGGTGTTCAGGGGCAATATTCACAAAGTATTCGGGCGCATCATCTTTTATCTCTTTCAACCTCGCCATATATACATCAAATTGCTTATGTTGTGGTTGTAAAACAGCAATAGTGGTGACTCTCTTACATGCTTGACTTTTGTGATGCGTGTTAAAATTACTAACGACATGTCTCATGCAAAAGCCCTACATAGTATTAGGAGATGACCATCCAAACTCCGGATGAGCAACAGTTGCTCTTATCCCTTTATGTCGATATGAAATCAAGCAAATGGGACCGTGCCTATTTCCAACGACATACTCTCGCACGCACATCAAAAACCACATTCACGACACAAGTGACTCTACATCCACCATGGCGAATGCCAACGGGATAATGTGATTCGCCCCGTCCATACTACATACAATCAACAATTTGTGTTTATATTTCCTATATAGATGAGTCTCATCTATACTTATCAATGGCCAACAACTCTTCAATGTGGTGATACTAGGGCCAAATGCCCAAAACATAGCTTCAAAAACCATTTCACCATTTGCTTGTGGTGGACCGAACTTCCATGAAACTTATGATTCCAGATTCCTTTGGACTATTGCATTCAAAACTCGAGATAACTCTTTATATGATTCCTCCAAATCCCCATATACCATCTTTATAACCATTCTTTTCGCAGCTCAAACACGTCTTTGAGAAACTGCATACGTGGTTCTTTTCATCATAATGGTTCTTAGAAAAAAAAATTTCACACTTGGGTCTTTCCTTACATAATTAATAAAATATCGGGCCATCAAATTTGAATTTAATTGTCTATGACCTTCGTCAACTCAGCATTGATACATGCGTGTGGTCCCTTTACAATAGTTATGACAAACGCACTAAGTAGTCTTGTTTTACGTGCACGCAACCTCTACCTACAACCATCATCATTTTGAGTACATATCACTGTTCACAATGTAGGGGATGATCTCCCAACACGAAATCGATAATGATGCTCCATATGATGCATTTTCACAAAGTATATAAGTTTCTCATTCGACTCAAATCTCAACCCCCTCTCAATTCATTACTAAAACTCCTACTATCACTTCTCAATATACAATCTTCCTCAAAACTTACATAACCATCTCCTCTCGGTACAGTCCTCATGAAAGGAATTGAGTCATCAACTCCACTATAGACATATTTTCGATCACCACCAATGGTGTAAGCGCTGAGGAGGACCCCAACATTATTTGGTTCACAAAACTACCACCACTACCACAACCAACTTCTTCAACATCTTCTTCTTCATCATCATTCTCTTCTTCCGCCTCTTCTTCCGCTATTTCTTCCTCATGCACATCGTTATCCATAAGTTATACCAATTTCCATATCAACCGCAAACTTCATCAAGTTCAAAACGTTATCATCATCACTAATCGGTACCAATATGTATTGTACATTCCCCCTTGCATGAGTGACACGGAACAACGATGAAAAATCTCTAACCTTTACACATAACGGATACCAACTCATTAAAAGATGCATTTCTTTTCACCTGAATCAATTTCGAAGGTTTACGGTTATAACCCACTTCGTTTTCACTCCTCACAATTTTACCACTTGTGTAGTATAACAATCTCACCATATTCGTCATAAATGATAAATTTTTTTATTTTAAAATCCATAATTTAACTATAAATTTTCAAATAAAACCTTATATTTAAATTTTTAACATAAAAACAAAGAATTAACATAATTAGTTGAATATTATTAAATTAACTACATTCAATAAATTTATTATAATTACTAATACATACATTTATAAAAAAAAACCTAAACCCTAATTTTATTCTAAATTAAAAAAACTCTAATCCTTAAATTTCAAACAAACCCTAGACTCTATATTTCTTAATTAAATCTCTGAAAATCTAGTTTATAAACAAAAAAACACTTCAGTTTAACAATGTATATCAACAATGACACAATATAAACATATAAATTTTATAAAATCGTAGAACTCCAAAATGAATTTATCTTCGTGAACTTGCTATTGCAGATCTTCCAAAAGGCTTGATGGTGCTCGAATAACCTCCCCCAGGTTGGAGCTCTCCTCGGATGGTGCAGATTGTAAGCGGCGTTGGAGAATGCAGTGCTCGGCCGCGGGCGGAGTAGAGAAGAGAAGTAGAAGAGAGAGGAAGGAAGGAAAGAAAAAGAAAGAAGAAAGGGGTCGCAGGGGGTTTATGTTCGCGAACATGTCGAGTTTTGAAAACTCAACATGCACAGTAAAATATTTGTCGAGTCTTGAATACTCGACATGTTTTTATTTGAGGTATGCCGAGTCTCGGTATGTCGAGTCTCAGCTTGTCGAGTTTTCAAAACTCGGCATGTATGTACTGTACATGTCGAGTTTTGAAAACTCGATATGTGTGTACCATTTTTGAACTTTTTTTTTCCCACGGGTGATATTTAAAAAAATTTTTATTTAAAAAACACTATTTCCATACAAAGCTCGATGAATCCATGATTTTAGAACAACATAGGGAATGGAAGTGGTGCAACAATTAATGATCAAAAGTCAAATAGAGAAGGGAAGAGAAGATAAGACAATTTTGAATTTTTGCAGAGGCCGAAGGGTGAAATGGTAAAATCAACAACCATGTGGGCATATGATAGGCATATGCCCTTGGATGCAGGGAAACTAAGATTTAAAAAAAGATCCTATTAGTTGGTATGTCCGTATCGTTAGAAGAATTTAAATTAATTTTAATTTTAAATTTAAATTTAAAGATAATAGATTTTTATAACTTTCATAACTCTTTCTCTTAATATCTTGTACGTATATTTTTAAATTAAATTGTTTTTTTTTTATAAAAAAGAACTAATCCTTTTGTGAATATTAGATAAAAGAAACATTTATATAGATTGAGAGTGAATATACACATTCTTTGAAATGAAAAATCTATTGAGAAATCAAAAAAATTTCGATGAGAAAATTTTCTCTCATCATTGGGGTCTTTGGATTTTGGGTTGATGTATAGTAATAGAGTGGTGGTGGTTCAATTTTGTGATTATCATTCAGGTAATGTGTTTGTTAGAGAGAATTCGCAATTCAATTGTTTTAAATGTCTACATATTGTGATATTTATCTGTAAATTCAAATATTTTAATTTATACATTTCTATATACGCATGTACAAAATAAACAGATGCCGAGAAAGAGATCAAAGAAAGGAAATGAATAATACAAAGCTGCAAAGCTGCTGAGGGGCGAGGAGTCTTAACTGAAATATTTCTTTATAGATTAGCGATCCATCATTTGCGCATCTTTCTCCCCATTAAACCCTATTAACCTTACGATTAAGGACGATCATTGATCAACTTTACTATTAAGGACAACAACGATCACTTTCTACAGAGACGAGCACTACGGTAACCCAAAACTCTTGCTCTTTCTCTCCCAATGGATGCAAAAAAACACATTTTTTGCGATAAAATTTAGCGATAAATTTTTTTCGTTTTAAATTTGCGACGAATTTAGCGACGAAATATTTTTTTATCGCTATTTCTAACGAAATTTCTAATGAAAAAAAAGTCGTAGCTAATTTAGAGACGACCGGAAATTTGTCGCTAATTTTGCGACGAATTTCAACATTCGTCGCTAATTTTGCAATGAATTCTGAGATTCGTCGTTAATTTTGTCACTAATTTTGAAATTCGTCGCTAATTTCGAAAATAATAAAATAAAATAAAATATTAATATATATATATTAATTAATTAATTAATTAATTTTGTGACGAATTTCAAAATTCGTAACAAAATTAGCGACGAATCTCAGAATTCGTCGCAAAAGTTGAAAAATAATAAAATAAAATAAAATATTAATATATATTAATTAATTAATTAATTAATTTTGCGATGAATTTCAAAATTCGTCGCAAAATTTTGAAAATAATAAAATAAAATAAAATTTTAATATATATTAATTAATTAATTAATTAATTTTGCGACGAATTTTAAAATTCATGACAAATTTTGTGACGAATTTTGAAATTCTTCGCAAAATTTTGAAAATAATAAAATAAAATAAAATTTTAATATATATTAATTAATTAATTAATTAAATTTGCGATGAATTTCAAAATTTATGGCAAATTTTGCCATGAATTTTGAAATTCGTCCCAAAATTTTGAAAATAATAAAATAAAATAAAATTTTAATATATATTAATTAATTAATTAATTAATTTTGCGACGAATTTCAAAATTTGTCGTAAAATTTGCCACGAATTTTGAAATTCGTCTCAAAAATTGAAAAATATTAAAATAAAATAAAATTTTAATAATTAATTAATTAATTTTGAGACGAATTTCAAAATTTGTGGCAAATTTTGTGACGAATTTTGCAATTCGTCGCAAAATTAAATAATTAATAAAATAAAATAAAATTTTAATATATATTAATTAATTAATTAATTAATTAATTTTGCAACGAATTTTAAAATTCGTAGCAAATGTAGCGACGAATCTCAAAATTCGTCGTAAAATTTGAAAAAAAATTAAATAAATTAAAATATTAATATATATTTATTAGTTTCTATTTAAAAAAATTATCACATTTATTATTTTTAATTAATATGTTATATTTTATTTTTATATTATCTTTTCAAAAAATTGTATTATTATTTTTATATATATATTTTTTATTTTATTTAAAACTAATATTTTATTATTTTATAATAAATTGTTATTTTTTATATTGTTTTATTATTATTTGAAATATGTAAGGGAAAGATAATAAGTAAAAAAAAAAGTTTATAACAGATATTAACGTTTAGTTTGGTGGTTACAAGATCTTAAAGGTTTACGGAAGCGCAAGGTTTCGAACCATGGTGGGAGCAAAGCGGTGGAATTTCTCAAGAATTAAGTGAGGGAGGGCGTGTGGGTGCCTGCTCGGGTGGGCGTTCGAGCGGATGTTGGCTCAGGCGGGCGGGCGGGATTCAGGCGGTGGAATTAATTAATTAATTTTGCGACGAATTTCAAAATTCGTCGCAAACTTAGCGACGAATCTTCGAATTCGTCGCAAAATTTGAAAAATAATAAAATAAAATAAAATTTTAATATATATTAATTAATTAATTAATTTTGCGACTAATTTAGAAATTCGTCTTAAAATTTTGAAAATAATTCAATAAAATAAAATATTAATATATATTTATTAAATAATTAATTAATTTTGCGATGAATTCTGAAATTTATCGCAAAATTAGCGACGAATTCCAGAATTTGTCGCAAAATTTGAAAAATAATTAAATAAAATAAAATATTAATATATATTAATTAATTAATTAATTAATTTTACGACGAATTTCAAAATTCGTCGCTAAATTTGAAAAATAATAAAATAAAATAAAATATTAATATATATTTATTAAATAATTAATTAATTTTGCGATGAAATTCAGAGTTTGTCACAAAATTTTGAAAAATAATTAAATAAATTAAAATATTAATATATATTTATTAATTAATTAATTAATTTAGCGATGAATTTTTGATTTTCGTCGCTATATGTAGCGACAAATAATTTTTCGTCGTTAAATTTGTGACGGATTTAGCAACAAAAAATTATTCTTCGCTAAATTTAGCGACGAATTTCTAATTTTTCGTCGCTAAATTTTTGCGACGAGTTATTAGCGACGAAAAATTTTTCGTCACTAATTTTGTCTCTAATGTTTTTAGCGATGAATTTTTTTTTAATTTTTGTCGCTAAATTTGTTGCTAAAAGCTGGTTTTTTTGTAGTGGCATCAAACCGCTTTTAAACCTCTCTACATGAGCACGCATGAGCCTGGTCCAACATAAGTGAACAAATAACGACTTGAACTAATTCTTGATTTTATTTTATTTTTTAGTTTTCACTTATTAGTATTTAGATTGCGTCGATTAATGCGGTCCGAGTATTATGAGGGTAGTTATAGAGTTGACTCTCCGAAATTTTTTTCCTCCATTCCTACGATTCAAAATCAAGATTTTTGATTAAATGAGTAGAGTATGTGATCACTCAAATAAAGAGTTTGGTGAACTAATTGTTGACATTGACACTGCACACAAAATACTAGTTTCCTAGATTTATCCTCATCTTTACTTTTTGATGAGTTTTCATATACCAATCGATAAAATTTCGTTTCCTATAATTTGAAAATTAAATGTAAGTACTTTTCTTTAAGAATAAAAAGTTGAATTTTTCGTTTGAAACAAGCGTGGCAAAAGCCCATCCATGCTGTATATATATTTGCTCTATTTGATTATTGGATCATATAAAAATGAGAACTTCACTTGTCCGAGAAAATAGCTAAAAGTTTTGGCACCACAATTTTTTTTTCCTGATTTAATTTTGGTTTTTGTGTGCTTCAAATCAACACGTTCAAATTGATAAGCATCAAGCCTAAAGTATAGATTTAGAAGATCTTAATCAAATCAATTCAAGAAACATGAGCAACATCATCATCAAACATAAACGTCAAATATATCTCATAAATAGTGAATAACACAGAATATTGAAAGGTAGATATTTGGCTTTGAAGAAGAAGGCTGCGAATGTCGGAGGCGAGGACAGGAGAAAAATAATTTTTATTCTTTAATTTTAACAAACAAAATTTTTTATAGCTGCCCCCTTAATTTATTATGTGAAGGTCTCACATAATAAATAGTTTAGATATTTGCTCATAAAAATGGTCAATTATTTGGATCTCATAGGGTTGATAAATGACCTTTTTTAAGATTTACTAATAAATGCTAATGTTTATAAATAAATTTATAAAACATGAAATTTGTTATTGTACCGATTATGAGTTCTTATCTCAACCAAATATTTATATCTTTTTTTTTTTTTTTTTTCTATATGATGGACCTTAACATTGTAATATCATTTATCAATTGGGTATTCTCTTTTACATGCACATGCATGCACCAAAAAATCGATCTACTGTGGCACCACCTCTATTCTTGTCCGGACTCAGACTCCATACCAAGGTTGAGGAATTATCTTATAAGGAACTTTGGAATGAACCATTTGTTTATCTTCTATTCTTGTTGTATTCTCAAATGAGTTATCATCGAGACAAACTGGATCGTCAGATTCATTCCATGATCTATTCTCCCTTCCCTTGCCATAGTAGGGCTTGTCAAATTTAAAGGTTGATTTTCTTTGAAGTTAACTTTCTTGATACTTGAGGTATTTTACTTTTGTTGTTATATTTCATATTCTTCCACACACAAAAAAAAATATATTATAATCACTTATAGAAATTTATTATAATTATTGGGAATTAATTAAATGTGAAGTTTATGTTACCATGTCCATGTTAAATAATTATAAGGAAATTCATATATTATAAGCAATGCCTGACTATCAATGTGTGTCATCAATTATAATATGCGCTACGTGTGTTAATTGCTCATGACCAATGCAAAAATAAAGAATTGACTTTTGTTTTTTCTTTTTCTTTTTATTTTTGGCTTTTTAAGAATTGATTGGGAATCTTAATAATGTTTTGGTTTAGTTTTCAAGTTATTCAGATATTATAACATTATAGATTTTTTTTTTTAATATTAGGATATGGTTTTAATTATAAAAAATTTGAATTAAAATATTAAACATAAAAGGATGTTATTTAATAAGTTGTTTCAACGATTGAATATTAGTAATTTTTAATCTAATGTCTTGTCTTGAGATCTAATTTGATTTACGGGTGGTTCATTAAAAAAATAAAAAGGTTCAGACGATCCGCACCCGAGTCGGGAGGACGGAGGGAGCCGGCGCGCGGGCAGACAGCGAAGGCAGGGGTCTAATCAGGACATTTGTTGGCGTAGTGAAGTCCCACACCAACAGCACAGCAAAGCAGCCGTACAGCGCCGGCGGTCTTCAAAACTAGTTGTAACTTGTTTTAAAAATAAGTTTGGCCGTTGCAGCCATTTCCGTACAAAGCCACAAGGCAGCACGAACGGAACAGGTTACGCGGTGTTTGAGACGGACTCCTGCGATACTACCTCAAAAAATGAGTCTGAGTCAGAGTCGGAGCTGGAGATGGAGATGGAACTCGAGTGCGTGTACCACTGCTACCCGCTCCAACACAATGCACCACCTCCCTCTAACTCTATTCCGGTTCCTGTTGTTGCTCCGTCCCGCTCTGCCCCAACTTCAAGGTTTTTATCTTTCTTCTCAAACTAAGCGTGTCACTGTAAAAATTCAAATTCAAACCCTAAGAAAGGGAAAAATGCATATATGCTGGGTAAAGCGGCACACCATATCAGTGTTCGTTGGGGACGAAAGCGGGATTATAAACAGGATTGCGGGGGTGATCTCGAGGAGGGGTTACAACATCGAGTCCTTGGCTGTTGGCCAGAACAAGGACATGGCCTTGTTCACCATCGTTGTCTCTGGTACTGAAAAAGTCCTCCAACAAGTGGTCGAACAGCTCAACAAGTTAGTTCACGTTTGGAAGGTATAATGTATACGTAACACCATTTTTGTTGCTTGTCCTCTTACCCGCTTCACGAAATTTGCCCACCCCAAACGAAGAACCAAAAAGCTACGGAATTTCTGATTTCCCTTTCTTTTTGTTCCCATCTTTATGATCATTATTGTGATTCAATTAGGTTGAAGATCTCTCCAGGGAGCCACAAGTGGAACGTGAATTGATGCTCGTTAAACTTCACGCGGATCCAAGCACTCGTGCTGAGGTGATTCTTTGCACTCCAAGTTAATTAGTTGCACCGTTTCCCTTGCACGTTTGATTTTTCTTACAATTTTTATGCCTTTGAGAAATTTGATTATGAATTGTATCTCCTTTCACTTTGTCCCAACTTAATTTGATCCCCACTCTGATTTGTGGTCAGATTATGCTTCACAAATAAATCAAGTGCTACTCAGAAATGATGTCAGTGCAAATTATCTCTTTGCTTGATCTATTCTAACAATCCCCGTCTCATCCTGCATGAATAGCAGGCTACCTAGAGTTTTACATGAGTAATACAATATATGTGTGAAGATCAATAGGTTCTAATCAGTGTCACGATTTCTATTTTCCTGTTCATATGAACTATGAAGTTGCAGATGTATCCTGTGAGTAGGTTGTTGAAGACTGTGTTATTCAAGTAGATAGCTCGTTTGTCACTTTGAATTGTAAAAGTCTATTATGTTATTTGAAATAGACAAAAGGAATAACATTTTTGATCTTCTCATTTACTATTTTATCTGATTACCGTTACTAATTCTCGCTCCCTGTTTGTTTATGTAGATCATGTGGTTGGTTGATATCTTCAGAGCAAAGATTGTAGATATTTCAGAGAACTTGCTGACCATTGAGGTGACTGCCTCTATGCACCATCTTTTTCTTCAATTTGTACTATATATAATGATGAACTGTCAGCTATTTTATGTTATGTTATTTTTATAAAAACTTTAGGAATTACTTTGGGGTTTCAGTTTGAATGCTCATGGAACAATCTTTCATGTTTGCATTTATTATACATATTTGGAGTTATATAGGTGATGTAGGATTCTTGTGCATCGCATTTTATGGGTTGAGAATGACGAGTAAACAAAATAGAAAAGTAAAATAACCTAAACAATTACACTTAGGTTTTGTGGAAATCACTCGGTAGAAGAAGAATTCAATCACACCCTCATAGGTTGCTGTAAATACAAGCTGAATTCAAATTTCTTTACTCACTAGTCTTCAAGAGAGACTGATAGATCCTTATCTCTCACCCACTCAAGTGAACTTGTCTTGCCGGTATACTATGCATACCACTTTAAAACTCCTGAGTACGCTGGGACTTAACTATTTGGAAATAGGCCCATAAAGAAAAAGCCCCATCACTGGACAGCCCATTAAAGGTCCAAAAAATAAATTACCATAATGAAAATAACATTAATAAAAATAAAGACTAATAGGTAGATGAATCCATTGCAACTCCTTAATGGAAGTTCAAAGTTGGAATCTTGCCAGATAACGATGTTAGCTCGAATCATTCTTCTCTCTTCTCTTGTGCTTTCCGGACTTCCTTGGCACATAATTTTGCAGGATCTCTCCAAGACTTGGGAAAGTTTGACTCTGGTAAGTTAAAAGGTTGGTCCATCTCGTTCAAATTGCGATCCAGTTATTGGAGCTCATCATCTGAAATCCATGTTTAATCTCATCATGGCCTATTCATCCATTTTACCAAGTATTTTGGTATCCTCCCCCTCAAGTTGAAATAATGTGGCTACCCACAATTTTGTTAATCTCATTGTGATTTTTAGAAGCTGGTGGAAGATGAGCAGCCACAACAGTATTGTATGACTCTTCAAAATGTCTAGGGTAAGGGTTGCGATCTTTGGTATTAAAGATGTTACTATTACTCATGGTCCGACAATTCTAAAACATATGCATTGGGTTTAATCTTGTGAAAAATCTTATATAAACCAACACTTTGGTATCAGAATTTCTTATACTTGCCGCTTGGAAAGCCTTCTGGCGTGACATACATTATAATGCAATCACCAGCTTCAAATTCAGCATGTAGGTGATGCAAATCAGCACGACTGTTGTAATATGCGTTGCTGAAAGCAATCTTGCGACAAACATCAACATGGATTTCGTGAATATGTTCAGCTAATGCACCAGCCTTTACACTATGACGAGCTCAAATTGGTTTGCAAATTGGTTTTTTAGACTGCATACCCAGGACAATCTCAAGGGACTGTGACAAATAGTTTACATAACTATTGTACTCAAAATTCAGTCACAGGTAGAATTAAATCCCAAGCTGTAATTTTGTCTTCTGCAAGACACTTTAGTAAATCCTCAATGCTCCTATTAACAACCTCTGTTTTACTATCCATTCCTGGATGTAATGCAGCTGAAAATTTCAATTGAGTGTTTGAAGAGGCCACAAAGTCAGCCACATAAGAGGTGAACTTTTGTTCTCAATCAGACAGTATAGTCTTGGGTAATCCATGAAGACACACTCTTCATTTAATGAATAAATTAGCTGCATGCACCCCATCTTATGTCCTTGAACATGCAGTAAATTGAGCCATCTTAGAGAAGCAGTCCGCATCATAAGAATGGAGTCAAGCCCTGGAATTTTCTTTGCTACTAGGACAAAATCCATACTTCATTCTTGCCAAGGCTCTCGTACATAAGACTCGCATTTTACTTCTTCCCCTTAGCTAACTCATACGTATGACTCTGAGGCAACTCATGTTGCAACTTCATGCATGAGACTTGGCCAATAAAAACTTTCTTCTACTATAGCAACTATTTTGTCATGCTCAAAGTTTCTTCTCTTGTGCCAAGATAACTTTAAAAAGAAACCATCTTGTAGTGAGAAATCAGCAGAAAGCATATCTGCATTTATGATTTTGAAATCCTTGCTCTTTGGATACTCAGCTCTGAGGTGTTAAAGTCCACAAACTTCACGGAGATAGTGGTGTGTGAGGATACGCATGACTTGGCTGAGGGCTTCAACGACTTCATTCTCAACACCAGCTTTGTATTTGCTGACAAAGCTATAAGCTTGAAGAAAATTCAACCCATTGCTCATGCCTTGGGTCAATCTTTTTTGGCTATTAGTACACATGAGCACTTTATGGTCAGAGTAAAGCACAAACTACTTGGGGATAAGGTAATGTTGCCAATAACAGAATGCTTGCACAATGGCATAAGGTTCCTTGTTGTAAGTGGAATATCATTGCTTGATGTCATTAAGCTTCTTGTTAAAGAAAGCAATAGGATGACCATCTTGGCTAAGAACTCTTACAATTCCAATATGTGAAGCATCACAAGCCACTTAAAAAATACTTTGGAGCAGAGTTATTAAACCCAGACCGACCTGCTGGTTGGACCGGGTCAACCCTCGACCGATACACTATATGGCTCGGTTTGCTAGATGGACCGTATAAGCAACCAACCAGGATAAACCTGCGGGTCAATGTGAGTCAACCCGCAACCTGTGTGATCTGCGGGTTTTTACAAAACCCTTTCTACTGCACTCTCAACCAATATCCTTCCCTTCATCTTCCCCAAGTCAGAAACAACCTGGAGAAAATAAAGATAAAGAATGTTTTGGAGAGACAAGAAAGTGGTTTTAGGCCACAAATGGTATCAACCGGTGATGGTAGTGGATGGTGTTGCAATAGAGAAAGAGGAACCGAGGCAATCATCATGGATTGAGGTAACTTGGTACTGCGGGCAACTATGGTGATTGACTCATGGTGACGGAGTTTTCTGGTAATGGAGACTGAAATAGATGATGGAGGATGAGTTGTAAGGGTTCTGGGATGGTGTTTATGTGATTGATCAGAGAAAAATTCAAGAAAGCATGAGAGTTGTGGTGTCACGGTTTGAAAAGGAAGAAGAAAATGGAGGAGGTGGGAGAGAGAGAGAGAGAGCGCTCTGAGTAAGGAAGAGAGAAGGCTGAGATGAAAAGAGTTAGGGAGTGCATCAGAGATAAAGGGAGAAATGAAATAGAGAGAGAGAGAGAGAGAGAGAGATGGGTCGAATGATGATTTAGGACACCACTTCAATATAAACAAAGGCTGAGATTTTCTAATAAAAAAAATTTGAAGCTTTTCATATGTAAATAAAAAAAAGAGACTACATTTTAATCAAAGGAAATGTGTCATATGGCCAAAAAAAATGCACCAAAATGCTTGAAATGTTACGAATTAGTATTTTTAATATGTTATGAAAGAGACTTACAAAACAAAAAATATCATATTTGTTTTGCAAAAATAAAGAAAAAACAAAAAAATATTTGCAGCCATTGAACCATTATTAAGTCATGCTTTAGGAATTTCCCCACCTCTCGTTGTTGTTGAAATCTCTTGGATGTTGTTCACACCAGGACTTCAAAGCTTCCACCTGATCATCTAGACCTCTGGTATGAAACCTTATACTGGCCAATTCAGCAGCCATGCTTTACAGCAAATTCTTTCACTCCACATCAATAAGTCATCCTGTGAACCTCCTTCCAGGGTGTGTAGCCATGGTGCCCTTGCTCCCATACCAAATATGATGCAGTATTCTTATACAATGCATTTCATGGGTTGAGAATGGCAAGTAAACTAAATAGAAAAGTAAAATAAGCTAAGCAATCACACTTAGAGTTTCCAGGAATAACTCACTAGAAGGCAATCATATACCCTCATGGGTTGCCATAAATCCAAGCTGGATTCGATTTTCTCTATTCATTAATTCCCGGTAAAGATTATTACATCCTTATATTGATTCTATTACTTGCCACTCAAGTAAACTTGTCTCGCAAGTATACTATGGCTACACTACTTAGAACTCCTTCCTAGACTTGGACTCGACTATTTAAAAATAGGCCCATAAAGAAAAAGGCCCTTGCTAGATAGCCTGCTAAAGGCCAAAACTAAATTGGAAAAATGAAAATAACATTGATAAAACAAAAAATTTAATAGCCAGATGATTCCTAGGCAAATCCTTTCAGGCAAAAGTTCTAAACTGGAATCTTTCCAAATAACGATGTTAGCTCTTGAGCCATTCTTCCCCTTCTCTCATGGTGCTTTCCAAATTTCCCTGGCATATAGTTTGTATCAATACACCATGACCTCTTGTTGCTGACAAGGTTGAATACCTTTTGTGTTTCTGGGGATTGTAGTTTGGCTTTAAACTCACTGAAAGCGAAACTGTTAGGCTTGCATTAAGCTGTCAAATGTTCAGAAGATTATGACATTTACAGCACCTGCATGGTTATATGCATGATATCTCCCTCTGTATACTATCTTGGCTATATAACTACCAGATTGGATACTGTATAAACTGTATGAAGATATGCCATCTTTTTTAAGGTTAATATTGGCTTGAGGGAAGCTTTTTTGCACTGGAAATTTCAGTCTCCAAGAATGATAGAGAATCATAAACTCATTTTCCTCTTGTTCTGGATTTGCTCAGGTTACTGGAGACCCAGGGAAGATGGCTGCTGTGCAAAGAAATTTAAGCAAATTTGGTATAAAGGAACTAGCAAGAACTGGGAAGGTAAGTTCTCAAATTTAAATGGCTTAGTTGTGGTCTCAATCTCACATCATCCATAGAAGGCCATTATTGTTATGCATTTGTGTTCCTATATTAGTACTTGAGGGATGAGGTCTTGCTATTTTTTTTCAAACATCTGCAGGGTCCGGAACAAGTATTTACTGTAACTAGTTAGTATCTGTGATGACTATTGTTGCTCATTTTTTCCTTGCTCCGGTATCCATATTTTGCAAAATGTACACAATCAAGGTCCTACAACTGACTCTGATTGGTTGGGATATATGGTTATCTGACTCGTGTTGATTATTTGACAAATGTGAAGAATTGCTATGTCAATTTGCTTAGTAGGAATGTTTGTTTGAGAAGTCTTGTCTACCACTCTAGTGTAGCTTAATTTGGAGTAATATAATTTTAACTTATTGGTCTTAATTTTACATAGATTGCCCTGAGGCGGGAAAGGATGGGTGAGAGTGCTCCTTTTTGGAGATTTTCTGCAGCTTCTTATCCAGATCTTGAGGGGACGATGCCAGTTGACACTGCTTTTAGGACTACCAGTAAGAGACTTGGCAGTAATGTCAGTAATTCATCAAGGGTAAGACTGACTGTGTAAATCAACTATGAATTTTTACTTGCTGCCTATGTTTCTCAGCATTTTCATTGTATTACCCTCTGTCATGTATCAATTAAGCAACTACATTAGGGGCACACAGCGAGATGCCAGTTTTCATGTATTTGATGCTAAGAGATTTGCATATCTGAGAAATGAAAAAATTTCATGAGCTAATCAATTCAATAGTGAGTACTGTTGGATGATTGTTAGCGAGCCTCGCTAATAGAACGTTATCACTGGCATTTTGGGCGGTGGGATTTGCTTGCCTAGGCACTCTAAGCGCTTGAGGTGCTAGATCTACGTTATGAGTTTGAGTTGAGACAAAATCCAAAGGGGTTCTTTTAATGCTAAGGGGAGCATCTGTTGAATTTAACTTAATTGTGTCAACAAAGGTTGGCCTATATCACAAGAAAATTTGCTTCTCTCCTTGAGGTTTCCAGTTCAACTCTGTTGGAAGCTTGTGAGAAGAATTTCGCTTGAATTTCCTGTGTGCAGAGTTCATAAGGTTGCTTGAACTGAGGGTAGACAGTTTATCATTTTCCTTTTTTTCCTTTTTATTTTTTAAAATGTTATTAACTGAACACTTTATTCTTTTAAAAAGATGTTGTGCCTTTGTGTCAACGCATGCTTAAAAGATTTAAAATAATATAATTTCATATTTGTAAAGCAACCACTTCGGATTCTATATTTAGTACTCCCCTTCACGTGGGTCTACAATCTCTCAAACATGTGGAATATTAAATATAGTTTAAGGGGCTTGGCAAGCTTTGTATCCAGGACCTCCAGTACCATGTCAAACAACCAATTCTTCCGATAGCTTAAAACTGATGGAGAAACACATATTTCTTATCTTGTATTCAGAAGTTCTTTTAATATTAATGTTGAAGTTAGTTAATTTTATTGATAGAAATACATTCTATCATGTTTTTGTTGAGTCCATTGCAATAGATATATTTCATGAAATTTTATTGGGATTACCATGTATATATAATGTTGTATACATTCTTTTTGTTCTATTTCAACTGCTGTAATTAATTTTGTTTTTGCAAAATGATGTTTTTCCTCAGTAGGGGCCTTACTTTACTCAGGCAAGTGTCTACTGTGGCGCATAGTGCTTCTAACAGCACTGTGATGAAGCTACATGTTTACCTTTCCAAATGCATGTTGGTCTAATATGTTCAAAATTTATGATCAACGAAAGTGCATCTGTCCATGTAAGAGGCTACTGTTGCTGAGTGGGCCATGAATATCAATCTGTAGAAGTGTTAGGGGTTGCATTGTATGCTTCCATGAGAGGACCACTATTTTAACTCCTCAAGATCTTTTGCTGCTTGCTCCCAATATTCCTTGGTCTTTCTACACCCTAAACTATAGAGGTGTAAGGTCCATTTGTTTTTGGCTTTTACAGAAGGTTTCTAAATACCAGATGTTCTGAGACAACAATTTCCGGTACACCTTATTCTACATATGCAGATTTTGTGATGTTTTCTTCAATTTTGTACAATTAATTCTACATATGCAGATTCCATGATGGTTTCTTCAATTTTGTCACATGTCAATGTGCATGGTTATGGTAGTGTCATGCTTGCTGGACGACTTGAGTGTACGGTGTGAGCTGTGACTATATAACGGGTGATTTGGTTGGCCAATATTGTCGTAAGATGACTACAAGCTGGTAACAATCTAATCTTTTGTGAATACTCACCTCAAGCGATTGTTAATAGGTTGGTATAGAGTGTGAAGAGATTGGCAGTAGTTCCATTTGCAGAAAGCTGAAGTTGATGGATTAAGAAAATATTTGGCTTGGTTTTTCATTTGTTCAATATTATGATTGGATGCTTGGTTGGCTGACTTATGCTTAATTTTATGTTTCCTATCCTCTTCATTTTGCAAATTAGAATTCTGCCATATCTCTCCCCTCAACTATATAAGAAAGAGCATCTTTACTGCATAAAAACTACACTACTCTCATTGTATGTATTTTGTAGCTTCCAAAGTTGCAGCTATCTTTAGTTGACACCATGATGTTTATAATAGTTTTGTTTTTTATGAAGGGTGATGTTTATCCTGTGGAACCATATGATGACTTCTCAATGAACAAAGTTCTAGATGCACATTGGTGTGTCCTTACTGATGAAGATGTAAGATATTCACTTACTGATCAAGCTCATCGAGCACTTGTTGCCTGTCATATTGATCACTTCTTATCTTTTTATCTGCAGTAGCATTAATTCAATGTTTTTTGAACTTTTTCACTTCATTAGCTTTTATTGACCCAACGCAGCATATTTGTTGATTAGTAGGCTCAGAAAATGACATCTTTTATTAAGGATGAAATTGAAATGGCTAATTTACTTGAGGTATCTCCTATTGTGATGCCTCTTCCAAGGTGAAAGTTTTCTTGGTGTTTTTATTAGCATATCAGCACCATTACCATTATAAGGGTCTCTTGCCCACATACTCAAGCACATGTTTGTAAATACTCTCAAGTTGCTCAACTTCTAGGCTTGTAGCAAATTTTTAGTTGCTTGTCTGAGTTTTTCGAAAATAAGGCAGTAGGGAACTTTGTATTTCAGATTTGTCTCGACCATTTTCTTTCTTTGTGTTTCCATGCATGCGACATCTGAAGGTTGTTACAGGAGGCAGTTTGAAATATCTAAATATTTGTTTTTACAAGAATTATGCTCTAATGGACAAATGGAATTTTATAGTTGAGCGGGCTTAGGTCACACACTTTATCCATGCTTGTAAATGATTGTCCTGGAGTTCTCAACATGGTTACCGGGGTTATATCAAGAAGAGGCTACAACATTCAGGTTACTTTAGCTTCCATTTAGTGCTTTTTATTCTCTTATGTTAATCTCTATGTCCTTCTGGAGACATGCCTATTGTATTTGTATCCCCTTTCCAGAGTTTAGCTGTGGGGTCAGCTGAAAAGGAGGGACTTTATTGAATTACCACTTGTTCCTGGAACTGATGAATCTATTGGCACGTTGGTTCAGCAACTGCAGAAGTTAATTGATCTTCATGGGGTGAGAAGTACCTAAAGTGCTTCTACAGTGTCTTATACTATATTGCACCAACACCTCTAAAAGAGAATAAGAAGTACCCCGTGACGGACATCTTTGGGCACGACATGATCAACACTTAATGACTTGTGATAGTGCAAAACTTTTTATAACTTTGTTGTGTGACCATGTCCTCTTTGTGTTGTGTGTCCGTGCTTTATAGATTTTAGATAGTATTTTCCAAATAAGTGATGGGGTGTCTTTAAAAAATTTTGCTTCCATGGTAATTGCCCATCAAGGAAAGAGAAAAGATAATGATTGTAGCCAGGGATAAGCTCTTATGATTCATATGATTAGGAAATAGGCTGTGTTGATCTTGGGAAAATTAAAATTGGGGACAAGAATATTAGGCCGCATGCTGAACTCCAGAAAACATCAAGATTTTCTTGGTTTCCTTTCAGTAATTCTGTTTCTGGGTCCACCTTCTCTTTCCCCTGCCCTGGGTCCTTTCTTTTATAGTTGGAGGAACTCTGTTGCAGATTTTGGATTATCTATGAATATTTTAATTTAGTGAATAAATGACTAATGAAGCAAAGGTGTTCTTACAGGGTCGGGATTTAACTTACTTGCCAATTGCAGAGTGAGAGCTAATGTTGATAAAGATTGCTGTGAACACTGCTGCTAGGAGGGATGTCCTTGATATAGCCACCATTTTCCGAGCCAAAGCTGTTGATGTGTCTGACCATACAATAACCTCAGAGGTGAAATAATCTAGTAATATTTTGACTACCATAGCAATCTCCTGTTTTTGTATCTGCTTTGAATTCATATAAAATATGGAGATTAAATCAAAGGCGTATTCATGAAACCATCTTTATCTCAAACCATGTTGCAATCATGTGGCTTAAAGCATGCCGTTCAATAGTAATGCCAGTGTAGTTGCCTCAATTATGCTATATTCACTTGGTGCCCCTCCATCTATAAGATGACTAATTGACATATAATATATTGATAGTTATGCATTCTAATTTCTGAAGAAATGGATGGCTTTTGATCTCTGAAGAAACCATTGAAGACTAATTGAACTCTGTCTCGATTTGTACCTACTTAACTTTAAGGTCTATGTTGATCTCACTGTGCCTCTTTTAGATTTGTAAGAGGAGAGATACAGAAGTGAGTCATCTGGTGTTGCAAATAGTTGAAAATGAGTTGTTTGCAAAAAAAATTCTTTTGTGGTCATTCATGCAAATTGCTGACAATATTTTAGTTCAACATTTTTTTTTCTAGTTAGGATTATAAACAAAAAAATGTTAGTGCCTTGTAAAAGAGAAAAATTAGGTTGTAAGTTTCACCAAGACCTAGGACCATTATGCATTCTTGTTCCTCCTCTTTTTATAATCTTTTTAATTTTATTTATTTATTTTTATGAGAAAAAAATAAATTTTGATCTCAAAATGTAAGTATCTTTTGAACACAGTTGGTCACAAATTCGGGTAAAGGAAGAAAGTTGCGGTAGGTTGACAGCCAACGTAAAACTTTTGTCAATACTATGAGAGATCAAAATAGAAAATTCATTGGGACGTTTTCTTCTCTCTGACGTGCTGCATTGCATCTCGGGTATATTGAAAAGTTGGCAAGAGCTACTAGGGCATCATCACTTGGAAGCTACGCACCACATCGTTGCCCAAATGTGGTGATGACAAGTAGGCAAAAGTTTCGGCATTTATATGGATGGGTGCGGGTAAAGAAGGTAGTCCACAATGATAGGATTCACCTAACCATTTGAACATAGGATTTCTAACTGATAAGTTAGAAGAGATAGGAGAAACAATAATTAGATGGTGGATTAATATTATATCTTCAAGAAACTAAGCGGGTGGGGGAGAGGGCTACAGAAGTAGAGCCTTTTGACTATAAGTTTTGGTATATAAGTAAGGATAAAACTACGAATGAGATATGAATAATTGTTCATAAGAATTTATGAGAAGATATAGTGGAGATCAGAAAGAAGGGAGATAAAATCTTACTTGTTAAGCTAGTTAGTGGATAAATCATAATTAATATAGTTAATATTTATGCATCTCAAATAGGTGTACACGTAACTAGTAAACAACAGTTTTGAGAAAATTTAGATAAATTTATACAAACTATATCTAGTAGGGAGAAATTATTTATTACAAGAGATCTAAATGCGCATGTAGGTGAAAATGGCGAGTGATTTGAAGTGACACATGTAAATTTTGGATTTTGTAGTAGGAATGACGTGGGGGGGTTTACTATTTTAGAGTTTGTCATATCATTTAATTTGATACACATAAACAGAGAAAGAGTCGTACACAATCATATACATGAGCGGGTCGGATGTCAACCAAATAGAATGCTTCTTTACCTGGAGGAGTGATAGGATGATCCGGATGGATTGCAAGGTTATACTAGGTAAAAGTGTTGCAACTTAACATAAATTTTTAGTTTTAGATGTACGTGGCCTAAAAGGCAAAAGAACAATTGTCAATTTATGTAACCACGAATTAAGTGGTGGAATTTGAAAGAGAAAATGGTGGCAACTTTTAGACAAATTAATCCAAGAAGTCTCCTGGTCTACCAATGATGATTCCTCCTGGTCTATTGATGATCATTCGGAAATTATATGGGTAGAAATGTTTGGTAATATTAAGAAATTAGGTAAGGAGGTTCTTGACATATTCAAGGGTCGAGTGCCAACAGACAAGGAGTTATAGTGATAGAATGAGAAAATCCAAGTTGCAATATGAACTAAACGAGAATGTTATAAGAATCTAAAAAGAGCGATAGTGATTCATTTGAAATGTACAAGATTGCAATAAAAGAGGTAGAGAAAATTATTTTTGATTCAAAAAGTAAAATATATAACGAATTATATAAGAAACTAAAAATTAAAGATAGAGAAAAATAATTTTATAGAATTGTCAAATTAAGAGATAGGAAGGTAAAATAGCTAAATGATATTAGGTATATTAAGAGTGAAACTAATAGTGTGCTTGTAAGGAATTAGGACATAATAAAGCATTGGAGGAACTATTTTGATAACCTCTTTAATGTTGCGGGCA
The DNA here is from genome assembly GCA_033439265.1 of Dillenia suffruticosa. NCBI lineage: Eukaryota > Viridiplantae > Streptophyta > Magnoliopsida > Dilleniales > Dilleniaceae > Dillenia > Dillenia suffruticosa. Next base: position 117,241 of record JAVTVX010000018.1, on the reverse strand, counting down.
CAAAAAATATTGGTGATATCACGATAACTGTATAAGAGGTTAACAGGGATTTGAAACGCAAGATTTATCTTCATGAAATAAGGGAGGCCTTAAAGAAAATAAAGAATAATAAGGCCATGGGATGCATTCCTATTGAGATGTGGAAATGTTTGGATAAAGTGAAGATAGAAATGTTGATTGATCTTTTTTAACAAAATTTGGTAAATCAAGAAAATGCCCTATATGTGGAGAGAGAGATAGTTGTATCACCATATAAGAGGTGACGTACAAGATTGTTCTAATTATTGAAAAATTAAACTTATTATTCATACCATGAAGTTGTGGTAAAGAGTGATCAAGCATATATTGAGATCGAGATGTGTCCCAAAATCAATTTGGGTTCATGTTAGTGCAATCTACAACTGAATCCAGTCACTTGCTTAGACATTTGACGGAGACATTTAGAATACAGAAGATAGATTTGTATATGGTATTCATTGATCTAAAAAAAACGTATGATAGGGTTCTCAAAAATATAGTGTAGTGGATGTTGATGAAGAATGAGATTTTTTTGAAATATATTGATCTTACTAAAGATATGTATGAACGAGTCGTTACTAATGTAAGAACTTGTGGGGTTTAGTAATAGCTTTCTAATTAACATTGAGTTTTATCAAATTTTGATATTAAACCACATCATTTTTGCAATAGTGATAGATAAAATAATGAAAAGTATCTAAAATGAAATACCATGATATATACTTTTTGTCGATATTATAGTGTTGATCAATAAAAGTAGGGAGGGTATTAGCTCTAAATTGAAATTATTGAGAGACATACTAGAATTCAGAGAATTTAGATTGAATTGGTCAAAAATTGAGTATATGAGATATATGTTTGGGGGCAATTATTAAGATGGTAAAGAAACGATTAAGTTAAGTGAACAAAATATACCAAAAAATGAACGTTTTAGATATCTTGGATTTATCATTCGAAACGATAACAACATAAATGGAGACGTGAATCATAGGATTCAAGTGAGTCGAATAAAATGGAGAAGTGTATCTGAACTTTTTTGTGATCGCACGATATCATTGTAGTTGAAGGGGAGGTTTTATAGAATTGCAGTAAAACTTATATTATTGTATGGTATCGACTGTTGAGTCATTAAATAACAATAAGAGTATAAGATAATTGTAAGTGAAATGAAACTTCTCATATGAATGTGTGGTAAATTAGAAAAGATAGGATTAGAAATGAAGAGATACAAATTAAGTTAGGAATGGATTCAATCTTGGATAATTTGAGAGAATATCGTTTAATGTGGTTTGCACATGTGCAACGAAGACTTAAAAATACACTTGTTAGGAGAAGCGTGATCGTAAATATAAGAGATTTAGTAAAATATCGGGATAGATCGTTCAAAATATGGATACAAGTTATTTGTAAAGATATAAGTATTAATAGTTTAGCTGAGAAATTTTAAATAGAAATGAGTGGTATAGAATAATCCAAACTAGTTGAATCATCATCATCCTTGTCGTCGTCGTCGTCATCATCGTCGCTGTCATCGTCGTCTTCGTCTTCATCATCATTGTCATTATTATTTAGTTTCTATGAATAGTTTTGTTTTGTTTTGTTTTTATTTTTTTTCCCCTCTCATTTTTCTTATATTGCTCTCGAATTGATGATCTTAAAATTTGGGATTAAAATTCAGTTTGTTGTTGTACTTATTTTTATTAGGAGTATCGCAATTTCTGAGCTCACATGAATCTTGATCCTAAATTTAGAGCAATGACTTGTTATGGTTGCTTTGTCAAAAATTTTCAATTTTTACTGATATATATATATTTATATATTTCCAGCTTACAGGAGATTTAAACAAGATGATTGCACTACAGAGATTATTGGATCCTTATGGCATTTGTGAGGTGCGTATAACCTTGGAGCCAACAGTTCTGTTGTATTTCCAGCCTAGATTGCATATCCACTATTCGGATATGAAATGGTATATTCATGCATAATCCCCTGGGATTTGATTGGCACAACCTGGGGCCTGGTTTGGGAGTAGGATCAGATCATGCATTTCCCAAGTAATTTCTTGCCCCTTCTTGCAACCAAGGGAGACGTGATCAAGCATGATGGCTTTTAACTAGGGTTGAGCACGGACAGGTTTTATTTAAGAAAATTAAGCCGACTCGACTCGAGCTGGTAGTCCAATTTTTGAATTGCACTTGCCATTTTATCATCTCAAACAGCAGGATTCGGGTTGGTGAATTGCATGGCAGGTTTGGTCATTAAGTTGTAGGTAATATGAACACTCAGTCAAAAATTTCACCCATACTTGATTCACTAAAAAAATTATCTCAAAACCGCTATGATCAAAATCAAGTAAACATAATAAAGGATGAAATTTGAAATAAAGTCCACAAAGAAAACATCTCCAAAAATAGCACAATATTTAATTTCATATTGTAACAAAAATCTGCAAAAACTTGTTTGGGACTACATCAAAGAGAAAGAAAATAATTACAAAACCAAAAATGTATAATAAAATGAATATTATATGATTGTAATAATATATATAATTATCGATTACAACTTAAATATTAACAAAAATAAGATAAATAACATATATATTTATGGAGGGCAAGTCAAATTGAGGTCGTCATCTGATCGAACATGGCTGGGTTGTAAAAAATTTGAACCAGCAGAAGTTATATAATAATATATGCTGGCGGGTTGCGAGCAGTTGGGACAGGCGGGTTGGGTTTGGTGGATTTATGCTCTCCCCTATCTCTACCACTCCCCTAATGCAATTCTAATGCTAGAGGTGGCTTTGAAAAATTAATTCCTTACAAGGCAGTTAATTGCCATATAAAGTTTTCCTAATTTTCCTGAGATTCACTCATTTAATGATTTACCTGTAATTATATTGTAGGGGCCTATTTGCTCACTCGATTTATTAATCATTAGTGAATTATTGTGAACAGAGCCAGAGCAGCAGTGGATCAATTGATCTGGCCTGTTTTAAGCATCAAAACTGTTAACTCATACAGTGGTGATGTTTTGGAATGAAGGCACTTCCACCAGTATAATGTGAGGTTTAATGGATCCAGGCCATACAATGGACCAGTTATCCAATAATTTAGATTTGAATGGATCTATAATTCTCACGAGACATTAAGCTCACCATAAATAAGTAAATGGATCTTTACAATAACTTCAAGCTGGTTTGGCCATCTTTATGAGTTAGGGTTGCAATTCTCCCTGGTTGTATGCTCTTTCTTCTGGTTTGCTTCAGTGCACCGTTAATCTTTCTCTGAAGGCTGCAAGGACTGGGCGGGTGGCCTTGGCACGAGAGTCTGGCGTTGATTCTACGTTGCTCCGTGGATATTCTCTTCCATTGGAATATTGAAGATCTGGCTCATCAGGTACCCTTTTTTGGTTCTTGTGAAAGTGACTCCATTTATTTCTTGCCACTCTTTTTAATTTGTATTCTTTTCCCATAAGAGATGAACCACAATCAAATATTGTGCAATACTCAGTTTTAAGGCCCCACAACGTCTCATCTGGAAAGTTCAGATGGCAGGTGGTGTTGTCCTGCTGCTTTGAAGGGTTTAGGAAGATTGAAGGTTCAATTTTTTCCCCTTTTGTTGCCGCTTTTCAACTTTCTTCGCAACTACCTTGTTTCTGACAAATTTTGCATGATCCAGCCTTTATTCAAGCAAAAGTGAATGGGTCCGTTTATTCAACATTTCTTTCACATAATTGAATGTACAAAATGATTGTCAGAAATCCTTCAATTGCTGAGCTTAATGATAGGAACGGTCCTGTTGCACAGCTTGGCCCTATACTCGTCCTTTTTGGTTCAAATGCTGCTCCATAGTGAAGCAGGGGCACTTTGGTTGTCCATATTTTATATCTAGGAATGCCAAGGAGTACTCTATATACTTGTAATGTGATTCTATTTGTTTGTGACAAGTGAACAAAGCCCGTCTTAGAGAAGCACAAAGCAGGGCTCGCCCTCCTTGGCGGGGTTCATGAATATAGAACCTTAGTCAAGCTAGACCCAAACTTGCGCCCCCGCGGGGGGGGGGGGGGTCGAGACTCTGAGGTTAGAGCAGTAAATCCAAGAGCCATCTCAAATTGCAAAAATTGTCTTAAAAGTCCTCGTTCCTGGTTTTTAGGCTTGAAATGTGGTAGTTTGAGAAGAGTTGTCCAATGTTAACCGAAGCAATTTGAAAGTGTTCATAAACTAGGTCCCTTCGTAACATGATTTTCTCCATGAGAATTTTCTTTTATTTTCTTTAGTCGTGGTGAGAAATAGTTCAAATATTGCAACAAATTTTAAATATTCTTGGTGGTCACGAATTTTGCAGTGTCAAGTGTCAAGGGGCGCATAGGTGGATCACAACCGCTCAACGTACTCAATCCAACTAGCCTCTTTGAAATTCTTACCCTTGAACTGGAAATGACAAAACAATTGTTTTGGTTTTTGTGGTTGTGGAGGCGACCACAACCCTTCCCCCAAAAAAAAATGTCTACCCGAAAAATGACAGATATTTAGTGACCTTTATTAGCTGTTGCATCTCAATGAAGGTGGATATGAAAGATGGCTGACATCGTCACCAACCTAGCCCAAGCATTCTTCTCTTGACAGAAACTCCCCTGACCAATGGAGGAAATAGAGAGAGGACCGTAAAAACAAATCACTCCTTAGCCACGCAGATGACCTGCTTTCCAACATTTTTCCCAGAGAATAGTCCAGCAAAGGCAGCCGGAGCACTTTGCAAACCTTCATTCATGTCCTCAATGTACACAATCTTTCCTTGTTTGTAGTAGCTGATAATGTCCTCTAAAAAACGGGGGAACAGATGCAGAAAATCACTCTGTAGGAAACCTTGCATCTTGACACTCTTGGATATAAGATTGAATAGGTTGTGAACTCCTTGAGGGCTGGACAAGCTATTCTGAGACACCATTCCGCACACTGCAACCCGACCATGTATCCTCATGTTAGGCAGTGCCGCATCAAGCATGGCACCACCAACATTATCAAAGTATATGTCAATGCCTTGTGGGAAGTACCTGTTCCAGCGAGGGCAGATATTTATTAGGCAATGACCATGTCTAGCCAGCAAGATAGACCCACTTGAATATAGTTCAATTTCTAGATTGAAGTGCATTTTCTCATAAGAGGGTATTCTTTTTCCCTCACCAAGAACCCTAAGTTGAGGCCTGAGGTCACAAAAGAGACACTCAGAAGAGAGGATGTGTCCACAGCCACTTAGGCAGATAAGAGAAAGCTGGTCTTTTGGAATCAGTGAATTTGTTTGTTTAGAAAAAGTATGTATTCTGTACCTTGGTCCGTCAGTAGACGGGAAGAAGTTATGTGCTCTCTCCCACCCTCCCTCCAGGGTAATCTAGTAAGTCATTAGGCAGGAGATCTTGAAAATAAATTGAGTTGCAGGGAGAAAATGATCTCAGCTTTCTTTTTGGGTGCAACTTCCAATTCATATGGCCTTACATTAGGTATTGGAAATGAAGAAGAATGACTATAACAACATAGAAAAAGAGTAAAAGAGATATTTTAACGTATGTGAAGCACAGAGGGTCCTTATATGGAACGGCGACCGGAGACTGACCTTTTTAAAGCAGCGTCAAGATCTGGTTCTTCTTTGTAATTGAAGGCCTCATCAAAACCAAGTTTGTTCTTGAGAAGATCAACCTAAACACCCACAAAACAATCGAATGTGACTATGAAATATGAGAGAGAGAGAGGAGTTGAGGTTGCAGTAGCGCATGCTTGCCTTATGGGAAGAACCAGCACTTCCGACGACGTAGCAGCCGTATAATTTGGCAAGCTGGCCAACAAGCTGACCGACAGCACCGGAGGCGGCAGAGACAAGAACGGTGTCGCCATGCTTAGGGGAGCACACCTCGTAGAATCCTGCGTAGGCTGTGAACCCAGGCATACCTGCCCATTTTTTCATGTTTTTTCCCAGTTAAGATTGGATAGTAGTGTAAGGAGAGGAGGGGACCGAGAAGTGGACCGACCTAGGAGGCCGAGATAGTACGAGGGTGGGATACCGTCGCGATCGGGGTAAATTTTCCTGAGTTGAGAATTGCCAGTGGGCTGGATCAAGCTGTACTCTTCCCAGCCGGTGAAGCTCGATACCATATCTCCTGGCTTGAAATCTGGGTTCTCCGATTCTATCACTCTACCCACTCCAAACCCTTCAATCACCTAAATTTAATACTCAACAACAATTTATCATAAAATAATTAATTAATTGAAAAAGATGGAAACAGCAAACTATAAATGTGAGAGCGAGCAAGAGAGGAGAGAGACCTGGCCGGGACGAAACGGAGGGATGTAGGAGCCGTGGAAGTCGCGCATGCGGCCGCGCATGTAGGGATCGCAAGAGAGGTAGAGGTTCTTGACCAGGAAAGCTCCCTGTCCCTGTCCCTGGAGGGTGGGGACTGGGGCATCCTTCACCAGAAGTAGGTCATCTTCAGTGGGCACTCCCTCCACGTAATTCTTCAGGATCACCTGCTCCTGCTCCTGCTCCGATCCCATTCTCCTGACAGTAAGATTTCTGTTCGTTTGCTTTTGCTTGCTGTGTGCTTTCTTCCACCCCCGACCACAAATTGGAAAATCGAAATGCCGGCTGGGGTTGGCTTGGCTTTCCTCCTCCTCCTGCTGCTGCTCCTCCTCCTTCTTCTTCCCTCTCCCTTTCTCAAGTTTTCATATAGTCATCCACACCCCTGTACCACTGCAAACTGCATACTACACACCAGACGGTCAGCGGAGTGGTGGCTCTCTCACAAGTATGCAAAATACACCCACCTTACCTACCCAACTTCACACCTTCTTTCTTTATTGGGATGCGGCCCATGAACTCGATAAGAAATTTATTGGGATACGGCCCATGAACTCGACAAGAGATAACATTTCAAGTTTCTGAATTTTATCGTAAATTTAAAAATTAGCTCATGATTTTCAAAATACAACGGTTAAAGTTCTGGACTTTAAAAACAGTAATAAGTTGGTTTTTTTGTCAACGTTTAATCGGTCGTTATGTGCTGAGTTCAATGGCGGATGATGTGATTGTCGTGTGGGGGTAATTGTTGACGTGTCGTGCAACATCTACGCACCGGTTATACCAAAATTTGCCACGTCAATAATTTCGTTAACATGGCACCACGTCACCTTAATTTTTTTTGAAAAGATATAAAATTTTTCCAAAAAATATAAAACCTTAAATTATTATAAAAAATATAAAACCTTAATTTTTTATAAAAATATAAAATTTCTCTCTCCTCATCTCTCTCTACAAACCCCAGAGCCCCATTCTCTCTCTCACTCCAGACCCAGGCCATCTCTTTCTCTCTCCTCTCTCTCTCTCTCTCCTTCCCAATTCAAGTAACCCAGAAGAAGACGAATCAGTGACCAACAATCGAAGGGGGACTGAAATTAACACTGAAACGAACAATCAAATGAACAAAACCGATAGGGGACGATGAAGTAGACACTGAGGCGGATTAAACAAGGTGATGAAGAATGACGGCAATAGTTCGAAATTGACAGCGAAGACAAGCAATTGAAGATGAATCGGTGACGAACAATCGAATGGGGACTGACATTTGAAGATGAATAGGTGATTCCAAGGCGAACAAAGATGGTGATTCCACTGTCCAACAGGCAGTGCTGGATGAATCTTAATCGGCGGCTTGCGAATCGACTCCGAGGACAAAGGAATTGAAGTTGCAGGGGAGATGATGGAGATAGGACAGCCGAAATCGATAGATCTCATCCTTCGGCCACCCACTCATTCGAGCCACATCCATGAGCAACCTCTCTCTCTCTCTCTCTTGAATGGCAAAAGGATTGTTCAGAAAAGGCTTTCGACCCGGACAAGCTATCTCTCTCTAATTGCAGAAGAAGAAGATGAAGGGGGAGAGAGGAGCGTGGCTTCACGCATACAGTGGGGAGAGAGAGAGAGAGAGAGAGAGAGAGAGAGAGAGAGAGGGAGGGAGGGAGGGAGGGAGAGGAAAGGTGTTTAGACCAGAATGACCTTAATTTGTTGACATGGTAGCGAGAGGTTGTTGGAGGTGCTAACATGGCAAAATTTGGTATGATCGGTGCTCACGTGTCGCACGACGCATTAGCAATTACTATCACAGACATCATTTGTCACCACGAACCCACCACCTCAGCAGCCATTAATATATGGAAGGATCAATTTGTTACCGTTTTTAAGTCTAAGTCCCTAACTATTGCGTTTTGAAGTTTATGGATCAGAATTTTGGGTAAAGTTTAAAGACTTAAACATGTAATTATCTCGATTCAATAATTACTAATTAAGTCAATGTTATCTTATATACGGCCAATATTAGTAAAAGAATTGAGAACTTTTTTAAATAATTTTTGATAGATTAAAATATTTTTTAAATTAATTTTTTTTTTAATTTTAAAATATCTCGATAAAATTGCCATATAAAATTAATCAGGTCAATTTAGTTTATAATTCATTTTGTGAATATTACAATATTTATTATTTATTAAATATCTAAAACTCTAGTTTATGCTTAATCATTGTGGAGGGAGGCGTTGAGGCCTCTGTGTTTTAGTGCATTTGCTTTGTTTGGACCTCAAACCCTCTTCTCTTGTCCCAACAAGACGATGATGATAGATAGATAGATAGATAGATAAGAAAGGTCCGGTAAGAAAATCTTAGTCTTTAAATGTTCTTGTATTCAACAACGTCATTTTAAACGGCTACCCAAGATCCCGACATGTACATGGGTGTCTCATTTTGGCATACGAGTCTCCACGAACTTCTGGAGTATTGTTGAGAAGATTAAAGACAGGCTTACTGGTTGGAGAGTGAATTCCCTCTCTGTAATGAGAAGAGTTGTCCTCATTAACTCAACAATTAGTACCATTCCTCCTTACTCTATGCAGATGGCAAAGCTCTTCTCTCGAAAAATAATTTGCGAGGGACCTATGTGGACAAAATATCCTCAGAATAGACTATGACAGAAATCGGCCATAGGACGACAGAAACTCCCCACCTGTGGAAAAATATTGTCAGTTTTAAAGATGTCTTAAAGCTGGATATTCATTACCCAGCAAGGAATGGTGAGTCTTTAAAGTTTTGGAAGGATGTCTGGGTCCAACCTTATCCTCTACAATAGGATCCTCTAATTGATATTCCATAGAAGGTTAAGGATTATCCTATTTGGGAGATTAGGGCCATCATCAATGGAGGCTGGGATTTGAATGTGCTCAGTCTTTGGCTCCCTAGAAACACTTTTTTGAAGATAATTGCTCTCTATACCTCTGACAAAGATAGTAATAGAGATGGTATCTCTTGGGGTAGGAACGGTTTTAAAGATTTCAGAGTAATGGAAAGATATGTTAATGGGATATGTTAATGATTTTAGAGGGGAGTCCAAGGAAACCATCATTCAGGGATATGTTAATGGGGCAGTCAAGTGGAAGTGGATAAGAAGAGGGGGAGTAGGATCCAATGTCCGACGGTGAATTTGAGGAGCATTAGGAGGAAGAAGTAATAGAGGAATATAGGGGTCATATGCCAATAATACCAGAGCTCTAGAAACTATGGAGAAAGTCATTGATAATTAAACCGTTGGAAAAAGATATCGGCTATCAATTGATGAACATTATGATCAATTTGATCTGGAAAATGAAGAAGTAGTTGATCTGCTGGATCTTGGTGAGGGCTTCTTCCTAGCAAAGTTCGAAATGAAGCAGGATTACTATCACGCATTAACGGGTGGACCACGGATGATTCATGACCACTATTTAACAGTGAGGAAGTGGCATCCATGGTTCCAAACCCAGACGGCTAAAATCACTTTGACTGCAGTCTAGATTCGTCTTCCACAACTTCCCATCGAGTTTTTCGAAGATGGGATCTTATTCGAAATTGGGAGGGCAATCGGGTGACCAATAAAGGTGGATGGGAATATAGCAAATGCACTTAGAGGTAAATTTGCGAGAGCCTGTGTTGAACTGGATCTGAACAAACCTTTGGTGTCATGAGTATGTATCAGGAGCAAGGTGCGGAGAGTAGAATATGAGGGATTTCAAACTATCTGCTTCATCTGTGGAAGGGTGGGGCATAATAGTGAAAGCTGCAAAGAAATTAGCGCAAAAGAGGCTCAGACGGGAAGGGAGGAGGAGCCGAAAGAAACCACTTGGAATGGAACTCCAGCAACCAGCAGAGAGAAATGGGATGAGAGTTTGGGAACATGGATGGTGGTGTCACAAAAACAGAGACCTACCAGAAACGACAATCAAAGAGGGAGAGAAAAGAAAGAAGGCTCATTGCTAACAGATTTGTGAACCTAAGGAAAGTCAATGTCACCTCAGGGATTGGAAATCAGATGTAGAATGATCAAAGTGAGGGGTCAGTAAGGGGAAATGGGATAAGACAGAGAAAGAGACGTGTTTGGGAAAGGTAAGAGAGAAGTGGATGTAGGCGTCAGAGAAAATAAAGGAGGGAGGAACAACGATCGTTCACAGAGGTTGAAGAGGTTGAGTTAGGATATAGGTGGGGTTGATAAGGAAGAGACGGCGACGTGTCAAGAGGAGAGTCTTAAGGAGAGTGAGGAGCTAGACAATGGGTTTTGTGTAAGGGGCTCTTTTAATTGGGCCGACAAAAAATAAGGGGGTGAGGAAAGGGAGAAAAAATTGAACAAGAAGGAGATGGGCTGTTTGGGTTAGGATGTTCAATAGAAGGGACCAAAAGATCTATGGGTGGGGAAGAGAGGGACTTATGTAACCCAATCTGTGACCTAAATCCAAATGGGGAGGGAATGTTCAATCTCTACTCGGGAGACGAGAGTCCAGAAGGGGAGTTCAAAAATTCAAACTCAACAGTCACGAAAAACTCTCCTATACAACACCGAGGGGTTGATTATATGGATGGAAGTTTGGAGAGGTTAGTGAAGGAAGGAAAGAGAATGGAGAGGAAAGAGCGAAGGAGGATGGAATGGAATATGACTACTACTAGGCAGATCCAAAGACACCATTTCTACCGCTATGGCAGTTGCAATGAATCATAGAATCATCACTTGGTATTGTAGAGGCCTAGGAAATGCCAAATTCAGAAGAGTGTGTAGGAAGCTAGTGAGAACTCAAGCACTAGACATTTTGTACTTATCAGAAATGAAGGCAGGTTCTAGGACTTAGCCAAAGTTTCTTTCTAAGCAGGGGCTAGAGGGAAACTTTACTGTTGATGCAGATGGCTTTAGAGGAAGATTATGGATCAATTGGAATAAGGAAAAGATAGATGTACAGGTAATCCAGCACTCGTATGAGTAGGTGCATTTGGTGGTTAAGGGAGGGAGCTCTAATTGGTGGTTTATGTGTGTTTATGTTTAGCCATATGACGATGACAAGTCCGTGTTTTGGAAGGAGATGCAACAGTTAGCCAAGGGGATTCAAAGCCCTTGGTTCATAATGGGTGATTTCAACGACATAGCAAGAAGTAGTGAGACTACTAATAAAAGTGCGTATGAATGGAGAAGAGGCATCAGGTTCAGAGAAAGATGGGAGGTCTGTATGCTTCAAGATGTCAAAACCATTAGAAATAAATTCACCTAGATTCGAAGGCAAGAAGGAAGGAATACTTTTCTGAAGAAATTGGATAGTGTTGGGGAATCTAGGAGCCAAGATAACCTTTCCGAAGATGAAAGCTGTCATCCTTTTGTGTCTCCATGGTGATCATAGTCCTATTATTCTGCACACACAACTATTATCTTCTCCTAGACCAAAGAAAAAACCATTTAGATGTGAGGCAGCATGGCTGTCACACCTGAAATTCAGTGAAGTGTTCGCAAAAGCCTGAGAGAAAGGGGATGGTTTTTTACTATAAGCAGTTAAAAATATAGTGGCCTGAAGGATTGGAATAGATTGGTATTTGGCAATATTTTTGGGAGAAAGAGAAAGTTGGAAGCTAGATTAAGGGGAATTCAAGCAGCTAGGTATTATAACCGATCTAGAAATTTACAGAACCTAAAAGCAGACCTTCGGGAGGAGTACTACAAAGTTTTAGAGTAGGAGGAAATCTTTTGATTTCAAAAGTCCAGGATTAATTGAATAATGAAGGGGGATAGAAATACCAGATTTTCCCACATTGCCACTAATATTAGAATGCAAGGAAACAGGATTGCTGCTCTGGAGGTGAAAGATGAGTGTACGGACCAAGAGAAGCTAAGAAATCATGTTAGAAGCCATTTTATGAGTCTATTCAGGAGTAAGGAAGTAACTCAATCCAATGATAGGTACGGGAGAAGTACTAAGAAGATTGAAAGAAGAGAGCATGATAAACTTACTAGAAGTGCAGATGAGGAGGAAGTCGGGCAAGCCATGTTCTCAATGCAAGGTTTGAAAGCTCCAGATCTTAATGGATTATAACTGATTTTTTATCAAAAACAATGGATGATTGTCAAAGACTCCCTCTGCAGGTTTGTTAATGAAGCTATAAAGAGCGGTTATTTCTGGCTGGAACTTGCCGATGCTCATGTGGTGCTGATTCCTAAGAGTGAGAGCCCGAGGACTGTTAATGATCTCAGGCCAATTAGTCTGCTAAACACCTTTATAAAGTGATGTCTAAGATTATTGTCCAAATGCTTAGGCTTCTGCTTCAAGAGTTGATCGGATAACACCAAAACAGCTTTCTTCCTGGGAGAGGTATAGTTGGAAATATAGTGATAGTGCAGAAGGTCATACACTCTTTATGTAAGTCCAGGAGCAAAAGGCATGCCATGATTTTTAAAGTTGACCTGAGAAACGTAAGTTGAAATTTTTTAGGGGAAAGATTTGGTTGATATTAATCTCCTCCTCCTTTGGTTAGGCCAATAATGTTCATGGTCTTTTGCGAGAAGATCTCCATAATTTGGAATGGAGAGGTACTGCCTCCAATGAAATCAGTTCAGGGGTTGAAGCAAGGGTCCTTTATCCCCCTACTTGTTCATAATAGTCATAGAAAGATTAGCTTGTATGATCCAAGAAGTTAAGAAGGTGAGACGAAATCCTATAAAAGTGGCCAAGAGGAGTCTTTAGGTGTTACATCTATTCTTTGCTGATGATTTGCTTCTCTTAGCTGAAGCCGAGTATCTTAACTAGACCACCATTCTAGATTGCCTTAGAGAGTTTTCGGCTGAAAGTGGTTTGGAAGTGAATCCAACTAAGTCTAGGATTTGGTTCTCTCCAAGGACGCCCTAGACCACCAAAACTTCTTTGACAGCAGTGAGCAAGTTTACTCCGGAGGACTTAGGGAGATACCTTGGGATCTCTACCACTCATAAGATAGTGAAGAGGAATTTCTATAATCATCTAGTGGAGAAAGTCTAGAACAAGCTTTGTGGTTGGAAGGCTAAAGTGTTGAGCGCAGTAGGGAGGAAGAGCCTCATTCAAGCAGTGAATACTACTACTCCTTTATATACTACATAGACTGCTTGGTTATTACGGGAGACCTGCAATAAGTTAGATAAGTTGAATAGGGATTTTCTATGGGGTAGTAAGGAGGAGGGCAAGAAGATCCATCTGGTGAATCTATTTGCAAACCTAAGAAGTTGGGGGAGGGATTAAAAAGATGAGAGATTGTAATATGGCTTTGTTGGCAAGCTTGGTTGGATGGTGGCCAAGGAGGAAGAGCCTCTCTTGTGTCAAATTCTTAGAGCAAAATATTTTAACAGAGACCATCTCTTTAAAAGAGGTGCAGGGGGTCAAGCATGCGGAGAGATATTTTGAATAGCAAAACATGGGGGTTAAATAGAGGGTAGGGAATGGGAGGGACATTGATTTTTGGAGAGATAGGTGGATAAGTGATGTGAGTCTCTTAGAGCATGCCATTCGTCCTCAACCGAGGGGGTTCCTCAGTTTAAGGTGGCAGATTTCATAGATAGGGAAGGCAGGTGGAAAATTCAAGAGCTTATGGAGTGGATAGATGAAGGAAAGGTGGAGGACATTTGTGGGATATTAGAGAGTTACTTGGCTTCAAAAGAAGTTGCACGTTAGATTGTATGAATAAGTGGTGAAACAAAAGGATTGTATGCAGAAAGTGGTAAACATAAATCCAGAGTTCTCATTTATTTATTTTTCCCTAAAATCAGTATCTAAATGACGATTTTACCTAAATTTCCAAAGAGCTCTTCCAAAATTTCAGAAGGGTCCCTTTTTTGGCCTTTTTTTTTTGGGCGGGGGCGGGGGGAGGAGCTTCCACAATTAGAAGATTTCCCCCATTTCTAGAGAGCTCCTCCATTCCTAAAGGGTCCTTTTTGGGTCAGGGGAAGGGGGTTTCCAAAAACCATCATCATAGATAACGGCTTTATAACGGAGGTTTTTAAAAGAATCGCCTGGCAAAATGCAAAGACATTGTTAGTTTTAATCTATCTTAGATGACAGTTTTTAGTTGCGTAAGAATTAAAAAACATAGCTACACGCAATCAAACACCCAGACCGGGAATAAGTTTGGAGGACCCCAAAATAGAATTTATCTTTTTTTTTTCCCTCAAAACCGTTCTAGGATTTCTCCATAGCAGTGACTTTAAATCTTCATGGTAATCAAAATCTCACAACATGCAGAATGCACAGGCTACGTCTCTTTTCCTGCCAGTGCCATCAAGAAAATGCTACAGGACTCACATTTGTATATAGGCAAATAGGTTTATCTGGTAAAACCACATATACATGGTATAGAAATTGAGAAAGAAAAGATAATTCCTTTCTTCCTTTATAGCTCTTTTTCACTTTCATCTGTGAAGTAAGATAGAATTCCACAAAAGGGTATTTTTCCCCCATCATATCCACTTTCTATACAGCAATGACAAAATTGTAAAGAAAACAGAAGCAAAATTTTAGGGTCAAGAAAGCGGTTCAAGCACGTGGCTCTTCAAATTGATGGACTTCAAGGTCCGATGTCTTTCAAGTTTTCACCCTGTCCAAGAGTGGCGGGAAACCCCCATGCTTGCCACATTTCCCTGGTCAATCAGTAAATTCATATCTTTGCCAACTGAATAATTTCTCCCCACTTCAAGGGCTATGCAAATTTTGCAAGTGGTCAATCACCTCATAGGAGTTGCTTATATGTTGGATATTGGAGCGATGAAGGATATTTCCCTGGACTTGTCCAGAGTTATTTATCTCGGAGTCATTACCATATGTCTTTCCAGAGCAGCATTGTCGCACACTTACACGGTGACTTGTTGACATAGTAGTGCAGCTACCCCGCACCTTGATTATCAATATAACTTCCTTATCTCTGGTGTCCTCACACCACCAATTTTGGGGGACACCATCCACAAACTCTTCAAAGGTGTGAAATTGATCGTGATGAACGGACACCTCTGCTATATGATCTGATTTGATTATTCCTGTTGCTGGTGTTACCTGGATTAAATGTAATATATTTAAACCACGGACTAACATTCGATGCAAAAGCAAATAAAGATCCGATAAAAGAACTCAGCAATATTTGGGAACAACTCAAGGAGTATCTACAGCTCCTATTTTACCTATGTAACTATTTAAATATTTTTCAAATGAAGGCTAAATAATAGAAATGCCTTATGCAACACCATGCTTATGATAGTTCATACCAGCACAGAATGGATCCAAGTGTGTGCGTGACTGCATGTGCGCATGAAACGTGCAGACAGGTGTGTGTGACCGCATTTCCCCGAAGGATTGGTTTTGAAGGACTTCTTAGAAAAGACTTTTGACCATTGATTCATTTAAGTTACGCTTACTACACAACAGTTACATAGCCGCAAATCAGGAAAACTACATCGAACGTTGTTTTGCCATTCAGCTCACACGGGTGTAACATTTTTATCCTAAATCATGCATCACAAGCACTTCTAATGCAACCTCTTCTCCATCGCATAGCACCAGTAAATCATTTCATGGCTTTTGCCCAAATAAATCTAAGCCACAATTGCAGTTAGCTATCTCCCTCAAACATGGCCAGAACCATCTTCTGGCAACCGCATAATATTTTCACCTTCTCACATGACTGGGGCATCTTCCTTGCACCCCAGCTTTCTCATTCTCATGCAAGCAGTCAACTTTCAAACATCAAACAATATATACATTGCTCCCAAATCTGAAAATCTCCCTATTGCTAAAGCTTTTCTATTCTTGACAAATCTTTCCAGCTCCCAGAAATTATAAATTCGGTATGACCAGGGCCATTGATCACTCCCTCTAAATTTTGTTTTATCAACAGATGGAAAAATCCACTCAAAACACAGTGCTCACCAGAAACAGTATCATCAAAAACCCCTCAAAACACATTCAAAACAAAGCAATATCAACAAAGCAATATCCTTGAAGCTACACTCCACCCTTCAATAACTTTACAGTTCCGTTCGAAAAAAATTTTAAAAAAGGCGCACACACACCTAGCCCATTATTTATTAGCGACAAAATCAGCACCAACTAAACTAGAATGACTTCGTAAAAAGGGAAGTGTCAATCTCCTCCTCAAAGGGCAATGAGGAAGAAATGATTGACAGGCCTTGGAAGCAAATACACTAATCTCTCTAGTGTTATATAAGAAAAAGTAATCCATCAAGTAGCCTTTCGCATGAATCAAGCACCCTTGGAATGTCCTAATGTAAATTGCTTGCATTATACATCTTACTACAATATGGCCCTGTACTCAATGTAAATGTATCTTGCCTCGTGGGATCTATATCCTGCTGGTAAAACAAATGAAAGAAATCACAAACATCCTAACCACCCCCCCCCAAAAAAAATGCTGTTTATCTTGCCACAGCTCACATGCTACGATTAGGACCTAAAGATATTCAAAGGCTAAGGCCAACATTCATGCCCCAGGTAATCATAACATGACAAGTAACATCCTAAAGAACCTTAGTCCTCCAGCAATTTGTCATGGTGCCAAATCAACAGGTAGGAATCTTCAACACCTCACTGCAAGAAACTGCCAAACTCGTCCCAGTACTTTCTCTAAAGTTGCTCCAAAATTTTTAATTGATAGAGCTAGATACATCTACAATTAGAGATCTTAACATTTCCCCCCATTTGTGGACATGTGATGACTTGTAAGATAGTCCCGAACACAAGAATGTTAAATGTGGTTTAAGGGGACTAACAAGATTAACTCAAAATGTGAAACCACCACTTGCTCCAAAACTTTAAGCTAATGGAGAAAGTAATTTTACATTTTTGAAGACTTAACACTTTTTGATAGTTCTCCAAAAGCCAACCATAGGTGATCAACTAAACACTGCAATCTTCGTCTCACCACAAATTTTCTCATAGTTCTCTCGGATCACCTTAAATCTGCAATTGCTTTCTCTGTAGAAACTTTTATGGGAATTACAAAATACCCCACATGGTTTGTTCAATTTGCAATTAATCCCTTGAAATTCAAAATTGGGAAAAGGGCCCCCAACAGTTAACTCCATTAACCAAAAAAAGAAAAAAGAAAAAAGAAAAAAGAAAGAAAGAAAAAAAAAACCTGCCATCAATGGGGCATTAAACGAAAATAATTAAAAATAAATACAAAATACATCTGGCATAATTTTTTTTTTCTTTTTACCATTTCCCCCCTTTCTTCATCTTCCTTCTTCTTGTTCCATGGAATTGAGCCAGAAAAGCAAATCAATATCATCAAAGACCATTGGTTGCTAGTGACCTCACTGCAAGTTTGTTGTGGTCATCAACCATTAACACCAGCCCATATAGAATAAAAAGTGAAAAACAACCCAAAGGAATAAGAACTTCTTAATCCCCCAAATGTCAGCTTCAAATCTCCAAAATACACACTAATATAGCCAAATAAACCAAATTCAATTCAATAGTCAGAACCAAACGGTAAAACCTCTCCATGACCATGACCATGACCATGACCATGACCATGACCATGACCATGGATGAAATTCATCACAAGTGCATGAAATTCAAAGCAAAGACATAAGCCAGACCAACACTCTAATAGACTCCAATTCACTCTCTGATATCTCAAAATTCAAGTATAAACTTAAATAATTCTCAAAAATTCCAGCAAATAAAAAACGCGTCTCTTTGGAAGATCAAAGTTCAAAATCAAAGTCCGTCAAACCACAAATTTATTAAACAAATCTCATATCAATTAAACAATAAAAACAAGGTGATGCTGGTTACAGCCGACAAAAGATGGCAACAAAGAAGCATATACAGGGTTCTTCAATTACAGTTGAAGAAAAATGAAAACTGAAATCAAAGAAGTGTGTCTGATGAAAAGTTTAGAAATTTAATGAAAGAGAGAAGATGATAAACCAAGATTTCTGATTGCAATAACAACTGAAGAGAGATGCCGTTGCAGGGAACAAGAGAAAGAGGCCTTTTCTTTCGGACCGTAATCACCATTAACACAAATTGAACAAGATTGAAAAGTTAGCGCTCAATCTTACAAACTAGTTTTGGAACAACACCTGTTGTACACATGTTAGTTGCTTTTTTTTTTTTTGATACAAAGCAAAACATCACAGTTACTGAAGTTGTGGAAGAGAAGAATAAGAAACCAAACGAAGGCCACCTATATACTTGAATTTAATATAAATCTTAATACCCCATTAACAGTATGGATTTTAGCTAGTGAAGTTAATCACAAGGCTCATTGCCAAATTTTGAAACTCAAGAGTGTTAGGTGCCAAATCGCCAAACTCCATCATGGTCGGTACCAAACCCGGGAAAAGGATGAGGGTTGCATTAGGTAGCTAGCCGGCATAAAACTAAGGCAAAAATATATGTATGGATTCCTAACAATATTGTACTAATGCTAAGTTGTTCTCCGATAGGAACATGTTGTAGAGTCCAACCGCAATGTCTCGGTAAGGATCGCTACATTTCCATGAGAACTCGGGTGTAGTGTTAAGTATGCAAGAGTTCTCATGTCTACAAGGTCCAACTGCGACATTTAGGCAAGAATCGCTACATCAACATGGGAACTTGGATATAATGTTAAAAAAGAGTTCTCACATTCTAAGTTGGATAAGGAAAGACAGCATACGATTGGGGATCGTATTAGATTTGGAACTTGGAACCTAGGGACCCTCATCGACAAAGCCATGGAGGTAGTAGATACAATGATTAGGAGAAGCATTAATATTTTGTACTTACAAGAGATGAAATGGGTAGGCGAGAAGGCAAAATATTACAGAATTTAGGTTTTAATCTATGGTACATAGGAAAGACCAAAACAAGAAATGAAATAGGCATTATTGTAGATAATTCGTTGAGAGATGAAGTAGTAGCAGTAGTTAAAAAAGAGATAGGATTACGGTTTTTAAGATAGTGATAACAAAAGACACTATTAATGTACTTAGTATATATGCACCTTAAATAGGATTAGATGAACCTACTAAACAAAGGTTTTGGGAAAACTTAGATGAGATAGTACAAGAAATTCCACACGGTGAGAAGAATTTAAAAGGAGGAGACCTAAATGGGCATATTGGGGAGAGAGAGAGAGAGAATAGGAATATGTAAGGGTATATGGGGGGTTATGGTCTTGGAGGAAGAAATGACGAGGGAAAAGCCATTTTGGATTTCGCGAGAGCATATGAGCTTATCATAGTCAACACATTTTTCAAAAAGAGAGAATAACATTTGGTTACTTTTAAAAGTGGGAACGATAAGTCGCAAATTGGCTTTCTAATGGTTAGAAATAGGGATAGAAAAACTTGAAAGGATTGCAAGATCATCCTGAAAGAGAGTTTAAACACCCAACATAGGTTAGTGGTGTTGGATATACGTATCAAGTACAGTATTCACAGAAGAAAAGTGTGCATAACCCCTAAGATTAAGTGGTGAAATTTAAAGGGTGAGAAGCGAAACAATTTTAAAGAGAGAGTAGAGGAACAAGCCTTAGGAGAAATACATAGTGAATCTAAAATGGCATGGGAGAAGATGACAGTTCATGTGAAGACGGTGATTGAGTGTACTTGATGAGTGAAAAGGACGTGTACCTTTAAATAAAGAATCTTGGTGGTGGAAAACGGAAGTACAAGATCCATAAATTACTCTACATTAGTAAAAATGAGAAAAATTTATAGAAGTATGCAATAGCTAAGAAAAAGGCGAAAAGAATAGTGAGTGAAGCCAAAAATGAAGTTTTCTAGGACTTTTATCGATGGCATGATACAAATGAAGGGAAAATGGACATCTATAAAATAGCTAAAACGAGAGAGATGAAAACAAGAGATCACACATAAATAAGATTTATTAAAGATGAATCAAATAGGGTGTTAGAGAAGGATGGAGAAATAAAATAGCGATGTAAGAGGTATTTTTATCGACTGTTTAATGAAGGCAAGATGAAGAGGCTTTAAAAAGGATGAAAAATGAAAACCCAGTTGGATCCAATGATATCCAGATAGAGGTATGGAAGTGCACGGAAGCAGGATATTGGATGACTTACGAAATTATTCAACATGATATTGAAGATGAAGAAAATGCCTAATTAGTGGAGGGAAAGTATTTTAGTACCCTTGTTTAAAAACAAGGGCAACATACAAAATTGTGCAAATTGTAGGGGTATCAAACTAATGAACCATACCATAAAATTTTGGGAAAGAGCGATTGAAAGAAGACTATGGAAGAAGAGCAAGGTGACTGAAAATCAATTTGGATTGATGTCTGGAAGGTCGACAATAGAAATTAGAAAGCATATGCCTCCTCAGACAATTAGTTGAGAAGTATCAGGAGAAGAAGCAAGACTTACACACTGTATTCATCAATCTAGAAAACGTATATGACAGATTCTCTAGGAAAATCATGTGGAGGACTTTAAAAAAAGGAACATAATAGTAGCGTATATTGGAGCGATCACGGACATATACAAAGACACGGTGACAAAAGTAAGGACATCAGACGGATTAACCAACGAGTTTCCAATAAAAATAGTGCTACATCAACAGTCAGCATTAAGTTTCTATCTTTTTACACTAATTATGGATAAACTCAATAAACACATTGAGGACATCGTACCATGATACATGTTGTTTGCAAATGATATTGTCTCAGTAGATGAGACACGTGAAGGAGCAAATGCTAAACTCAAATCTTAGTGAGAAACATTGAAATTGAAAGGATTTAAGCTTAGTAGGTTAAAAACAGAATATGTGAAATTTAATTTTAATAATACCACCGTTAGTGAAGCAATTGTTAAGATAGAAAATGATGAATTATCTATAAGTGAGAACTTTAAGTACTTGAGATCAATTAAAAAAACGGAAAGATCGACAGAAATGCATATCATAAAATACAAGTATGACGATCGAAATGGAGAAGTACAATAGGTATTCTATGTGATCGAAAGATATCTCTAAAACTTAAAGAAGATTTTACAAGATAATGATTAGATCTATTTTGTTATATTGATCTAAATGTCAGGCAATGAATCAAAAGCACGAGCAGAAGATGAGAATTACAGAGATGAGGATATTAAGGTGAATATACAGACATAAAAGGATGGAAAACATAAGAAATGGGCATATTACGGAGAAAGTTAAGGTTACGCCTATCGAGAAAAAATTGAAGGAAACACGATTAAGATAGTATGGACACGTACATAGGCGACTGATAGAAACTACAGCTAGGCACTGCTAGATTATGACAAATACTCGTATTAACACGAGAGAGAGAGAGAGAGATCTAAGAAAACAAGGATAATGATAACAAAAAAAATATATGAATTATCTAAACATAGATGAAAATATAATATAAAATAAAATACAATGACATAGAAATATCCATATTGTCAATCCCACTTAATGGAATAAAAACACGATTATTGTTGTCGTATAACGTAAACAATCATATAGATAAACATACGATAAATATAGTAGACTGGCATAGAAGGATCCATATAGCCGACTCCATTTTGTGGGATAAAGGTTCGGTAGTTGTTGTAGAATGATAGGTGCCAATCATGCAAATCACATGGGTATTTTGCAGTATCCTAAATTCTTATGATTATTTGCCGAAAAGAAGTAGGTTGAAGGTAATCAGCAATACAAACCCAAATTCTAAAAAATTCCCCTGAAAGTCTTTGACAATTATCTTTTTGAGGAAAAAAATGGAAATACATCAAAGTTCTTCAATAAAACCTGACATTAAGTAAATTCGGCGAAAGACTTGACACAACCTCTAAACCAACCAGAACATAAATGAAAACAAGACCTCCAGTTGTCTGTCCCCAAGGATATATGAAATATACAAAAAGAAGACAGCAAACCTCTGAACAAGGCCAGTCTCTCCTTCCTACCTACTGCTTAATACACTCCCTCTCTCAAACCTCCAACATCATCTTACTCAAACCTCCATAACTAGGATTAAAGCAATGGCAACTGTCAGCCAGTTAGCCTAAAACCTTCAAAAGCAGCAAAGTGGTACAAGGGGCACCTTTGATGACAATATGGAAAGTGTTTATTGCTATGCAGATCCAAATGGGCACCCTTGTTATGCAGATCCTAATGTGCACCCAC
The DNA here is from genome assembly GCA_033439265.1 of Dillenia suffruticosa. Classification (NCBI taxonomy): domain Eukaryota; kingdom Viridiplantae; phylum Streptophyta; class Magnoliopsida; order Dilleniales; family Dilleniaceae; genus Dillenia; species Dillenia suffruticosa. The sequence continues at coordinate 94,723 of JAVTVX010000018.1, read as the reverse complement.
TTTCAAAATTCAATGACACCCATCCTCTCCGATAGATAATTTACAATCTCCAACCCTTGTCACATGGACAAATGCTCGCCACATGGCAAGCCTGCAAATAACCCCTATGACAACTTGAATAGTTTGCAGCAACCTGGTAGCAATGAGAGCAATATCAAGACCCTCTCTCTTTCAACAAAAGCAAATTGGAACACATGCAAAATGCTCTTTACCACTCTTACAAGCTAACTGAAAACATCTGGACAATCAAATTACAGAAGCTATAGACTTGGTGAATATGCCCAAGTCCTTAATGTCCAAATGACCCAACTACTAGGGAATGAGCACCAAGAATGTGTGGATCGTAAGCCCAATTAAATATCACATTTCACAGTATTCCCAAAAGCACTGAAAGAAATCCTTCTCCATTACACCCCAATTGGCTTGAAATATGTCATCGAAAAGCCATTCCAACCTAGGACCTTAACCTCCCCAAAACATTAAAAGAATAATATTAACAAGCATGGAGGGATTGCAACTAAGAGATCTACAAACTAGCTACATCCTCAACAGAAGCAAAAACCTCAGAAGAGTACCAAAAAGGAAAACAGGGAAAATTCTTTGAAGAAACTATAAACTAAGGAGGCCACAGGGGTCTCTCAAAATCCCATCCCCTAAAAGAAACATAATCTCACAGTGAATAAGTTCAGGCACAAAGCAAGTAAAATGAGATGAAAATTTTAAATTATAAAAGGGACAAGATGACATAACAAGTGCTTTCCAACTGGATCCGAACCAAGATGAAGATCTATATCCATACAATGAGATGTGTTACCTGAAGCCAACGTGGAAAGGCAAATGAACCTATTGGACAATGATCATGAGCTTTTCCATCCTCCTTGATGGTAGATTGGCCTTCACAAAGTATTTCATAGAGAGCTTTGTCTCTCCCAGATTTATTTGTGATCCTTAAGATGGAGGTTTCCTGGTTCTGAAGGATTATGTTGTTTGTACTAACTATGGTCTCTGGAACCTTGCCAAATTCTTCAAGCATGAGCCGTATTTTCTCATTAGATGCAATAATATCCCCAAACTCTTGTCTCCTTACAGACTCATCCACTCGAGCAATATCAACACTGAATATACAGCGGACAGGCTTGTGGTCACTGTCTGTGACATCCATGCAAGCCTCATACCTACAAAAAGAAGTCAATCTTAGCATATATTAGCAGTGATTTTGTTTGTGAAGTGTTGCCATGTGTGCGCATGGACCTGCACAGATGTAATTGCGATGTTTGCAATAAATATCATTGCAATTGCTATTTTTGCAGGAATTAGTGCTCATGTGCCTTTCAAATTGCGATAGAACAGAATCAAATCTAAAAAAGCCAGAGCTGGATCACCAACTTTGTTCATGGCACACGCATCATCAGGGATCAGCAATCCTCTAATAGTAACGACTTGGCATTTTCATATTACATAATTATAATCAAAATGTACATAGGAGGAAGAGCTACCAGTTGCCACCCAAATTTATGCCTGGGCACCAGGATTGGGTATTAGAATTGGGCAAAAGTAGTCATGCTAAAACAATGGGTCCTATAAGGGCATTCGGTACAAGGGTGATGTCTGTCTACTTTCACCAAGTGACAAATTCCTTCGACAGTACAACCATTTAACTCTATCTAAAAAATAATATAAACATTTAATAATACAGTAAACAAGCACTGACAAAAAAAAAGGAGAAAACCCTACCATGAGAACTTACTGTGAAATTGAAGAGACGACTGGACACTCTAAGTTGCATTCAGAACCCAAAGTTACGCGGCTATCACGATACAAAATTCTGTCACACCAGGCAGGAATTCGCTTCTTTTCACCAGAATCATAACCTAAAAAATTTGAAGTCAAAGGCCGACAAAACTTGGAAACATATAAAAAGTTTACAACAAACAATTCTATGTCCATACATTCCAGGAGAGCCAAAGAAGCTGGAGCTAAATTAAGCTATAATCTACTTGAAAAGGAGAAACCACAATGTCCAAAAAGGCTCCATCATGGGACACAAATCAATAAGCATGGCAACGGATAGAAACCTGGCACGAACAATTACCTGCTAAACCCACTTGGTGCCTTTCAAACTTGTAAGTTGGCGGGAATCTAATAATGGCTTCACGCATGCCTTGGAAAACTTTCCCAGCCCTCATTTCAACTTGGAGTTGATCCCTTTCTCTAAGCCAGTCAAAGCATCTTTGAGAAATAAAATCCCTAGCTTCATCATAAGATATTCCATTAAGTCGATAATTAAAATCTCCGAGGAATATGATCATGTCGGCCTCAGATAATTCAGGCATCTCCTCTGAAGATTGGACACCCAAAGCTGCCTGTTCAAGTAATAAATTATGCCACACTATTGAAAGTGATTGTCTAAGGGTAAAAGGGTTGAGCATTCAGATAGGCATGAAAATAATCCACTTCCTTACATTTGCACCTCGAAGCATTTGAATGGCAGATGAGACACCAGCTGCAACAGAAAGGACGAATGGCAAGCGAAAACTATGAACATGCCAGACTAAATACATGAAGCAAGCAAGTGAGCAACAGAAGAATAAGCACGGCATCATACCAGTTGCAGCATTCACAAAGTTAGAGGCTCGACTGAAGATCATAGATCGATATACATGCTCGAAATCAGCATTGCGACGATTAACTGCTTCTTGATGAGCAGCAAAGTGACAATTCACAAAGCACATTATACGGCCAAGAACTCTAACTCTTAAACCCACAGCTCCCTGTGCACAACCTAGCTTCAATTAAAAAAATAGAATGAACAGAACAAAGTATGTCCTTCCACCCCCATAAGGTGGGGGGGTGGAGTATGATGGGAAAACAAAATATTATCATAAACAGAAGGGGGGAAGTGCTGGATGCAACAAAGGTTATCCACCCCTATGTTGCAAGTGTTTTTTGAAGAAGGCTTGCAGGTATGAACATTTAGAAAAATAAACCACTATTAATTATCATAGCCATGACTTTGTACCAGACTGAACCAGAAGTGTACATTATGGAAACAAGGTTTACAATGCCATTGTCCACACAATAAATGTAACCTGTTCAGGCATCTTGACTGTCCTGCAGAGTTTCCAGAAAAATGATGCTGCACTACATCTCCTCTCATGCCACATGTTAAAACCTTGTGTTGTGTGGGCTTCAGAGAAGAAAGAGAGAGAGAGAGAGAGAGAGAACCTCTGGAGCACATTATATTTATTATCATGCATGTTACAGGAAGCTATTGAATCAAAAAATGAATAACACCAAAGTAAGTCTATGCCACACGGCGAACAGGCAGCACTGCTAACACAAAGCATACCTTATTGCCGATTGCACGGCCAAAACCACATGGAACTGCAGCAGCATCAACATCCCCGACATGAGGTCGAAGATTATTCCTCACCCTGAAAGGTAATTCTTCAAAATTTAGACTTGAGACCAATCAAGGTGGACTCCGGAACTATTAAAAGAGAGGAAAGGTGTCTCTGCTAGCTACACAAGTCAATATTGCAGCTGAAAACTATGTCTTTCTTCTCATTAAAGCTTACAACTTACCAGAAACATGAGTAAGAAACATGGATGAAATGAAATAATCACCAAAGTTAGGGTTCGACAATTGAGATCCCAAAATGCCTTTTTTTTTATAAGATCAAGGAAAAAAAAAAGGTTCCTGATTCAAATTTAGCAGAAGTAACATGCAGAATAGTTTAAGATGAACATTAGATAGCATTTATAATATAAGGATAAAAGATAATCAACCTAAATTGCAAGTACCGATGGTCCATACTCACCAGACAGCAATAAGCAAGCCTGCAAGCTGCCTAGAACCAACACGTTCAAAAGTTGATCCTTCATCTAAAGTCTTTCCCACCATCTCTAGCCACCACTGCCCAACGGAACTCCCCTCCAGTCCTACCTACAGAATCAAAAGCAATATGAAGAATCATGGCAAAGCTTGAACCCAGTATCCTGGAAGAAAATAATGTCAATGCCCTAAGTGTAAATTCATTTTGCTAATAATACCAAGACTGCTAACCGTTTCCTTTGCTGCAGACATTGCAAGAACACCGGCACCCATTTCAACTTCCTGCAGTCCAACAACAACAATGCCGACATCCATAGCAGCAGAACCTAGCCAAGATATGAGCGAGTCATGAGAGGCTCTCCCTTGCCCAACATTCCAGGTGCCAGCCAGTATTTTTATATGTTCTATTCTTGTGTATATGAATTCTTTTGCAGCCAACTCAGAGCTCAATATAAGGTCAAGAGGCCCTGGAGATGTGATATTCCAGCCACGCACACCACCATGACTAGCCAAGGTGAAGACATAACCTGCTCCAATGGCCATTTTGACTATGGGGCTATTATGAGCTGCCCATCCCCCAAGAAAATTACCATCAAGATCCAGTACCTGCACAACACCACTTATGTACCCAACCCATATTCGTGATCCAAAGGTACAAAGACATTGAACAGGTGAAGAGAGGTATTGGAAATCTTGTAGATGATTGCCATTTCCATCCCATTGCATCAGCAAGCCATTGGTAGACCCGGTCCAAATTTTTCCATCTGCTGCTATGATCAATGCTTCAGTTCTGCGATTATCATCGCCAAAGGTCCCCTTTGCTGCAACTCGACGAACAGCATCAGCTGCTCCCATTATCACATTACGTGACCGCTGCAAAAAATTAAAGGAGCTTTGAGTTTTCTCCTTCTTTGGACCAGAGACTGTCTTCAGTTTCACCTCATCTTCCATTAAAAAATCTGGTGTGTATAGCATATCCACTCGATTCTCAATCTGACAATCCACATTGAGAACTTTCAGCAATTCCCTTGTGCGAGCATCCCTGCAGAATAAGACCACTTAGGATAAGTTATGTTAAATACCTGAACAGATCAGAAACGAAAGACCAGGTCAATTGAGAGGAACAGAGGACCTGCTAAGCAGAATAAACTCTTCTCTTACACGTCACAAATGGCTCACTCAATGCAAAAGACAACATAACAACGACTGTGTTATAGTTTATGTTAATAACACATACAAAATGGAACAAACACAAAGTGAAAATGCTGAAACGAATATGAGAAGAAAAGAACAAAGAGGAAAGAAAGCATCAAAAGTCTGATAAATTCCTGCACAAACACCCAGAAGGCACCGCAAAGCATAAATAAAAAGAAAGCTGAATTACACTTAACATACTAATCACCATCAATTGCAAGCAGGAGAACGAGAGGAAACTAAGAAAGAGTGGAGCTGAAGAGTATGAAGACAAATATAAGAGAATAAAAGGCTAAAAGAGATGATAAGAACCATGAAAATAATGACAGTAGTTCTTATATCAACAAGAGTCTTTCTCAGTCATCTCAACCTGCTCTCAACCTTCTAAGTCAATAGAAATTTAAGCAAATGCTCTCCAATTTAAATAAATTTTCAAAAGAAATGACTGTGGTATTACTGTTTGAATGGTACTCTTGGCAACTGAGGAGCACTTCATTGAATGACACAAAAGGGCTTATTTCACAATGAGAGAGAAAACATATACCTGCATTGTTCAATAGCTAGAGATATGGAACTGCATTTTTGCTGTGAGTCATAATTTCTGGGTTTGCCCAGGAGTCTTTACGAATTGTTTCTCACTAAAATAAGAGGTGTTAAAGTGGATGGAAAGACTTGAAGATGTGCTTTCATGATCATTTCTTGGTGTATTTGGATGGAGTGGAATGCTATAATTTTCGGAAATGGTTCTTCTCTTCTCTTTTGTTGGATAAAATTGTTTCTTATGCTTCTTTCTGGGCTCATATCTAAAGGATCTACAAAGATTACAGGAATTGAAGAGGGTTTATAGTTTTTTTCCCCACTTTTGAGGATTCCTTGTCCTTAAGAGTTTTTGCACATTCTTGTTCACATCTCACATAATTCCTTTTTCAATCAAAGGGGGGGGGGAACTGAAAAAAATAAGCTAATTTGATAAAGGTTCTAAATAATTTAAATTTACTGTACCATACCAAAAATCCTAAAAAAATCAATGACAAGTTTGTTACCAATTTGAGACAACTAGAAGACCAATTTGCTCATAAAGGTTGAGCTATAAATCCACAGTAGCCAAAAGTCGATCAATAACTAACTTGTGGATGTTGCTGCAAGAATCGAGTGCAAACCAAAAAGAACTTGCAGAATTGAACTAGCAGCAGAAACGAGCATAAACAATGGATAAACTGGTATTCCTTTTTTCCTTGCAGCAATCTGTACTTGAACGAACAGCAATCTCATGAAGAGTAATTCTATAAAGAGTAACTTACGGAAGGTGGCAACCAAAGATTGTTTTGCAGTCAAGCTCTGATACCAAAAAGATGTAGGATGGTAACAAGTAAGAGAAGTTGGGGGGGGGAGGGGAGAGAGACAGATAGACAGAGAGGCAGAGAGACAGGTTGTGAGAAGAAAAGAAAGAGTATTCCAAATCAAATCGTGTCCCCTTTTTATTTATTATTTATTAATTTATTTATAGAAACAGAAAATATATTAGAGGAAAAAAGAATCTAAAAAAATTCAAGGATAAGAAATCCCCATAAGAGGAAAACAAAACATAACATAATCAAAGGAGAATAAATCTTCAATCTCTCGAGAACTCTTCTAGTCTAAGACATTTATTAATCCCTGAGACTGCAGAAAATAAAGCAAAAATAAATCCTACAAAAGAGAAAATCAAAAGTTCCTGGAAAATAAAATATTCCACATTCTTTCGATACCCTGAGGCTACCCTTCTCCAGTACAACACCTTCATTATTTGCCTGTGCTACTCCATAGGACTCTAAAATCTTTTCTTCTCCCCTTACCTTTTTCTCTTTTTTCTTTTAATAACATAAACCAGAAGAAACCATAAGACCATAATTTGCTTGTCTGAGAGCAGCCTTAGGTTCAGACAATCTCAAATTAATTTGTCAAGAAGAGAATGTTCTCGGCTTTCCTCCTCATCCTCTGGTGCAGTAAGTATAGGTGGGTGACCCAGAGAACACAAATCTCCAGAGCTAACTCCGGGGCATACAACATCATCATTCTGAAACTCCTGCCACAAAACTGAGTCAGCTAATTGAAACTTCTCATCCAAAACCTTGATATCTAAATCACTTGGCTCTGTATCCCCATGCTCCCTATTGTCCTCTAATTGCATCCCATCTTTGGGCCCTTAAACTTTGTAATTCATCCTCCTGATCACTGTCTAATCCTTCACCAGGAAACCCCTCAACTCCATGCTCAAGCCCTTCATCCTGATCCAACAAAATCAACAGCTTATTAACTCCAATTTGGGATGCCCTTTGTAACTGCTTTAGTGGAAAGAGGCCCATTTTTGTGCTGGAGTGAGTCATAGACGGGGCACTTGTATAGGCAGATCCTGAAGCTTCATCCACCATTAATGGCAAGTAACTACTCCCCTCCAGCAAAAAACCTTCAGCAGAACTCCAGTAAAGGACTGCCCCAATTGTCTAATCCTCAACTCTTCAGCAGCCTGGTTCAACAAAAATGTCTGCTATTCTGTTCCAATATGAGCCCCCTCTGGAAAAGGAGAATTCCCTCATCTTTTCCGAGAGAAACAGCTTCAGACCTATGATTTCGTCTCTTCAGAATATGAGCCATTACAGAAGGAATAGCTTTATTCGTGCTCGTAAACAAGCTCATACCATATGGCTGAATTGGCACTTTCTCCTTGGTCAGGACACCTGCAGAAGACGATTCAAGCACTTCTTCCGCAGGAGATGGTGGATTCTGATGTTTCTCCGATCCACCCCCATCTTCTTTATCGTGGGTTAAAGGAAAATCTCCATACTCTTTCTCACAGCCTGAACTTATTTCATTAACATTTTCTCAACTCTGGGCTCTTTCTGCCCAAACTGAATGTTCCAATTTAAGTCTGATACAATCAGCCCAACACCCAAATTTTCTTCAGCCCAAAAGCCTAACTCCTGTTCATCTTCTTCCCCAACGGTCTCCTGAAATCAAGCCACAGATCTTGTTGTCCCAAAGATTTTTGACAATAGTCAAATAGCCTAACATCAACCAAATTTAAATTCAAATTATTCTTCACATTCATCCCCCTTGATTGCAGCTACCAATTTTGTTGATTGACCATTCCACCTTCCTTTCTCAAACCAGCATCACCAAAAACAGAGGAATGCTTCATTGCTGTTGATGTTCTCTTTCCGGGCAAGATCCACCTTTTACTACATTGACCCAAGATCTCAAATGTTTTTTTCTCTGAATCAGAAACTGATTAGTATAGATTCTTGTGACGGGTGAATTTCTGAATCTTGACCACAGTCTGCAGATAGCTTCTGCTTGTGTCGACTGAAACTCTGCCTTTGCGTCACTGCCAATGCTTTCTATCAGACTTGACAACTACACCACCAGGAATATCCTTCCATTTGGTTTTCATACCCCCCCCCATACAACACCCCCTAAGCAATGACTAGAATCAAACCAACTTGTGTATTTCTCACCACAAGTATACAAATAATACCTCTATCCATACATCGCCAATAATAGATAATCTCCAAACTCCATTGTTTCTCCTCCTACTCGCCCAAAAGACCCCATCATTGCTCTCTAAACAACCCTGCCAGAAACTGATAATTCAAATTGCATAATGTTTTACTAACAGGCCTCGTAACCACAAGTACAATCTAGGCCTCTGGATACCTGAACAATACATTTCTCCCCTTTATTTTCCACCAAATGATAGAACTTGAGAATATCCCCGATGAAGAGAAAAACTTATAAATCTACTTTAGAAATTATAACAACAACAAACTGAGTTTTAATTCCAAATACCAATATAGCAGAAAGGAGAGGAGGGAACAACACTAGCCATAAACACTTAAAATGATAATAAGTTTAAGTTTTTATGCAATTTTTTTCTCTCCTTTCTCTTGTATTGGTCTCACATGACCAACTCAAAAGTTTGAGATTAAATCTCAATTTGCTGTTGTTTTAGTTTCTAAAGAAGAATCATAAGTTTTTTTCTCCTCATAGGGGATATTCCCAAGTTCTGCTTTAGAAACTGACATTAAGTAAAGATGTAAAATTAGACTGTAAGATTCGGGAAACCCGATTGAGAGAGAGAGAGAGAGAGGCACTCTCCCTTGAGTTGACTAAATCCCTGGCACATTTACTTCAGTGTCTTAGATAATGAGTAATTTCTGGTTCTCCCCTTTTATACAAGAAGACCACTCTTAAAAAGAAATAACTACAATCTTGATTCCTCTATAGGTTTCTTTCAATAAAACATAGACCAAACTAAAAGTTTGTAAAATCATCAATTCAAAGAACAACATAACAAAACAAATAATGAGTACCTCCAACATTAATATTGAACTCTACCTCTGCGTCTAACATAAGTGAAAAGATTTGGATTATCCATCATTCCTTTTTCCTGGATTCATACCCTTAGCGAGAGAAGGCAATAAAAGTAGTTTTGTTTCTTGGAATGGTGATAGTGTCTAAGCATGTCCAGTTTATTAGGAACACCAAGTTTTAGGAACTTGGGGCTTTTGCTACTTTTGACACACATGGATTTTGATATGGTGATCAGCTATGGATAGGACCTAAGAAAGATAAGTTTGATCTTTGATCTTGTCAATGTCTACATCGTGAGGAATCTCTCAGCCATGCTGGAATTCCTTTAAAAATCTGTTTGATAAATTTGAACACCAGCCAAGATTGGCTTCTTTCCTTGGGAATCAGCATACAGTAAATCATGACCTTGGATAATCTATACAAAAGAGAAAGGACCTTGGCTAACAGTGATTCCTTCATCAAGCTAAACAATAACTTGGAAACCACTTTTGCTTGTCTTTTACATAAGGAAGTTGCATAGTATTATCCTCCCTATTATTCTCCCAAGTGACAGTCAAGCTGCACGCGTGTGTGAGTAAGAGCTTCAGGTTAGGAGTCATTTTGAGCATGTAGTCAAATAAAAGAAGTTTAAACCAAACTGCATTTTGGTTAGTGTGCGAGGGAAATTAAACCAACAAAATGACATTTCTGGGAAATTTGCCCTTGAGATAATGAATTTTGTTGTTTTTTTCCTTATTTTGCTGTGCCTACAAAGTCATATAAAGATTTCCCAATAAAAAAATAGAGAAACTTAACTACACATGGTTTCAGTTTCTTCAGTTTATAGGGCCACATAAAGAGCCTGAAAGAAAGCATGCAATGAAGCTAAGATATTACTCACAAAGGAGAATGAATTCCAAAGAAAGATACAGGCACATGTGAACATAATTGACCCCGATGAAAATGTTGAGATAGAAGACATACCACATTGCAAATGATGAATAACCAGCACTCCAAACCTTTGCTCTTGCATTATCAGATAACAAATACTTTATATCTGAAGTAAATATACTCCACGTGCCATTTACAGAGACTTGGCTCCGGAGGTCTATGTATGATCTCTCCACTAATAGAGCTGCCATGTGCCTCTCTTCCTTTCCCAAAGAAAGAGCTTTTTCAATGGCTTCCCATGGCCAGATCTTAATAACACCCGCCTCAGTACCCGACCAAAGATCCCCTAAATAAGAGTTAAAAATAAGATTAACCCAGTTTAGAAGTGCTAACAGACCATAGAGCCCACATACAAAGACGCAATGGAGAACTGAAACACAGATGTAGAGAAATTCTAGAACATCCTCTAATGCTAGAAAATGGACAGTAAGAGAAATGTATCAGCAAAATCTTCAGCACGCAAAGGGTAGCCTAAAACAGCAATTGTTATTTGCACTAGTTTCTAATTCTGGCCAACTTTGTGCAGCTGAGATTATGGGCATAGTTATGAAAGGAGGAGCAACAATTCAATGTCAAGATTCTAAAAATCTCAAATAGCAATACAAGAAGGGAAAAGAAATGCTGAGCATAAACATTACTCTGCATCAAATGCATGGATAATTGTAGAAGTAGCAGAGGAGCAAAAGAGTACAACAGGGGTAGGAGTAGAAAGAAGGTAACACATAGACCCCTTTAAGAGCATTGAATCACCCCTATAATGCAAACATTAGTTGTGGTTAAGAGTGTTATTTTCATACCATAGGTATTCTCCTTTTCAGTAGCAAAATATTGAATATTATTAAGCGAGAAAAATGTACCAGAATATATCAGAGCACCAAGTAAATAAATCTAATGACAAGAAGAGAAACCTGAAAAGAACCCGTAGACAAGGCTCAAACTAATGACAAGGAAACTTCTATCTGAAGAAAAAATAAATGAAAAGAAAAAAAATCTATCCCACAAATATTTTTTTTAATAGGAAAACAAGTTCATATAAGTGAGCATGCGATATGAAATAGAGTACAATAATGTAGAAGGATTCATATAACTGACCCCCTAGTGGGATAAAGGCTTGGTTGTTGTTGTTGAGGAAAACAAGTCATTAGAAAAGCACAAGAAGTGAAGTATGCAGGGTATAAGATAATCTATAAAATCAAGAAGCACTTGAGTTGAGTGAAAAGATTTAGAAGAAACCAAAAGTAAAGAAGTTTTAACAACCCATCAACAAAACTATGGGCCTTCAACCAAAAAATTCCTTCTATGATGCTCCCTCATACTAGCCAAAAAATGCAGAGAGGGATCATTAGAAGAACACTCTTTTTTGCTTTAGTAAACCTCAAGCCACTTCAAGCCCAAAGTTGATTCCCTACCTAGTTTAAAGCCCCACCCAATCTATCCAAAGAATAGAAAAAACTTACTTGCATGACATACACATCCCAAAACAATGGAGAACCAGGTGATTTACAAACTAGTTCTCTTAAAAAGCACACACCAATTAACTACCACAGACATCTCTCCTTTAGCAATTGTACAAGGTTAAAATCCTTCCCCAAGCCACTTCCAAGGAACACAAAGCAACCCTTGGAGCAGAGGTGGACTTCCACACCATCTTCATGAAATGGAGGTTTACCCACCAATCCTCACCGCATCACACATGGAATTATAAAAACCTTTTCACTGAAAAAACACCTGAAGGGAAATCCTTCCAAACTACCTCATCCTTGCCATTCTCCTTAGATTAACATCCTCAAGCCACTCAAAAAAGTTAAAGGTCTCTGGCTCCCAGTCATTTGCTGCTTTACAAAAAGTGACATCCCAAAAATGATTACACCAAGCCAACACCATGCCAGTCAAGACCTCTTTACATGACGCAACTTCAAAGAGATTAGCAAACAGCTTTTGAGTGGTCTAAGGTCTCCACACACATCATGCCAAAAGGATATCCCATACCATATAAAGGTTCCCAACCCTTCATAATCTCCTCCACACCTCCAACACAAAGATGCCTTTACCAGCACTAATTGCATTAGGTGTAGTAAAGAATATACATTACTCTAAAGATGAGAATTTCTAAGAAAAGAAAAAGAATAATACATAAATTAATGAAGGGCTGTTCTCCCATCTCTCTTCAACTCCTCTAAGTTGTAATATTTATAAATCTCTCAAGCGTGAGCCTACAAAAAACATAAAATACAATTTCATCCCATAGAAGAAGAGCCCATGGTCTGGTTCATGAAAATTCTAACATTTTGCTCCCTCCAAATACACCAAGAAATCACCAAATCTCCAAAGCACTCAAACAATTTTTTGTCCTCAAAAACCCCTAAATATTTTTAGAAGCAATTTAGTGAAACCCCTCCTACAAACCCAGTTAAGTACCATGGACAATGCAAAAATATGTGATGTCTAGTTTCATAATTGTTGTAGCCAATGACACAAATATCTCAGAAGATAGCTTTAGAAGATCGCATCTTTTGTAGCAAGTCACTGATATTGATCTTGTTAAGTACCATGGACAAGTAAAAGGAAAAGTTGCGCTTACTACTTCCAATGAGATAGTTGTCAACATATTCAAAGATTTTGGAAGTGCCAAGAAAGATAAAGCTCTTTGGGCCTCTATTAACATAAGATTGCATTATAATTGTGCCTTTGATCAGAGAAACTCAAATATTTATAATAACTTTGTTTGCTTCACTTAATATTTATATAAAACTACAAAGTCTCATAAGAAAAGAGGCCTCTAATCACATTGAATCTCTTGTAAGTTGTATTAAATTGAAAAAGGAACAAATGGCTAAGGGATGGGAAATCCTCAAGCCAAAATCAGAGAGAAAAACTAATGAAGGACAATCCTTGATCTCTCTTGAATCCTCTCAGTTATAGAAAATAATCACCCCAAATAATCACGTCCCAAAGGTGTAAGAGATTAATAGGCTATTTTTGGAAAATCCTATCATATCGCTCTTTCCTAATACACTGAGAAATAGCTAATCAAGCATACTTTAAAAGAAAAGGAGCATGTTTCCTCCCTCTAAAACCTCTAAATTTTGTAAAAAGCAAATTACAGAAACTTCTAAGACAAGCCCATCAATTATCACATGTATGAAAGAGGCAAACAAGCTATCAAACGATCTAAAAAAAAAGTGATCTTTAGTTCTAGAATTTTTGAAGCACGTGGAACAAATATCCGGTGCAATAGTTTTGAAACTCCCTATTTGTAACAAGTTATTTGTATTAATATTATTAAGCACCAAGAACCAATTAAAAGCCTTAACTTTAGCATAAACCTTTGGCATCGAAAAAAGCATGTTTAAAGGGGAAAATATGTTATCAGATAGAAAAGGAAATAGAACTACAAAGAATGGAAAGAGAAGATCATTATCCTCCGAAGCAAATCAAGGATATCAAAGAGAAAATGGAAAAAGGAGATTAATATAATCTCTTTCAATGTGCTACTGGGAGTATCCTTTGAAGGCACTAACCACAAGAAAATAATCTGTCCAATAATGGATGAAAGGGGAGATTTAGATCCTTAACATTCCCACATTCCTTTTGACAGTATGACTGCTTGTATGCTTCTTTTAGCTTCTCCTTTGGCTTATTTCTATATCGCAAAATTATCTTCATTAAATTTTTCTAACAAGCTCAGTTTATTTTACCAACTACTTGTCATCCAAATCTAAACTCTCTTTGCCAAATATTTGCTCCCTCTTTTGAGCACCCTTTTGCTACTCCAACAATGTTATCTTTCATTTCATCCCCCATCATGCAAGTTTTCTCATAAAAACTTTGATTTTATTCTTTCATCTTTGCAAGTTGACAAAACTATGTTTCTCATTAGCAAGTAACATAACTTGCCTAGAGTTTACATCACTTTCAAAGGTTGTACAGTGTTCCTCTCTTTTCAAATAAAGTATTAATAATAAATAAATCATACATTTTATAAGTCTTAGATAGCACTATTGTGATCATTTCTTTCTCAATAGCCACATCCACGTGTTTTCTATTTAACTATTAGATCATCCTAAAATTGTCATGTTACATTTTCATCAATCCAACTCATTTCACATGCATAATGATACTAATTATCCCCATACAAAAATTAAGTTCAGTAAAATTTGTCTAAGACATCATTCAAAAAATTTAAATATATATATCAACAAGAATTCCCATTTCATTTATATGTCTGCCCATTCTTCTCTATGTTGCCAAAAGTACTCCCGCCTAGGTGCTTGCTACACGCTGCATAGCATAGAGGACCCTCCAAAGAGGCACCTATTGTGCTAGGCACGAAGAACAAAAGGCAAGCAACTTGTCGGTCTTTTAGCTTATTCTGTATGGTTTAGACTTTTGAAATTTTTTGTTCCTATTTCTCAAGTTCAACTAGTTAAGAAACTGAAAAAATATTCTCCACGGGATGAAGATACTGATAAACATATCAGACAATGCGGTAATCTGGAACAAGAGAAGGCAGGTCCAAGCCAGGAAAATGAAAGAGATGAAAGTACCATAAGATGTAATGGCAATGGAAAGAACGGGAGAGCGATGAGCATCCCAAGAAAGCCATTCTGTGAAAGGAGGAGCTGCGTGCAAAAAGTGATCCATTTTCCAAGATCGAATCCTGCCATCCTTGTGGCCACTCCAAATAAGTCGGTTGCAGGAATCCGCAATCAAACAAATGGTGGGCGACGTAGGGGGAGCAGATTCACAAAAGGGGGCAGCTTCCTCGTCTCCTCCGCTCCGTCTGGAGGAGGAGGCTGCATACAAGTCAGAGAAATTCCAAAAGCGAAGACCGCAATCTAGACCAGCCCACAATTGGGAGTCAGTGCAAGCAATGGTCCTGAGAGAGCATCCAATTTGGGTCTCCCTAAGGGGATGAGGCCTCAGCTCAAGGCAGGGAGGGCGACCAGGGTCAACAGACGCCCGTTTGGGGAGCTTGAAGATGCCGGTTCCTCCGCCGTTGCCGACGATCTCAGGAAGCGGGCGTTCCCTCGCGCCCAGGCCCCCGCCCTTTGAGTCGCTTCCCGACGATAGCTTCCTCTCCAAGAACTGGATCATGTAGTCGAGGCGCTTGCTGGCACTCTCGACTGCGCCGCTGCCGACACCGCCGAAGGCTGAACGGAATTCGTCCTCGCCTTCCTCCGACGAGGAGGAATCGAAGAACCGATCGAATATTCGAGGGCATCGTTGCCGTTCTTCCCCGTCCCTCACCGATGCAGATGCGTCGCCCTCCGCTGCTCCTACAGGTTCTTCCATTTGTCCAATTACCTTCCCTTACCCACTCAAATATTTGTGTTTACTTATCTGAACAAGCTAACGTCACGGAGAAAATATAGGGACCGGAGGGTTTCGGTTAGAATAGACTGCAGAGTGCTAGAGACACGGGAACAAGAAACAAGGAAGACGGGCAGCTGCTGTGCGGTCCACTTCTTAAAATAATTTGTTCGCTGAGCGCTGACACTGACTGATAAGGGTACCACTCCGTTTTGGTCTGGGGTTCCCTACGCGGCCTCCGCGTCTGCTGTCCGGCACCCTGTAATTGTTTTTGCTTAGATTATTTAGGTTCGATTACCATGCGGTCGGTCGGGGGCAAAAATCCTAATTTTCGCTCCGGGAAGGAAAACAATTTCAATATTTGGATCCAAAACAATTTTTGGGCCTCATGGCCACGTAAGGGCTACGTTCGCATGATTTTCTTTTTTCTTTTATGAATAACTTAAAACTGTTATTTAAAATTATGAATTTTTATTTTATTTTATTTCTTTTCATGGTTTCTTCATTCTTAAATCCAAATGGGATTGAACTTTGGATCAAAAAAAAAAAAAGTTTCTTGCCACCTCTGAAATTAGAACTTGAAATTGCAAAATGTGAGAGAAGGACAAAACTCTCCTATGCGGATAATGTGAAGCAGGTGGAATCAAAGCCGCCGAAGCCTACTTCACTAGATCACCTTCAACCGTTCCACCTCGTACAAAGGAGTTGGTCATTGCAAATCTATGAGCATTCAGTCGGTGCAAAAATGGAAGCAGTTGATGCCGAAGACAATAACCTGCTTGAAATTCCTTGCCATTTCCCTTTCAATGGCAAAGGAGTCTGAATGCAACACTTCCATCACAAGTGTGAAAAATTACGGTTTTAATATATGAATTCAGTCTAATTCAGTACTTCTATTTTGATTCCAACGACGAGAAGTCTTGAATCTAAACTTTCAATGAATATTAATGTCGACAGCAAAAGGAGCTCTCAATAAGCTAGAGAAAAAGGTGAGAAATGAAAATGATGAAAAAAATAAATATATCAATCCAACCTTCATCTTGGCTAATGGTGTTAAACTATGCGTGGCAGAAAGATTAGGTTTGTGAATATTCTGTGATGCGTCAAATCCAAAAAATTCAAAATTAATTTTTTTTCCAACACCAAAATTAAGATATTTCTGGTCGTGTCTCTTTTCTCTTTTTATTTTTGACCAATTTCATTTTCACTTATTACCTTTGACCAATTTGAGGAAAACACGCCAGGCAAAGCGACATTCCCTACCCTATTTTGAATTGTATCTCTCAACCGACTGAAGTCCAGTCTTGAATTGAGTAATACATGCCAACACATGAAAATCACAAAAATTCTCTCCAAATTTTGAGTGTAATTACAAATATTCTCTGAACTTTAATTAGGTTAAGTAACCTCCAAACTTGAAATCACATCAATCTAACCCCAATTTTGGGTCATGTGCGAGGCACATGACACCCCTATTTTTGTGCAAAATTACCCTTCAATTCAATTAAAGTAATCAACAAATATAAAATGTTTACAAAGTCTCAACCACATATTTAACTAGAATATATTAAATTTTAACATTTCAAATCAATATATTTGAAATTTTTGAGTTTAAAATTTATATATAAATCCAAAATCAAAAATACTAAACCCAACTAAAATGTATTTTTCTCTAGAAACTTTAACTCTTCCAATCCATTGTACAGCAAATTCGGACATCTTGTCTTCCCATCTTTTCTTCTGCACCTTTTCGTGACGAATGATTAGAAAAATCAAAATACAAACAGGGATGAGTAGTAAATAAATGCAGCACTTGGTCCAAATTTATCAAGATGATTGCAGTCGCGATGGCCGTGGCGATAACGGCCGTGGTTGGAGATGAAAGAGGAAGTTGTCAAAAGAAAAAAAAAAAAAATGGGAAAAACAAATTATAGATCTGGAGAACCTTAATAACGCGTTGAAATTAAAAAGGCTCCTTTTAATATTGAACCTGTTGATTTTGTTAAAACTTGATACTAAATTAATTTAGAAAACATTTTATTTAAAATTTAAAATTACATAATATTTAGATCAAGATCTACGATACTAGAACTACGATGGAGAGTTTTTAATGTACAATATGGTTGCGTCGTTATATCAAACACCCCTCGTACACTAAGGGCACGTCGTTAATAATTGTGTATATTTTAATGTGTTGACCGGATGATGTTATTCGTAGGAAAGCTGCTATACTAACCAAAATATATATATATATATATAGTTCGATTCTAGAAAGGAAATTTGACAAAAAAAAAAAAAAATATTATCTTAAAATTTGGTATTTTGTTGTTCATTTTCCACATTTTTTTGCCCTTCGACAGAGACAGTATTGATAAATTTTATAACTATTGGTATTCAAAAACCTAAAACTAAAATATTTAGGGCATAAAAATAAATAAGGAAAATAAAAATAACCAAAACAATATCTTTCCAAAGGAATAACAATATTAATGTACTAGTTGTTTCAACACCCCTTCATTCTGCTAGGATCGAAAATTATGTTATGTCTATTTTATTCCTTAATAAAAACAGTATAAAATGAATTTAAATTTAAATTAAATGAAAAAATAACAATAAAACATACACTACATTAAAATAAAGAAGAGATTATAGTTAAGAGTTAAAAACAAGTTTACTTTTTTCTTTCTAACACTACTAGAAAACACGGCTTTACCGACGGACAAATATCCGTCGGCAATAACGACAGATTTGCGACGGATTAACGTCCGATTTTTTACCGAGCGTTTAGCGACGGATATATTTTCGTCGCTAAACCCTTAAAAAAATAAAAAAAATATATATTATAAAATTATTAGCGACGGATTACCGATGAAATTTTTAGCGACGGAATATTTCCATCGCTAATTTCGGTCGATGAATTGATGAAGGAAAAAAAATTAAAAAATGGAAAGATCTTTTCTTTGGATCGAAAGTAGTTTTGATAGTATTTTATCACTCCAATGAAATTTCTGAAGTGTGGTTTTTATGGATTTGGACAAATCTTTTAACCTATTTTTAAGAATTTTAATTTCATTTTTTAATTCTACATTTTCAGTTATAATCGTTTCTAATTCTAAATTCAGTAAAATATTTATTTGTCTAAACATATCTTTTTAATTTTTAAGATTATATTCCTACACCTGAGATTTGAAATAATTTTTAACGGTTTTAGTTTCAAAAATACCTTGAAAAGAACAATTTGAATGGGTTTCAGACTTCATATAAGTTTTGGCTATCAAACAAATGTTGATTTTTTCAGAGGATTCAGAACTTTCAGAATCTTAATCTTTTTCTTTTGAATCCTTTCAAGTGGCAACCATTGTCTTCCATTTCTTTTTGAAAGTCTCGATCTTTCTCATAAGAACAGTGTACTTATATTTTATGTGACCCAATTTCTTATATTCATAATCAATTATTTCCTCATTTTGCTCATTTACTTTGCTGTCTTTTCTTGCACTAGATTTAAGCTTTCGTGAGTTATTAGACTTTTTATACTTGAAAAAAATTTTATATTTCCTTTTAAAAACTCGACCATGTCTTTTAGTTACTATATTCAACTCTTGATCACTACCTTCTTCATTTTTTGAACCTTCATCCTCTTTTAGCTGTGAATAGCCTTCTGTTTTAGTAGTGTAGAAGATTTCTGTATCATACGATGTCAGTTTGCCTCTTAACTCATTCAGGGACAGTTTGTTCAACTCTTGTGCTTCCTTAATTGTTGTTTTCTTGGCGTTCCATACTCTAGATAGCATATAAAAGATTTTTCTAATATGATCGGTGTTTAAAATATTTTTGTCAAGTGAGTATAATTCATTAATAATAACAGAAAAAAGATTAAAATATCTTTGATATTTGCTCTTAGCTGAACCAGAAAAAGTTTATGCTGAACCAAAAACAGTTCATACTCTTATATCAACAAATTTATTCTAATTTCATTCACTGTGCTGGTTCTTTCATGAGTGATGTAAAGTCTATCCTAAATATTTTTAGCTATATCACATAAAGAAATGAAATTAAACTCAATCGGAGAAATAGCATAAAAAATAAGTATTTAACTCTAAAATTTATAGAAACCATTCTCTTATCATTTTTTATTATTATTGGGCTTTTAACATCTAAGTTTTCAGAGGTAATGACCTCCCAAACCTTATAATTAGTGACTTTTATAAATGTCTTTATCCTATATTTCTAATAGGAAAAGTTTGTACCATCAAAATAGGGTATTCTATTGATGGTTTGACCATTTTTAATCTAAAGATATCTCTTTAGTGGAATATAACACCAACTCTGATATCATTTGTTGGTCCCTGTGACAATCAAAAAAGGGTTGAATTGATTGTTTTTTATTAGTTTCAATTTCTTAATCTAACTCTACATAAATTCTAATTAATTCTATGGTTAATTTAAATGTATGCAATAGGAAATAAAAGTAAATGATAGAAAAACAAGTCCAATTTTTTAGTGATTCGACTGTATACATGTGTCCGCCTTTTCAATTCAACAAGTCAAAGTCTAACAACCTATTAATTTTCTACTATAATAAAGAGTTATAAGTTATAATCCAGATTGTTGACTTATGATCTTCTTAGGTTGAAGATATCTTTGTCCAATAGTGAAAAACTCACAATTTTCATGAAATTACCTCACAAAAATAAGTACAAATACAACTTGAGCCGCTCAAGTAGTCAATTTTTAGAATGATTATGTCACTCCAAAAGTGTCACAATATCTATAAAAAGTATTGAATAATCTTTGTATATCAATCTTTAAATCCCAAAAAATGTCCTTGCAAAACTAGTTACTATTGTGAAAATATAAGTCTGCAAAATTAGTTTCCCTGCAACATTTATAGTAGTAAATTTTTGATTAATGTCTTGATTTGTAGCGTTGAAATTCTCTAGATTTTTTGTGATATTTCAACTGTTATAATTTAAATTTAAAGTTTGAACTCCCTTTTTTTTTGTGGTTTAATGAGTTCTTCACAAATTGGTTCCCATAACCAAGATTTAAAACTCAAAGTTGCCTTCAGAACCAACTTGCAACATCGAAAAAAAGAGAAGGTCCAAATTTTCAACATATTTTTCTTTTTCAAAATCTCTTATTTTAACTACTATAATTGTTCAAATTTAAAATCCAACAATCACCCAAAAATGTGAAAATTTTAAATTTGAAAATGCTTGACCGGTGGAGAAGATATAATAATCTGAACATGTACAAATGATCAACTCATTTTCTTAAAAAATTGCCTAATTTTTTGGAATTTGAAATTTTTATTTCAATAAATTTGATCTTTAATTATTGAATAATTGGAGTGTGTATCTGGACATATTTTTAGACTAAGTAAAGTACCCAATCTATATTTTTGCTGATCTAGGATAATTTGCCTCATTCTTTCTGCCTTATAACAGACTCTATATTTTTGCAGTAGATTTTAGGTTGTCTCTACGGCAACCTCTATAGTTTCTCTAAGTCGACTCACTTCTGATTTCATATTAGATTTTATGATATTTCTATACTAATTTTTATATCATTTCTAGACAACTTTTATGAGAATTTTCAAATGAAATCTATTTTGCACACTTAATAAAAATGTCAAAATAGTATGAAAAGTTGTATTATTATTAAAATCCAAAGAGTTCGACGATAATTTTCCTAATAAATCCGAACTAGTTGAATTATTATTATTATGATTATTGTATTATTATTATTATTATTATTATTATTATTATTATTTAAGTTTCTATATTTTATTTTTATTTTTATTTTCTTTATTTTTATTTTCAAATTTTAATTTTTTTTAATATTAATCTCTCAAATAGGAGACTCCAAGATTTGAAATTAAGTTTCAATTCATTGTTATATATATATATATATATATATAAGGTTTTTTCGATTCACATACAATAGATATAAGTCATCGTTACACTATTTTAACGAAAAAGTTTTTAACTGATCTCTGAAATTGGACACTTCAACATCTATGAAATATAACTTGTAACTCACTTATTAATTATGAGTGATTTACCTTGATCTTTTGATGAAATCCAATTTCAATAAATTAACGCAGTCACTAACGCTGAACAAGATATATTAATAAATCTCTTTAGATATACTATAAAATGGACATTGGCATTTTAGAACTATATATAGTTGATGTACCCTTAATTTTGAGAATATATTACGAATAAAATATTTTATTATTTAAGAGTTTTGTACATTGACTATATATATTGATTAGTTAGAATATGCATATACACACACACACACACACACACACACACACACACCCATACTTGTTATGATTGTACAAAAATTAACTTTACCCGTATGATTTTGCATTATGTTCTTTAAATTTGTTTAGCACTATTGGCCTATCGGAGAAAGTTAAGAAAATATTATATTTTATGAGAGAGTCAATTATATTAAATAATTTTGAGGGTGATACTATATTTAATTTTTCTGATGTTAATTATGGGTGTTACATAGAGAGGTAGTATGTAAAAATACATATAGGTAAGAACAAAGCAATGAATACTTTTTTTATTGATTTCTCCAAATAATACGCTATTTATTTTTGAACGTAACTTTAATTATTTAGTAAAATTAATTAAAATTAAAATAATTTTAATGTAGTTTGTAAATTATTGAACCGTATTATAAGGATTTTAAAATTAAATAAATATATCATCACACACTTCTTTATATATCTTCACTCACTTCTTTATATATCTTAAAACTGTATTGATATTAATTACTCTACTGTAAGAGATTTTATTGATCATCCTTGTTACTCTATTAGCAGCGAATTTGATTGCTTAATCTGTTTTAGCTGCTTTCCTAATCTAATCACAAATCATTTAAATAAAATAAACACAAAATGTCATCTTCTTTAAATAATTTTCCTAACTTATTAATTGGAGAGACAATCATTTTTGCTTTGTCTTTTAAACGCAAAATATCTTTTGCTTTAAATAAGAGATTTTATTAATTCCCTTATCAGTTTATTTTCAAAGATTTCTTTGTTTTTCAACCACAAAAATTTCATTTGGCTATTCAACAAAAAAGTACCTTCTCTTTAAATAAGCGATTTTAATAAGTACAAAGTAATATTGATAAAAATGAGAGTAAATTATTTAGAAAAAATAAGGATGCGAAGGGAAAAAACATAAAAGAAAAAAAACATATCTTTAACCTTGATAGAAATATAAGATCAGTAAACTAATAAGAAACAAATATGGATGGGAGGAGGAGATGATTAAAAAAAATCAATTTAAAAAAAATATCTTTAACCTCGATAGAAATATAAAATCTAAGTGGTGTGTAGTTGGAATTCGGGAATCGAAATTAGATTTAAAATAAAAAACTTTAATATAAGTTTCTTAAAATTCATATTTTATTTGAATGTTACAAACTCTTTATTTTAGTCATTTCATTTACAAACTTTCATTCTTATTTTGTTAGTCCAAACAATTTATATAGATTTGAATTTGATTTTTGATTTTCATTTTCTTTAATCAAACATCTCCTAATTATTTACGATTAAAGTTTTACAAAAATAAGAAAATTTTAAAATTTAAATAAGAAAAGAAACAAAAAGTGGCCAAGGAACATTCAAAAATTTATGTACAGACCCGCACTTTGTGTTTTGTATAAAACTCACCGTGATATTTGACCAAAATAGAAAAAAAATAAAATAAAATAAAATAAAATAAAATAATCAAATAACCATTCAATTAGGATGGTGTGGTGCTGAATTTCAAGTACCACCCAAAGTGTAGCTCTGGATTTGAGGCTTTGTGCAGGAGCTGTACCAACCATGGATAATTTACTCAAAAAGCGCCATTGCAATCTCCCCCAACAGGTTTGTCCACTACATGGTCTGGATGGAGCGTTTAAGGTGGTGGGGTTTGAAGCTGCCCTTCGTGGTTCGATGAAAATGATGCTTGATTGCTGGAGGGGTCAATAACAAAGGGTGGAAAGAAGATGGAAATAGTATGGTATTCGGTTCTCTTTGCTATTGTCTGGTCGGTTTGGTTCCGGAGGAATGAGGTAATATTTAAATGGGACTAATTGGTGTCTCAAAATGATACGCGGCATCCTATTTTTGGGTTAAAGGGTTGCTTCCTCAATTCAATCAGTCTATGTATGATTGGCTTCACGGATCTAAAATTTCAATAATGGAGTCAATTGTGTAAGAGGTTCTATTTGAGTTAGAAATCAGCTCCAGGGGGATTTAGTTGTGATGGGTGCAATATATGCGCCTAAATATATTATAATGAAGATTTTCTTTGCCGTAAAAAAAAAAAAGAAAAGATTTGAATGCAAAACTACAAAATGTAATGATGTCTAACATGATTGAATATAAGAAAAACCTGAAAGAGAGACTAAACTACTCACCACTTGACATTATTAATTAGGAGGCTTAGGTGTTACAATTTTAAGAGAAATAAAGATAAACATATGGCAAGAAAATTAGAAGGGTTTAAAGGTTGCTACATGACGCTTTCAGAGGGGCCTATGTGCTGCGATTATAAAAGCAACTGAGATTGATGCGAAATTGTAGAAAAAAAAAATCAATTTTAATATCTTATTTTAATAAATATCAACATAAATAATCAATTCTGCTTAATTGCTTATTTAATAACTTATTTATTTAACATATTAACTACAATTACGAAGTGAGAAATGTTAATTATTGCTCCATAATGGTTAATAATTTTTATTAGATCAAATTTGATTAACTTATCTATTTAATATTTATTTAAAAGTTATTGATGAGCATATATTAAATATAAAACAATACTAGGTGGACCAAGAAAAAAGTTTTGATCTAAATGTACAAATGCTTATGAAATATATTTTGATCGGTTTATAAAATCAAAATCAAATGATATTATATCATCTTATAAATATATCAAAATATATTTATATGGATTGTCGAATACTTATTTTGTTGAGTTGTTTTTAAATATAATTCATTGTTGGCATACGTTTTTATTTTGCACCAGCACCATAGAACGACAACGGATTTGGTCTCACACTTATGAGATTGATTTGTTTTTATTCATTTCGCATATGCAATTTTTTTTCCTAAAATCAATCTCATTTGTACAATAAAATCCCCTTACTTTTGGTGAATGATTTCATGCTTTAGTTGTAACTAGGTTATGGGCGTGTAACCTATAAAATGGTTAAGGCATAATTGTTATTGTTAAAAAAAAAAAAAAACCTCTAACAAAATTCCGTTTGGTGGGACATGGGATGCCGGGGTTGGGGATCTTGAATTTATATTAAATCCAAAAGGATAAGGATTTGAAGAAAGAAAGGGACAAAAATATAGGAAACATTGGAATGGGATTGCAGTGGAAAATGGAAAGAAAGATATTAGTAAGATATGGTTTTGACTAAGGGTGAGTGTGAGTGTCGGTAAACATGTCCACGACGGATTTTATCACAAATAAAAAAATTTTAATTATGATTTTAGAGATAATGAATTAAATCTCATTATCTCAAAACCTCTCACTAACACGCTAACCATTATCCCACTTATTGGGGGCGATTCAACTTTTCCAAGAGGACATGAATTAATCATTTGATTCTTTCTTGAGACGATATAACCGAAAGAGAGAAGTTGAGAGAGAGTGAGATAGATTCTTTGGAGTGAGAAAATTATCTCGAGAGTTTGAAAAATTTTTGAGTAGAAAAAATTTTCTTGTCACTGATTTCACCAGACTTTGGATTGATGCATTGTGGTATAGTGATGGTGGTTCGATTTCATGATCACTATCCGACCGACCGAGCGATCCGTACGAGAGAGTTCGCGATTCAAGAATTTTGGAAATCTAACATTGAGGTATTTAGTCGAAAATTCTGAATATTTAATTTTTTTAATTTATCTCACTTTCGATACTTGTGAATAAATCTAATATTGGTATGAGAGCTGATCAGATTTATCAACAAAATTTTTTGGAATTTTTTGAGCATAAAATGCATAGGATGTAAAATTTAGGGTCCAAATCATGGATGAGTTTTGTGAATTCGAGCATATTATGAGATTATCCATGACCCATAGCTCACGAATATGATTTTTATTTAATTTTTAGAGTATGTTTGGGTTATGAAATGATGGGCCAAAGATCTTGACCAAGTACATCATAAAAACCTTAGATCTGTCGAGATCAAGAGCAAATTGATCTGTGATAATAGTTTATACATGTTCCTCATATTTGGATCTGCATGTTTGATGCATTTATTATGAGTTATAGTTGTCGGAAACTGGAATTTCCAAACTGTCGTGAAGGGTCGTGACAGATGTAGTTGAATCTGCCATTTTTAAGGTTTAAATTCTCCTAAAATCGAGTTAATGATATTTGAAGGATGCCAATTATAATTTCCAATTGAAAAACGGTGGCTACAGTGGTCGGAATTGGGTTTTTTGGAAGTTGGGTTGTGCAAACTTGGTTGTAGGGCGTCGGGCGAAGAAGACCTGACCTTAACCCGTGGGCACGTGGAGTACACGCGTGACGAGACGAGTCTCGCCTGAGGGCACAGCCCGTGAGGTTCACATGCACGGAGGAGCTTGAATCGGATTAGGCAGTCTAGGTTGGTTGTGACCCGGATCTGCGTCCCAACCTGGGACGTGACCTGGGATGTGGGTCGCTCGCGTGCTGGCACGTCGCTTGTGCGCTGCGCGTCTGGCACGTGCAGCAGCTTGCTGCCGGCGTGTACAGGTGTGTGGAGGTGCTTCGGCGGCACATGGGAGCTCTAACGGCATGTCAGGTCACTCTGGATTGATTTTTTCTCATTTTCTGAGACTTTCATGTCAATATTTGTGATTTTTTGTAGGTTTTTGTGTGCCGAATTTAAGTGCGGATGGTAAGATATGATTCTAGATTGTGGTATATGGTATTCGTTGACTCATACATACTCGAATCATCTTGGATTTCTTGATTCGAAAGATACACAAATTGTGAGACTAAGTATCAGTAAGTTACTAAAGTCTCTTTTACTGCAATAAAAACTGTTGTATTAGATTTTTATAAGAACGATAAATTAAATGGTGACAATTATAAGATTTTATACTAAAAGATTCAGTTTGTTCTCGATGAGCAAGATCTGAATGAGATTCTAAGACACGATATGGTAGGCTCCAGGGAGAGTACTGTACCTTAGGCAAGAGGGGATAAGGAGGTCTACTGTACCTGGAAGAAAAATGATAGCCAAATTAGAGCAATTCTTACCAATAGCATGTCCAATAATATGACACCGATCTATGAGCAATATCTTATGGTTATGTCGGTTTGGCTCGCCCTAAAAGAGTATTATGGTGTTCTTTTTAGCTCCTAACTTGAAAATGCTGATTTATAAGTTAAGGAATGTCGAGTATGATCATCGAATTAAGGAATGTGGACAAGCCAATTTCAGATGAATTTCCGGTTTTGGGTGTGATCCAGTTTTTTACCTAATTCAAGAGAGACCATGAAAACCTATTTCACGTATGACGAGAGTATTTATACTTTTGTTGATGTGAGTAGATATTATGAGCTCAAGGAGGAGCGTCTAGAGGCGAATAGATTACACTTGGGTCATGCTTATGCGGATGAGTCGAGCAAGGGCTTTCGTGGAACCAAATACAAATGACATAAGTGTGAGATGGAGAGTCGAGATCCAGGCAAGAAGAAACCATCCGAGAAATTCGACAATAAGGTACAAAAGCACATGAAGAAGGAGTTTGATAAGACCAATGCAAAGTGTTTCGTCTGAGATAAATTTGATCATTTCGCTCGTGAATGTGACGAGCGGACGAAATATTTTTCTTCTTTACGTGGTTTGAACTTTATCTCATAAACTGTGATATTCAGTGATTTCTCTCATTTGTGAATTGTAAACTTAGAAACCACTGATCATGTAACTCGAGATAGGAGTGTGTACATGGAGTTCTATTGTGTAAATTCTCAAGTTATGAGGATTTAAGTGAGGAACAGAGCATTTGTCGTCATCAGAGGGATTGATATTTGTAAGTTGGAGTTGCAAAATAGCCAGACTCTATATCTAAATGACGCTCTTTATATTTCGGATATTCGACAAAACTTGATTTCAGTATTTTGTTTAAAATTGTTTAGAATATATTTTGTCATATAGAAAATCATCTATTTTTATGAGATATAACAGTTCTTTGATCTATTCTGGTTTTATCCATGATAGATTATATGCACTAGATATTGTTTCTTTTAATGGTATTTCTTGTTATTCTTTTATTGTTTTTATGTCTAATTGCGTAAATGATAATATAAATATATGGCATAGTAGACGCACATAGGGTAAGAGAGGATGAACCGGTTAGTAACGAGTGTGTTGGGCCCGTTAACTAATTTCGAGTTGCCCAAATATGAGTTTTGTCAAGTTAGCAAAGTCACAAGAAAACCATTTGACAACGCAATGAGAGCTTGGACTTCATTGCTGTTGGTCCACTTAGATATCTATAGCCCTATAAGCATGAGAGTTGGAAATGTAGTTATATATTTTATTACGTTCAGAGGCGATTATATGCATTTCAGTTATGTCTATATGATTTTTCATAAGTATGAGGCATTAGAATAATTTAAGAGATTTATTAGAGAAATTAAAAATCAGTTAGATTTGAGAGCAAAGACTCTCAGAACCAATCAGGAGTGTAAGTATTTGTCAAAACTATTCAAAATGTT
Organism: Dillenia suffruticosa; assembly: GCA_033439265.1. Taxonomy (NCBI): domain Eukaryota; kingdom Viridiplantae; phylum Streptophyta; class Magnoliopsida; order Dilleniales; family Dilleniaceae; genus Dillenia; species Dillenia suffruticosa. The sequence continues at coordinate 66,358 of JAVTVX010000018.1, read as the reverse complement.
TTGTTTTGAGAAATGTATTACAAGATAACTAACTATTTCTGCTACTTTTCAGCAGAATGGAGTACCAAGAAGAGGAATAGGATTTTGTTGGAGATTGTTAACTCTATGATGGCGCAGGTCAATTTGTTTATCTCTTACTGAGGAGATGTTTTATTGACTGCAGCCTATGTCTTTAATCGTGTTCTATCAAAATCCGTAGTCAATATCTCATATGAGTTTTGGATAGGAAGGTAGTTTGACCTTATTCACTTGAAATCATAGAATTGTGCCGCATATGTTCATGATGTCTCATATTTACACGACAAGTTAGATTCGCGAGAAAAGAAATGTTTTTTTTATAAAATACTCAGAACACTTCAAGAGGTATGTGTTTTTAAGTGAGCATACGGTCGATATTGTCATTGAGATTGAGTCTCGTGATATCACATTCATTGAAAATAATTTCTCTAAGAGAGGTGAAATCGATCGGAACTTTACTTTCTATGAGATGGATAAGCTTAGCGGTTCAATTGAATCAAGCGACGGGACCCAAGAACCGATTACGGATGTTGGTCCTAGTGGAAGCGATCCATCTAGAGTTGGAGGTTCCCTCTTCTCGTAGGAGTATCAAGAACACTTATATAAACGTCACTTCCCGATTGAGGGTGAGACTCATTGTGACCTTTGAGAATAATGAGGAATCTGAAGCAGTCCTAGAGACTCTTGAGAGTTCTGTGAATAACCATTTGTTAAAGGCCATAAATGAAGAGAATGAGTCAATGAGAATCAATGGGATCTGAAACCTAGTTGATTTGTCTGAGGGAAGAAGGACCATTGGGAACAAGTAGATTTTTAAGGTCAAGAGAAAGACCGACGGATCGGTAGAGAGATATAAGCCCCGTCTAGTAGCCATGGTTATACTCAGACTAAGTGTGTGGGCTATCAGAGAGAAAGAGTCCAATTTACCTCGATCCATTTACTTTTAGTATTTGTCACGAGTATGAATCTAAAGTTATACCAGATGAACGTAAAGATCACCTTCTGTAATAGAAGTTTGGATGAGGAGATTTATATGAAATAATCCTTTAAGTTTATTCTAGTAGGCCAGGAGGATAAGATCTATCGATTTCGAAAGTTGATATATAGTCTAAAACAGTTATCTAGATGATAGTATCTAATATTTCATGATAATGTGATATTTTATGGTTTTACAATGATCGAGAAGGATTGTGTCTATATGATACGTTCTGATAATTTTTTTATGATCATATTCTCATATGTGGGTGACATTTTATTGGTCACGAACAACAGAGTGTAGGCTTCATTCATCCTAGGCCAGCCTAACGTGGTTGGTTGTATTTGCCTAATTCATGGGCTCATGTTAAAACTGAATGTGCTCGATAAAAATTATTCTGTGCAGATCTCTCTGTCTAGCCATATTTAAATACTCCTATAGAAACTCAATAACAGGACCCGGGACCAAACAGAAGGAAACGCCTCAAGAGTGAAGGGAACATTAGGTAATTAAAATTAACACCATCAGTTTACCTGCCTGGTGAGTCGCACTTCTTGATATCTAGGTACGTTTGAGGAAAAAAGTAACTGGATTCTGATCTCCTGGCTATGCAGCTGTTTACATTATTGGTAGATTTGCGGACAGGATTAGAATATTGAAAGTTGGTTGCAGTTTTAAGTTGATCTTTAACTATTGGTTGCTGAATCAGCCCTGAATGAATTAGAACCGAGTTGATTTCCTTCTTAGAACAACTTAACTGATCTATCAAATTATGAAGATAAGGTCACGGGCTCATCAACCCAGTATATATATTAACTTTGTTTCTTTATTTTTTTCAAGTTTTCAAAAAGGGAAAGCACCAGAGATGAAAAGAAGGAACAAGTAGAGGAAAAATGTAGACAGCACAAACGCACCACTGAGATAGCGTTCTAAAAAAAATATGGTAAGGGGAGATGAGAACCCAGGAATGAACAATATGGATTTAAGATTGCGGTTCATGGCCTCCAAGGTGGAGGGGGTGGTGGGCTCATTGGGTAGAGTGGTGGGACTGCTGAAAATATAGTGTTCTTGTCAATGCCATTTCCTCCGCTGCTTGTCAAAGACACAAGTGCAGCAACCAGCCCTGCATTGCCAGCCATCGTTGGCTCAGTGTAGCTATAATTGGTTCGCACATCTTGAAAGTGGTCAAACCGGTCAGGCCCTCCCACCATGGCTCCTGTAATAGTATTAGGATTAGGACTACGGGAGTTGAGCCACTTCCATCCACCAGTGCACGAGTACTTGATGTTGTTATGGGGGATTGATGCTCCGCGATGATGAACATGCATGGGGAACTTGGTCCCATATCCCACCAAGTAGCTCATTTTCATGGGGTTTGCTCCTAGAATGTAATCTATCTGCAGGAAGAAAGAAATGCAAGTTACATATTTTATGTGTTAAATGTCGTAGGATTCAGATGCTTTTCTCCACTTTCTGGGTAGGGCAGCCTTGGCGAAGATCCTATACTTACTCGCATATATGTCATGCTCGAGCGAGGCCAACTTACTGAAAAGACCAAAAGTTATGACCAAGCACCCCCGAAATTCAAGCCTAAGTTTGCTGGGCAGATGTTAGGTGCAGGTGGTTCTATAATTCATACTAGGCTCTAGCACTCATTCTGCATAAAACGTGGGAGTGATCACTTTTGCGGCTAGTGAACTCTGTGCTTGTTACTTTGATATGATTGGGACACCGTCGGATTATTTTCATAAATTTTGGACTAGCATCGCAATTGTTTTGGTGCATTCATCTTCTGTATTGAAAATGCAAACGCATGTGACGTTTTTGAGAATGCCACGTGGGCAGCTAATAATTGCAGACCAAGTTGTCATGAGAAGACAATATTAGAACTTCTACATTAGTGTGACTTCTATTGCATACAGAGTCGTAGAAATTGGAAAAAGGAAAGGAAGACTAGACAATTGGAGTGCCAAATTTGTGTCGTGAGTTTTCGAAAATTAAAGTAAGTACAAAATTTTCTTAATTCAATACTTTTTAATATATATATATATATATATATATATATATATATATATCATTTTTGGTGCTATTAATCTCCTAACATTGATCTTAGAAATGTTAAAATGAACGCAAAACTTCTCAAAAGAAATAATTTGAAATAGTTTTAAAATTTATGCGAACAACTTGTTAAAGTTTATTTCATGTGTGTCAGTAATATAATTATATATATCGATTCATTTGCTTCAACAAAAGAAAACCAATAATTTTAAATACCTAATTAATTAAAAATTTTAAATTTAGTTCAAAAGAAAGGGGATTGTCAGCTTTTTGTGGATTAGAGGGGGATCGAGTAGTACCTGGGAAGTGGCAAAATTGCGGAGGGTGTCTGTGGTAATAAAGGAAGGGCCGCAGTTCCAGCCAGGAACACCAGTGGCATTCATGTAATCCGCGAAGAGAGATGCTAAGAAGGCTGCATTGGCCACATACTGAAGAGGTTGCGAGCCACCGTTGTTCAGTTGGATTAGTCCCCCTGCAAACATGCAATTCTAAGTAAATAATAATAATAAAAAATAATAATAAGTAATGATTTCGTGTTTTGGGGAAGGAAATCAATGAACTTTAGAGGCTACCATGAGTCCAGTTGAAGAAAGTGAATGGGCGAAGATAAGAACACATGGTGAGACCAGTGAGATTGTGGTAGCTGCGAAGCATATCCTCGTAGGGATAGCCAGGATTGAGGAAAATGCGAAGTCGGGTGAGCAACAGCATAGCTGCGGGCAGCTTGTTATCCCAGCTGAGCACGCTCAAGGTTGGGATCATGCTAAAGGCCTTGGAGTGCTTGGGCAGGGCCGAGTTGGTGGCCAGTGAGATGTAGGTGGTGTTCCCCGTGGCGTAGTACATCCACGCTGCACCCCACATGTACTCATCCCAGAACCCCGTGGAGTTGTAGTAGGGCTCTATGTATGGGTTGCCCTTACAGTACACGGTCCGCCTTGCCAGGTCCCTCGCAAACTCCCAAATGGTTGTGGCTGCTCTCACCAGTTTCTTGGAGTAGGCCGTGTCATCTTTAAACACTATGGATGCCGCTGCCAGGGCTGCCGCCATTTCCCCGCCCAGGTCAGGTGCTGAAGAGGTTCTCTGCACTGGCCGAGGGTAGTCCATATCTTCTGGTCTTTCCCAACAGTAATGATCATCCGGAACGTGAGAACCATCTTGAGATCCTCCCACCTGTGTATATTAAAATACATAATATACATTCCATTTTATAAATAAACGCTTTCATTTTCGGGGTGAAGAAATTGTGATGGAATTCGTAAAATATACGTACAAACAACACAATATTACTATTGGATAGGGTTCTTATCCCCCCGGGGGGGGGGGTTTACCTGAATATAAAGATGGTCAATTTTGGTGGCGGTGGAATTGAAGGTCAAGAGCAAGTAATCAGTGCCCCACTTGATGAGGTCGCGAATGTGATCATACTCTCCAACAGCCTGGTACTTGTGATTGTATTCGACGAAGCTCCAACTGAGCATGGTCATGGCAAATGCCATGGGGAAGTGGAACTTGGTGTTGTCTCCTGCATCGTAGTAACCCCCCACCAGCCCTCCCTTCACGTCGGTCAGCCCATTCCCATCACTTAACCCTGAATTGCCTCTCCAAGGGACCCCGTTATCTTTTGGCAGCCTTCCCGCTGCAACCGCCCCCACAACAACAAATTGTTTTAGTTCCATAACCCCAACCAAACCAATCCACGCATCCACCAACAAAACAAACACTTTCTAGAAAGCATTAGAAAAAAAAAATGGCAATTAGGAGTTTTCACCTAATCACAAAATTCCTCATTCTTTACATTAATTCTTTCTAAACGATTAGCTGAATATATTTATATACCATTACCAGTAGATTTAGATTAGGAAAAGCTATATATCATTGTTAAAAAAAAAGTTTTGATTCGTTTAAATTTTGATGTGTACAATTACTATTATTAGGGATCATAACATTGATTTTTGTGGATTGACTTAATTGTTTATTAGTTGAATAGAAGATATAATATTCCAAGTGAACATTGACAAAAAAATATACTATTTCCAATAGCCAAACTAAATATATTTTTCTTATGATCAGATTGGATATGATATTTTTTATTGGTTATTATACTCTTCAAAAATGAAATTATTCAATTAAAATGTGTCATGACAAATAAAAATTAGATACTTGTCTATTTTTGGAATCTATGCATCTTCCTTGCATTGTTAATCTACCCTGAGATTTGGGGCAGTTGACGTTTTCCTTCTAGACCAGTGACAAGATGCAAAAGAAGAAGGAAAAATGGAGAACTAAAGAAATTAGGCGTGATTTTCCCATTGCAGATAATTCAGGTAGCAGAAGACCTTTATTTGAATGATAATGTAATTACCTACGGAAACTTCTTTGGGGACCATGTTCCACAACTGAAATTAAAATATTCTTCACGTTCAACAAGCCATATGTATTTGGGTCCTTCCGCATCTATGTTGCACGAAAATGATACAATGCCAAAAAATGACATTTTATAAAAACAAGAAAAACAAAATTGTGAAAAAATATATAAATATAAAAAATATAAGTATTTTTATATAAATATTAATTATTTTATAGAAACAATAGCTTAGTTAAATTTTATAATAAAAATTAAAATGATCAAATATTTAATTATTAATTATAAAAAAATAAAATAAATAAAAATTACAATTAAATAAGTAAATAAATCATTAAACATGAAAAATATGTAAATATAAAATTATAAAAATTTGTGTAAATATTAATTAATTTAATTTGTTGAAATTGTGAAGTTTCTGTGCATCCGAGCCAGACATAGGTATTTGATTAAGTCAAGACCATTAATTTCTATACACAAGAACCAAATTGTCTTATGTATTTAATGGGAAAATGTCACTCGCTGATTGCAAATATACATATAATTTATATATGACTGAAATTGAAAAGAGAGAATGACATAAAATTGATGCGAAGATTTGCCACCGTTTAAACAAGGAATTTAATGCAAATCGGGAAGACCGTAAAAACTAATCTGGTTCAAACTATATGTTGATGTTGATGGACACATATTTTTCTCAAGACTACTTTTAAAAAGGCATTTTGACCGGGAATTAGTATTAAATTTATGGAATCTGATATAATTACCATATATATTTGATAATTGAATAATTGTATAATATATAGTACATGATTTATGCCAACTGGGATTCAATAAAAATTTGATAAATGCAGTAATTGACTTTTTTCGGCATGTTTTGGCGTTACTGGGGAAGTCACTTATTAGTTGTTGGCGATTGGCATTCCCATGATCATCTGGCATTTCTCTTTCTAGATTGATTGTTGACCGGCGTAATGAATTTTTCCTCTATTTTTCTAGTAAATTCCATTTTGTTGACAGCAACACAGGGGACGCGGTTATAACTGGACTGGAGGGGGAGTTACAAGGAGGGTGGGGGGCCTAATCAAGTCAATCACATACAAGTGGCTGAACCGAATCTCATTACGTAGGTAACCATTTAGTACCTTTTTTTTTTCCTCCTCTTTTTTTGGAACCGTGGAAAAGGGAAGATGTGAGACGCACTGATTAGATATAATACATGCATCGGTTTGGGTATTCATTTTCCAGGGTAATATATTTGGTCGCCAAATGGAAACGAAATTAAAGGATTAAAATAAAAAAGAGAAAAGGAGAAAGAAAAGGAAATTAAATAAAGAAAATGAGGTGGCAGAGTTTGGAAAGGTCGGGATTCGTGTCCGGTGGGGAATGAGATGCACCGAAATATTCGCTGAAAGAGTTGAATTCGAGGATAATGGATATGCAATGTATAACTAGATACATTATTGTACGTGGTGTCATTCACGTCATGCGCGTAAAAGAATTCCGGATGGAGAAAAATAATAATGATACTATGATACTAATTTAGAGAGAGAGAGAGAGAGACTCACATTTTTGGGCGTTAAAGAAGCGGAGAGCCTTGGTAAGGGCAAGAGTGTAATTGTCTGGAAGAGGGGAATGGGGCTTGTGCTTGGGCAAGGACTTGGCGACGATGATGGGGAGAGCGATGACGAAGAAGGCAATGACGAAGGACCACAGGGTCCAGCGCAGAGCTTTGCGGCTGCAGACTATGCAGCCCAGGTCCACGTACTTCTTCTTGTTGCCGTTGTACCTGTCTTGGGGTCCCAACAACCAGCTCTGTTGCGTCTCATCCAGCTCGTGATGATGCTGCGTCGTCATCGCCGCCCTGTCCCATTCCATGTTACGGCTCCTATCATCCTCCACCCCCGATTGATCTCCATTTATTTCGAACGATCCTCCCCAATGATTTCCCGAATGCATCTTCTTTTTCTCTCTCTCTCTCTCTATCTCTCGTGTCTCTCTCTTCAATTTTATTGCCCGGTCTAATTCATTGTATCTAGCTAGCTACCTATCAACGTAAACAGATCAGACATGATCAATATCTGATTCACCCGGATTGTCCACCATCGCCTTCATCTCGAGGACTTGTTTTGGCAGTGCACATAATCATAATTCCATCTGATTCATCCAACCAGAAAGTTGAGGATTGAAGTACGAAACAAAACAAAATCAGTTTTTAGTCATTGAGAGAGAGGAAACACAAAAGAAAAAGTCAACAGTACCATCAAACGTGGAACGCTGAATATGAGATGATGCTGATGAAGAGAGCAAATTTCTGATCTGCAGTCCGCAATCGAACCACCCCGCAGATGTTCTTATTAGACCATTAGAGATTAAGAATTTTTTCACTCCCTGACAAGTGATGCCAGGAAAAAGGGAGGGATTTGAATCGGCTATTCTGATTTAGATCATCCAAAAGTCAAAAACAAAGTAACAAAGAAAGAAGAAAAAACCTAGAAAAGGTTTAAGGTGCGATGTGAGACCATTTAGAGAGAGAGAGAGAGAGAAAGAGAGGCGGCGGGGTAAATAATGGTTTTGGTTTTTCTTTTTTCTCTTTGGGGGAGGCGGGGCATGGGGTTTGCACGACTGGGGGTTGGGCTCTTTTTATATAACGTCTAAAAAGTAATGACGCACCGCGGAGGCATATATCATATCATCTCATGCGTACGCAAATAGGTCATGCCTTCTTCATTTTTTTGAAGGCCATCAAAATAAAGAATAAAATGATAGCAATTTCTCAGTTTAATAACTTTAATTAAATTTATATAGTCATTCTAATTATTTTTCAAAATTGGTAAGAGAATTTAAAGATTTGAATTTTATCCCGTTTGCATGACTGAAAAAATTAAAGATAAATAGAATAGGAACCTCACCTGTAAGAAAGAAACAACCCGCCCTGCTTCCAAACCGCACCGGTTTTGTTTCTCTACTGTCGTCTCCCCCTTAGATTAACTATCCCCACATAAATCTTTTTATACCTTTATTTGGCGAGAGAGGGAGAGAGGGGTTGACTTTTGTAAGGTAGTTGGTGGGAGACTATCCTTTTAAAAGAATTGGGACAAACTAATTGATATGAAATATCGCAACAATTAATTTCACTTAGATATCAATTTTTATTTCAATAAAAACCATACTCTTTTCATACTTAAAAAGTCGTGCTAATAATTATTTTAGAGCTTGATATGTCACAAATCCATGAATTGAATAAACTGATCTTATTTTTTTTTTATTTGTACAAGAATTAGATAAAAAAAATATATCACATCAACTCATAAAATTAATATTACTTAACCATAATAAATAAAGCTTGACCAGGGTGGAGCTAAGAAATTCTAAACTTAATCTTTAATATTACTTAACCATAATAAATATATCACATTTGTAACTCACCGAAAATTTGGTTTTTGAATTTTATTTTATTTTATTTATTTATGTTTATATAGTTTGTCGGGAGAGTTCATGTTAAATTGAGATCTATAAATTTTCTTTAGAGATCAAATATGTTTGTGTCGATACACTCTTAAACATATATCAATATAATTGGTTCAAAATCTTGTGTCCACTTATGTCGACGCGGCTAGTTAGACATCCATTTTTTAAGTTAACGTGTCGACATGAATGAAGAAAAGTTTGGTGTCTATCGACACAACCCTATTTGTGTCAACACAAACACATGAATACTTTTGTGTCGACACAACCCTATTTATTTTGACACAACCACCCTTGTGTTGGACCCAAATGCCCTTGTATTAGACACAAACATCCTTGTGTTGACATAACTATATTTGTGTCGACACAAGTGCTCTCTTGTTGGACACAAATACTCTCGCGTTGGACACTTACCACTCGATATATGGAAGCTGTGAGATTTGCACATGACCGAGCACTTAACATTTTCCATTTCTGTTCGGTGATTTCCCCCCGGTTGCAATGTACATTACCTCTAGATTTTCTAATTTGCTTCTCGGTACTTGCCAATTTTCATATGGTTCTTAGCTGATTACCACCATATCACTTAGTCTCTTTAATCATATAATGCATAATTTATATTATATTTTATATTCTTAAATATTCCAAATTTTAATATTCCAAATTTATTTTTCATAAATTATATTTTTCATTTCAACCTTCTTTACTTGACACCAAATACACTTTCTCATCAAAACAAAAAAATTTCAAGTATTTAACCCATAGGATTGAGCTTTCCAATAGCCCAAAGAGGAGATGTTGGACATTTATATAATTTAGAGATATAAGAGGACTACTAAATAATTATGGGAAATGAGTTTGAGGATAAAAGTAGAAATGAAACTTTAAAAATCATGAGATCTAAGAACTCCACTTCATTTTTTAGACTATTATTCTTTTTTCTCGAAAACCCACCATTGAGCTTTCTCTCTCTTTTCTAAAATCCAATTGGTTCATCATCGAAACTCAAGATCAATATTCCAAACTACTCATCCAACTCCACAAAATTAAGTTATAGTCTTGGTCTTAAAAAAAAAGTTTGAGTATCTAGTGCTGTCAAAAAGGGGGAGAATTCAAGGGTTTGGTGTAACCCAAAAAATGAAAGAATCTTTTGCAGACGAAATCAAGGTATTGGATAAAATTGATCGAGACAAGTCTCTTGTTGTGGATAGATCTAGAAGTGACTACCCTTTCTGAACCGGTGAGTTGTAATTTTAAATGAGAAAAGAGTTTTTAAATTATTTTATAAATGATTCCAAATGATTTTTAAAATGGATTGTTATATGTTTTTTGTGATTGTGAGATGTCCCGAAATGAAAGTTTAAAATATGCATACGTCTATCGTATTTATGAATGAATATGTGTCTTATGTTGCCCATATTTTATTTATGAATATTGTAGTATGATTTGGTAACAAATTGCTGAAATTATAGTATATTAAATGAGATTGAAATGTTTGTGAAATGATGGTGCATATGATGTAAATGCATTTCCTCCATGGAGTGACCCGATGGGGTGATATGGTTGGGGTTTACCGGCAAGGATGGTAGACGTGATCTCGTGTGCTCCCGTCTGACTATCCGGTTGCACCACGTGTGATGAATGAGTCAACGTCAAAGAAGAGAGAAGTAATGTTATGAAATGAATGGATTGAAAACCCCTTGACGGCTTCCAACCGGATTCCAAAAGTGGATTATTATGTGTTTTGTGATTGTAGGATATCCCAAAATGGGAATTTAAAACATATATGTATCTATCGTATTTATAAATGAATATGTGTCATATGTTGCGCATATTTTATTTATGAATGTTGTGATATGATTTGGTAACTAATTACTGAAATCAGGACAAATTGAATGAAATTGGAATGTTTGTAAATGATGGTATATGTGATGTAAATGACTATAGTCATTCCCTTCATGGAGTGACCCGATACAATTACGTTGTTGGGGTTTATTGGCAAAGGATGGTAGACGTAGTCTCCTGTGCCCCCGTCATATTATCCGGTTACACCACTGGTGATGAACGAGTTAATGCCAAGGAACGAGTCAATGCTAAGGAAGAGAGAAGTAGTGTTATGAAACGAATCGATTGAAAACCCCTTGGCAGACTTCCACCCTGGTTCGGTCAAACTCTGGGCGGAAATGATTTTTTTAGGGAGACCCCATGAGCCATGAAAAATATAAACTTATGGATGCATCTTTTTATTTTTATTATTATCAGGATTATTTGAAATTATTTACAAATTGATGAATTGTTTGAAAATGATGATTTTGATGTTCCCATATTCACCCCTTATTTACTATCACAACCATATCATTACATTCCACTTACTGAGTATTTATATATTCACCATTCTCTCTTTTATTTTATTTTTCAGAGAAAGCTTAAATTGGAGATTCTATCTGGCCCTTGTGCTGAATTTTTCCGAGTCCTAGTTTTTGTGAAGCGTGCTACTTCCGGTGCTAGATCTTACTTGAGTTTAGATTTTGAGGAAATTAGTTGGAATCATAAGGAAGGTGCATATATATATTTTTGGAATTGTAATTAAAAACTCCATTTTGTAAACCCATTTGAATTACCAACTTTAAATTAAATTTTATTGGATTTAGAATAATCAAGTTGATCTTATGTATATCTTTTGAGATAGGGATGGACCGAGTTGGATTTTTAGATTTTGTTGAGTTGTTTTGGAAATTGATGGATATCGATGAATACCTTATGCTATCTTGGTGTACGGGTAGGGTTTACTTGTGTTTTGGGATAATGCGGCGCTTATTGTGTGTCCGATCTGAAGGTCGGGATATGACAACATCAATTCATAAAAAAATTCTAAACTTTTAAAAATACCAATAAAGCTTGCAAGTGTTAGGGTCCATCGTTAGTGAACGTGAACCTTGACTATGGGCGAAGCTAAGAAATTCGTCTCGGAGCCATAAGGCAATAATTAATAAAAATCATTTTTATTCTGTTCATGCATGGTGAATGATTGTCCATCATTCAAAAATAAAGTTTGAAATTCATGTCATTCATTACATATGTTAATAGACCAACGACTGATGGTTCAATTGGCTCGGGAACTGATACCCCTTAACCATGGTCGGGGTTTCGATCCCCCATGGGCATGGAAAAACCAACATTCGGAGACCTGCCCCCCTTCGGGCCCTGCAATAGTCGGTCTAGATTAATTATGGCGAAACTCCAGATACTAGGTGGTGGTTAAGTCAAGGTACAAAAAAAATGTTATTAGTACTATCATATCCTTGATTTCTAATATTCTCAATAAGAAGACTGTGACAAGAAAAAATAGCACATATTTCATTTTTCAATGTCATTGTAATAATATTTTTAATATGTATTATCTAAAAAAAAATCTTTATCTACAAATATCAAAATAATGGCGAGAGACTCATTCCTATTCTTATCAATAATAATATAAAATTTTGTATCTTCAATTTTTTCACGAATTACCTTTCTTACCTTACTAACAAATATATCTAAGGTATCCTTGTTTGTATCTAACATTTTTTAAAATATTTTCTAAGACAACTTTTCCAAATGTATCTTTGTAAGTTTCCAACAATATTACTATTTTAATAAAATTTTCATGATTTTTCAAACTTTGCCATTCATCATGACTTTTAAAAGCATAACCTTGAAATGTTAGCCATCTAACACATTTTATAGAATCTTTTTACCTTAACAAATTATTCTCAATCTCCTCTTAAATTTGTCTTCTAATGAAAGTATCATTTTGTTGTTTTTATTGATCAGACCTGCATAAGATTTCACTACTAGAAATGTGGTGACTTATTTCCACACCCAATAAAGACAATCACTTCCATTATTTACTTTCTTTCCAATTAATAATGCCATTAAAGAGGGTAAAGATAATATAGTATCTTAAAAGGTGAACACTCTGACAAGTAGAATGTGCTTCATGATAAGATAAAATCATCATTTGCTGGGCCGAAAGATAGAAACTCAAGAAGTTTAGGTTGGCATAGACCAACTTTAATACAAATTCACCGAATTTTATTATGTTGATTAATTGAAAATTCTGATATTTGTGGATGAAAGCCTGGATCACATTCTAAAAAAGTAGAAGATATTTGCTCTGCAATAATTCTTGGATGCTTTTGAGAAGACTGATGTTATTATTTGACTCGTTTATACCTTTTTCTTTAAAAAGACATTTTTAAGTCTCCAAACGAGAAAACAAATAAACCAAAAGTCACAAAAGAAAAAAAATCAAGAGAAAATGAGTGAAAGAAAAATCACATATTTTTTTTTGTTAAATTAGAGTTAAACTTTTATTGGAAAGAGGGTTAGATCATAGAAATCCCAAATATCAAATATAATATTGTTTTAAACTTTTAAAATACAAAAACTTTATTATTTTAGACATTCGGGGGCCATAATAATTATGTTGGCGGCATTACCTATATGGGGTTATATGCAAGATTTTCACCGATCACACAAGTTTAAAACACTTGCACACACAGAATGAACTCAACTTGAGGCAATGAAGATAGCTAGAGTTGATTAAGAATTATGATCTAGTAATAAACTACTATCTCGGGAAAGCTAATGCGGTGGCCGATATCTTGAGTCGGAAGTCCTCTTCTTCTAGTATGGAATCTCAAGGAAGCTCTTACCTCTCTTATCTAGTTGGATTCCGAGCACTTGGAGTTGAGTTGGCTAAGGATGATCATGGTGCACTCTTGGTCAAGTTTATGGTAAAACCTACTTTGATAGATCTTATTTGAGAGGTTCAAGCGATCGACGAGAAATTGAAGGGTATATTTGAGAAAATCCATAAGGGGGAAGGTGGTGTGTTCCAAATTTGAGAGGATGAGATTGTGACTTATGGGAGACGCATCTGTGTCCTTGAGGATAAGGATCTTCGGAAGGCCATATTTGATATATTTCTCGGCCTATGCCATGCATCTCGAGAGTACCAAGATGTACCGAACTATCAAAGAGTCATATTGATTGTCTGGATTGAAGAGAGAGATAACCATTAATGGAAATGGGAACACATTACTATGGATTTCATGGTGGGTTTACCACATATTCCGAGCCGTCATGATGCCATTTGGATAATTGTGAATCGTCTCACCAAATCGGTTTATTTCATGCTAATTCAGAATTCTTATTCCTTAGAAAGGTTGGTCAAGTTGTACATCAACGAGATTATGAGGCTTCACGGTGTTCCGGTGTCTATTGTATTGAACCGTAATTTTTGGTTCATTTCTCGATTTTGGCCCAAGTTGCAAGCCACTTTGGGAACTAAATTGAATTTCAACACAGCTTTCCACTCTCAGATTGACGGACAATCTGAGCGCATAATTCAAACCTTGGAAGACATGCTTAGGGCATGTGTTATGGATTTTCAAGATAGTTGGGATCGGTATCTCTTATTGATTGAATTTGCATACAACAATAGTTACCAAACTAGTATTGGGATGCCACCCTATGAGGCTCTTTACGGAAGGAAGTGTCGGACTCCGTTATGTTGGGACGAGGTTTGTGAGAGGAAAATTGAAAGTGTAGCATTGATTGAAGCTACTAAGGAAAATGTAAGAATTATCCGAGAAAAAATGAAGGCAGCTCGAGATCGATAAAAGAGTTACGTCGACAAGAGGAGGAGACCATTGGAATTCAAAATTAGAGATATGGTATTTTTGAAGGTATCTCCTTGTAAGGGTATAATCCGATTTTAAAAATGAAAAAAATTGAATTCTCGTTATATCGGTCTTCAAAATTCTCGAAAAAATTAGAAAAGTGGTTTATCTGCTAGAACTGCCGCCGGAGTTACAAAGAATCCATGATATTTTTCACGTTTCAATGTTGAAGAAATACTTATTGGATCCCTCATATGTGTTAGAAGCTCCTCTGGTAGAGTTGAACCAAGACTTGAGTTTTAAGGTACAACCAGTGAAGATTCTTGATCGACAACTCAAGCAACTGAGAAGTAAGCAAATTCTTATGGTCAAGGTGTTAAAGAACCAAGTGGAAGAGGAAATTTGGGAGACCGAAGAGTCGATGCAAAAACAACACTCTTAACTTTTTAATGTATAATTTTCTTTTAAATTTCAAGAATGAAATTTCTTTTCAGAGGGTTAAATGTTGTAGACTAAATTAAAAAAAAAAAAGAAGAAGAAAAGTCAACCCCGCTTATTCATCTCTCTCCCCTCCCCAATTTCTCATTTCAATTTACTGAAGCCCACCCCAATCTTCTCATCCCCCTCTTGTCTATCTCTCTCTCGTTTCTCACTCTCACACTCTCCCTCTCTTGGTTCCCTCTCTTTTCACACATACCCTCTCCCTTTTTTTTTACCTCAAATTAAACCTTTCTCCTTCAAGATCCGTGGCAAATATTGATGGATCTCACTTGTCACGGCCACCCACTTTAATCTACCTCCAACATCATCATTTTTGGACCCCCTAAGCATCCAAAATATACCCTCAAAATCTCTTAATGGTGGCTGTAAGGAAAACCCTTTATCGTTGGCCAAAATTGCATTTCTCTTCAATTGGTGACCTAAGGTTTGATGGTGACTCAGCTTGAAGGCGAAATTGGTGGTAATCTTCTCATTCTTATCTTGAGTTTACTTTCCTATTCTATGAATTTGAAGAATGTGTTAAAATTTTATGAAATGAATTTGGGGGTTTGACTCTAGAGTTTATAAAATATTCAATAGATGAAAGAAAATTGTTACTTGATTCTAGACCTAGATTGAATGTGAGGAGTTATTAGAGTAGAATGCAAAGTTTCATGTTTGGGCTGAAATTCTTGATTTTTGCATAATGGGCAGTTTGAGTATATTATAATCTTTTTATCATAACTTTCTCTATATAAAGGCAAATCAAGTTAGGTTTTTTACATACAAAATTAGACTTCCATATCTTGAAAATGAGATATGATTTGTTGAAATCTAATAAGAATTGGATATTTTATGATTTTTCAAAGAAATTTGTGATGCAAAAAAATATCCTGTTCTGCCCATTTTTTGGCTACTTGTTTCCCTTTGATTTTGAGATGACTTCTAAGTTGAATTAGACTAATCTCTAAATAAAAAAGTTTTAGATCTATATCTTATCTTTAATTGGAGATAAGAATCATGTGATTTGGATATGTGTAGTGAAAGTTATAGCCATTTTCTCATGACTACACAGATTGAAAAATTTATTGAAAAACTAGAATTGTGAAAATATTTAGGAGAAATTGATTGTTTTAGTATTGGTATGTGATTTAGTGATCAAATTATGACTAATAAATTAGGTTAAGGTATTGGGAGAGCTGAGAGAGGGATAATTCTCATTTGGTTGAGAAATTTGGAAGTGATTACTCTCCCAAGAAGTGAGTGAACGGATCGTTGTGCCTCTAATGAGAAAAATCATTTCAAAATTCTTTTATAAATGGTTTTAAATGATTTTATATGATTTTACACAAATATTTGTGATTGTAAGATATCTCGAAATGAGAATTTGAAATATGTATACATCCATTTTATTTATGAATGAAAATGTACCATATGTTGTTAAATAATTTTTTCATGAATATTGTGATATGGTTTGATAACTATTTGTTGAAATCATGACATATTAAATGAGATTTGAATGATTGTGAAAGGATGGTGTATGTGATATAAATGACAATAGTTATTCCCTCCACGGAGCGACCTGACGGGGTGCGATGGTTAGGAATTATTAGCAAAGGACAATAGCGCGATCTTGTACGCCATTATTGTACTATCCGGTTGCACCACCGGTGAGGTACAAGTTAATGCTAAGGAAAGGAGATATAGTATTGTGAATCGAATGAATTGAAAAACCTTTAACTGGTTTTCACTCGGATTTGGCCAAATCTTGGGTGGAAGTGGTTTATTTAAGGAAAGCTCATGATCTTTGAAAAATATAAAAATTATGGATGCATTCATTCTTTTTTTTAATTACCATGATTGTTGGAATTATATAATTTGAAGAACTGTTTGAATTATATGATTTGACATTTTCATACTTCTCATTTGTTATCACAATCATGCCATTGCACTCCACTCATTGAGTATTTTTATACTCACCCTTCTTTCTTTCATTTTTCAGAGGAAGCTTAAGTTAGGAGATCTAGTCGATTTTAGTGTTGGATCTTGTCGAGCTCGAGTTAGCTTTTGAGGAGATTCCTATGGCCGGTATTAATTTTTTCTTTGGATGAATTTTTTTGAAGAGATTAGTTGGACCTATATGGAGGGTATTTTTTTGAATTGTAATTAAAACTCTGTCTAATCAACCATTTGGATTTTTTTAAAAACTTTAAACTGTACTTAAATCTTTTATGTTTTTGTTGTTGGATTTTCTTTTAGAATTGTAAAATTTTATTGGATTTAGAAATGGTAGGGTTGGCCTTATACATGCCTTTTGAAACAGGGATGGACCGAATGGATCTTTTGCATGTTGTTTATTGGATTTAAAAATGGCCGGGTCGGTCTTATGCATGCCTTTTGAAATAAGGATGGACAGAGTGGGTCATTTGAATGTTGTTGTGTTGTTTAGAAGACATGATGGATATCGATGAATGCCTTGCGTTATCCCCGTGTACGGGCAGGGCTTATCCATTTGCCGGGGTGACGCGATGCTTGTCGCATGCTCGGTCCAAGGGTTGGGGCGTGACATCTACGGAGGGTTGGTTTTGCCCCCATATGAGGTAGGATTTTGGGTGAAATTTTTTTCTACAAAGAGATTTTAGATAAAGCTTGGATGGAGAAAATCTTCTTCATCAACTTGGCATATAAGGAGCTGTTACCTATGCTGCCGGAAGCTAACGGAGAGCCCGCGATGGGTGCGAAGCCCCTGAAACCTTCCTGGTACTCAAGGTTTGTGTGCTTAGTGGGTGGTTTTTGTTCGATGATGAAAAAATGTATTTGTGTTGAAAGTCTCTTGGATGAGTAAATGTTGTCATTGGCTAGTCTCTTAGTAGGGGAGAAGAGAAAAATCAAAAGGCTTCTTTTGCTAAGGAAGTGTGCCATGAGGCTTTAGGATGCAATTTCTTCTATCAAGGAGGTGGATTTTATTAGGATCACAATTGAGAAGCATATGAGGCCTTGATCTAAGAGGAGCCTTGAAGAGGGGAGAAGTGCATCAAGAGAGGCGGTGAGTGATGTGTGCTCGATTGCTACACTTGTTCCCAAAGGAAAAAGAAGTAGGTTGGTGGTTCTAACTCCTAGCATCGAGGAGGTAGGGACTGCTGGAGAGGTACCTTTGATTCTCCCTTGGCTATCGAAGGTTCTAATACAGTGGGTGTTGAGGTTGGGGTTCCCGATCTCAAGGAAGATGACACTTCCACGAGAGCCTTGGATGTTGGTTGAGAGGAGGGGGGACTGAGAGCTGAAGTAGTTTCTTCAAGTGCCCTTTTGGAGTACTTGTATGTTTGGAAGGGTAGAGGAGTCATGCCCGAGCAAATGACCCTACTTTCCCCAATTTTTATTAGATCCTTTGATCGGGCGAAGGATTTGAAAGAGTAAAGGACCACATTGGTAAGCTGCGAAAATAACAATTTTTGTTCCTTGGACATTGTCGAAACGAGAAGGTTTGCTGATAGACTGGATTTTCACTGAGATGAGTTAGAAATGAATGGTTTATTGGTGGAGTTGGGGATGATGGTGTGATAGCCCTTGAAATTCAGGTATATCTTCTTTGCTGAAATATGGTCAATTTACTGCTTTTGTCACGGTGAATGTAATTTGTTACCCATTTTATAGGCTTTTTCTATAACCGAGTTTCAAAAGTGAAGGAAGAAACAATTGGTGGATCACTTGGAGAGCACATTCAGTTAGTGCACGGAAGAGCTCTCTCGGCTTTGACCTAAGTTGGCCTAGAGGGAAGCCGAGGAGGAAAAAGCAGCAGATGTTGCCTTGCATAAGAAGGAAAAAGAGATAGAGTGGTTGTAAGATGACCTGGATCTTTGTATCAATATACCAATACTGCCATTACAGAGTGCGAAAGGCCGAAAGGTCCCTTGACGAAGGGCAAGGCAGAGCGGCTGGCTGCTATAAAGTTGGGAGTGGAATGAAAGAAAGCACTTGCGGCCTTGGAGATGAGGATTGTTGAGATTCAGGAGGATTATGAGCATCGTCACTCAGAGCTTTTCGAAAGATGATGAGTTGAAGAGATTATCCATGAAGTCAGGCTGGGGAATGGCTTAGCTGGTGATGCTGGTTGTGACGGTCCTGAGAGATTGGGTCAGACCCTAATTGGTGTTCCTATTGCTAGCTTTTCTCAAGAGGTTGTTGAGAGGGCTCGTTGAAGAGAGTGTTGCGGCATTGCATCAAGAGGGCTCGTTGCCATTGCGCCTAGTGAGAGTTTGGAGGCGTTACGCCTAGAGTGAGTTTGGTGTTTACATGTTGTTTATAATTGTTGGGGATCAATCTTGGATAAGGTGTTAAAGTAACTAATCATGAAAAAATAGGGGCATTATTATTGGAGTATGTAGAAAATGAAAGCTTTAGACTAAAATATCTAGTTGGCGACACAGTTTCTAATAAAATAGCAGAGAGCGATGAATAGAGGTTATTAGATAGAGGTGGTTGAAGAGCCTTGGTCGCAGCTGAGTATCTCGATATCGAGAGGTGTTTTGAACTTGATTTGCATGTGCTTTGTAAAAGGCAGTACCTCCAGAGCATTTATGTTTTAGTGACCCAGGATGGCATTATAAAGTGATGGAAACTTGACCACATTCAATGTGGTCATGGTAGCAGAGTGGTTAGGTGGCATTTCTAGAGTTATTGGAGGGAGATAATACCTATGAGGTAGAGTTACTAGCCCGAGAGTCCCTTTACAGGTCCAACATGAGGTTAAAGATGTGTGTGATCAAAGCTCATCTGTTGGAATGCATCCCAATATAGAAGATCATAGTCTGCTCCTTGATTGACTAAGATTATTTTCACCATATACTGTCCTATTCTAGTTGTAATGACCAATAGATCATCGCGGCTTGAATTAACTCCTATGATGTCATCAACATCAAAGTTGATCATTGGTGTCTTCCGTTTTTGTCCCTTTTCAACATGAGCTAGGAGGACTCCTTTGAAATAGATGCTTCTGACATGGTGTAACTATCTACTTTGTCGTGCGTGGGCTAGATCCCACTGGATTAACGAAGCCCTGTGATGGAGCATAAATTTTTGTAATATTTACGATTGAATTTGTTTTATTTTTTATTAAATATTATACTAATATTTATATTTTGTGATATTTGATATGTTAAAATTGATGGAGGAGACTTATTAAGAAAAGTGAATAAAAATGAGCTAAATTGGAGTAATTATGCAGATGATGGAAAATGAGATAACAATACTTTTTTATTAACACGTGGACACGTTGATTACAAAGAGGCAATGCAAGAAGTTTTGAAAATTTGCTATAATAAAATTTTCTTTCCAATTGCACAATTAAAAGAAAATTCAGATAGAATTGGAGATATTGAAGATTTTTATTCCATTCATAATATTTAGAAAAATAAAATTTTAAAGATATAAATCTCAAACTATTTTATTTTTTAGAAACTTTTCTTTTATTTGAAATTTATAGGTATTATCTTTTAAGAATTTGAATAATTTTTCTTAAGATAAAAAAAAAGAAAAACTCCACCTTATTTTAGGGTTACTACTTCTATATACATGAGTTTTTCATATTGTTTGAAGGAAGGTGTGCAGCACGAGAGGGTTGTAGCCGGCAGCTTCTTGAGAGATATATTTCCTTGCTTTTAGACTTAAAAGGGACATATTTTGGGGATGAAAAGTAGCAGCCGGGAAAGCCTTTTTTTTGATTGTAGTTCACATTCTCTTTAGCATCAATAAAATCATTTTAGTGAGTTTTTCTTTTCCATGGTTTATTTTTAATTTATTTTTCTAGTTGAAGGTTTATTGAAATCTTGATTTTCAATAATTGTGAGATCTAATTGAATATATTAATTCAATATATTCTAGGTATTTATTAATTTCTACACTTCATGGATCATGATTTTCTAGACTTTATTGAATAGTGACAAATATTTAATAATTCTAAAATAATCTACAACCATTTAAAAATAGCAAAATTTGTTTGTTTTTAATAGAGTGGTGAATGATATCTATGTCATGGAGTTGAATAATCTAATGTCAGCAATTCCAGTGTGTGTTTGTTACTTAGAATTAGATCTTTCTAGATCTTTATACTGTTAAAACACTAAATCCAATGAGAGTTTTTTGGTTTGTCTTTCGATTAGAGAAATAATTAACGATGGTATCTTAATTATCGAAAAAGTAATAAGAGATCAGTCGTTTCTTAGTAGTTAAAAGTTATAACCAATTTATCTATGGTTGTTGAAATGTATAGATAAATCGATAATCAATCGTATGAAATCAAGGTGGAAATAATTTGTTTGGCAAGAATTTTTTTTCATTGATATTTTCCATTTTAATTGATAGTATTTAATTTTTTTACTTTAGTTAATTTTATTTATTTGTTAGTTTTAGATAATTTCTCAAACCTATCACATCCATATTTTTCTTAAAGGAGATAAATTCATTGTTCCCTATAGATTCGACCCTATTTACACTATACTCATATTATTTGAAATAGGAAAAATTTATTTTTTGTTTGATTAACACTCACCAAATTTTGGTACCATTGTCAAGGAACGGTGTTAAGTGATTTATTTTTTTTAAAGTTTTCTTTTCTCATTGTTTTCAAGACTAATCATGTAACACCAGAAAAAAAAAAAGAAAAAGAAAAAAGAGGAGGTGCTGCGTTTTGGAGTGAAACGCGGCACTCTCCCCCACCCCAAATTGAATTAGAGCTTTAAGCCCTAATTCTCTCTCTCATCCCATTTCTCTCTCTCTCTCTCTCTCTCTCTCTCTCTCTCTTTTTCTCTTCTCCTCCGCCGCGGCCTCTCCCTCCCGCCACCGCACCCAGCCGCCGCTGCAACACCTCCACGCGAGCGCTGCCTCCTCGCGCGAGCGCGATCCTCCTCGAGCTAGCCCAGCGCGCCACAGCGCGCGATCTCCTGCGAGCTCCGCCCCTGCACGATTCTCCTCACGCGAGCACAGCGCGCACAGCACGCGACCCATCTGCGCGAGCGCGCGCACCTCATAGCACGCGATTCTGTCGCGAGCGCGCGCCTCAGCTCGCGAGAGCGTGAGCCCTAGCCCGTGAGCGGGCCAGCCCACCAGCCCGCGAGCCCACCAGGGCCCAAGGCCCAGTCCAGCCGCGGCCCACTGCAACCCGTGGCCTATTGCGGCCGGAGCACCTACTGTTGACCCGCGAGCCCACTACAGTCCGCGAAGCCCGCTGCGGCCAGCAAGCCGGGCTGAGAGCCCGCTAGCCCACCAGCGGGCCAGCCCGCTAGCCCGCCAGCCCATTGGCCCGCGATCCCGCGACGGCCCGAGAGCCCGAGAGCCCGCGAGCCTGCGACCGTCTTTCCCCTTCGAGAGCTCACCCGCATCTTCACTGCAGGTAACGATTATGATTTGGTTGAAGTTCTAAGGTTTGGTGTTAGAAATTTAGTTGTTGCTAATATATTTTAATTTAGAAATATTATAGGTTTTAGACTAATCTGACGGGTGGACGACAGTTAGGTCTGAAACCTGAGAAACCCTAGGTGAGAGAAACGCATTCACTTCAAAATTTGAATATATTTTGTTGATTTTAGGTTATATTAAATTGGAAAGAAAAAAATTAAAAATCTCTTATTAGGGTTTTATTTGATATAAAATCTGATGATTTGATTAGGTTTGTCTTTTGGAGACTCGTTAAAAAATAGGGAGTGACCACCCTCCCTAGATAAGTGAGTGAGACTCTAATCTTTTGTATGAAATAGTAAAAACTTGTTTCTGCTGTGTTTCCAATAAAACATGCTTTCGATATGCATTGACTCAACGTGTGATATTAAATTTCAAAATTTGTTTTGTGACAATTGGAGTGTCGTAAATTCATGTTTCTAATGACTATGCATCCATGTTTGAAATAAATTGATATTGTGTCATTATTTGAAAACTAGATATATTTTCTATTCTACCGTTGCATTGGCTTGGATTTGAAATGATTTGATGAATGTATTGGCACACGGATTTGAAATGTTTTTGATGAACTATGTGGGTTGGATACCCACTAGTTATGCGATGATATGATCTTACTTGTGAGACGTTGTGTCCTTGTGATTCTATGATGATGATATTGATGATTCCGTAGCTACGAAGGGCATTTGTAGAGGCACAGGTTGCCCAGGTACGCTTCTGCAGGAGGTATCCGCAAACATCATTTATTCTAAGGGCTATAGGCGAGGCCGGTTGAACCCACGTAGGGGGAGGTCGTGTGTGACGCCACCATCTAGCGCTGGATAGGGTCCTATACACGATGTTGAGTTAGCTCCAGCGAACTCATGGCCAACGTCGGGGTAGAGAGCGTTTTAAAGTCTATGCATAATAAAACCCCCGATGCGCCTGTCTTTGATCACAGTTGACCTTTGCCAGGACCATTTTTGGCTCGGTCTGATATTACTTGATGTTAAATGGATGCATACATGCTTGTTATCGTGTAATTGATTAAATGATTTCAAATTGCTAAACATATCATGTTTTGCTGTGAAATGTAAATTTTTGTTTTGAATGATATTATTTGACACTCCAATGGTTCACTCACACTATTTATGCTTGATATTATCCCCCTCACTCATTGAGTATCTTCCCATGATACTCACCCCTCCATTTTCTCTCCTCAAACAGGATTATTGTTGTGCTGGAGCGACGCTTCAGATCTTAAAGATTTTGGTGGATCTGGGTGATATACGATGGTGAGGTTTAGGTTAAATTTGAAATATGAATTTCGTACTTCATTTCGATCCTGCGAAGTCTTGACATTTAGGTCCGTAGTTGGCTGTGTATATTATGGGATGACTGTATAACTTATGAGCAGTTGTGTGCATAACTCTCGTTTTGGTTTATTTTACTCGCATTAAGGCATCTGTAAGCGTTTTAAACTTTCTATTTGGGAAATGTGTTATACATTGTATAAATTTAGGTCCGCTTGGTGTAACGGCTGCTCATGCTCTAGTTGGGCATGACAGTAGAAGTCTGTAGTTAGGATTGCTGAAAATTGTAAAGCCTTGCGTTGTCCTGGATGTTTGGAGATGGAATTTGTTGATTTTGGAGAGGCTGGGATGGCCATTTGTTTAAATTACATGTTGATTTTGCATATACAGGTTTAATTGTATATGAGAAACCTCCGATTTATGGGGAGATTGTGTCTGATTTATAGAAATATAGCCGGCATTTAGGACAACGGGCGGTTGCTTATGACCCCAGTTCGGGGCGTGACAAATCATTTGTAGTAAACTTGTTGGAAGTTAGATTCTTAATGAACATTCTTTTTGTAATGATTTTTTTAATGTTCGGGCGGTTGCTTATGACCCCAGTTCGGGCGGTTGCTTAATGAACATTCTTTTTGTAATGATTTTTTTAATGTGACAGCAAATGCAGCACACTTTGAGAGACAACAAGATGTCCCAAAAAGTGTCAATGAGATAAGTATTTCTCTTCTTGAACACAAGTTAGATTCTTTAACTTCTATCGTGGAAAAGTTGGTTGTAAAACAAGTACAACAAGTTAATGCATGCAGAATTTGCTCGAATATAGGTCACCCAACCAACATGTGTCCTATCCTTCAAGAAAAATTTAATGCATAATTGAATGTCGTGGGTGAATTTTTAGGGCAACGTAATAGAACGTACGATTCTTATTCAAACGCGTACAACCAAGGTTGAGGAGATTATTCAAATCTAAGCTATGAACCTGGACTATAAGAATTTCTACAATAATTTTATGGAAGACCACCATTCCAACCGCAACAACCTCCACAAAACCTAGGAATGGCCTTTGAGGATCTTGAGTACCTTTTCAAAAGTTTCATGCAGGAAACAAGAACAAGTATTCAAATTCTCGGTATCCAAATGTCACAATTGGCGACGGCAATAAGTAAGATCGAAGCAAATCAAGGAAATTTTTCGTCTCAAGTTGAGGTTAATCCAAGGGAGAATGAAAGTGCTATACTGTTCAGAAGTGAAAAAGAACTTCAGAATTTTTCATCAAAAGAGGCACACAAAGAAGAGGAAAACAAAAAGGAACCAATGCCTCTTGATGCCATATTGGAAAAGGTAAGTGAGGCACCAAATTATTTGGATTCAAAACTAACTGTTTTTCCTCTTTTTCTTTGTAGGTTGGCACATTCTAAGAAGTAAGATGATGAGAAGCAGATGGACTTCATTGTACATGCTAATTTTGTGCAAAATGAATTGGATTTTAGGTTTAAAGAGAATTTGATAAATTATGTTGCACAATGAAGCATGTTTTTCCAATATAAACTCTTACACCGAAAGCAATTCATGATAAACCAAAAAGTCTTTTACTTCAATTCAGGATTGAAATTCATGCGAGACAAGTTGAAATTTAAATGGACTTGATTGATGTTTGAGTAAGGTTGATGCGAGAAGATCATGTCGAGCCCAAGACACTAAACAAAGACACTTATTGGGAGTGTTCTCTTGTTAGGGCGTGTCCACGCCTTAACAAATTTTCATTTTTGCCCACAACTTATATATGGACATCTTTGCTCTCTGTTAGGGCATTACCATGCCCTAAACTAAGTTTATTTATGAAAAAAAGGGGAGTATTGTTCTCACAATTCTCTTTTATTTCTTTGTTCTCTTTCTTTTATTTTACTTGATTGATTTTATGTATTTTTTATCTCTCGACTTAAGTATACATTGGAGACAATGTATGATTTATGTGTAAGAGGATATTAGGTGTTTTCTTCTTTTTTGTGACACTATGTTTGTTTTCTTTGTTACATTAGTTTAGATTTTATTTTTTCAAAAAATAAAAAAAATAAAAAAAAATGAAAAAAAAGAAAAAAAAGAAAAAAAAGAAAAAAAATTCTGAGCTTTCTTAGTTGATATATACTATTTGGTTGGCTAGAAATGTATGAAAAATAACTTGTATCAATGGTTTTTTATACTTGAAATGGCTACTCATGTCCTACATAGTTTTCTTTGAATGATAAATATGCAAAAATTTGATACAAACCTTAGTTAAATAATGAAATTTTGAGTCAAAAATGAGTAAATTCATTATTTATACTCAAAATTGTTTTTCTTGATGAGTGATTATTACAGTTGGATTGCACATTTTAGAACTTGTTTTGTTATGCATTTTGAGACCACATTTTTGGATTTCATGTATTGAAATGACAAAGACACTTAGGTTTTTCTCCCTTTGGCTTTCTAAAAAATCCCTACATTAATTTCATAAATCCATAGTTAATCCAATTTGAGTCTTTATCCATTTTCTTCTTTATAACCCACTCAATACAATACTAAACCTTTTATTTTATCTTTCGTTTCAAACCTTATACAAAAAATATATGTAGTTAATTGCATAATTTTAGTTTTATATTTGTCTTAATATGAAGAAGATGATTGGAATTTTAATGTTGATATTTTCATGAAAATGATGTATGTTCGAAAAAAAGAAAAAAAAGGGAAAAAGATCGGAATAAAAATGATGAGAAAGAGAAGTGTTGCATCTTGATTGAAAATTCATTTACACTTCAATTATAGATATTAGAGAAATTAGTTGACATTTTTGTACGCTATTTACTATTGGCTATTGATAGATCTTAAATGAGTGTAATATTTGTAATTGAATTCGTATTATTTTTGAATAAATATTATACTAATATTTATATTTTGTGATATTTGATTTAGGAGGAGACTTATTATGGAAAGAGAAGAAAAATAAGATAAATTGGAACAATTTTGTAAAGTATGGAAAATTGGACAGTAATACTTTTTCATTAACACGTGGCATATGGGTCTCAAGAGGCAAGCAAGAAATTTTAAAAATTTACTGCAGTAAAATTTCATTTTTCCAATTGCACATTCAAAAGAAAATTGGAGTGGAATTGGATATATTGAAAATTTTGAAAAATTTTATTCTATTCCTAATATTTAGGAAAATAAAATTTTGAAAATGTAAATCTTTTAGAATATTATTTTTAGGAAAGTTACCTTTTATTTTATTTATTTAGTAGTAGTTTAGGATTGCACTCATATATATATAGGAGTGTTTCATATTATTGAGAGACAACTTTTGGAGGCAGCCCCAAGGGGGGCAGCAGTCGGCAGCCCTTTGGGAGATGCATATTTCTTTATTCTTGACTTGGAGGCACATAATTGGGGAGGAACAACAGCAGACGGGAAGAAGCCATTTTTCTCCTGTAGTGGTACATTCTTTTGGAGTAATAAATCATTTTTTTATAAGTTTTTTTTTATTATACTTTGTTTTTAATTTATTTTTCTAGTCGAAGGGTTATTGAATTCTTGATTTTCAATAGTTGTGAAATCTAACTGGGTATATTAATTCAATTTATTATAAGTAGTTATTTAATTCTTGCACTTCATGGATCATGATTTTATAAAGTTTATTGAATAGAGACCCATATTTAATAGTTCTAGAATAATGTATAACTAATTAAAACGACAAATCCGTAATTGTTTGTTAGTTTTAATAAAGTGGTAATTGGCATTCGTGTCATGGGAATGACATTCGTGTCATGGGATTAAATGATCTAATTTAAATGAACCCGATGTGTGTTTGTTAATTAGAATTGAGTCTCTCTAAATCTTAATATTGTTGAGACTTTAAATCCTAAGAGTTTCTCTAGGGTTAACTCTCGATTATGGAAATAATTAACGAGTTTCTCTTAATTATCGACAAAGTAAGGAGAGATTGGTCGTTGGGCGTTTGTCGACGACTATAACCAATTTATTTATGGTTATTGAAATCTTTAGATAGGTCGATAATCAATCGTATGAAATTAAGGTGGAAATAATTCCTTTGGTTAGAATTTTTTTTCATTGATATTTTCTCTTTTAATTGATAGTATTAATTTTCTTGTTTTAGTTAATTTTATTTGTTTTGTTAGTTTTAGATAATTTCTCAAACCCCCGTATTTTTATTTTTTTCTTAAAAGAGATAAATCCGCCGTTTCCTATAGATTCGACCCTGTTCACCCTAGACTTGTCTTTAGTGAAGTAGATATTTTATTTTTGGTTGTTTGACAACACACCAAATTTTGGCGATGTTCATCTGGAAAACAAGATTTCAATTTTGTTTACTATTTGTTTGAGGCAAAAATCGATTAATATTATGAAAATTAAGTGGTTAGTTATATATGGTCTCTGGTACATTTTAACACTTAAATATCTCTTTTATCATACCCTTAACTCTAATCCCGTTACAACCAAATATAAAACCTTTAAATTGATGCATGAAATTCAAATTTTTAAGTGGTGTAGATTTGATATATTTGCAAACCTGTGATAATATCATTCCATGATATTAATTTGAGAGATATATATATTCTTTACCCTTTTGAGTACATTTGAGTAAACCATTAAAGAGAATTGTTGAATCTTGTTGTTTCGATTTCGTAAGCTATTGAGATGTGTGGTGGTTGTTTTAGTACTGAATATTGTGAAATACTTATTGTTTCGATTATATTTTCGGTTTAACTCTTATGGTATTTATTGACTTAAAAGTTTGGAAGAAAAATATGTTGGTTAGTTCTAATTTTATTTGAGTTAGGGATGCTTGAGGGCAAGCATCATCTAGATGTGGGGGAATTTGATGGGGCATAAATATGTGTAATATTTAAAATTGAATTTTTTTTAATATTATACTGATATTTATATTTTATGATATTTGATATGTCAAAATTGATGGAGAAGACTTATTAAAAAAAGTGAAAAAAATGAGATAAATTGGAACAATTATGTAAATGATGGAAAATGAGATAGTAATACTTTTTTATTAGCACGTGGATACGTTGATTACTAAGAGACAATACAAGAAATTTTGAAAATTTATTACAGTAAAATTTTCTATTCCAATTACACAATCAAGAGAAAATTGGGATGAAATTAGAGATATTGAAAAATTTTATTCCATTCCTAATATTTAGGAAAATGAATTTTTGAAAATGTAAATCTCAAACTATTTTATCTTTCAGAAACTTTTCTTTTATTTGAAATTTCTAGGCATTATCTTAGAGATTTGAATAATTTTTCCTAAGACAAAAATAGGAAAAACTTCACATTATTTTAGGGTTACTACACCTATATATATAGGAGTGTTTCATATTGTTTAAAGGGAGGTGTGCAGTCCGAGAGAGCTGTAGCCGATAGCTTCTTGAGGGATATATTTCCTTGCTTTTAGAATTAAAAGGGACATTTTGGGGATGAAAAGCAACAGCCAGGAAAGCCTTTTTTGGATTGTAGTTTACATTCTCTTTAGCATCAATAAAATCATTTTAGTGAGTTTTTTTTCATGGTTTAATTCTAATTTATTTTTCTTGTTGAACATTTATTGAAATCTTGATTTTTCAATAATTGTGAAATCTAATTGAATATATTAACTCAATATATCATATGTATTTATTTAATTCTCACGCTTCATGGATCATGATTTTCTAGAGTTTATTGAATAGTAATCGATATTTAAAATCCTAAAATAATCTACAACCATTTAAAAATAACAAGTTTTGTTTGTTTTTAATAGAGTGATGAATGACATCTATGTTATAGAATTGAATAATCTAATCTCAGTAATCCCAGTGTATGTTTGTCACTTAGAATTGATCTATCTAGATATTAATGTTGTCGAAATACTAAATCCAACGAGAGTCTCTTGGGTTGTGTTTCAATTGGAAAATTAATTAATGATGGTATCTTAATTACCGAAAAAGTAAGAAGAGATTGGTTGTTTCGTGATACTTAACGGTTATAACCAATTTATTTATGGTTGTTGAAATTTTTAGGTAGATCGATAATCAATCGCATGAAATCAAGGTGGAAATAAATCTTTTGGCTAGAATTTCTTTTCATTGATATTTTTCCTTTTAATTGATAGTATTTAATTTTCTTATTTTAGTTAATTTTATTTATTTGTTGGTTTTAGATAAATTTTCAAATCCCCCACATCCACCGTTTCATATGGATTCGACCCTGTTTGCACTATACTCATATTATTTGAAATTGGAAAAATTTATTTTTGGTTGGATTGATACCCACCACCCTGTGTAGGAGGGGCATTGCCAGAGGTGAAAGGTGCTGAAGGGGGTGTCCTCCTTGTATGTGAAGGATTACTCTATTTGCCCATGTTTTGAGCAGCTCTCACAGGCTATTGTTTGTTCAGTTCGTTTATTTTGCCCGTACCATCTGGTTCCCAGGGAAAGGGGTATTCTTGATCAGCGTGGACAAACTTCTGGAGCCTACCATCTTGAATCAATGTCTTGAGTTTATCTTTTAACTTTCTGCAATCGTCTGTCAAGTGGCTGTAGTCCTTGTGAAAGTGACAATATCGAGTTTTGTCCTTCTTAGAGTCGTCTGCCGGAAGGTATGGGGGCTACTTGATGTAAGACTTGTTCCTGATTTGTAGTAGGATTTGGTTTTGTGATTCATTTAGTGGGGTGTAATGATTAAACCTATAGTAGGGTGGTGGTGCTGGCCGACATTCTTGTGTGAGGACTTGTGAGGGGAACGACTACGCTTGTTTTTTATGGTTCTGTTTCGATGCCTGTTGATCGCCTTTACTTCTTCTGTAGTGATATACTTCTCAACCCGCGTATAGAATTCTTAGATGGTAGCTAGAGGGTTCTTCGCCATCGAGGTCTTCAGTCCTGAGTCCGTAATCTGGTAAACAGTGTCGCTAGAGTAATAGAGTAGTCAAGACTTGAGACTTTTATCATCTCTATCTTAAACTTTTTAAGAAAATCTTTCAAGTGCTTATCGTCTCTTCGCCTTAGTTACAGAAGAGTAGTAGATTTCCTGTTTGCCCCTTGACTGATCGCAAAGTGGGTCTGTAACTGTTGTCTCAGTTGTGCAAAACTCCTAATACTGAATGGGGTGGAGCGAATTAAACCACATCAAAGCATTACTCTTCAAGGTTGTGGGGCAGTGTTTGCACATGGTTGCATCAAACATGTCCCTTGAAATCATTATCGTCATGAAGTAGACAGCATGGTCCCTAGGATCGGTGGTACTATCGTATCTCTCCACAGGAGGAAGGAGCACATCTCGCGACATCAGCTTACTAGAAATTTTGGGATCGAAGGGTGAGAGACTAGTTATGCATTAAGTGGCGTCATCTTTTTTAGCGCTAACACGATTCAATTTTGTGGCTACGAGGTCTTCAACCTATTTTTTCATGTCGTTCGGATCATGTTGTGAGATAACCGAGGGCTCTCGAAGCCTTTGGCGTTAAAGTCTATGCAAATGCAAATGCTTTGATCCCTAAGGAGAGGACGAACTTTCTTGTTGACAAGCACGACTAAGCTCTTTTTGTTGCTTGCTTATGTCCTGTATCTTTGATTTGAGCCTCTCTATTTGGGAGTGTGGACTCTATCGGGAGAAGTTGGAATAAGTTATGGAATTGGTTGGCTTTGAGGTTGAGTAACATGCAGTTGGGGCTTCTCCTTGAAGAGATGGTTCCATTAGATACAGAGTGTGGATAATGGAATTGTTTATTTGATTAAAAGGAATCCTCGGTTGAACAAGGTTTGCTGGGTTGGACATTTGTCGTTCTGCTATGGATATAGGCTTTGAGGTGTTTCCATTTCTTCTTTTCAGAGGCATGACTGCTAAGAGGGTAGTAAGAGAGTGTGTGAAATAAGTTATGCTAATGAGTCACTCTGTTCCCACGAACAGTGCCAATCTATTGGAGATGAGTTTTACTGTATAGATAATTGCTCTGTTGACCTAAGTGAGGAACTGGTGTTGTTGAGTGTTATGGACCTTCGCAAATAGTGGGACCTGCAAAATACAATCGGAGATGGTTTAGATGGAGAAAGATCTGACGTTCAAGTCAAAAAAAGCGGTTTAGAGAGAGAAATAGACTAAAGAGGGTTGCAGAATAGCGCTATGTAGCCTTTATGTATTTTGTGTATTGAGATTGAACATACCTGACTGGTCATCTCTGCTTAGTACATAGAGCATGTACCTGCATAGTAAGCCTTGTTGTATGATATAAAAACCCTAGTTTTCTTGTAAAGGTCTCCCAAGATTATAAGAGTTATGGTCAAACATTTCCTAAGAGATTTAGGATCCTCGCAATTAAAGGAAGTTCAAGTTGTTATGAAAGTTCCCTTCTTAATCGGAATAGATTATAGAGATTTCATTCCTTATCAAGGAAAGTTACTCTCAGGATTGTGGGAGATTCAAATGATTCAAATCTTAGATGATTGTTATCTTGATCCGAGAGCATCATTAGTCAAGAGGTTAGCAATGATCAAGAGAGTGTTTGGTTGACAGGCAAGAATGTGACTTAGCTGAGGGTTCTATTGAAAGGGCTCGGTAAGGAGGCGGAGCGACTGAGAGTCCGTGGAATTGAGAGAGTGGTATCAAAGGGATTCGAATGAGAGACCCCCTTGGTAGTATATGGGCCTTACGGTAATATACTTTCGGTCACATACAATAAATTATAGTTCAACTACTGTTGGATTTAATCGCGCATGCGGAAGCGAGAATTAAATAGATCGGAATTTTTGGGATAAATACCTCGATGGGGCAGTCTCCAAAATCCACCGTGTCGCGATGTCCCTCGAACGGATTGCACGGTCGGGATGGTGATCACGAGGTTAGTCGAATCACCACCACAGCGTCACAACGCCTCAACCCTCATGTCCGGTGATTTGTTTGACGTTGGGAGATTTTCCTACGCGAAAATCTCCATCCCTCTTACTATTTTCTCTCTCTAGAGAATTGCAGAACCCTAGCCACCATGGTTTCCTCTCATGGCTGCTGTCCACTCACAAGGAAGGAAAATCATCCTTTCTCAATTGAATCAAGAGAATAATTTCCATTAGGGTTAAGTTTTGGGAGTTACCAAAGGATGGTTGGTTAATTGGTAATTAAGGATGGGAGTTACCCCATTCCTTAATTACCCAAATGCCCATAATGGGCATATTCCAACATCTCCCACTTGCACATGAGGGCATTTCACTTTCGTCAATCACAAGATCGCAACTCATGCGATCTCTCACATCACCCTACTGGACTTTCATACTGGATTGGGCGTCGTGCGACCGGCGAGTACACCTGCAAGCAAAGACTTCTCGATACACCTGTTAGGATGATCGAGAAGTCACTGTTAGTATAAAAATAACTCGCTATACCCCAGACTCAATGCATTTACATCCATCGAGCCACTTTTCTCATCGAAAGTGATCCCCAATCAATTTGCTCGACTATGTATTCATTATTATGTTTGAATCCCAACATGGATTAACATAATAGGTCGACCTATGAATACATGACAATGATGTAATGTCTATTGGCCTTCATTTTTCCAAACTCGAATCTATCGGTCTCAATTCAGCTGCTTTCCTAGACCTGCCCCTTAGACCTCAATTTATCTTCCGGGCCATAGGTAAACAGACTAAAGTAGTAACACTGAACCAAAATTTCTAGAGACAGCCGAAAGTAATAAGGGCATAAGAGATCCCACCCAATGGATCTCAGGTCTCACACAGTGGGAACGGGGATCAAGATCAAACTATCGTCTCAAATAATAGCTCCCACTGTCCCATGGTCGTCTCATCACACGTGGTATGAAACACGTGCCACAGTGTTATTCCCCCATCTCTCAAAGGGCATATGTCAGATTTCTCTAACACTGTACAGGTACGAGACTCAGTCTACACATAAGACTTTACCCAGAGATCTCAGAGAGAGCATCTCAGAGACAATATCACAAATCGCAGGTGATATCTGAGATCTCATACCTGGCTTCTTACAGGCAACATGGATGTGGGTATTTCCATGTCGGTCATATCACATATGACCTCATCCTGAACACATATCAGGGCGACTTATGTTCTAGTAGGGCTACTCTCAAAGCCTCTTACGACTAGAATCCGTCTCATCTCCGCTCACTCAGAGTCGGAGGTGGTCACTCGTGTGAGAGAGTCGACCATGCTTGCCTGACATATCTTTTTCACAAGATCATAATATATGACAACAAATGATGCATAAAATAAATATGTGACTCAATTCTGCATGTGTATACCTCATCTCCCTTCATTCTATAGTGGGATAAATACCTCGATGGGGCAGTCTCCAAAATCCACCGTGTCGCGATGTCCCTCGAACGGATCGCACGGTCGGGATGGTGATCACGAAGTTAGTCGAATCACCACCACAGCGTCACAACGCCTCAACCCTCATGTCCGGTGATTTGTTTGACGTTGGGAGATTTTCCTACGCGAAAATCTCCATCCCTCTGACTATTTTCTCTCTCTAGAGAATTGCAGAACCCTAGCCACCATGGTTTCCTCTCATGGCTGTTGTCCACTCACAAAGAAGGAAAACCATCCTTTCTCAATTGAATCAAGAAAATAATTTCCATTAGGATTAAGTTTTGGGAGTTACCAAATGATGGTTGGTTAATTGGTAATTAAGGATGGGAGTTACCCCATTCCTTAATTACCCAAATGCCCATAATGGGCATATTCCAACAACTACAAACATCTCATTTTACTTAAAGATGTTGACTTCGAGTCTATCTTATTTATCAAAAAAAAAAAAAACTCATTTGCTTCTCCATTTTTACAAACGGATATGCATCTAGACATACGGGGGTGTGCACACATGTGTGTGTATATATATTATATATAATGCATGCATGCATTCCAAGTAAAGCCAGTGCATGGTTGATGGGTGCTTAATAAGCTTTTTAATATGCAATTGTAATTTTACCTTTTGAAATATTTTTTTAATAATAAATAAGTTACAAAAGTTTTGAAAGTAATTATGTCCATATAAACTATGATATGTTTTGAATCCGAAACTGAAGGTTCAACATTTTTAATGGTAGATAATGGTATCGGGGTTAACAGCGCAAACTTTTTTTATTCCCGTGAGGTCCCAATTTTCTTATAATTATCCAATAAGGAAGAAAATTTTTGATAAGTTCAAATCTTCTTTAACCTCGTAGGATTTT
The DNA here is from genome assembly GCA_033439265.1 of Dillenia suffruticosa. Lineage (NCBI taxonomy): Eukaryota > Viridiplantae > Streptophyta > Magnoliopsida > Dilleniales > Dilleniaceae > Dillenia > Dillenia suffruticosa. The sequence goes on along the minus strand of JAVTVX010000018.1, from coordinate 31,347 downwards.
AATTCTTTTATACCTTTAATAAGGAAGGGATCCTTTCTTAAATCTTAAACCCTCCCTAATCTTAAGGGATTCTAAATTTTCTAAAAGTTTTTTATCATAATTCTTGTTATTTCGGAAGACCTCGTACAAAAGGAAAATAAGATTTTTTTTATATCTTTTGGAAGGCTATATATGGAGAGTAAAGGTAACCCACTAGGGGACATGACTACAACTACATAAGTACATATTCAATCCACGACAACAGAGAGATAAGGTTTCATATCCAATTCTACACCATCAGAGGTATGGTTTCATAACCAATTATACACCATCAGAGATATAATTTCATACTTCATTCTATACCCTGTCAGAGACATGATTTTACACTCAATTATACCCACATAATATATTTTTTATCTTTTTCGGTATACATGCATCACACATAGAACCATTTTATTTATGTCTCTCTACATACAATACACACAAAGGCAAATTCTACATGCTGACACAAGGCTCTATTTGAGACCCTTTAATTTTTCTTTTATCACTCTATCTGACTTGAGCGTCGAAATCCACCCATTGGGCTACCCCTCAATGGGGTTTTTGCAAGTTTCTTCATCGATGAGAACCCAGCCAATGCACCAACACCGATCAACTCTATATACGGTACACAGAGATAGCGCAGGGCTATAGTTTGGCCTCTCTCAATTTTTTCTATTTCTTTTACTATTCTATCTGACTTGAACAATGGAATTCCTGGCTGAGCCAGCCCCGATGGGATTCTTGCAGGTTTTCCATCAACGATGATCCATTGGATACATCGGCACTGGATCTCTACTCAAGTCAAAAGAACAATTTTCTGTGGGGTTAAAAATTGGCTCAACTGTAGAGATATATAATGACTCATTTTTAAGGTTTATTATCTGACACTGAGTTTATTTTGTTATGGGTGTTGAACCTTTTGTCACTAATTTTTTTTTGCTATGTTTGTTACTGGAATAATTTTCTGTTAATAAAATCTTACTAAAAAAGAGATTTTTTTTATTTTTTTATTTTTTTATTTTTTTTGGTAATACAAAAGCATTTCCATCATATTGAAAATTTGTATGAGAATTTTTATGCACTCAAAAGTCTAAACGAAATTTTTAATGACAAATTTAGGAAAACTTGAGTTTGTTAAAAATTTTTGTTGAATAGCATGGGTTAATGAAACTCATTTTCATAATAAATAACAATGGGAAGTTTCTTTTATCACAAAAATACAATCTTGCATAGAGTCAGGAGAGTATAAATGTGGCATAATGTCTAGCGAGGGTGTGGGAAAGAGGTCAAACAGAAAAACGGAAAGAAAGGAGGAGTTATGGGGCAGAGCGCAAGAAAAGGTGCAACAATGGGGGGGTGACGCAGAGTAATTTACGGAGGGAATCGAATGGGGTGGTAAATGCCTCACAGCCTGGTTTCTTCTAGTATAAAGGGTTGATGTATCTGGAGGTGTGGCCTCAAGATTCAAATTATTATATTTGTTTGTTCCCATTCCCAACGAACCAAAGCTGATGAAGAGGTGAGGGATACAATAGATAGGGGACAAAAGCAAAATTAAATTTCAATTAGGAAAATATTGGCTCAAATAGAACCAGTGAAAGGGTTTTAATCAGAGCATACCAGATGTTAGAGATGGGAGGTAGAAAGTTGTCACTTGCAACCTTGGCATGGCTGATGGCAGCCGGGACGTTGATGATGGTGGTCCGCGCAGAGGACCCTTACATTTTCTTCACGTGGAACGTGACCTACGGCACCATCTCTCCACTCGGGGTCCCTCAGCAAGCAATTCTCATTAACGGCCAATTCCCTGGACCAAATATCAATTCCACCACCAACAACAACGTTGTGGTCAACGTCTTCAACAATCTCGATGAACCTTTGCTCTTTTCTTGGTATGTAATTTTATGAAGCTAATAAATCTTGATGAGCCTTTTTTCTTTTTTTTTTCTTTTTTTTTTTCTCTCTTCCTGCCTCTTCAACGTTTTTGGGAATTAAATCATCATAACCAATTTTGCTGCGCTCCCCAATCCCATATGCAGGAATGGTGTGCAGCAGAGAAAGAACTCTTGGCAAGATGGAGTGGCGGGAACCAGCTGTCCCATTATGCCCGGAACAAATTACACCTACCACTTCCAGGTGAAGGACCAGATCGGGAGCTACTATTACTACCCGAGCCTAGGCATGCAAAAGGCTGTGGGCGGCTTTGGTGGCCTGCGCATCAATAGCCGCCTGCTCATTCCGGTTCCCTTTGCTGACCCAGAGGATGACTATACAGTCCTCATCGGAGACTGGTACACCAAGAGCCACACCTCCATGAAGAAGTTGCTGGACAGTGGGCGTTCCCTCGGAAGGCCTGCAGGTGTCCTCATTAATGGGAAGTCAGGTAAGGACGAGAAAGAGCCTCTCTTCACCATGAAGGCCGGCAAGACTTACAGGTACAGGATCTGCAACGTTGGGCTGAAGAATTCGCTCAACTTCAGGATCCAGGGCCACACGATGAAATTGGTCGAGATCGAGGGGTCCCACACGGTGCAGAACACGTACCAATGGTTGGACGTGCACCTTGGACAGTGCTACTCCGTTCTGGTTACGGCGGATCAGACCCCCAAGGACTACTACATGGTTGCCTCCACCAGGTTCACCAAATACGATCTGAGCGCAACGGGCATCATCCGCTACGAAAATGGAAAGGGCCCAGCATCCCCGGATCTCCCCCCGGCTCCCGAGGGCGTGGCCTGGTCGCTCAACCAGTTCCGCTCATTCCGCTGGAATCTCACTGCCAGCGCTGCCAGGCCCAATCCTCAGGGCTCCTACCACTACGGCTCCATCAACATCACCCGCACCATCAAGATCGCCAACTCTGCTAGCACTGTGGGGGGCAAGCTCCGCTACGCCATCAACGGTGCATCCCATGTGGATTCCGACACCCCGCTCAAGCTGGCCGAGTACTATGGCGTACAAGACAAGGTCTTCAAGTACAATACCATCGCTGATGAACCACCGGCGCATGACAACATCACCGAGCAGCCGGTGGTGATAGATGCTGCATTCCGTAACTTTGTGGAGATCATATTCGAGAACCCCGAGAAGAGCATCCAGTCGTGGCATTTGGATGGATATTCATTCTTCCCAGTGGCGTAAGTATATATTATCCTCCTACTACAAAAATTGTAACCGTTAAAAAACTGACGGACGGACCTTTTTTTATTCTTTTTCTTTTTCTTTTTTTTCCTTTTTAACTGAAAACAGAATCGAGGCAGGAACCTGGAGCCCAGAGAAGAGGAAGAATTATAATCTACTAGACGCTGTAAGCAGGTACACGATACAGGTGTACCCGAAATCATGGGCCGCCATAATGTTGACGTTCGACAACGCGGGCATGTGGAATCTGAGGTCGGAATCGTGGGAGAGACGCTACCTTGGACAGCAGCTCTACATCAGCGTGCTATCCCCTGCTCGTTCCCTCAGGGATGAGTACAACCTCCCCGACACTGCCCCATTATGTGGAATCGTCAAGGACCTCCCTAAGCCCGCTCCTTACACTATCTAATTTCCCTTCCTAATTCCCACCAAAGCTCTTTCCTTTTTCTCTCCTATTATTTATTTTCTATTATTTATCAGAGGATTTACCCTCCCCACCAAAAAAGAAAAAGAAATCAAAAATAAAAGAGAGCATATGAAAGAGAGAGAGAGTACCACCCCCTCTTGAAAAAGAGGAAATTAGAGAGAGATCAGATTGTTCCCACTCCCGCACTAAAAGTGCGGTTCGATTTTGAAACTTTGTTTGTATTCAACTCTCCAATTTATTATATTATCTGACTAGATGTTAATTTTCTTTCTCTGTGTCTCTGCGTGACTATTTTGATCAATTTGACAACAATTTTCTTTTTCTTACGATGTGATTTAAATATTTTTTTTCCTCACAAAAAAATTCACAGATAGCACTCTAGCAAGAACTTGTCTTCTGATAACAAATGCGAGAAGCATTTCGCATTCCCAATGCGCTCCGCCTGTTTCAATCATCACCAAATCAAAATTAAAAGGATTGTACTGGTTGAACTTCCATTAAATTATTGCGGGATGCTTTTAGACTTATATCACATGGCGATGGTTCTAAAATCCTAGTTAAAAGAGGCAAATGGTTTTTCGCTCTTTCCCATTATTGGTCTTGGTTTTGACGAGCAAAATAATTTTGTGGTTGAGACATTTATTATTGGCCATAAAAATATTGTGTTTTAGGAAGGACCAAAAAAAAATGACAGAGTGGAAAAATCTTTTTTCTCGAGTCTGAGGGGAAGGAAAACATCAAGTGCTTCCATTTTGGAATGAAAGGGAAAGGTAGGCCTTTTTCTTTCTACCTTTCCCTTCTTACACATTAAATTAGTTCAATTAACTGAACAAAAAAAATAGCAATACGGCCTCACCATATTTTCACTAAACACATTAAAGGTAACCCTAAATAGCAATTCGTTACCGCATTTATCATTATTAATTATTTGTTTTGCACTTTTCAAGGAGTAACAATCAATAAAAAATGCCTCGCCATATTTTTAACAAAATGTCAATAGTATGTAGTATTCAATTCATTTAGACTTAATTTGTTAAATACTTAAAACAGTGCATTATACAGAGCAATGATGTAACAAGCATTATATATTGAGGATTGCATGTGAAATAAAAATATATTTTGCCTAATGTTATAGATCAAAAGTTAAAGGCTCCTCCGATGGCAATTATATTGCTTCGGAAAATTCAGCAAAATGGGGTTCTAGCAAATGAGCTTGGAGCGGTAGGGTTTGACTTAGTCTGAAACTTATCAGGTGTGTAAGACAGCTCCAGAGACCTTAATCCATCTTCTTAAAGGCTGTTAGAATGCAGTAGAAGTGTGGCCGAAATTAGTTGTTGAGATTTTGGGAACATTGGTTCTTTACTTATCCTCTTTTGGGTTGGTGAAGCGGAATCTGCCACTGGGGAGCAGATTAAAAAATTTTTCAACTCCACGGATGTTCTCTGCAGAGTATTTCGGATAAATTGAAAAATTTTTTGAAAAGTTTTGGGGTATGACAGCTCACTTTCGGTCTTTAATTGCCTATCAAGAGTACTTACTTAGCGACCTACTTATCTTTTGTCTGACCTTTGACTCTCCTAAAATTCCTGTGAACAGTTTATATTCAATAGTTCTGCGTTCTATTGAAAAGACCCTCTCCTGTTTTAAATGACTTAAAACATGCGTTATATGATACTGATTAAATTAAATTTCATAGATATAAAACATTAAAATAAAGCATACAACATAAGACTAACACCTGTTCGAATGTTTATTAGAACCTGAATATGCTGTTTAAGCTATCATTGATAATAAACGAAAATTACAATAAAGAAAAACTTACAACTATTTTCAGCAGTTGCAATCAAACGTTTCTTTGCACAGCGGTTTCAAATGGTAAGGTTTTCTCGAGTCGTCCGAAGAGAGGTTTGGGTTTGTTGGAAGTAAACATGTAATCGGGCCGGGCCGGGCCGGGCCTGGTCCGGTTCAAGGGAGGTTCCAAGAACCGCGAGCCGGGCTGGCTGCGGTTCCTAGGTCAGTCCGGGCCGGGCCGGTTCCAATTTTTTTTACTTGAACCGGGCCGGCCCGGCCCGCTGAACCGGAACCGGCGGGCCGGTTCACACCTGGCCGGGCCGGGCCGGTTAGGCCAAACAAGGAGGGGGAAAAATTATTTAAAAAATTCAAAAAAAAAGAGGGACAAAGAGCCGTTGGAACCGGCTGGGCCGGTTCACGGTTCCAAAAACCCTTGAACTGGCCCGGCCCACTACAGTAACCGGTTCGGGCTGGTTTGGGTTACTGTAGCACGGGCCGGGGTTTTTCCGGGCCAGTCGGGTCGGTTTTCAGGCCCAAACTGGCCCGGGCTCATGTCTAGTTGGAAGTAAAGGGTTATTGTTCTCATATGGTTGTGTTTTTTGTGTGTTTTTGGTGTGTTTTCATGTTTGCACAATGGAGCCTTATATAAGTATAGAAAGATATGTACTTATGGTGCCGAATCTAACCAAACATGAAGGAAGTGGTGAGAAATGATCAAATTTTGATGTTGTGGGACCCAAGGAACAAGTTTGTCAAAAGAAATGGCTAAAGAGAATTTGTGGGACCCATTGTGGTTTGTTTTGTCAAAGTTGTAGGTTTAGGCATCCGAATATGTTTGTTGTAGAAGTGGGTAAGTTTGGAAGAATAAAGGCTTGGAATATAGGGGGATCTACGGGATTGGTGACAAAATTCGAATATGTAAGATATTCGGATTTGGGTAACTGTGCAAAATTCCGTTTTGACAATAAAAGACTCAAATAATAATATTCGAGTGATCCGTGGCACATGGGCGGCAATATTTGTATCCAATAATGGATGATTCACAAGAATAAAGGACTGATGCAAAAGTAATAAATATATAGATTTTTCTTTTAAAAGAAAGTTGAAAATTTTCGTAAAAGACTAAACTTACTGTTTTTAGTCTAAAATATCGGCTGCGACATTGTCGATATCTGTATCTACTGATTGTGGGCTGATTGGAAGTATTGGTGTTTCTGATGATTCTACTCTCAATGGTGATGGAGTAACCTTGAAAAGATAATTTGCTCTGATTGCCTTGAAATGCTGAAATAAATTTGGAGTCTGATGGATAAACACTGTCCAAGGTGTTCGATAAGATCGTTCTCCATAAAACTTGAATATTCTAGTTTCAGCAAACATTTCTTGCTCTGTATCTGTAGGCATTAGTGTTCTCATTGCTCTCCATTCGTTGTGCTGTGTTTCAAGATTGTCGATCATGGTTGGTGATGTGTGGTAAAAATGATTCCTTTCTGTCAGGTACATGATCATTCCGTCATAAAAAGTAGATTCCACTGCTACATGATGTCTGGCGTCATCAAGATAATCTTCAGAGAATCCCGGTGGTATGGAGTCAATGATTAGAGCAACATTATTTACATCCATTTTCCTAAAAAGATAGTTAACTATATGTGAAAGTATCCGATATCTACTGTCATTTGGACTAAAATGTTTCAAATGTTCAGGGTGACTAATTATTACTATACTTAATAAACCCATTTCTAATAAAGTAAGAGGAGATAGTTTTAAACCATTAATTTCTAAATTAGAGTCATACTCGTTCATGTCGAGACAAAAACGAGAAATGGTGAATCCTTCAGTACGGGTTATTCCATTATTAGGATATAAATTTTTAGTGACTATTCTACATCCTGGAATCTGAAAATGTCTATGTCCGAAACCTATTTGCTGAGTAATGCATAACTTTTGCAAATATTCTATTTTCTTAGCATAAACTACTTTCTTTTTTATCTCATCAACTACTTCTACTGGAAGTTCAGGATAATATTCAAACTGTAACTGTTCCATTTTCTTTTCATACATTTCTTTTTCCCAAAGAATTTTCAATTTATCGTTTTCATTTAAAACTACTACTTTCTCTTACTCCCATTTTTCTTTTTTCATTCGTAATTTTTCTAATTCTACTTTCAACGTCTCATTTTCAGCTTTGATGGTGGCTACTGTGCTAGTGTAAGGGGTTGAAATATGTGACTACTTTAAGGGTTTTTAGGGTTTAGGGTTTAGGGTATAGGGTATAGGGTTTAGGGTTTAGGGTTTAGGGTTTAGGGTTTTAGGGTTTAGGGTTTAGGGTTTAGGGTTTAGGGTTTAGGGTTTTAGGGATTAGGGTTTAGGGTTTTAGGGTTTTTAGGGTTTTAGGGTTTAGGGTTTAGGGTTTAGGGTTTAGGGTTTAGGGTTTAGGGTTTTTAGGGTTTAGGGTTTAGGGTTTTAGGGTTTAGGGTTTAGGGTTTAGGGTTTAGGGTTTAGGGGTTTAGGGTTTAGGATTTAGGGTTTAGGGTTTAGGGTTTTAGGGTTTAGGGTTTAGGGTTTAGGGTTTAGGTTTTGGGTTTAGGGTTTAGGGTTATTAGGGTTTAGGGTTTAGGGTTTAGGGTTTAGGGTTTTAGGGTTTAGGGTTTAGGGTTTAGGGTTTAGGGTTTAGGGTTTAGGGTTTTGGATGTATACTCGTTGGAGTTAATGGATTACATAGAGAAGCATTAGGAACAAGAGTTTTTATTTGTCTTTATGATAATAGGTTCATAGATTTAGAACAAGGAATTTTATGTAGTTATGAGATAGATATGAATACAAGAGGTGCAATTATATATTATTTACCCAATTTTAGTCTAAATGTTAAAGAATTTAGAAAGAATATTAAGATAGGAATTAAAACCGTTTGATAACTTAGCAATATGTACTTTATTCATAGGAAAGTTAACCAATAGTGAACATGTTCAATATAAAATAAATACTGAAGTCATAGAAAATGCATTAGTTAGTAAAGGAATTAGAGCATTACCAGCAATTAAGATACCTAGTGAAACATACTTAGGAACAGAATGGCAATTAGATACATTTTTAGTAAGATCAAGATTAGAAGGAGATAAATGTTATACTTTTAAGGATTTAGATGGAAGACTTAGTTTTAAGTTTGATAATTATAAGTATAGAGGAGATATTCAGCCAAGTGAAAGTGATGATACTGAAAGTTTACTTAGTCAAGATCAAGGAAGACAAAATGCCTAGACATGGTGTAGGAAGTTTAAAGAATATAGAAGCAAGATTAGATAAACTAGAAAAAGATACAAGAAAACAAGTAGAAAGGTTAAAATATAGTAAGCATAAGTTAGACATGGAAGAAATAGAAGCAATAATTATGTTTTATAAAAAGCTTAGAATAATAGTTAGAGAACAATTTGAAGGTAATCCAAAGATTCAAGAAACACTTAGACAAAGAATTCAATGGGATTTATCATGGGCAAGAAAATATATAGCTAGAAGAAGACCAGAAACACATCAACAAAAAATGAAGAAAATAGTAAGAAGAATAGCTAATCAAATGAAGACAAAAAATCTAGATAATCAAACCTTAGATAATCAAGGAAAGGATCAACCATCAACTAGTCAAGATCAAGAGCCTAATCAGCCAAGTAACGAATTAGTAAATAATGAAGATAATTTAGAAGATATAGATTTATTTTGTCATGAATCAAGTATACTAGAATATATTGAAAACATTAAATATTAAAAATGGAATATTCAAAGTTAGATGTTCAGTTTAGTCAAGATTATAATATTTTTGTTGAAAATTTAGATGACGTACTTTTTGGTGTTAAGACATTAGAAGAATGCCAATTACGATATAAATTAGCCAATGAAAAAACTGAAGTTTTAGGATTAGAAGTAGCGGAAGAAGAAATTAACATGAACACTTCAGGAGCAGGACCATCCAACCCAAAGCCAATGAATATCGATCAACCAGCTCAAAGTGGAACAGGAAGTAGCAATATCACAGGAAGTAAAAGAATGCATTTTGAAATACCCCCAGCTAGTAAAGAAGTAGTAGATCAATGGAGCAAGCCATTTTATAGACAAGGCAAAGCATATATATACTGAAGGAAGGGAGTTTAAAGCTAAAGGTAAAGGAAGTAGACAACCATTAGAAACAGTTAGATTACCAAGTGCTAGCCCAGACGGAAGTATATTAATTATTAGTCCAACTGATCCTCAATTATGGCCAGAAGCATTAAATAGATGGGAAGTAGATGCAGCAAGAGCATACATGAATAAGTTAGTAGCAGATAGTGAAATAGACATGTTTAGTTACTTAGAAACATTGTTAGGAGATACAGTTTTAGGAATATATAATGAAGCAAAGAAATCAAAAGCTCAAGAAATAGAAGAAATTAGACAATTAGGAAACAATCCATACAATTTTACAAGGTTAATTAGAACTTATATTTTAGGATTTGATCCAAGTAGAAATAATACAAATTTGCAAGATAGAGCAATTAGAGATTTAGAACAGTTAAATATACAAGACTGGAGTAAGATAAAAGAATTTAGCAATGATTTTATGTACTTAGCAAGTCAAGCAGGACAGTATTTTAATGAAGATATATGTAATAGATATTTACGAAAGTTACCAGGGGAATTAGGCAAACAAATTGAAGAAGATTTTAGACAAGCAAAATTTCAAGAAAGGTTAGGAGTAGGATCAAGGATAACATATACCTACGATGTACTTAGAAGAAAATGTATAGACTACCAAACACAAAATATCATAAAACGTCAAAGTTGGGAATTTTGTAAAGGAATATATACACCACAAGCATATGACACTTCAAGACCAAGAAAAAGAAAGAAAAAGTTTTTAAAACGTAGCAAGTTTAATAGAGATAGGAGATATAAGCAAGTAAAGAAACCAAATCGTAGAAAATGTAAATGTTATATTTGTGGAGATTATAATCATTTAGCAAATACATGCCCTAATAAAGGAAAAAATACATATAGAGCCAATTTAGTTGAAGGATTAGATGATTTAGAAATTGTTAGTGTAAATTCTGAAGATTCAGCCGATGAAGTTTTTGAAATTTTTGAAAAAGATATTAGTGAAGGACAATATTCTAGTGAAGATCAGTTATATAATTTTGAAGATTTAGCAGATGAAAGATCAATCAAGGTTTTACGACAATTTAATGAAAGTCTTTTTATGTTTACAATAATTAGTGAAGCAATTACATGCATTCAAGAAACTCATGATTTTGTTTTAGGAAAAGGACACTTTAGCACATCATGCACTCATTGTGGATATTTTCCATCCATTGAAAATAGATATAGATGTACATATTGTTTTCTTGAAGTTTGTAGTAAGTGTATTACAATTTACAACATTATGCACATAGATCAAGTACAAGTTCATAGAAAACAGAAAGGTATAATAAACAATCAAGATTTAGCACAGAGAGTTCATATTTTAGAACTAGAAGTAGAATTGTTAAAAAATAAAATTGAAAAAATTGAAGTAATGAATATAGAATTTCCACCTCTCCCAAAGAATAGGAAGAATAAGGGAATAGTTATTCAAGAGGAAGAAAATAATGTAGTTGAAATAATTAATCTAGCACCACATAAGCACACAAGTCTTTTAACAGTCAAAGTTCAATTAATGTTAGAAAATAGAAGAGAAATAACTTTAGAAGCATTGATAGATTCAGGAGCTAGTCAAAGTATCATAAATAGCAAATTTCTCAAGCCAACAGATATCACGCACAACACAAATGCACAAATAAGTTTAGTAGACCAACATACAGTTCAAGTTACGAAAACTCTTAGAAATAGTAAGATTTATTTTGTTAACAAGAAAAGAGTTAGTCAAGGATATAATGTGCCACAAATTTTAGTAATGAAAATAGCATATGATTTCATAATAGGATTAAATTTTATACTTAGTATTGAAGGATTTTTTGGCATATCCAGGGAACATTTGTTAATAAGTAAGCAGTTTAATTGTATACCTACTAATAGGAATTTGGATAGCATCTTAGACTATAAGTTAATACCCACAAGTGATCATCAATTAGATAATGTAGAAATAGATGAAGAAATCACTGAAGAAGACAATTTAAAAGAACTGGAAATTTATAATCTTATTAATCTAGATATCTTAGAAATTGAAGAAAATAATCATGAATATCTATTTAATTTAGAAAAGAATACTTTAAATCATCCCAAGTTGCATAATTTAATTAGCAAGCTTGAAGAATGTAGACTCATAGGAGAAAACCCTTTAGAATTTTGGAGTAAAAATAAATTATTAGCCAAACTTGATTTAATTAATGAAGATTTAGTTATTAAAACTAAAGAGTTAGAATACAATAGTGAAGACAAATTATAATTTGAAACTCAAATCAAGGAATTAATGCAGTTAAAAATGATTAGGGAAAGCAAGAGTAAACATAGAAGTGCAGCATTCATGGTTCGCAATCATAGTGAAATTCGTAGAGGAAAAGCAAGAATGGTCATCAATTACAAAAGACTTAATGATAACACAATTGAAGATAGTTATAAGATACCAACCAAGGATAATTTGTTACATTTAATTCAAGGTCGAAAGATTTTTAGCAAATTAGACTGTAAATCAGGATACTGGCAAATTCGTATGCATCCACAAAGCATTGAATGGACAGCTTTTACAACACCAATTGGATTATACGAATGGTTAGTCATGCCTTTTGGTTTAAAAAATGCACCAAGTATTTTTCAAAGAAAGATGGATAGTATCTTTAGTCAATTTTCTTTTGTTTTTGTATATATAGATGATATTTTGATAGCAAGCAAGTCACTCACCGAGCACTATTCACATTTAGATATTGTTCTTAATAAATGTTTAGAGCATGGGATAATTCTTAGCAAGAAAAAGATAGAATTTTGCAAGACTTATATTGATTTTCTAGGACATAAGATAGGAAATGGTAATTTAGAATTGCAACCGCATATTAGTCAGAAGATATTAGCATTTCCAGATAAAATAGAAGTAACGAAAGAATTGCAGAAGTTTTTAGGATTACTTAATTATGCTAGAATGTATATTAAGAATTTAGGACCACTTAGTAAGAGTCTTTATTCAAAAACTAGCAAGACAGGTCAGAAATATTTCAATAGTGAAGATGTCAAAATAGTTCAACAAATTAAGGAATTAGTCAAGACTTTACCAAAGTTAAGATTACCCTTAGATAGTGAATACAAAATAGTTATTGTAGATTCATCAGAATTAGGATGGGGAGCTGAATTAAAAGTTAAAGATAACAAGTATAGCCCCAAGAATACTGAAGTTTTGTGTAGATATGGAAGTGGAGTTTTTGTACAGAAAAATTTGTCATCCTTAGATTATGAAATTTTAGGAATTATAAATGCTTTAAATACTTTTCGTTTATATTTAGCTAATGAGTTCACTCTTCGTACAGATTGTGAAGCAATTGTAAAGTTTTATAAACTGAAAAATGAAAAAAGTCTTAGTAGTAAAAGATGGATACATTTTGTAAGTATTATACAAGGAAATGGATACAAGGTAAATATTGAACATATAAAAGGAAAAGATAATACAATTGCTGATTATTTAAGCAGATTGGTACAGGAAAAAATTCAACTATGTGAATATACTAATCACGATTTTGATTTTGCAGATATTGAAGACGATGCACTATAAATAGTAAAGTTTATAGCAAGTCAAGATTAGTGAAGATTTATAGTAATCTAAAGTAGTGAAGTTTATAGTAAGAAAAGTTTTTTTTTTTAGAGAAGCTTTAGCAAGTAAAGACTAATGAAATTTTATTGCAGATGGAACGACAACAACCACCACCAATGGTTCATTTGCCAATGGCTCAACCCACTCAGCAATCTTACCAGGCCTATCATTTCGGCCCAATTACACTTTTTCCAGTCCATCCGTCAAAGGCCTCTAATTTCAAAAAACCATATCCACTTGAAACAGTTCAGAAAGTTCTTATTGATAATTTTTGGTGTAGTAAGGCCAGCAATAGTCAAGAATGTCAAAAGCTTTTCTTTAATTGCATCATAGCCTTAGCAGACCACTTACACTTCTTGAACACCCAAGTTTCAAATCATTACCAGGCCCAATTTCATCGATACAATCCCCAAGCCCAACAAAGTTTTGAACCAGTTACACCTGCAGCATTTGCAGCCCTTAAGGCTGAAAACCAACGTCTTAAGAATGATATTAATTCATTTCAAGAAGCTCAAGATAGGATAGAGAAAGAATGTAATGAGTTAAGGGAAACTAATCTGAAAATGTTGGAATTATGGGAAAAAGAAGTTAAAGATAAAAAGAGAGAAATGTTTCAATTTGAATATATTGAAGAAATTCCAAAAGATTCGGTAGGCTTAATTAGGAAGAAAGTAGTAGAATGGAAGAAAGATCAATATTTAGACAAATTATTGATGAGTCAGCATATAGCAAGTAAGATTAGACAATATCCTATAGCAGGATGTGTAGTTGTTACTGAAGAAATCAAAGCAGATAATGGTTTAATCCAATGTCAAGGAATAAAATTGAAAAAATTGAAGTAATGAATATAGAATTTCCACCTCTCCCAAAGAATAGGAAGAATAAGGGAATAGTTATTCAAGAGGAAGAAAATAATGTAGTTGAAATAATTAATCTAGCACCACATAAGCACACAAGTCTTTTAACAGTCAAAGTTCAATTAATGTTAGAAAATAGAAGAGAAATAGCTTTAGAAGCATTGATAGATTCAGGAGCTAGTCAAAGTATCATAAATAGCAAATTTCTGTAAAGGAATATATACACCACAAGCATATGACACTTCAAGACCAAGAAAAAGAAAGAAAAAGTTTTTAAAACGTAGCAAGTTTAATAGAGATAGGAGATATAAGCAAGTAAAGAAACCAAATCGTAGAAAATGTAAATGTTATATTTGTGGAGATTATAATCATTTAGCAAATACATGCCCTAATAAAGGAAAAAATACATATAGAGCCAATTTAGTTGAAGGATTAGATGATTTAGAAATTGTTAGTGTAAATTCTGAAGATTCAGCCGATGAAGTTTTTGAAATTTTTGAAGAAGATATTAGTGAAGGACAATATTCTAGTGAAGATCAGTTATATAATTTTGAAGATTTAGCAGATGAAAGATCAATCAAGGTTTAACGACAATTTAATGAAAGTCTTTTTATGTTTACAATAATTAGTGAAGCAATTACATGCATTCAAGAAACTCATGATTTTGTTTTAGGAAAAGGACACTTTAGCACATCATGCACTCATTGTGGATATTTTCCATCCATTGAAAATAGATATAGATGTACATATTGTTTTCTTGAAGTTTGTAGTAAGCCTTTACTAATTCTAATACTAAATATTGATTACTCATTCTTTCTTACGAAAGCTAATTCTGCAATATGAATCTTCATTAAAGTTATGTCACAACTATACCAATATTGAAAATTATCTTCTGTTTCTTCAATAAACTTATATAGCTTGTTAACTAGATGAATCTTTACTAATTGTAATACTAAATACTGTTTTTTATCCATGCAGGTTTTCTAGTTGACTATGTAGATCTTGAATTCTAGCTTCATTAGTTGTTAACATCCTTCGATATTGTTGTCTAAGGTAATAATCTCTAGTTATTGCTATTTGACTAACTAAATATGCTTTTTGTATTCTGAGCTTCCTAAGTTTATGTTTAAGTTCTTCAATTAACTTCATTAATTATTTATTCATTAAACCTTGCTCTGATACCAGTTTAGAGGGGGTCCTTTGCCATCAAGGGCATTGGAGTGGCTTCATAGGAGTCTTAACTGACTATGGTTAAAATAACTAACTTGGCTTTATAGTTAAATTCTTCTCTAATGCGGATGCTTTAAAAAGAGAGAAATGTTTCAATTTGAATATATTGAAGAAATTCCAAAAGATTCGGTAGGCTTAATTAGGAAGAAAGTAGTAGAATGGAAGAAAGATCAATATTTAGACAAATTATTGATGAGTCAGCATATAGCAAGTAAGATTAGACAATATCCTATAGCAGGATGTGTAGTTGTTTAGGGTTTAGGGTTTAGGGTTATGAAACATCAAGTGTTGCAATTAGTCAAGAGTTATTTATTAAGTCAATTAAGAGCTAGTAGTAAAGAAAGCATACCAATTGAAGAAGCCATAGATATAGCCAATATTTTAAGCAAGATCCACATTTCTGAAGATAAATGCCAATAACTAGACAAAAGCGTAATATTTTATTTGATAAGTTAACAGATAAGTTAGAAATAAGTAGAAAAGTTTTAGAAAAACATAACTGTAGAAGTAACAATCGTTGTGAAATATATAAGAAGGAATTAGAAAAACAAGTTAAGATTATAGAAACAATGAATAAATTAGTAACTTGCATTGAACATAATAGTAGCATAATTTGGGATATTTTAGCAGAAGTTATATAATGGAATCAGGAAAAAGAAAAACTAGACAAGAAGAACTAGTTAATTTAGCAAGATTTTTAAGATGCCTCAGCTTTAAGAAAGGAGTCATCTTTGTATATTTTTGAGTCAGTATTTACTTTAGAGTCAGTCTAAAGCCTGAAGAACACTAGAATCATTTGTCATCAACTTTTGAGTCAGCAAAGCACTCTGTGAAACTCCGAAAGGAACAAATATAGCCGCCCATGTGCTATGTTTCACAGTTTAGAGGGGGTCCTTTGCCATCAAGGGCATTGGAGTGGCTTCATAGGAGTCTTAACTGACTATGGTTAAAATAACTAACTTGGCTTTATAGTTAAATTCTTCTCTAATGCGGATGCTTTGTAATTTGAAAACTTCCCAGATTTAAACAAATATTACAAAATTAGAGTCTTCAACTACCAACTGTTATTGAAATTCTTCAAATATTACAAGCTTGCTAACATGCATAATTAATAATTCTTC